>CM062600.1:25577604-26177604 GCA_031468815.1 Morus bassanus
AGATACTGTCTGAAACTAATTAATTTTTTTAAATCGTAATTTGTGATTCCACTAGCACATGCACTGAAAGAAATGTATCAAAACCAGTTTGCAAGCTTCTAATTCAGACACATGGTGGGGAAAAGGTACAAATGAGGAAGAGGAGTTACAAAGGCATATGCTATCATGTGGTTTTGTGGGTCAGACAAGTTCTTTCTGATACAAAGAGTGGAGATATGATGTATACTCTAGTTTTCAAGTATGCCTGTTGCTCCCTGATTGTTGGGCAAATGGGAAATATGAAGAAAAAATATGGTACTGAGAGAACAGGGAAGCCTCGTAATTCATATTTAGTGCCTAGAAAAGCACTAATCCTAGAAAGTGATTTCGTGATAGTAATCTGGAGACATACTGAGTTCAGGACTTACAAAGAGATAATTGACCAGGTTTGCCACACTGAAAACATTTCAGTGAATCAGGCTTTTAAGCAGGAAAACATCTTTATGCATTGAATGTGCAATTATGCTAGTATCATTGTAAAGATCCTTGGTGAGATGCAGAGGCCTGTGAAATGATCCTGGTCCTGGCTCTGAAATATAAAGATACTTTTGATCTGAAAGTCTGACTAAGACACAGAAATAGGCCTCCTATTACTCAGACACAAACCGCTTTTCTTTTTAAGTGAAAGGAACCAACAATGATAGAGCTATTTGCAAAACCAACTGGACAATGTCCTGGTCTGAATTCAGTACTCTGCTCTGAGTGGCAGCTTGGACTAAAGGACCTTCCAGCATGAAGGATTCTATAATTACTTAGACCTTAAATTAGGAAAAAAAATATTTGGGTCTCATATCCAATGGTAGTCTCAAGACTCCACTTCCTAAACAGTTAAAATGAATGAACACTGGAAAAATCTGTTCCCCTCAGCTCCACTGGAATGAGTTCCATTGTACAAGATTCAGCAGCCTGCTGTGGCAGATTTTGTTGAGCCTGGAAAGCAGTATTTTCAGAAACAGGATAACAGGACTATGGGTCAAAGGGTGCAGAAACCATTTTTCAGTACTCATATTCAAGAGAAATATGACAACCTCCCCCTGAAGGAAGAAGAAAAAAGCAAGTTAGAAATTGTAAGGGAGAATACTTGGAGCAAAATAATATCACATAGCTTCCTAGGATTTCTTAAAATACGTGGCATCCAATCGAGTGCCAAAGCCCCAAGGGGCAGAGATAACTGGAGAAATGCCTTCACTTAAAGGCTTACTGGCTTGCATAGAAGCTGGCACGGCATATTGCAGCCTGAAGGCATGAATCATGGGCAATAAGCCTTTCCCCCTCATAGTCAAGTGAAGTACAACCAACCATCTTAGCGTGGCCTAGAAATTTCTGGCAGTGCAGCACACTGTTGGTGTGGAAGTCAAATAAACTATGCCCAGAGGAAAGTTTTCCAACATAGAATTGCTCTTGATATGCCTGAGATTCTAAAAAAGAACAAGACAAAGCCTTCAAGAAAAGTTGCTTCTCAATAGCAGATTACCCTTCATTGGTCAGAGTTCAAGATTAGTCCGTGCTTTGGGGCGGAGGGAAACCAAATACCAGAGGTCTTGACAATTGTGTTTTAAGAATTACATGGCAGATGAGAGATGGTTGTAATTTTAATACTTGTGTCTCCAAAACCAACCCCACCAATATGTGGGTCAGATTTTTAGATGATAGATATGACGCTTGAGGAAAATTCATAGCACCAAGGAAAGAACAGACACTTCAAAGGCAGCCAATTCTTGAGTATTGTGAGCACCCTTCAGGTAATGGTGCCTGCGTACTTGCCTTTTCCTGTTATAAGGCATACAAAAACAGGGGAAGCATTAAAAGTAAGGATACTATGCTTGACTGAGGATCCTCTGCCTTTTTGAGAGGGAAGATCTGAAGATGGATACAGTGGGATACTCTAAATGGATAGCTTCTCTCCTTTTGGGCAGTGGAACATCCCAATCTCACTTTAAAAATGCAGAAAGATATGATTATTTTTTCCTTAGGTTTGAAGGTCAAGCATTTAGACAACTCAGATACGTGTTCTTCTCTGAGAATTAGAGGCAACAGGTAATCCTGACAGATTAAAAAAGGATCTGTCATGAAAAAAGTTTCTTGAAGCTGGTAGCAGCAGCTGCAGCTATACAAGTCAGAGATCATAATCAGTAAAGGAAGTCCAACCATGGAAACAAAGTCTGAAGAGGAAAAAAAGGAGAAAACCTCTAGCACTAGAGATACTGCAGGATAAAAAAAATAAATCTCTTTTCTTATATATTCTGTTAGTACATATGTACCTAGAGCAACTAGTACATACATGTGTGCACAGACACAGCTGCCTGAGGGAGAATCACAACTTCCCAGTCTGGGTCTATCAAAAAAGTCTACTTTGATTCTGAAAAACTGATTTGTAAAATAAGAAAATGAACGGCTCACATTGATCCCACAAACACTTAGCATCTGACTCTGGAAAAAACTGCTTTGTTTATTCCCTGTTGAAACTGAACATGGCTAGTAAGTAGGTCGTCACATATTGACTTGTCTTGAATACACAGAAGAAAATAGACATTTAACTGCCTCAAAGTTTACTGAATACTGAATCCCACCCCCCCTCCACCCCCCCCACCCCCCGATCTAACAGATTTACAGCATTGGCCATCCTTCAGAAAATCACAAAAGATAGGAACATGTTTTCCCTTCATAGGGCAGGATGCTTTTGTTTATACTCCTTGTGAGGTCCAAGGAAGTCCCTTCCAAGCCTTGATAACATTGTCAGTTAAGCAGCACTGATATTTTAAAAAATTAAGATACTGCCTGTCTTTTTCCCTGGTACCTTGCTTTTGTTCTATTTTGCAGAAAACGCAAAGACATGATAGGAGCACACTGCCTTATCTCTAGAGCTGCAGCATGGAGCCTCTGCTCTGTCATTGTCCCGGACTTCGCACTGGTGTCCTGACCTGAGGCTGCCACTGAACTACTTTCCCACTTCAGAGACTGCAGGGACAGAAACATCCATGGCCAAGACCCCATGCCACAACCCCAGAGACTGTTCTTACTGTGGGCTGTCTAGCTGCACCATGGCAATGTTTGCCACGGTGTCATAGAGCCTTAAGTCCAGCTATTATTTCCAGAGCAGTGACAAAAAGTTATTGGTGTTCAGTGTACCTTCTATTTAATATTGTGTAAATCACTGTCATTAGCCCAGGTCTCTGCTGATGTTCAACTCAGTGCTGGTACTAAAGGCTTAATCACTTCGTAGTGAGAACACACTCTTTGCAGTACTACAGGCTGGTTTTAGGTCAGCCATAAAGATGATTAATCTAAGGAACCTCTTGAAAGATTCAGATATGTGTACATTCTAGTACACAGACCATGATCTGCAGAAAACATGACATCCACGCATAACAGCCTACTGATGACCAGAGCTGCACTCTGTATGTGTCAAGTGTTCTAAACTGACATGGCTTTAAGTCATGGTCTGCAAGCCTAGCATGTTACAGCACCAAGTTTCCAAAACTGAATTGGCAGAATAACTCAAGATCAAAAAGGCTTTACAAGTACTAGAGTAAGACAGTCTATTAACCTAGATGAAGAAAAATAATTTGAGTATTGCAGAACTGAAAAGAAAGGACTGAGAAGACTTATCAGGTGACAAAATAACCAGTTAACAAAGGCAAAGAAACCATATAAAGGTATTCATACTAGAGGAAAATGACCCAATGTCAAATGCAATTATTCTTTGCAAATTTTGCAGTAATACATAGGGTGAGTGGGATAGGAAAAAACACACCCAGCCAAAAATCAAGAAAAGTGCCTGTAATCCATCCTATCACCACTTCACACAAGGACTTAGAAAAATGTTAGTAAATCCACCTCACACTGAGAACCCTGAACAGATGGCATTTCTTTTAAGACAGAAATCATTAGTTTAAACTGTTATAGAAACTACTATAGAATTACATTATTATTCCCAGTGGGACAGCCTAATTAATGTTATTAAAATGCAAGCCAAATGAGCCTTATGGCATATTAATGAACGAGAATTTTTAGAAGTATCATGACTTTATTTTTATTGTATAAAAAGTTAAAAAAGCTGAACACACCGCTTTCTAATGTTAACTAAAAATGTACTTTAATTTAATTTTTTCATACAAGTTCAATATGTACCTTATTTTCTAACTACACTTGCAGGCATGTGACAGACTTCTATTCAAACCATAGCATTTTGCTATGTAGATTTGTCCAGATTATTTTTATAAAGCAAATAATTCAAAAGTGTAGTTAAAATTATGTAATTGTTAGATTTAGTGATTATTGTTTTTATAAGCAAAAGACGAAGTAGTTTCTAAAATAAAATTAGTTAAAGTGTGACCATGCAGCTGATGAAAGGTAAAAATTAAAAAATGTAAAGTGATATTGTTCAGGTATTCAGAGATCAAAACCACTGACATTTAAAACTGAAGAATAAGTGAACCCTGTTGAACATAACTGATGTAAACATTTATGGTACTAAATATACTAAATGCTTTAAAACTGCCAACTCTCAGACCTCAAAATGTGTGCTTCTAGAAGAGACTGCTAAAAGGAAAGGAAATTGTTCTGTCCACTTCCAGACTGACTTACACATGTAACAACAACAAAAACCAAAATAAAATTATTACCCTTGCTTATTTCCTGAAATGGTAAACATGAAACTCCCAGTTGGCCTTATGTAAGCAACTTAAGTTTCCCCAGGAGAAACTGCAGAAAAGTATGATGCAAACTAGCTAGCTTCTTAAATGTGTTCATTATCTCATAATTTGCTTTCTCCAATATCTCCTTTCCAGTTCCAAAAGTGGTACAGTATATTCCATATGGTAATTAAGTCACTGTAAGAACACTGTCATTTCTGAATTTCCAATTTGAAAACTAATAGGAGTATGCTGTTGCCCTCCAATAATTATGCAGCTAAAAATACTGATAACCCTAGACAATTAAACCAGAATGGTTGCTTGCTACTCCATCTTTACATTCATCAATTGGGACTCAGTATCTTAATTACTATATTAAACCACATATGTTAATACCAGCTAAAAAAGTACTACACTCTGAACTTGAAGCTCCTCATTCACAATAAAGTAGTCTTAAGAATCAGAAAAGTGAAGAAATGCAGAAATGAACCAGTATGTCCTATACATTTTCACCATAGGAAGCAACAGTGAACTAATTTTATTGATAGTGAACAGAATAGAACAGAACAGAATAGAACATTTTCATTTGGAAAGGACCTACAACAGTCATCTAGTCCAACTGCCTGACTACAGCTGATCAAAAGTGAAAGCACGTTATGAAGGGCATTGTCCAAATGCCTCTTAAACACTGACACATCTCACTGGACTTCTTGCAAGGGTAGCATCTTATTTAAGTTTTTTGGTGAATCATAAATATTATCTATATTTTATACACATTCAAATTAATGCTGTATTTTTACCCAAACCTAGGGTTATTAATACCTAGGGTTATTAAGTATGAAGTTCTGCCAACCATTTCAATAACTGATGACATTATTTGTAGCCACACAGCTGTATTTTAGTGTTGGGAAAAACTAGCTCTTCCAATCTGTATTTGCAGAATTCTTCAAGCTACTTCAAGATTAGAATCTCTCTGCAAATAGAAGATTTACCTTGGCGTCTCCATCTGGTAAGAAAAGATAAGCTCCGCTTTTATCCCGGTTACTTGTAGTTCCATACCAAGCGAACTCCAGCTTAATTTGATGATTTTTACCATCTTCTTTGGTATTTATTTTCTAAGGACAGAGAATCAGGTTTGAAATAGTTGACACATTTAGGTTTCCATGAATAAGAACAGAAGTTCTTAAAAAAAGTAAAAGTGTTTCAAAATATAATGCAACATACCTCCAGTAATCCAGACATTCCAGAAAACCACAGTTTCATGTAAGAATTTTCTAAGATTATATTATCCACAGAATTCTGCACCTCTTTTATCTTGAAAAGTCTGTCTGGCTTCTCCTGCCTACTATTCCTCATGTATATATTATAGTCTACTAAAACTGCTTCTGAACTCTGAACCTCCAAAAGCTGGTAAACTCCAAGCCCCAGAGGTGGTAGATGTGCCACAAAAGAGATCTGTTGGGAGCAAAGAAGAAGCCATTATTTAAAACAGCAGAGTATGAACTTTTTATACTGAATTTATGCCCACAGTAACTCCTTTTGCTTCAATAATTTTAGGATGGCTGAATTTTTTCCGTATTCCATAAGTGAACATGAAATTACAAATGACATTCCAAAATCAACAGCTGAAGCATGTTAAGAAGAATTAGCAAACAAAAATGCCTGCATTGCTAATTTGCTTAGCATCAAGCCCACTGTTACATTAATGCAATATCGATTTTGAACCTTGTTGAAAAAGAATGTTAGCTGTGATGTGCCATTCTGAGCAAATTTCTGTGCATTGAAGATACATGTGTAGCCTATCAAGAGTGCACAGACCCTACGTATCACTTAAATTACATTTAAAATCCACAAATGTAAATAGGAAAAAATAAAGCAACTGTCTCATTTTTAGACTCTGGTTATTTAGGAGCTATAAAGTAATATGCACAGAAGAGTAACATACAAGGTAAATCTCCAAAGCAATTTGCTTAGAATTTGAGGTACAGGTAATTTTATTTCCTTTTCTTCTTCAGACAATTAACTGTTAATTATTGTACTGGTTTTGGCTGGGATAGAATTAAGTTTCTTCATAGTAACTCATATGGTGCTATATTTTGATATCAAAAATGTTGATAACACAGGGATGTTTTAGCTATCGCTGAGCACTGCTTATGCAGCACCAGGGTCTTTTCTGCTTCTCAGCCCACCCCACCAGCGAGTAGGCTGGGGGTACACAAGAAGCTGGGAAGGGACACAGCTGGGACAGCTGACCCCAGGGATATTCCATACCATATGATGTCATGCTCAGCATATAAAGCTGGGGGAAGAAGGAAGGGGAGGAGAACATTTGGTATTATGGCATTTTGTCCTCCCAATAACCATTAAGCATGAAGCCCTGCTTTCCTGGAGATGGCTGAACACCTGCCTGCCAATGGGAAGGAGTGGATGACTTTCTTATTTCACTTTGCTCACACGTACAGCTTTTGCTTTACCTATTAAACTGTGTTTATCTCAGTCCTCAAGTTTTCTCAGTTACCCTTCCAACTCCCTCCCCCATCCCACCGGGGGCAGTGAGTGGCTGTGTGAGGCTGAGCTGCCTACTGGGTTTAAGCCACAACAATTATCAAAAATTATCCCTTTGAAGGACAACTGAGAGACACTTTTTGAATTATCTTCACAGAAATGTTATCCTGAAACAAGTTCAACTTGGCTCTCAAGTGAAAAGGAATCAGACTAAGAACGTAAGCCTGAAAGTAAAAAACTAGAGCTTATAGAGCACTGTTACATTACTAAGAATTTAACAAAATACAGTTTCTGAAGTGTGACCATTGAGGACAATCTTCTACAATGATGCATGATTCAAAGATTCTCAGAAACTTTGTTTAAAGCCAAAAACAAGAGGGGGACTCAAAGTCATCTGCCTAGCTTGAGTACAAGAATAACAGAGATTACTATCCAGCCTCTGTATCTGGAAGATAAAAAAGAAAAATCATCAGAATCTAACTGCTTAAGCCATCGCACCTACAAAGTCTTCCAGCTGGAGTGCTTGAGCACATAGAGACTGTGACTGTGTGTATGTACTATCACTTGAAGGAAAAAGCAGCTTTAGATAGTTGGGGGAAGACACACATTCTGTATTTTATGTTCATACAGCTGGAACTGACCCTTTAAATGTAATATACCATATCATAAAAGTTTAAAAACTTATCAGTTTAAGCAACACTAATCCTAAATGTTTCTTTTTTCCTTAAAATGACTGAATTAATGGCATTAGCTGCAGAAGACAGAATTGCCAATATTTGAAGTATGCTTTCCATTTTCAACTGTGAAGCTACAATATCTGTCAAAAAATACTTTAATGCTTTTTACTTAAAGTCGCATACCTGATATGCTTCATGTGATACTGTAGTTGCTCCTTCCCAAACAGCACTAATCTGGACAGTAACAGGTTTTCCCAAAGGAGATAATAATTTAACTCTGGGTGAATTCACATTGACTGAAACCACTGAAAATCGCTCTTGTTCCATAGGATTATATATTAAAAGGTACCTGCAAAAACATATTTGCCAAATTATCTTTTGGCAAACAAGCTTCCTCCTTTAGGTTTTATATTATTGCACATACATTGTACATACAGAGCATTGAAACAGTGTTAGAACAACAGGTACATACCACAACAAATAAATATGCAAAACATAACCAGGAAACAACGGATATTTAACATCAATTCTTGGCAGGTCTTCTTTTCTTAAGGCTACTATTTTTCCAAGGAATTTTGAAAATACCTTATGATAAAAATATATCCATTTCCCATCTTAACTACTAAAGAATTGCTATTAAGAGTTGCAAGCACACTGAGATATTTAAGGGTATTTTAAATGTATTTTTCAGGCTGAACTATTAAATTCTTATCCACAGTTGCTTTCCCTTTAACATAATTTAGAAACAATGAAGTAATGAACAAAACCTGCTGTACATATATATATCTCTCTGATATGTATTCTTTAAAACAACTAGTTTCTTTCTGCTATAAAAGGGAAAGTTAAAAATTATTTAAATTCTAAATTACCAAAATTCCCTATGGCAACTGTCTGCATGTACATTGAAATCTTTCCATTAGGTACATATGGAATAACTAATTTTTATGTAATCTTATGCCTGTTCTTCCATTTGAGCACAGATTATGTTACTAACCAAAAGACTGAGCCCTGAAACTGAACTTTATTAGCCTATATAATTTTTTTATTATCGGTTTGTATATTGAACGGCTTAGAAAAATAAAATTATACTAGAACATTTGTGCCTTATGCATCTGTTGGACTATCATTGTATTTCTTGTCTTTTCATTGCCAAGCTCTAAGTATGCACTATTTACAACTGTTCCCTGAAGTCTCCCTCTGTTCATTTCATCCTTTAAAAAAAACTGTCTTTAATAATGAAAAATGTTCTTGCCAAAATTTCTAATAACTTTTAGATACATAGCAGAACCACTTTCTATCCTCAACCTCCTTGACCCTACCCACTGTAAAACAGTTTACTTTTTCATGAAATCTTATCTTTCATTAATTTCCATGATATCCACTTATCAAATCACTACTTCAGCATTTCTTCTAATTAGATTCTCCTCATTCTCTGCTCCGTTTTCTATGCAGATTCCTCAGGGTTTTGTCAGTGGTTTTCTTTCTTTTCCTTTCATACCTTAACCTTCACATTCAGTTACCACCTTCACAGATCAAATTGCTTCATCTAGAATTGTCTCCTTCTGCCCAAACTAGAAATCTCATTCTGTCAACTCAGGTCTTTAAGTTAAACATCACCTGTAGCTTGAACCTCTTTCCATAATCTCACTCACATTCTGACTATAAGTCTTCCAGGTTCCTTGCCCATACATTTAGATGTTCTGTGCTCCATTATTCACTAGCCTGGCACTACAGTACAATTAACGTCCTGCTAACAAGTTACTTATATAGCTAAACTCTTTAATCTTTCCTCCTCTCTTTTCCAACATTAGCACTAAATGTACTGAAGGTAGCCCTCCCCTAGACACATGCCAAACGAGAGTGAGGTCTCCCTGGCACCAGAAAGTCTGGCAGGCAGTGGCCAAAATGGCAAATACGATACTTTGGGAAAAATGAAACAGCAAAATTTCAGGGCTGAGAGACAGCAGTAAACTGCTTAGAGTTAATGAGGAAGCACAAATCTAACCCCTCCTTATTCTGAGAGGTCTTCTACACAATTTTGGTGTAAAGTCAGAGAGACCAATTAATCCACTACTAAGCTATGAATGCAATACAGACACACAAGGAAAATTCTTCCTTCTCCATACTGCTCAAAAATCTCACCTACTCACTTTCCACCCTGCCTTTTGATTATTTTGCAATGCTACTCTAATTTTAACAAATGCAGTTTTCCTCTACAGATACTCAGAATCCTTATGAACACTAACCAGGCTACCATTTTCCCCTTACCTTCTCATTGGCTCCCTCTTTCTTTCCTGCATCAAACTTAGGCTGTTCATCTTCAGTTCCACAGCCCTTCACTGCTACCCTATTACCTCACAATCAGTAGGAAAAGGTCAAATCCAACTTCTCATTAGTAGAATAAACTAAAATAAGAGGCTATATTAGCTTTTTCTATCAAAACCCTTTGGATTACCTGCCATACACAGAATGAGCTTCCCATAAAAATTATTTTCCTTTTAACTCTTAGATGAAGGTTCCTGTGCTGAATTATTGCATAACTACTTTCCTTGGATATTTGTGCATCTAACCGTGCTCAGTTGCCTCTAGCACAATCAAAAGCACTTCGGGATGCTCTTTTTTGCCCTGTTTCATGTTGAAGTCTCCTAAATTACTAGACAATACAATAGTTAACCGTACACTTGGTCAGCTTTCAGAGTCTTTTAGAACTTGTGCAAGACTTTGTGAAACACTCGCCTAGACTGGGTAGGTCATTCTACACTTTTGCTTAACTGAAGATGTCTTATTTTGGATAAGATTTTAATTTAAATGTTAACATAATTTCTTTATAACAGTTGTGGAATCAAAACCAAACTAAACCAACACTGCCCTCTGTCTTGAACCCTTAAAAAGTAGGAAGACAACATAATAAAATGAAATACTTTTTTAAGAACTTCTCACTGTGAAAGAGGAGTGTAAGAACTGTGACAGAAACAATACAGATCTAAGAAATGATTCAACACCAAAGCTCAGAATAAATAATCATTCTCATCCATCAACAGAACATTACAAAAATCTTTTATTTATTCTTTCTATACAGTGGAATTCCTCAATTCTTATGCCTCCAAGTATAATGCTAGCTTATGCACACAGTTTCTAGTAATGCTATACATCCTCATTAAATTTAAATTATCTGGCAAACAAAGAACATATTCATGTAAAAATATTTCCAGAAACTGTCCACCTTCCCATTGAGATAAACATATTTCACAACTTTAGTCACATGACAAATTTACCCATGACAAAAGACCTTAGGAGCTGCCATATTACCATTATATTTCATCAGATCTTTTTTTTTTTTAAATATTTGGATAAAACAGAGCTCTTGTTGTACCAAGGTACATATCTTTTATACCTTCTTGAATCAATGTATTTTAAGTGCATGATGTATATGCAGAGTAATAAGGCAGTCAGATGAAGCTAGTAATGACTGGGTAGATTTTCAGCAGTTGACATGAAGGAATTTTGCCTAGATGCTAGTATTTTGTTTTCAAATTTTATTTCAGCAGGACTGAAGTATTTATACTCAGTAAAATATAATTCTTGTGCATATACAAAAGCACTGACTAGTGTAATTACATCACGTTACTTCTGAAGTACCATTCAACTCCCACCCTTAAATAACATCCCACTATAACTATTTTAAATTCTTTATGAAACAAAAGAGCTACACTTCACTTAAGCTGTATCATTACAAAGAATGTCATCTACAAATGTAGAGTACAACTGTTTAATTTATTGTGGTTACATTACAGAGAAGCAGCTTGACAATATTTAAAGGTTTTCTATTCCAGATTTTAAGGCAAAAATATTAATATTACTGTCTTTCAGAAGCAGCAAGCAATTATTTTCCTTTCATTATTCAGATCACTGGTCTTTGGCAACAGCACCAAGAAAACCACAAAAAGCTCACATCTTTGTCCAAATAAAGGGGGAAGCATTTAATGCCTACTGTTAAAATTCAGATGAAAAATTTCACCTGAAATATTTTACTTTAGAAACACCATTATGGCCAAGTGTCAGCCATCATTTCTCTCATTTATTCAAGAAATCAAAGAATTCTGAGACTATTTTAATATAAACTGTATAGAAATAAAAGGAAATCATATAACTTTCTATAGATAAAACCATGGCCAATTTACTCACACAGAGACCACGTATTCCATCTGTGCACTGGGAGCAGGAGTAAACTGCTCTCAGCCCCTCAAAAAATGAGAAACAGGTGCAGATTTGAGCTCTTAATCCTAAATTGGATGCATCTCTGATGTGCAAATATGTCAATTTCAGAAAAGCAAATCCTGCCACCTGCTTTTCAGACACTTCTGGAAAGATATACCTTGAGTTTTTTTACCCCATACTTTTCTGGGTCTCTGAAACCCAGAATGAGTATCTTTGATTCATACAAGCATGACCATTTTTCCTATATAACCTACCATATGCCAATAATAAACCCTTCTATTAAACACATACATTCAAGAATCGAAGAATATATTAACTAGTCCTTCCTGCAGTAAATATTTAACTTGCTGTGAAACATTTTCAGCCAGAGCTGAAAAAAGCCACCCCCCATTCTTATTTCAAATACTTTATTAAATTATCAAGAAAACATGTAAACTGGTGTAGCTATGTTCACAGCTAAAATGTGAATAAAGCCGATTTAGATCTCTAACAACTTTAATCTTTATCTCCTAGAAGAACACTATTGTAAATTTTGTTTCTTAAACTGAAAAGTTACGGTATTTCAGACCACTGATCTTTTTATTTCACTGATGTGCATAAACATATAGACATACATATATATCGCTACATAAACACATTTGTTGGTAACACCTGCAACACAATTACCATTCTCTTTTAAAGTTCATTCAGTCACAAAGGATTATTCAGAACTCCACCTCTTCAAGACACTTCGACTCATGACAGCTTAGAACAGCTTTCATTGCTTGGTGGAGGACTGTTATTCAAGTTTGCTTTGAGAACCAATTCCTTGAGGCACTCTACAACTTCACTAAATCTCTCTGACAAACTTTCGCAGACAGATTACAGCATTCCCCATTATAACTCATCAGAACCAGTGCTCTGGGTACATATGCACCATTTCAATGCAAAGTTACATGAACAGCACCTTCAAAGCTGGTTAGTTTCTTTCCCTCTTCTATTACAGAGGTTAAGCTAAAAAACAGCTAAGTGGTGAAAAAAGCAGAACTGCTACAAGTACATCTAAAATTGAGAAAAGATACAAGCCATGAAGCCAAATGATATACTGTATCAATCAACGGTATTTCACTGAATAACAAAAAATAACAAATGGAAGCACCTAAGTTCTCCTGAAATGTCAAAGGGGTGGGGTGGAGTGAAAGGGAAGGAAAAATAATGAACACACATTAAAATGCTTTAAGCCCTAAAGAAAAGTAATTGAAGTAATTCTACATTTGTTAAAAATCACCAAAAGGACTGGTGGATTAGAAACAAGAATTCAGCCAGAAAGTTATTCTGAGATCTCAGCAGTTGATGGACTTCGATGGACTAAGAATTTAGAATTCTGAACAGAACTGAAATTCTCTAAACAACGTCACCTCAGTGTGACAATAAAACAAAAACTCTACAGACATCAAATGGGGGACCAGGAGAGAATTGAAACTGTTCCATATCTGAAAACATGCAAGAAAAAACTACTTCGAAAAATGTGAGAGGAGTCAGTAGATAGTAACATCGTTTAATTAGTAAACACTGATATGTATGTGATAAAAATGAACTAGGGATTAGTATCTAAACTGCATGAAGCACCACTTGCCATGGTAGCTGCCAAAAATACCATAAAAGACTATCTGAGTTATGTGACTTCTGCTGTACGTTGTAAGCTTTTTTTTTTTTAAAAAAAAAGCCATATAAATGCCATATATACAACTTGACGTGTCCTTTAATCAACTTCATTTAAAAAAAAGTATTCAGGATATCATCTGAAATCATCTGGTCATGCTGCTCCTCTGGTTTTTGAAAAATCAGACATTTTCCAGTATCTCAAGCCATGTTCTTAATATTCCTTTAGGAACAAGACCAATCAAACACCAACTGTGCAGGCTCATGATCATGACACTCTCCTTGACAGAAGATTAATGCTTTTTTCTACAACTCTTCTATCAGTTACGAAATTGAGCTTTATAACTGTATGTTTCACAGCATTTCAAGACACCTTCCAGTCCTCTTCAAAATTTATTTAGCAAGAAAGTTAGGTAACACAGGAATTTTTGGACAAAGTAATTCAAAATCTTATGCATGAAAATCATGTGACCAGTCCAGTTTCTGAAGGTATTCAACACTGATTTATGCCTGCTTTAAAGAAAATTTGACTCTGCAGGTACTTTTAAAAACAATTGTCATTTCTCCCTCTGCCACATGAATATTTATTTCTGAAATGTAAAGAGTTCTCCTGAATTCATCCAAATTATACTTTTTCTAATAAATATTATTCAAAACACTGAATGCTCAAGCCTCTGTGTATCTTGAACTATTATCAATGACATTTGGCTCACAACTTTCTTTTAATAGTGGCAAGCCCTACCAGAAAATAAGGGAACAAAGAATGTGGAAATCAATCTGACAGTTAATTTTGAATTAAAAAGTCCGTAAGCCCCTGCAGAATTAATGAATGCATTTCTGAAGAGTTATGCATGGATACTCGTCCAATAATCCAAAAATAATTTTCTTCCTAGTTCATATTCAAAAATGAAGCAAAACCAGTAATACCCATAAGATAGAATAATTCTGCATCAGAGTTCTTTCTTTTTCCCCAGAAGGGAAAATACACTTCCATGTCAACAATACCAACTAATTTACAGAAATCGATTGTTAGAGATTTAGGATATTTATTTTATAAATATACCTGGATACATACACATACATACACTACATATGCCACGTATGGGGGGGGGAGGGGGGGGAGGCGGCGGCGGCACAGAGAGGCAGAGGGAAAATCCAGAATTTCCAGTATTAGGAAGTATCTTGACCTTTGCATTCCTATAGAGAACTGATCTGTTGCTACTAATGTAAGTAGTTATTACTCTACTTAACACTTCTCATCAGAAACCTACCTACCCATAGTAAAAAATTAAAATGAAATAAATGTATTACTCTGCAAACATTTAATGTGTAAAACTTAAAATACCCAGCACTCAGACAGCTCTTTCATCAAAGGAGATACAGAAACACTCTTCTTTTTATAGCAGATCTGCCAAGTGCCAATATAACATGTATCGGAGGAAGAAAACCAATTTTCCTAAACAGGAAATTCCTTTTGCCTGTATGACAAACTGAACAAAAATTGCTGTGCTTGTGCATTGACAGCAGTGATAACCAGACCTGTTCTCTCATTAGAGCAACTAGTTCTCATTCAAACATCAGGTAACATTTCAGGTCACCGGAAGGCCTTCCATGCCTTAAACCAGTCCACTTTTCTTTTTTATTTGACCAACTGGAATAAACGACAGTATGTACAAAACAGACTAGCCTATAACCTCAGGCCATGATGGGTACTGCAGAATATGCTGTTTTGTTATGACTAAAGACTAAATTCAAGAGACAAAAGGCAAATCTAGATATTAATCAAAAAACCAGTGGACTGGAAGGTTGCTGTAGTTTGTCCTCTCAATCAGAATGAGAATTCGGTAATACAACCTTTGACAAATGCTGCTATCACTAGTCTTGAAAATGTCCAAAACTGTTTACACTGTTTTGCAGCTCAAGCACCCATTTTGCTAATACACAAATTACTTTACATTACTTGAATTACTTTACATTAAACAACATTCTTCCAATTATATCTTCCTTTTTTCCACTGCAAGTATAATACAACCGATTCTTTTTTGTAAGAAACCTGTATGTATTTACAGAATTATGGTCCTCATTATCAGCCTTTTCAAACTAAACAGATGATACTCTTTCAACATCTCTTTGGTTGCTTTCTTCAACTTAGTTAGGAAAACTCTTGTTTTCCTGTTAAGCCTTCTCAAAGTCTAATCTCTTGAAGTATGTTTTCTAAAACTAGATACTGTATTTTTGATGAAGCCTTCATCACTCTGAGTGTAGCACACTATTTCAGCTGTATTTTACAGGGGACATTTCTATTTAAACCATCCAAAAGCAAAATTGTCTCTGACATCATCCAAGTAACTCTCTCAGTGTGATCTTCTGTAATGCCTAGTCTTTTTCTGCTTCACTAATGTCTATTGCTTAGACTCCGTATTAGTTTTCAACGTGGTGTGCAATACCTCCACCTGCCTGCTTCATTTCATTGACTACAAAATATTGGCTCCAGTTTACTAAGATGGTTTTAAATTCTAAACCTATATAGTGTTTGTTTCCAGTATTACTTCAAATTTTATAATCTATTCACATTCTACTCTATTAGCATGATTGATACAAATAGAAAATAATTTGTGATTTTATGATCTGAACTAAAGAATTTCTTGCTTGTTTCTGGCCTCACTTTGCACAAAAAAACTCCACCCTGCTCAGATGGATACCCAAGGATATAAGTTTAATAATACGTGATATCCAGTATGTAACAATGAACATTTAAGTAACAGCTGGGCAACCAGCAAGTCTGTGTATTAACTGAGTGAAGGCAGCACTGGCAAAAATGCATTTACAACAAACTGATTGGAAATTAAATGAAAGTGTGGAATTAAATCATGACGCAAAGTCTACTTTTTTGCTTTCCAGTTTTAAATAAAGAGGACCAGATCTATTTCAATATTTCTGTTTGGGTTAGTGGTTTTTTTTGTATTTAATCTGTACATTATGAGAATGAACTTTCAGAAAAAGCTATACCAAGTTAAGCTCAGAGCACTAAATGAAACTACAGTGAAAGTGTGTTTTAAACTGCATCAACACTCCTAATTATATTACAACACTTAGTTTCAATAATTGCTACAGCTTAATGTACATCACCTATGAGATAGAATAGATGCTGAAACCATTAGCATTCACAACTATACAATCCTAGACATTTAATTAAATAGAAAAGTCCTTTGTGAGGAAAACCTTATGATTGAAGAGCTGCAGTCTTACATATACTGTCAGATGTGAACATGAAATTTTGGGCACTGGGAATATCGGTGGTTTAATAAAAATTCAACTTAAGCAAACAGTCCCCCCTATATAGTCAAAGAAAAGCAAGTTCTCCCCAAAAGCAAATTCCAATATCTTCCCAAAGGGCTTTTCATTGACTGGATAAAGTCTAAGGAGACTTTTCAGCTTACTTAACTGGATAAGTAATGTTAATATGGTCCTCCACATCACATTCAGCTAAGCTTCTTGTAAATTTAAGAATCCAAATTTGGGACTATCAATACTGTCACAGATAACAAAAAAAATCAATTTACATCTAAGCAGCAACCCTTATAATCCAATTAAACTGTGTATTACAGAGTAGAATATTAATCTTGAATATATATATACTTAAATATTAAAATATAAACAAATATTAAGATTTTTGCCTCTTCCTAAATAAGACAACTCTTCCAGTTTATGAAAAAAATCCTGCAGAAGAATTAGTAGGAATCTAATCTCAGCTTGAAACTACAAGCACGCAATATAAATGTGTTGCTTTCATAAGGTATAAAAGCAAAGGTGGAAACAGAATCTATTATCCACAGGCCAACTTTTCATCATAAAAATCAAACTGGTGACATCAAGAAATTAAAACCCCGATATTATCAATAAATAAGTAAATTCACAGGAATTGAACAGTTTCAACTAACACAAAATAGAATTATGCTACGATTATAACAGCATTTGAAGAGTAAGTTAAATGCTTAGTTTAGAAATAGTTGTAATGTTAAAATTACACATTATTTCTAAAAGCAGCAATGGCTGACAGTTCTGATTAACATACAAATAATTAAAAACAATGATACTGTGCTTAAAAAAAAAGTTCCATTATCTTAGCTTGACATTTCAGAATTCTAGATCACTCCAGGAATGCCCTTCCTAATGACAAACCCAAAGAAAAAAACAAAGTCAAATTTAGATTTGTTAATAAAGGTGAGAGAACTCACACACACAAATTTCTATCAAGTCTCTTTTTATAACTCTGCAGATATATCTTGATAATATCCATTGTTCATGCAAAAGGCAGAGAATTAGGCAGATGATAGGCACATATTCCATCCTTCTAACTCTCAGAGGAAACAGGACGTTTGCATACTTTTCTCAAGAACAAACCATGGAACACCCTCAAGAAAACAGCATTCACGATAAACACAGACAACAGCACAGCAAGAACTATAAATTTTGAGAACACAAAAAACCAACATCAACCTAAGACAAGACTTTTAAAATGTTATGTACCTACTACATATGCCAGATACACATACTTCCTATGATTTGGATGGATTCTAGTGGCACACATATCCTAATCTGGAGCACATAACTACTCTCCAATTAAGGATAAAAGGATTAAGTCCAAAGGCACTATTTTAAATTTTTCTTTTACCACAAAGTTGTGAGGTGTTCTGAAGTCCAAGATGGGCTTGAAGCCCCCTGACTTTTTCAGGATCAGGAAGTACCTTCACTAAAATCCTTTCCTTGTTCCTCTTGTAGTGCAGGCTTTATAAATCTGCATTTAGAAGGGAAAAAAAATCTGGTTCAGAAGAGCAGAAAGACTTTAAGTATGCCATATCACTTCAGTCTGTGCCTTGAGAGCCTTGGACTAACTACAGTATTGCCTCAAAGCAACTCCAGTAAAAAGGCTGAAGGGGCCAGTGCCTGGAAAAAAAAGAAATAATACACAAATATACTAATATACTGAAAATGTGTATCTCCTACTTCCAAAACTGCTTCACAAGTACATGCATACAATGCAGATCTTTCAGTTGTATTCAGTTCTTTACTAGCATATTCCTTCACGATGATCACTTTTTGTTTTTTCAAAAACAAACCCAGGTTTTTTTCCTTCCCCCAAGTTGTTTAGTAAATCTGTTCTTTCTGCATTTCATACGACACTTCCATTACAGTGTTTTCAGAGGAACCCAGAAATTAGTTGTAACACCTCATTGTGGGGTTTTTCATTTTAACGTTATAATTTTTTATAGCAACTGAAGCAAACACCTTCACAATCTGATTGCACTGGTACTGCAAACCCCAACAAAAACTGTTGAAATTCTGTGCATTGCACTGAAAAATCCTAAATCTGTGCAGTGTTAGAAACTGCAAAGATTCTACAAACACTACAAACTGTATCAACTTATTTACTGGTTTAATTTTGCAACTGCAATTTCAAAGACAGTCAGTAAACAAAAATATTTAGAATAGACCATCATTGGTTTATCAACAATAAGACAGACCAAAAACTGAAAAAAGTCCGATTTATAAGAATTTTTATGCACTGAAAAAGTAACGATTAAAAGTTTGAAATTTAACAACTTATAGAAAAACTTGAATTTGAAGCATGACAGTCAAAACTGAGTTTTGAAAAATAAAGATTAATTCCACAGAAAGCTTTAGAGTGCTATTAATTGCAAATCAAAGCTGCTTTTTTCTTCTCAATAATGAAAATGTATAACTCAAATGAACCACAGTTCAGTTTTAAAGAACTATCCCTCATATCAAAACAGACATTTATCCCTTAGCTTATTTGTTGTTTTGTTTTCAGAGTTCCCATATAAACTTTTAGTGAAATGTCAACTGCCAGTGCAGGAAGTCAGTTCTGCAATAAGCCTACATGTAGTGTAATTAACACAAGAAGAGAAAACTCACACAGTAAAATGGAAATCTCTGAAAAACTGCTGTCTTCTTACAGGAAGAGTGGGAATTAAGAGGTCAAGGTGCTATGAATTCTTCCACGCCCCTCACTTCCTCTCCCATTAGACATTTTCAATGCAGAATTTGCTGGTTTTGGTTATAAAAGTAGTTGCACAGCTAACTTCCACCTATAAAGCAGAAGGAATGTATCCTGCTTTTGGTTTTGTCCGTTTTGAAGTCACCAATTTTGCCAGAATAATTTTTAACTGATGTTTCAGGATTCAGATGCCTGATGCTACCCTGTGTCAGCCAAGCATTTCTTTGTCTTTGCAAGAGCTTTTCCATCATGAAAATCAAGAGGGAAAGTACTTTTTAAACACCTATTCAATTTAGTCAAAATGACCACGAGTTTACTACAAACAGAACATGTTCATGGCAGTCACAGGTCACCCGAAATCTAGTAAATATTTCAGGCAGCTGAACCCTGAGATTAATACTTTAATTTAAAAAAAAAAAAATCATTAGGCTGTATTTAGCTTAAGCAGCCGGGGTACTGGAAACCAAAAGTGCAGCTCTTCACATACGATTTCAAAGGGGTTTCTAATCTCCAAACTACTTGCAGTACTGTGCTGAGAATGCAAGTGCTTAATTAAGTGTTGTTTCTTAACAAAAGAAAAGAGTCTTAAGGCTTGACTGAATGACCATTCATCCTGTCCACCTCCCTTAAAGTTACTAATACAGAGGTTTCACTTTAACAAAAACATAACAAGGTCGTGCATACTGCTATCACTATTTCATTCAATAAAAACCTGAACCTCTTGGTTTGGCTTTGGTTTTTGGTTTGGTCCCCTCCCTCCACCCCCCAGGGAACAAGTGTGCCTGTTAACAATGTATGAACTGCCACAAATATTTTTGTCTTCATTTTAAATGTTAGTCTGTTCTTTCTTGTTTTCTTTAAACATTTTCCCCCTCATTGACAATTGAAAATACCGTTGCTTCAACTGTATTTTTTTTTAAACTGTTTCAGTATACAACTAGAAATACCTATGCCTCAGAACTCATGCAAGCATAAAAGGTAATTAAAATGTATATTATTAAAACGTCAAATGCTGTCAGAACATCCTCTCCTTATAACTACACTGGACAACTGTTTAGATTGATTATACCAACGTGGGCAACAGGTCAAAAAAACCCAACAAAAAACCCACCAAAGTTAAATTTGCCAAATAAGAATATTAAAACATTACTCCAATCCAGTTGCTTTTAAGCTCAGAAAGATACAGCTCCTTTTGTGTGAAGCTTTAACCAATTGCTTCACATCATCAGGACAGTTTCCCTTCTGGCATATCACACCAACAAAGTTTCCTTCTCAGGCAAGTTATCCTTGCTGTCATCTTCCAACCAAATACAGTAACACACACACTACTCTGCCAAGAATTTTTGACCTTTGTACATTATTCTTTATCATACATTGAACTTAGTAACATAGCTTTAATTTCTACATTATAGTGCTGTGTTGAGAAAGCAGTAGGTACACCACCTGCCAAGTGAATTTTTGAAAAGGTAAACAACTTGCAAAATCTTAAAAGGTAAATCAGAATTTTCTTTCTCAAAGAAGATAACAAATTTTGGACCTAATAGGATAAACCTAACTTATGCCAAAACTTTGTTAATTACAACCTTATGCCAAAACCTGCTCATAAATACTGAAGTAAGGGTAATAGCCCAGGTTATTCTGTATCCTCTATTTGGAAAACTGAACCTTTATTTTATAAGGTGGATGTCACTAGGCTGCTTGGTGCTTTGACAGATCTTTGAAATCATTGATTACAGTGTATCCGACTCAGAATTAATCCCCTAGGCAACCTGAATATTTCAACTAGTGGAAAATCTGTCTGCTAAGCTATTAGACTAGCCTGATAAGAAAGATACCACACCATTCCTCTACAATTAGCTGACAAAAGTAATTTGTGGGCAAATCATAAGTATTGTTGGTTTAGCATGAAGAATGATCCTAAATCAATGATTTTTAAAAATCTTTCAATATCATAGTGTCTTCAGTTCAGATGGGATGCCTTATGCCATTCTTGTAGTGTGCAATGGAGCTCACTGCTGAAACTCCCTAGCCACCTATATGAAGGTTCAGAAGTTGGAGGGGGCGGGGAAGTGCATGATTGATACTGTTAGGTCTTATTTACTCCTTGGTTCACCATGTTGCGCCAAACAATACTACTACAAAATCCAAGTTGGTACAGACAGCCAATTCAGTTAGTTGGTCATGTATCGTATTCTCCTGCAATGCTGTCTCCAGGAAACACTGTAGATGGAAATAGCTAGGAAAGCTTGCCACTCACACTATCAACATACCCTTCATCAATAGCTGACAGCTTAAATGGGATGGCAAGAGGTTCAAACAGCCCCCCTCCCCACCAAGTCCAGTGAGTGCAAGTCTTTTGCCATTTGGGAAGTATGACTTCTGGCAGACTATTCCCAAAAAGCAATGATTATATTAAAGGACAGGGCTCTCACAGAAGTATGATGCAGTACCAATTTATCAGCAGACTCACGGGCTTTGTCTCCAAGACACGCTGTAATAATTGTTAATTTCAGAACAAGACAAAAGTAGTTCCATATCTAGTTGGATATTATCTTGTGCAAGCTTTGTTTTTCAGCTGGAAGTAACAATTTTTTAAAAAAGCATGCAACTTCATTTATCGGTTAAAAGGGGTTTAGTGTAATTAAATATGCCATAAAATCAGTACTCAAAAGCCTGATCATAAGACCCCTTAGTTGTTCTAAGGTGGCAGAGTCAGAGTAAGTTTTAAAATACTCTACATACCTATTTCATTGAAATTAACACATTACTTTTTTATAAAACTACGGATTCATAAAAAGATGGCAACAGAGCACTACAGAGAAAGGATGCATAGGTGGGGGGAAACAACACGAAATATATTAAAAGTGGTACCTACTTAGAAACAATTTGAAAAATACTTCTCAACTACACAACAATCTAGAGCTACTTTGTACTAGAACAATGAATATTGAAAAATATATTTTTTTCCTCTTTTCTTTTTTTCCATGTAATCGAGTTGCACTAGCTCTCTTGTACAGTCTGTCTGATCAATTTTCACTACTGACTACAACTTTCACACGCAGTGAAGAGATCACTTTACTAAAAAACATCAAAAAGGAAGGCTAGATGAAAGAGGCAAAAGCATACTTCCAAATACTTTTCTGCTGAAAAGTAGGTTGGATTTTAAATTGACAGTTTCAACTCAGTAAAATACAGAAAAAAAATAGGAAAATGATCGAGTAATTAATCAGATTAAAAAACCCATTATCTTATGAGCTTCCCCGCATTAGTGGTCCCCTACATTTATAGGTGATATGAACCAAACCTTTATAAGAATAATTAATTTACCACACAGCTATTTTTAAAAATCTTGACATGGAAATGCACAACTACAAAAAGCTAAACGTTCAGTCAATTAAAGAAAAGTAACATCCTGCCAGTTACATTGACTTAATTTCTATCCCACATAATGGTATATCTGAATACATTAACAGAAAGAAATCTAGAGATTTCATCCTACAGACATGAACAATAAAGACTATTTTGAATAGAGGATAACCAAATACTAAGGTTTTGATGAGAATCAGTATTTTCAATCTGCTGATGCCTCAAAATTTGAAATGAAAAGTTAGTTTGTCTTAGAAGCTTCAAACTCTAAAGTTTAAGCACAGTAATCCTGAATGATAGATTTATCAAGTTGAATTTAAGGTTCTACAGAAATTAACATTTCACATCTTTACTGCTTACTTAGAAAACTCAGATGCACAGTCATAATATTCACATACTAGATTTAAGCAAAAGTTACTGTCTCGCCTTACATACCACTTTTCACAATGGTAATAAAGTTAGTGGAGATTCAGACTACAATCAGAGATAAACTTAGAAGCCTAGAAAAACTAAGTTCATTTTTATAAGAGAAAAATAACTGAACATATAGATATTAAAATGAAAATTTTAACAACAAAGGAAACGAAGTAGTGTGCCCTTAAGCATTGCTTTGGAAGTGTTTCCAAACAGGAAGTCATTACAAAAAACTGGTTTTCAGGCAGCAATATCAATATTCCCTTGTAATCTTTGTCCTCCCTTTCCTTCTCACACTTTTTCCCTCTTTATTATTTCCCTCCCATAATTCTGATTACACAGTCTTTGGAACATGAACTGCATCTTACATCACTGTATGGTACCTTCACAATACCAGACTAGTTAAAATTAGAAATTATCTACCAATGTTATCTTCTTAGTAAGCTAAGACAAGTTTAGAGAACAGCAGCATAAGGCTGCTAGGATATTAATTTTAAAATAAAAAAGCCTGACATGATATATCTACTTACGTGCAACTAAGAGGGAAAAAAAACCCCAAATGTCTGAAATGCATAAACACCAAGAAGGGAAAAACTTACTTAGCACACTAAGCAGAGAGGTAAGTGGAACAGTGGATGCAAACAAAAGACATATCAGGGGATGGAAAGGGCATGGGGGAAATTTCAGCAGCTAACCAGGCAAGGAAAGCAAAAGCATTAAAGCTATCCTCAAATGGCAAAGAAAGACTACATTATAACTTGTCTCCAGCCAAATATTTATATACAACATAAACAATCCTCTCCCAGTGAAGATACCTGAGGAGTTATTTTGAAAAATTTAGAAGATTTTAGCTAAATAAATTGCTAGGGACCTGAGTTTTTGACAAGTTTAAGATAATCTATTAGCACCTATCTAGCACTCCATTTATTTTATAGAGAATAAAACTCCTATTTAAAAAAAATAGTACGTAGGTCTACATGACTGTTCCAGAGACAAGCTTATATTAAAACTACATATACACACACATTATATACATTTAACTTTAGAGGACTGAAGACAGCTTCCCCGAAAAGCTCACAAGGACCAAACTTTGCTCATTTTTTCAAAGAATCTGATTAGAACTTTTTAACAGTAGCAGCTAGTCTGCTGAATCATCTAACATATTCATGAATTAGGCAAGTAAGTTTTATTGGCTTGCCACTTGGTAGAACTGGAGAAATTAAATACTAACATCACAAAAATAGCATTCACTATTTTTTAAATGAATCTTATGTCTTCTGTTCTGTATGTAAAAACCTTGTATTACTTGATTTACACACACAGCAGCTCTCATATTCATACGTCTTATTCACTTCAGTTGGATTAGTCGACCTTTAATGAACATTTAAGTTATTTCAGGTTGGATACTGAACGTTCACAGGGATAGCAGGACGTCAGTCTCAAATGAATACTCTAGAACTACATATAAATAAAGAAGTCCTCTTAATACAATGAGTTGGAGTTAAGAGAAAACAATGTCCTAGTTTATCCTCTACTTGAATTTTAAAGATAATCCAGCATCTTTATATTGCTATTTTTAGGCCTTACAAAAACTCAGGTTTTGCTCACAGTGTTAACTGAGCCAGCTGTAATCATTTTTAATTATAATTTCCTACTGCTGCTCTCAAGCATAATTTATTAAGGATTACAATGCTGTAAAAGCACATAGTAAACAGACTACTTGCTGCAGCTGAATTAGTAGAGTGTGAGAAACTTCTAAAGTGCTGTGTCCTCTCTCAACTAGACATAATAGTATTGGCATAATATGCCAGACTACCTTTCTACCTTTTTCTTTATTTTTATTTTGAGTGAAAGTTAAAAAAAATTAAATGGCATAGAAACCTACTAGGTAGTGAAAACACAGACATTGCTAAAAGAATCTTAGACACTAAGTAATATGTAAATTATTTACCTTGGTTGTGATGTCAGCTTTATAACAGTCTTGTGTGGCAAGGAATCTTGGGAAGACTGAACATCATCCTACAAGAGAATATCTTTGAATTTGCTTTTGAATACACTTAAACTTAATATGAGTTTTGTCTATTATATGAACTTTATGAAGTACAAAACCATCCTAGCCACACCATAAACAGAAGCCTATTTTAGCACATTACACAAAACAATGGACACAAAAGTTTATAAACTAAGTACTTCAGATTGGCAAAAGAAAAAGGCTCACTTTAACCAATCCATTGAGAAACTTGCTTTCATTAAATGTCTCTTGTTAGATACCATTATCAAACTGTCACCCTCATGTTTTCATTTTTGCATACAAGACATAATCACCAACTTCCTTCAAATTTTGCAAATACTTATCATATATTTTATTAACTTTCTCTTACTATAAGCTTACTCTGAAATCCTAGACTCCTGTATATTTATCACAAGGATTTAGAGTTTAGTCTTCTGTCAGATCTCGTCTTTACCTTATATTATACATAAAATTTTCAAAAAAGATAATTTGGGGTGTGTGTATGATTTTCATGTGATAGAAACTACCTGAAAACTTGTTTCACAATATTAATGAATTCTTATTTTTCACTAGTTTCTCTCTTCTCTTAAATAAAATGTGATCCAGTGCTCACTCCACTTTTCTTTCTGCACTCAAAGAACTAAACTAATACACTGGAATGGTGCAATGGTTGCAGAGCTTTACTTTTATAGGTTGGACCTCATCCTATTGGTTGGATCATTCAGGGATCTCTAAGTTTCTTCTATCTTTCAGTGTTTTGTCTTCCAAGTGGTCTGGTTTTTGTTTGTTTACTAACGTAGAGTCTGTAGAACTTACACATGATGTACAAAGTATTCAGTTATCAGCTGAGAAAACCATGATGCTTTTGTGTGTAACTAATAATTAAGAGTAGCAAAACCACAGTGCATACAATGTCATTCTGGAATCCTTCCATCACATCCCATTTCCAGCTTCCTTTTTTCTGGCTTCATGAAAGGTGATTTTCCCCTGGTTGTACCTATCTACCAGAACGCTGCTACAGTCTCTTGCTCTGTTCCATTGACTATGTGTTTTTTCCTTCTTCATCCCTTAAAGACAACAGCCATTTTCAATCTTAAAGTCTTCATCATTTGTTTCTCTCAACTATCTCGACATTCATTCTGAATGCACATCTCTGAGCAATTCTTGATGTCAGCTTCCATCAGCCACCAAGATACAATGGTAGTTCAAAACAAGTGCCTTGGAACTTTCTATTTGCTCAAGGTTTGCAAAAGGCGTTTTTGTAAATATCCTGAAGTTCTCCCATTAACATTCTACACATCCCACATTAAAAACCTTTTGATGTGGTAACCAAAGTACTGTGGGAATATTAGGTTTATGATATGCTGCAGTTACTGTATATCATACGGATAAATAATAATCTACTTCTGTAATCACCTTTTTTTCTGTCTTACATAGATATAATAAATTCACTGAAATAAGAACTTTTGTTTTCATTTCTGCTTTCACAGTGGTAATAGTGGGTTTGTCTTGGTGTGCTCCTAGGCAACATACAGTTTAAACAGCCATTAGTACTTCTACAGTCCAGTGGTATTAATCCAGACTCATAAAAGAACAGGAATATTGAAAGTTTAGTAAAATGTAACATCACAGCATCCTCCAATACAACTCAGAGCAGAAGTGAAAAACTTCATTCCATGAACAACTTCAAAATATTCTTACTTTATGAAGATGCACATTCATTTTTTTTAGCCTTTTCAACCAGAAGAAAAATGACATGTTTGTGGCACACATCCACATAGCACGCACCCACAGGCATATATATGCAGCATGGACATACATATTAGTATCAAAGTCATAAAATGTATAAAGAACTATTTTAACAATTTTTTTTTACAATGTATGTGACTGGAAGAGTAATTCAAGGTATGACACATCTGGCATATCTAAGCCAGCAGAATATGTGTCATGTTAGTTATATGTTAGAAGTGTGAGGTAATCATATAATAAAGACTGTCTGTTAAGTTCATGCACAAAGAAACTAACACATCTTGTTTCCTCTCTATTCCAGGTGTACGGACTTAGGCAGACTTCCTAAGACCACCTTGCTACCACAGCAGAGAGCTTTTGTTCAGAAAGTGAAGAAATTAAGAATTTTGAAAGGAAACAATATTAGCAAGTGTGTTTCTTCAAGGTCCTCTTCACTGTAAAATGGATCTCAAAATGGTATGCAGGGATCTGTTGCTGACTTTATCATCAGTAGATTCCCGTTTCAAATTTCAGCTAAGGAAAAAAGCACAAGGTCTTATCTAGACCTGGTCTTGCAAGTTCAGCTTAGACTGAAATTTTCCTCTACCCACATTTGTTAAATAATAAGCAAAGACAAATTACAGGACTGCATACCATTATATGTTCATTTATCATATGCATGTCACTGAAATGACCAACAAATTTATGCCCACAAGAAAATTAGAACACTTCGTTTCACTATGTGATTCACGAAGTGGAACAAAATAAGCCCATTTACTTTAGATGTGTGGGTTTTTTCAGCGTTAACTGTTCAAGTTTTCACTTTTTTGTTTCCAGTATCTTCAATTAATATGAACAGAGATAAGTAGCAGATTTCTGAGCATGTATTAGCAGCAAATTTCATTCTGACTTTTCCCAGGCCACTACAACTGTATTGAAAAAAACATAGTTCATGTTTTATTTTTGGAGAAAATCAAGACAGACAGCTCACCATCTTCAGGAATGGAGTTGATATGTCATAATTATAAGCACCTTTATCCTTTAGGATAAGAATATGAGCAGAGTCAATTATCACTTTCTTCAAGTTCATTATTGAATGGAAAAGCCTGTTAAAAATTTTAAAGTCTTAGTTAGTTGTCAGTTAGTTTTATTCAATGTGATAACATCAAAATTTTAAAAGATAAAAGAACTCAAAAGTGTAAGTTACAGAAAAGTAAATCTAATTTTTAAAATCAATATAGTATGAAATTAAGAACAGCTAGTAAAATGGGTGACCAGACCGCAAAATGCAGAAATATCCTCAATTTCATTGTATTCCTACCTTGCATACTGAAAATGAGGTGCATCTCCACCCCACTCTTGTGCTACAAAACATATACCCTCAAAATACCAAGTACTTTTTCAAAATGCTAATCTTAAGAAAGTTTGTGTTTCATAAGTTTGTTTTCCAGTATCTCTAGTGGAGACAAGTCTGAAACGCTGGTCACAAAGTCAAGACTGCCTTTAAGCAGGATTAGAAAAAACAATCAGAAACACAAAAATTTGAGTTATTACCATTATTTCCATTGCTTCAACTGACACAAGGTTTTTAAATTCTTAAATACAGAGCTGTGTAATTTTATTTGTAAAGTGGAAAAAGCCTTTATTTTACTCTTTCATAACTAAGTGCATTGCATATGTTTATACCTTGATTACAGCTGTGTTTTAGTAGATAAGAAATTAATACATTCATGGTATTTAAAAATACTTGTCATGAATGCAGTAGTTTAAACCAAGAAAGAGTATTTTAGAGGCATTTAAAACAATAACTTATTTAATGGACATGCTCTACCATCAACCACCTGTGATCATCTACCTCAAATTTACTAGTGCTTAACATTCCAATATGTAACAATTTTCTGAACAGATGCATAATTAAAGCACAGACATACATATATCATACTCTTCTTCAAAAAAATTCCACAAAGTAGCCAGCAGAATAATTTGTCAATACTGAGAAAGCAACTACCCACCAGATATAATAGCCATAAACAACAGCAGACAAATTAAGTAGAAGATTTGCAACATGAAAAAGGTTTCCCACACTGAAGAAAGGTAGGTTACAGAATGTGTGGGATTTTCCAAGGAATATATGCTTAAATTAGTATGTCTCTTCATCATTGCTTAGCACAGGCAGATATAAAATGTTCTCCTACACAACAGTTACTGCAGAAAAAAATAGCCCCGTTATTAAAGAACTCTTGGTATCATGTCTACCTAGCTTCTCTTGAAACCTCAGAAATTTTGTCTGGACATCAAATTCTTACTTCAGAGGATTAAAAAATATTTCATAAATGAAGAGCATGGCTAATAAATCCACTTCTCTTGTAGAGCACCACTACAGTTTCAGTACTAAGTATGTTGCTAGCTAAAGCAAATTTTTATCTCTAGAAATAAATACTTCTGTTTTAAAAAAGCAAAAGCAAATTAAGATTTAAGTTTATATATTTATAATAAATTACCTAGTGCCATAATCCACAACTACCCAATCTTTAGATGTTCCTGTAATAGCATCATGATGCTGAAAGAGCCCAAGGTTCCTCCTAGCTTCTCTCAGCAATTTGTAGTTATCCACTGAAGGAAATACACTCATCTTCTCAGATTTACTGGACTGTACCAAAGCCAAGGAGTAGAGGATTTCAGCTGCCCTGGAATTGCAGAGAAGAATCCAATACTTACATAGGTTTAAAAAGCAACACACATTTTAACTGAAGAATAAACTGATGTTTTTACATCTTTGCTCATGCCCAATTCTGCAGTTCTTTAAACCTCATTCTTGTACTTTTTAACCTGTTTCAAGTTGCAAACAGTTAAAAAATCACTGCTGCACTTCATCTAGTTTTACACCTTGTAAGCTTTCTGCAAGGCTTCAGTGATGGAAAAGAGTGCTCTAAAATAAAAATATGGCAGTACAAAGTAACATACCATTTTCACAAATGTGTGAGGTATACACATCTGATCTTAAAATGATACAGTAAGGATAGACTGCCTTACAGTAGACATCCAATTCCCATTCCAAAAAGCAACTTATTAAACAAATAAAATTACCCCCCCCCAAAATACATAATCTATACACTCTGTATAATATCTGTTCTGCCATTTGTACTTTAAGCAAACTAAATTCTTCTAAAGACTTGGGCAGTCTTTAGATATTCACCTGAAGGGTGAGAACAGTGGATTCAAAAACCCTCAGACTGAACAGAATGTAGAGCCCTTCTCTCCTATTTCTTACGCAAAAGCCTAGCACTAAATATTACCATTATGTTCTCACTTGCTTTATGAGAATATAAATTTATTTTACAAAATAAAACCCCAAACCCACAAACCTATAATTGCTAGTCATTATGAATATCTGACTAACAAAGATGCCTGTAGAAATTCTGGGAAACCATATGTTAACTTTTTTCCTATCTCCTTTTCCTAAAATGTTACAGTTCTGTTTTTGTAGGTCTGAAAAGTGCCATATTCCTTTTCAAACGTTATCTGAGCTTAATGAAGGTTTCGCAAGTGTTTGAAGAAACCAGGAAGATACAGGCTAATGTTATAAAAAGCAAAGAAAGCAAAACAATATATATTCTTGAAACAAATGTAAAACTAACTTCTAAGCATGCAAATAAAAAAATTAAAAAATGAAAAAGGGAAAATACATTAACTTTTACATTTACCCAAGCTGTCTGTGAGTCCATGTACTCAAATTTAAAGTAGGTACAACAACAAATTTTTAAAATAATTCTCAACTTGGGTTTTCAGACTGTGAATTGAAAACTCCTTAATCTCTTTGTAAATTACTTGGATGCAGGACTTGAAGGAATACTAATTAAGTTTGCTGACAACACAAAATTGGGAGGAGCCGTTGACACTCTCAAGGACAGAGAGGCCCTGCAGAGGGAGCTAGACAAATTACAGGGCTGGGCAATCACCAACCGTATAAAGTTTAACAAGGGGAAGTGCCAGGTTTTGCACCTCGGGCACAGCAACCCTGGATATACGTACAGACTGGGGAACAAGAGTCTGGAGAGCAGCTCTGCAGAGAGGGACCTGGGGGTTCTGGTCAACAGCAAGTTGAACATGAGCCAGCAGTGTGCCCTGGCAGCCAAGAGGGCCGACTGTGTTCTGGGGTGCATCAAGCACTGCATTGCAGCCAGTCGAGGGAGGGGATTGTCCTGCTCTGCTCTGCGCTGGTGTGGCCCCATCTTGAGTACTGTGTGCAGTTTTGGGCACCACAGTATATGAGGGATATAAAGCTACTAGAGCATGTCCAGAGGAGGGCCATGAATTTGGTGAAGGGTTTAGAGGAGAAACCATATGAGGAGCGGATAAAGTCACTTGGTTTGTTCAACCTGGAGGAGAGGAGACTGAGGGGAGACCTCATCACAGCCTACAGCTTCCTCACAAGGGGATGAGGAGGGGCAGGCGCTGATCTCTTCTCTCTGGTGACCAATGATATGACCCGAGGGAATGGCAGGAAGATGTGCCAGGGGAGGTTTAGGTTGGATATTAGGGGAAGGTTTTTCACCCAGAGGGTGGTGGAGCACTGGAACAGGCTTCCTGGGGAGGTAGTCATGGTGCCAAGCCTGACAATACTCAAGAAGCACTTGGACAATGCCTTCAGAGATATGGTGTGAATTTGGGGTTGTCCTGTGCAGGGACAGCAGTTGGACTTGATGATCCTTGTGGGTCACTTCCAACTCAGGACTTTCTAATGATTCTATGATTCTATTGATATTAACTGTTAACATGAAAAATACCTTTGGATTCAGTTTTGTCTCTTTGTCTTTATGCATCACATAGGTGACAATTATGTAAAAACGGCAAGCAGCATGTGTCAAACTAAAGTGAAAGGTACAGTGTACATGTAACAGATCAATTCATTTTCATATTGTCAGTATTTGAGGAATAGAATGAGATTTTGCTCTTACAGGTAAGATAAGTGCTCAGAAGCTCCACACAAAATCAAGATGTTAAAAGTTGTAATTCCTTTTTTTATTGCTAGTGCACTTAAGCTTAATGGCTGTAAGTTTAATGTTGCTTTGTGCAAATTTCTACATCTATGCATTCCTCCTACTTTTTCCTATTACAGCTTAACTTGAAAGGAAAACAAGTATATTGTAGTTAAAAAGGCACCAGATGCACAATCATCTGGTGGATAAACCCTGTCTGAAAGTGTTTCACATTTTTTTAAAAATTTGGCTTAGCCACTAAACACTGATCCAACTGTAGCTATGAAGAGAACACAAAAAATTTTTGTTCTCAAAATACAGGTTAGAGTTCCTTCCCCAAAATTCATGCCAGTTGTTGGTTTTTTTTTGTTGTTGTTGTTTTTGGGTTTTTTTTGTTGTTGTTGTTTTTCCGTTGTTTTTTTTTTTTTTTTTTTTTTAAATAGGGAAGTCCATTATTTATAAACAAAGTAACAACCTTAAAACCAAAAGAAATAACATTAAAATGAAGCTGTATAATAAATACATTTTCAGTTCATATTGCTTCCAGAACTTCACTTTAAATCCATTTTGCCTATAAGGAACACTTGGAACTCTTTTGCCTTTCAGAAAAATAACTGATTCTGTTTTACAGATCCATTCAGTACATCAGTCTCTTAGATGCAGAATTTACCTTTCAAGGCTCCAGATTATTCTAAACATTAGAACCGTTCAGTGTTCAAAGATGAAAGACACTCAGAAGTAAAACCATAAGAAACATTGTATTAGAGAACTCTTCAACTTATAAATAAACATTTACCTCTCTATATACAGCTTTTATGAAAAGATATTAAAGTCTTGGTTTTCTCACCTCTATTTCAAACCACTGCAGATTATCTGAAGTAGTTACCACAGATTATCCACTCTGTTGCAATCTGTCACTGTATCTCTGTGTGACGGCACACTACAAATAGACCAAAATTTGCCTCACTGATAGCTCAAAGCCTACACTAGGTTACCTTTAGGTCCACTTTATCTGCAGCCTAAATAAATAATAAATAATTTTTCCAAGAGTTTCTGAACTCTCAAGATGTGGTCTTTTCTATCCATCTGTACAGTTAGAAGTAACACTGTGGCTCTTGTCCTGCTTCTAAATTACTTCAACAGTCTTTTTCACAGACTTACCACAATTTTTCCCTGATTACATTTGTAAAGAACAAAAACACAGAATGCCTTCCTAACTTGCCCCCAACTATACTGTTGTTCTTTGCATCTTTCCATTATTACATTAAACAAACTTCTGGTCAGTGACTTTATCAGCCTTCAAACTACTTCAATCCATCCATCTCTCATCCGCCTCTCACTTAAGACTAAAAAATCAATTATATCTCAAATCAGCAATGATGTCAATCTCCATTACCAAATCCTTAAACTTTCATGTACTTTCTTTAATGCACAAACCCAAAACTTCTTTAAAAACAGGAAAAACCCAAACAACAAACTCTTTTCTTGCTTAAATGGCCAGTTAAATGGCCACTGTTTCCTGGCTATTAAGTAGCAGTGAAGTACTTTTTAATCCTGGTACTGCTGGAACTTAAAAGCATTCATCCTTGGTGAAGAATACACACACATACTTATTTATCTTCTGTTCATGGTTCATTCCCCCACATACCTATACATACACATATATATGCACACTAGATAGATATAAGGTAGCTCAAATAGAACTATGGAAAATTTAATCACGAGGTTGGGGTGAGGGTGTTTTATTTAAATATGGTGATAATGTATTTCCTCTGACTTTAAAGAAAATAAATAAAAGACAAAACCCCTAATTCTGCTGTTCTCGCAGCTAATATGCCATCCTTGAAGATTCTCCAGGTCTCTGAAAGCAAGACTGCCAAAAAAATTGATACTAAACTGACAAGAACACATTTATACATTTTGTTCTTACATGTTATTCACAGAGGACAATGAAGGATGAAAAACTTCCCAGGTACATTTTTAGAAACATGCTTTGTTTTAATTCATAAGACTGAAGGTTTAGTTTTCTTCTGAGATTCTTTTACCTGTAAGTCTAGCAGCTTTTTCAGAATTTAAAGGTAATTGAAATTCCTACATGAAGGAATCTTTTAACAGTATGAAGTTGTAAATACTACAAATAATGCTGAAAGTAATTCATATGAAGTTTATTACTTATGTTGCAGAAAAAGAGGAAAATGACAATGAAGTAAAGACACTTAAAATTTTTGAGACAATAGTCTATGATAAAGCTAAAAGAAAATTAAATCCTTGGTGCATTTTAACAAACAAGAAGGAACCTGGGCAAAAGTATGAAAGACAATTAAGTAGGGAATTCAGTTTATAAGGACATCATCTGTCCTGTTTTCTATATATCTTGTCTTTTCCAGTAGCAGTATTAAACAAGGCTGTTATCACTGAAAATCAAAGATTCTTATGAAAAACAAGCTAATGAGAACAGAGCTAATCAGTATTTATAATGTCAATACAGTAAGTAAAAAATAATATGCTTCTAAGAAACTCCTAGTTTCACTCCTAGTGATGCTTGATACTCTATTTGTAAACTATTTCTGAAGAGTTGTCAAACTTCCTAATTACTGTTAGACCTACAAATGCCCTCTTTGTAAGCTTCTAACATTCTTGGTTTTGTACATGTTAAGCATAACACTAACATTCCAATGGTCTGAGTGAAACACTGCAGAAATCACTCCTCTGATAACTTCTCCTTAATATATTATTTTTACATTCGTCTGCCAAAGGGATCCTTGCCTTGCTTTTTGTCATTCCTCTCAGCTTTAGTCTTATTTTTCTTCTCCTTCCTGACAGTCTTTGGCTTCTTTCCTCCCTGCTTTCCCATTTGTGAAACTTTTCTCCTTGCTGGTCAATGCAATGCCTTGAAAGTTATGTTACATTGTCTCTTCCCTAACACCTTTGTGTTCTCGGGCCCTTGATTTAACTTCTCATTACACATTTCTTAGTCCTTCTATTGTTTTCATTTCTTCTTCACTAATTTTCTTGATTTCCTCAGGTCTCTTATTCTGTATTCTTAGACTGCAGAGAGAAGGCTAGAAAAAGCCACTTTCACTACAAGAAAAACATACTAAAGATCACAGAAGACCTGTGTCCCAAGTTTGCGAAGCTCCACTTTACCAAAGACTTGATCCTTGCAAGAAGGAAAAAAATTCTGCTAGATACAGAGGCTTCTCTTCTGAAAGGTACTTGTATCTGCCTCAAAACCGCTACTTTTTGTGCTCCCAAAACACTACTTTCCACACCTCTCTTGCTCCCTCCACTATTGTAGCACCATTACAACATAAAAAAAATTGTAAGAAAACCTTAAGGAAGGATTTCTCAGCATTACAGAAGTTCTTCTCTAGCACAAAAAGGTCTGAACAGCTTAAAGAAGCACTACAATAGTTGTATTTTAAAGGGCCCTTCCAGAAGACAAAAAGTGTCCTTTAACTAAGGATCCTTGGAAGAATCATCTTTTGGAAACTGAGTCTCTAATTTTTGGAAATAGATGAAATGTCCAGGGTTTACAGCATACCCATCTGTCCCAGATTTCTTTCTGGAGTCTTGAAATACAGTTAACTAAATTTTACAATGCATCTTACCTACAAGCTCTTACAAGGGAGAACCGCTTAAATACTCCGTTGCCAAAATTCAGCAATAATTTTTTCTTTAAAGAAGATATACTTTTCAGCAAAGCAGTACCTTACAATCTGAGATCACTTGGCACACAATATTCCTGACTACTTCTAAACTGCCTCTAACAACCCTTGTAAAATTCGCACCTTTGTATTTCTCTCTAAAGGACTTCACAGTATAGACATAATGATAGATTTGACAGCTACCCAAATGTGATACAGAAATAAAAAGCATACTACCTGTTATTTTTCATGGAATCTGGACTTGCTGATCACTTGAATAGTATTTTAGAACAACTTTTTTGTTCAGGTGGAAAAAAACATCATTGTGTTTCTGTGAATTTACTGAAAAAAACATACACCAACTAATCTTTGTAACAAGAACTACATTTGGAGGCCATTTAGCCTATCCTTATTGTATGTAAACTTGAACTGTGCATTTCAAAATCACTTTTCCATCTGTCCAACAGATTTAGAGTACTTATACGTTCATCTCTCCCATGTGCCAAGACATATGTTATGAATTCACTGGATGGCAGTATTTACCGTAAGTAGGATTCCAGGACCCTATCCAGTCGTTTATAGAAGGGTCGTGATGTAAAGTATCCACTCCAGTAATGATGATCTCTGTCTGCATATGTGAAGAAGTCTCCACTTAAAACAGGGAAAAATGAGTTGCTGCTCTGTTCATCCAAATTGCTTTCTTTGCGCAGAGCTTCAAAGTAATCTGACAAAGTTCCAAACTGGGCCTGAATGAAAATTAAAAATTACAGTAACATAGTTCCATTTTCTTTATTTAGACATATGAAGACAATGAATATGCTTTGTGTCATATACATTTCAGAAATATGCCAGAGCTTTTACGTTTCCCTGCACACTTTTCAGGCAAGCTGAATAGCTTTTCCAAAAGCATTTCAACCTTGTTTCAGCTCAGTACAAGAAAGACATAGACCTGTTGGGGAGGGTCCAGAGGAGGACCATAAAAATTACCAGAGTGCTGGAACACCTCTCCTATGAGGAAAGGTTGAGAGAGTTGGGGTTGTTCAGCCTGAAGAAGAGAAGGCTCTGGGGAGACCTTATTACTTTTACCTTTGAAGACTTAAAGGGAGCTTATAAAAAAGATGGGGACAGGCTTTTTAGAAGGGCGTGTAGCAATAGGACAAGGGGTAATGGTTTTAAACTGCAAAAGGGTAGATTCAGACTAGATATAAAGAAGAAATTTTTTACAATGAGTGTGATGAAACACTGGAACAGGTTGCCCAGAGGTGGTAGATGCCCCATCCCTGGAAACAATCAAGGCCAAGTTGGATGGAGCTCTGAGCAATCTGGTCTAGTTGAAGATGTCCCTGCTCATTGCAGGTGGGTTGGACCAGATGACATGTAAAGGTCCCTTCCAAACCAAACCATCTTATGATTCATGAAATAAGAATTTTTTTTTAAGTATAAATCGGTATCTAAAATACAAGCTAAATCCCAACAAATAAACAAAGCATTCTTTCATGTCTTATGAGTAAGTCTAATACATGAGCTAAGTAATATCTCAATACTATGTAAGTAGATGTCTGGACTAAATAAGAAAAACTTCATATAATGTAAGAAGAGCATAGTTGTCTTAATCCTGCATTTTCAAAATTAACTCTGTTGTGCTCCAGATCTCCAACATATGCTTAACTGGACATGACTGTCAATCATAAAAATAGCATTTGGTTTCAGAAGCTGTTTTCTTAAAGGAAACAAAGAAATTGTGTTTAGAGATGTAATATGGGGGAGTACAAAAATTCATTATCTTTTGGTCTTTTTTAAAAGTGCTCAGACAAATAAGGCAGTAACAGCCCTTTACATGGTAGGTCAAAAGACGGTACCCTCAAGCTTGATGGATACAAAAAAAGGGGGAAAATAAAAAAGGGGAGGTACTGATGTCAATGTTGTCATTGAGAGGTGTTAGAAAAGGCACAGAAGGCAAAGTGGATTTACTATGAGGATGGAAAAACAATTAATGGAAGTGGGAACAGCACAGAAGATCACACTACCACAAGTAGGATCATAATAAATTATAATGATAGCTCGTCAAATTTGAATTGTCACTTTTTGGTTTTTTTTTTAATTATTTTCATTTTTAACAAGTATACAAAGTATCATGCTACAACTTACAACACCAGAAAACAAGCTTTTAGTGAAAATCTTCTAAAACTGACTTGTAATACAAGGACTATTACTGTGACAACAAAGATGTATTATTTCAACATTAAAAAAACCCAAACAACAGTATTGATTCTTCAGAATAATTCAGAAGATCCAAGTATCTGTTAGGTGGGTACAGTATGATAACTTGCCACTTTGAATTGCAGTAAAGCAGAGAAAGAGACATTGCCACAGAAATCCCAATAGCAGTGATCTTTGCCTTATCAGGCACTTCTAGGACTCTTGGCCTTTTCCCTCACTATCATAGACACCTACAAGACATAATTCAGAAGAAAAAAAAAAAAAGGACCAAGAGATATCAGGTATAGGTGACCTCACTTCCATATGCTGGGTTACATCAGAGGAAGAAAACCTTACCAGAGCAACCAGCCAAATTGAAGAAAACTCATTCTAATGTAAGGTGACTGGAAACAGTGAAATAACGTGGTAGACTCTTCTATTGGCATATAAGAAGTCTCAGCCTAATTTATGCATAATACATGTAAAGGAGATCTTCAAATGGGAGACTGAACTCCCCAAGAACAAAACAGAAACCTTTTGCAGCAACCTACCACATACTTTTAGGACTATAGAATAGCTGCTGGCATGGGAATCAAAACGCTAACAGACATATCCACTAGATAAACATCTCAAATTTGTCTGAAATGGTAAATCTCTCATAAGATCAGAAGGGCAGAGTAGGCAGTCTCTTGTGTAAGTAGTAATATCCTAGGCATCTCAGCACTTAAGAAATGTGAACTCTTCCTTTATATAATCTAGATTCTTAGGAAGCTGAGCTTGACCTCTTACTTGCCTGTGGAGTTGCACTTTCCCCAGTGGACTGTAGCAGGGTATGAAAGTTCTCCACCTAAGCTCATATTTCCAAGAATAAATGACATCAGTTTAAAAAAACAAAAGAACAAAAACCAACAAAAAAATTCAAAAAAACCCCAAACAACAAACAAGCAGAAACCCCCTGAAAAAACAGAGAAAGAAAAAACCAAACTAAATAAATAAAATGAAAAGGAGACATGCTCCAGTGGCAACAGTGCTCCAGCTGAGGAAAGTACCCTAGGTATGAAGTGGCTGAATGAGAGGATTACTTCTCTTTTTGTCTGGATATTAAGAACCAGAAAAAGGGCTGGGTACTTCTGTGAGGGCCCCAAGGGCTAGTGTGATTCCCATGGCGTAATCCAGGTGGGCAAGACAGGGCTAATGAAGTAGACTCCTAGAGTTCTTGACTATGGGCTGAGCAAAACCTTTCAGACAGGGATCTTTCAGATGCCTCAGGATGAGTGGTCCTTGAAGAATTGCCCCAGAGAAGAAATAATCCAGCTCAGGTTAGTAGGAATGGAGACAACAGAGAGTACACTGCTGTTAGTATCCAAGAGTAACTATCTGCACACTATATGCATTTTGAGGGGAATAAAGCTGGTGATAGCAGCTAGCTTTAGATTTAAAAGAGGGGCTTTAGATTTAAAAGAGTACTCTCCAGGTCTATCTCCCTCCAGTAAGCCATAGCAGGCATTCACATATATCACATCACCTACATCCCCTAAGAAAGAGATGCAAAATCTGCTCTCATGGAAACTGTGATCCCAAGAGATCATCTGTGTTATGCAGAACAGAAGTCCAGAAGTCAGCAGAAAGAACTAACACACTACAGGTACTACTTAAATCTGAAGTCAGAGGAATGGAGGGAGGTCTCTGAAAAGGTGAGGGGGGAAAAAAGATGCACACACAAACAGTATATTTGAAAGAAACCATACCAAGTTTCAAAAGCCTAAATGTGAAAGCAGCAACAATGTGCTCTCATGTGATACTCAAGAAAAAACAAAGTTGTGGCCCCCTACTTCTCATTCACATGCTGAAAGATGATGAAAAGGTGTCTGAGTACAGAGAATGTTACAGTACAAGTAGTCTCTAAAATACTCAGCTTACATATTAAAATGTATGAATGTGTACATTAAGACTCAAACATAATGATTTAAAGTGATATCTCATCTGATAATTGTGTTAGTATATTCACTCCTTTTGTAGCCAGGTCAGTCACTTATATTTTACTGTATCCAACACCATATGCCAGCAATGGCGCCTCTTAAGATTTTTTTTGTTTGTTTGTTTTGGGACATAAAACCAAGAGGACCCAAGCAAAGCAACAAAATTTGCTTGAACTTCTAATAAGAAAATACAATAAACAACAAAGCCTGAGAGCCTTAAATAACAATGCCTGAAGCCTGTGAAAACAAGAGTACTAAGAAAACAAATCAAACCTAACAGCTGCTCTCTAAAATAATCTGGTTTGGATACTATTTATAATTTTCAAGCAGATATTATTAATAGCAAAGTTTTTGATTTGAAGGGAGAGGAGATGGTAAAGGTTAAAAATGTAATCTGCCAAGACAAACCAATCTGCTGTTAAATAACACAAAAAGCTCCACAGTTTTTAAAAAAAAAAACAACACCCCCCGAACCACAACTTTTTTCCATGAAGAATCTCAAAACACTGAGAAATACTGTTTCCTCCACAAACCAGAAGTAGTGTTGTATTTACCTTAACGTGCCACTCAGGATGAGAATTCATAAAATCAAACAGCTTCTGATAATTCTGGTACTGCTGATCCCATTCTGAGCTCTCAACATAGCGGAAATCATCCCCTAGTGGAGCCAACAGAACTTTAGTACGAAAAAGCTTTGACTTCTTTCTGTATTGATCTAAAATCATCCAAGCCCTTGAGGTGGGGGAAAAAAAAAAATTATCAGACAGAAGAATATAGGTCAGCATTTGATGAAACAATTCTTAGATATCAAGTTGTGCATTAGGGTAACCCTAAACAAGACATGCAAAACTCTTGCTATTTCATTTTGTAACAAAACCTGGGTGTAATTCTCCCCACTGGGACACCACATTCAACCTACTATTGGTGCAGACACTATGCTAATTAAATCTTCCAATAAGCTTATCAAGTTCCGTCTCAAACAGTAGGTCAGTCTGCATCAATTTGTTCCTGTGCCAAAACTAACCTTCAGTTTAAATTATGTTCACCTGTCTTATATTTAGATAACAATCCTAATCCTCTCTAGCTCTTATTTACAATAATAAGTAAGCTCTTCTCATCCCTTCTGGTAATTCCCTTGGATACTTTGCTTCATATCTTCACGTCCTTGACAGAAAAACTGCCCATAAATTAATCTTTGAGGAACTCCAGCCTTGCAAAAAAAAAAAAATCTGGAGGAAGTTCATTACTAACAACCACTGCTCCCCCTTCAGCAAGCTTCTCACCTGTCTTAGAGCCAGCCCTCTTAAGCTTCAACCACACGTCCTAAAAAATTAAACTCACTGCTTTTCTGCTTTTAGCCTTTAAAAGAAAAAAAAAACCACACACACACCCCCCAAAAAAAAAACCTCAAAAAAACCCCAACCTACACCTACACACACAGAAAAAAGGCAGCAAAATTATCCTTTGGCACCTACTAACTCTCTGACATGTAAAATATCAGTTCTGTCATTAAGCAGCAATGTATTAAAAGTTACAAGTCTGATGTCTGGGTTACTGAAAAGGTCAATTGTCCCCCCATCACTATCAAAATCTTCAGATGCTGATCCCCTCTAAAGTTATGGAAATAATTTTAGTAGGGAGTATAAACTATAATAACATATTTAAGAAAACAGGAAGACAAATGACAAAGTTTTAAAGAGAAAAAGTAGCAAAATCCAAATTCCAGTAAGCTTTTTGTTTTTACAAGTCTTTTTAATAGATGGTCTACTGAAATCTACTTTCAACTCATACTCTTGAAGATTTGTTACATAAACATTTATGTCAGAATTGAATCTAGTCCAATATATTTGAAACCCATATTTCTTTTATCAGCAAGTCAGGGTTTATTTGTTTATCAGATGACAAAAGTATTGAGTAAACACAAGGTCTGATTGTATTCTAAAGGGAGAAAGGGGGCACAACAACATCTTTAGTTAAGGATCTACATAGTTCCAGTGAAACTAGAAAAGACCCAGCTAGTGGCTTCCACTTCCCTCTGTCCATAGCTCAATTTATAGTTCAGATTACCAAGTATTTAGGCTTGAATCAATATTTTCCATGACTTTCAACACGTTGCTGATTTAAACATAAAGACTTCCTCTCCACACAACTAACAGAACAACTGGCACAACACAAGACTTTGTAATTCTACCTTCTAAGAAGCCAGCCTAACTCAAATTTTCCACACGCAGCCTATGTTTGGAAACATGCTTGATTTTAGAGCCTCTTGAAAAATACAGGACTTCGGGAAAGGTTACGGTTAACAGGATATTTGACTTTGACATCTCTCTTCGGAGTCCTCCTCTAGTTTCTTTCCAAATCTACAGCAAAATTCATCAGTGCTGCTGTTCTCCCTCTCTTCAAAGTACTCATAACTGCAGGATTATTATGTGTTTTTTAAGGAGGCAGCATGATCTTCCTCCACTGCTAGCCAGTTTCAATTGCAAAAACACCAAAGAAAAATTAGATGTCCCAAGTCAGATATATCCTCTTAAGTTTCTCTCAAATAACTTCCTAAATCACTATTACACACAGGAATGAGAAAAAGTCAGCAGGAAGCCCCAGACAGAATCTGCTGAAGATGAAAAATGCTTCTGGAGAAAAAAACCACCCGATTCCACTGAGTATCGCCAACGTTTTCCCCTTCTGGTTCCTCAGCAAGACAGTATTAGATATATTTTGACATGTTTATCCTGCCTACCTGAATAAAGATTTGAAAACCAGAGAGATCAGTCATGATAAACTTTTTGTAGCACCACAATTATGGATATAGCTTATCAGCTGCAACTCCATTTGAATGGCTTTAAGGAAAAAAAAACCTACCCCAAACCAAATTTTTGTTTTATACAATCAAAAATTCCTCAAAAAAATTATAAACAAGATGCATTATGTAGTTCTCAATATTTAGAGCAACCCTAACTGCACTCTTAGTTGGCAACACTGAAGTATATCGACATTGTCAGTAACAGCATCAAGAATATTTTTCACCTCTCTTTGGGAAGTTTTCAGATTACCATTGAATGCTTAAGACCTTTCACAAAGGGAGAAAACCCCTTCATATCACAAGTGTATTCTTTTAATGCAAAAATTCAAAGTATTAGGTAAAACATATCACAACATTTAACATGGCTGGTTTTGCCCCTTCCTCTGTCAAAGGAGAACGAGCAGTAGCTACCCAGAGTCTGTGGGAATCACAACAAATTTTGCAAGTCCTATGTGACAGGTTTGACAGTGGTCATGGCTTCACAGTCCCTATTACTTCAGCCCATACAGCACATGAAGCGTTAGGGATTCACTCTTTGCTCAATTATCTCAACTAGAAAACACCACCATTTGTTGGACTGGCAAATTTCTATTCAGGTAATTTTGTGGAGGAAATGACTATGCAGACAGGATGAGTACTTGCTAAGAGGATGATCTCAGGTTCTTGAGGTTGGCAATCACAAACAATAACCACCAATGCCACATCAGCAATGTAATTCTGAACACCAGTTACATGTTGTGCAATGTGACTAACTATGAAGAGAAAAAAGCTGAAAGGTAAAATCGGGCTCTTGAACAGTAGGGGGTGAAGGGAAAAGTCCATTCTCTACTCTTTCTCTGAAGTGCATAACTTGCAGTACAGATTCTTTCCTATTTCCATGTATGGGAGAGGGAGACATACACCAAAACAAGCTATGCTTCCTCTAACAAAACGAATCGTTCCTATTCAAGGGGAAAAAAAACCCAACAAAACCAACCAGCTGTTTCTTCTTGCTAGTGTGAAAAGCTAGAACTTCAGCATTCAAATATGGGTAAGGATGCAGCTACAAAACAGGGCAAGAAAAACAGCAATCTTTATAACCTAAGCAGTTATGAAGTGTAATTAAACAAATACAGGCTTTCAATTAGGCTTCTGTTCCATTCCTTCCTACAAAATCACAACTCAAGTGGCAAGGCAATGACAAATCCAACAGCTACTAGTCTTAAGTTTTCAATTCAATATCTCTTCAGTATATATGTATGGCCACGATAGTATTGAAATCAAATGCAACGGTCCCAGCTTAGTATTCAAGATCCATTTTTTATCGATTTTGTTGCAGCTTTAGCATTGAAGAAAGGTCAGTGATCTAAACCTTGCCTCTAAATTAATCCAGTGTCTATCAAATACTTTTTTCAGATCCATGTAGTGTAGATCTCCTGTATTTTTTCAGTCTTAAAAAACAAAGCAATCAGTTGAGAGACAGATTAATTAGTGTGCTACAAACCTTTAACCTTGGAAAGCTTATGATGTAAAGACAGATATTCCAATTCCTTCTGGATCTCCTACATCTCCTTGTCATAACATCTGTAAAACTTGTATTGTTACAGATGTCAGATCACAGAAGTTTTTGGTTGCCTGCAATATTCCAACTTTTTTTTTTCATGAAATATGAGTAGTGCTTTTAGCATTCTCCAGCAAAACACCACTTTATGTTTTAGTGGATTTATTTGGAACTACACTCAAAGAATGGTTTCTGTGTTCCTCCCAGTGTTCCAAGTGTAAATAATCCAGGCTACCATCTCAAAGACCATGTGTTAGATTTACTCATAAGTATTATCTACCATACTGCTGTTTCAACTCCCTGTTAAGACACCAAAACTATTTTTATCTACCAAAAGTTGATGCAAAAGATTGTTTCACAGACCATAGTGAGAAGATGATCTTGTCAACTTGATCATACATTCACCACATACCTGCCCTATTTCTTTTATTCTTTGATTTCATACGACATGATGAAAGAACCATTTCTTTTACAAGGTCTAATTTTGATTGTTATGCAAAGGTGGCATCAATGGAAGTGCAGGGATAAAATTAAGATCTAATTAAAACCTAAAAACTTTAAAAGGCATTTCAAGCATGCTCTCTACATTATACTTATAGCTTATATGTTCCAGGTATTTCTTAAACAAGCTGCTACTCTTCCATAAATACTGGTCTCAGCTAATTGGGATTTTTCTTTTTACAACTTTGACTTAAAGAGACTTTAGCTTTCCTTCATATTTGATAAGCACTGAGCGTGTCATAATGATTCTTCTATTAGCTCTACTGTTCTACTGTCACTTTCAGCTTTCATTTTTCTACTTTTAAAGAAAATTACTTTCTCCTATCACCATTCCAAATTCTACCTTAAAATATGACAATCGTGATGTATTCCATTTTGGTTTTATGTATCTTCGATAAAATTTTGTAATTGAGTTTTACTGACAAAGTAAAGTTTTTAAGATGCTTGGCAAAATTCATACCCAGAAAAAGGACATGCAGACTTGACATGTAGACAACCAACACATCATCCTCACTTCAAAACTTCAGCATCAAGGCTAGAACCAAAAAGTCACTGTGCTATCCTTTATACTGGTTATAATCAGCAGTTTGCAACAATTGTAAACACCTACCTAAACTTCTAACTCAAACTTGGGGATGGTTTGAAGGCCTGAAGATAGTAACAGGACTGCAGAATACAATCTTTTTCTGGAAAAACCTTTAGCAGTTCTATCTCCCCTTTCTTTTCTTTTTTTTTTTTTTCCTCTTGTTTCTCCCTCCTCCCAAAATTGAAAAGCAGTTTTGTAAAACTGTAGAACTTGATTTTTACCCATGGCAAAACAACTCAGTGTTTCTATTTGAAAAATAAAGTTGAGGTTAATATTATTCCCGCCCCCAGACACGTCAGACATAGGACTCAGGTTCATTTAAATTGTCCACTTCAGGAAATGTAGGCCACAGACTGAAAGTTTTGCAAGCATATACCATGGAAAATATCTCACCGTTTGCAGTTACAGCATACTACACCATGATGAGCCTGAAGTCTTCCACTGGCAGGAGACAGATCACTGTCTATTCATAAAATTCATGAGAACTACAGTAAACTGATAACATAACTATAACCAAACAGATGACTATGCCTAGCATTCAGAGATAGTAACAGTTAGACTCATGTATCGTGAGAAGAAAAAAATTCAATGCATCTTCCTTAATTATAACCTACCTTCAAATTTCACTGTCATTTATGTTCCGAACTTATAAGCAAACACCAGGTTAAGTAATAGGTATTATTTTCCCATGACAAGTTTATTTTAAGGACTACATAAATTCACTGAGCAATGCTGGATACCATCTTTGACCAGCATTTTTTTTTTTTTTAAAGTTATTCCCTTCCAGAAAATGTAAAAACTGTACCTGTGTTGAACATTTCCATCATGAATGGCTTCTGGTGGAACTCTCCATGGACAGCTTACTCTTCCTCCAGGAAGACGTTTGAAATCAAACTGGCAGCAGATTTTTGGATCTGGACCACAGGTATGAGGAACATCATAGCTATAGAAAGGCATCATATGGCAAAGGATATCTGTACTGGATCCTAAATCTGGAATTAAATACATAGAGCACATCTTTAAAATAAAGCCTCTCAGATTCGCCAAAACTATATCAGTTCCATGTTCTTAATCCAAGAACTGTATTAAAAACATCAGACCAAGACAATTCCTTGCTTTGAATATCCATACCTGGAATCTACCTTTGTATGTACCTTACATTTAAAAACAGAGATACAACAAAGATGGTAATGCTCCAATCAAGCACCAGTTTATTGGGAAAGATAGGAACAAAATGTTAGGGGTTTTTTTACCCAGATAAATCTCATTATTTCTAGAGTTTTAGAGGTCAACAAAATACAGCTCTTATACTTTGAGTAAATCAAAACCAAACCAAACCAAAAAAAAAAACCCAACAAAAACAAACCACCAAGAAAACCCAAACCATAAACCAACCACCCTGCTGTCATCACCTCATTAGCAAATATGAATTGTCTGGCTTTAGCAATATCTTAATTTCTTGAACACATAACTTGAATACATTATCAGCACAACTCTACATACTTGTAGATAGATTCTGTGTCCTTGTGCATAGAATTACATAGAATTCTACGTATTTCTGAGACCTTCTTTGCAATCCTAACTTTTCCATCTAGTCAGTCCATTCCCTAATGTTTAACCCATCAAGAACAGAGCGCTACACACATTTTGTCAAGTCTCAAAAGAAGGTCTTTCAAATTTTATCTTCAAAGAGAACCTGAAGTTCTCATAGAACTTAAGAGAACCTTAAGTTTACTCATCTGGCAAAACCCCTAAATGCTGATTAGCTATTTCTAGACTAACTACTTAAAGTGAATTTTATGCTGAAAAAGGGATGAATGTGGTAGGTGTGCCACAGAACCTGGCTCCTAAGTATGTCAGCAATACATATGAAAATACTCTTCAAAACTGTATCAGCATAAGTCTTCACAGTTCCGATCCAGACCTTATGTTTAAAAACTCCTATTTTACTACTACTTGCTTATTACTAAAAGGTAATCTGCCATAAATATATGCATTTACTTTTCAACTACAGGAGTTCTCTTTATCTCAGGTACCACATCTGCATATTATACTAGATGAGTGTGCAGTGACCTTTGATATGTGATCTGTCTTGAAAAGCCTTCTTTTGAAGCCCAAACGCTAGACCATGTCATACATGTGATATAGGTATGCTACTGTTCAGGAAAAAGGCCTGTCAACTAAATATTCTTTACACTGAGTGGCATACACTAATGTTCAAAGAAAAGTCTCTGAAGCGTCAGTATCTGACAACTTCTTTCACAGTGGTATGTCTTCCTCAAGTTAAGTTTACTTGTGCAGCAGATTGCTGTCTCTGAATACCCTCCTTCCTACAATTTCCAATTAAAAACACAGGGGAACTAAAAAGCTTCAAAATCACCACCAGCTTTCAATACTAAGTACTAAATACGTTTGACCCTGTATGCATAAAGCAGTGACATATTAGCTTGCTTCAAAGAAAAGAAAAATCAAAACCTCAACCACATACGTTCATCATACAGCTTATTGCAATGCTGGTACAGTACAAAGCAAAACAAAATATTCATATAGAAAAGTACATTCATTTACAGACACATCAGTTTGCTAAGGTATAATAACTACACGACATAAAACTTTCATACTCTATACTGTAAAAATAATATCAACAAAGCAAGTCTATTTATTCTAACAATAAAGTTTTAGATGAGAATTTCTTTGCAAATTAAAATGGTGAAATGTTTTTAATCTATTTTTCTGACTAAAGATAACCTACAAATTTCAAGTCCACAGAAAGCTACTGTAATTAATGACACTACTTTGTCACACCAGCTGAGGAAACCTGTTTGCTTGAAAGTTTTTTCCTTATTAAGAACATAAACAAGACAGATCTCTCTCTCCAAATATTCCCTTTCAGACCTTTTTTTCCTCCCCTCCAAGAGAAATGTTCCTTCTCCTCTACTTCATTTCCGCATAGTAGGAGGAAGAAAAAAGAAGTGAGAAGAGGAAGAAGAATATTCCACCCCATTTACTTTTTTTATATGTACTTTTAAGGAATGTGGGAGAAGGGAAATAAGAGAAAGTAAAAGCACAAATGAACGTGAAGAAACAGGAAGATCAGAGGAACAATGGCGATAACAGTTTTTATATATTTAACCCCTTTCCTAACACACAGGTACAGACATTCCCTTTCTGTTATTAACAAAAAAAAAAAAATCCGCAAAACTTAAAAAACCAAACAAAAAAACACCACACCACAAAAAAAAAAAACAACCCTAGGTTAACAGAACTGCAAGTCGAAAATTTTGAAGTCTAGTCTAACTTCTCTAAATAACCTGTTTCGTAAAGATTTCCATAGTATTTATTCAAGTTCTCTCTATATTTACCGGTGTAAATTAGTAAAATAAATTGGCATAAATGAAGAACACATACCCCAGTTCTGTCTCCAAAAAAATTCTAATGTCTTCTGAGTTGCAAAATGTTTTTTAACCGAGTAATGAACTCTCTGTATAAGCATATTGGAAAATCCTGTGCGTTTCAGCAGGTAGGCCATTGTTGGTGAATGCCCAAAAGGATCAATTGCCCAACCAGACTTTGGCTTTACTCCTGTTGACCAAAAGTAAACTTTGTAAACTCCTTTTACAAAAAGTAAAATGGGAAGAAAGTTTTACTTTTCACTCAAAGAAAGCTATGTCAATATAATTCAAATCAGAGCACTAAAGACAAAATTTCCAAGAAGCTATTAAAATTAATAAAATAATTTTTAATTAAATGATTAAATTAGTAATTAAAATATACAGCTGAGTATTAAGCCTCCTGCAGAACACACCCTGGAATTAACAAGCTAGAATTAAACAGATAAACAATTAACAAAAAAAAATTCAAATGTCTTAGAGGCAAAGCATTCTGTCTACAGAAAAAAAACAGAGATTAGTCCTCTACATTGTTAGACTATTTCAATTGTGTCTCAAACATCTTTACATGGAATCATAATGAAATAGATCTCCTTTTTCACTTTAAGTAGTTTACAGATGCTACATCTGGAAAGGAATGCCGAAAGAAAATGAACAGATGGATGGATTGATGTTGTAGCTTGTTGAATTTTCACTGTAAATAAGTAATGGTAACCTTTGTTGGCTTTGGAACTAACTTTTGATTTATTTGGTTGGCAATCATTAGAATAATGTTGATTAATACTGTCTTCACTGAACTTCATACTAGCAGATAAAGAAGCTATATCTAACTCTTGTTTAACTGATTCTTCAACATGGTTCTTAGGCACGTTTTTACCGTCTTACCAAAAAACCAGTAGGGAAGGCATTACCCTTTTGTTAGACCTGCCCTCCACCATCTCCTAATTATGTCAAGCTGTGTTTATGGAAATTGCAAGCTAAAAAAAACATACGGAAACAGCTGTTCAAAATAATTTCTGTTAATTGGATGAAATAATGTTAACTTACTATTAAATTCACTGTACAAATATTTTCTGTATAAAAAGGGGTATCTCTACTTATAGAACATTATCTCTACTTATAGAGCTAAACAAAAAAATCTCCCAAAACTGCCAGAACAGTTCAGCCAATGTTACTGCAGTCATTAATTCCTCCAAGTTTCAAAAGCTAATGAGTCAGCCTTTTTTTTTTTAATATGAACAATTCTAACATTACAACAGGTTTATGTTTTATAACTACTACTACTACTGTTACAATTACTACTAAATTTCCTATTTGCTTTTTTGAAAGTCTTACATAAGAGAACCTAGTGAATACACAACCTGCAGAATACATCCAAACACATGAAAGGAATATCAATTTTTAAGTAGTTTTTAAGGCCTTTGTCATGATTTTCAAAAGACAGAAATGGCAACTGGAAACTGTTTGTGATACCAGAGACATATGATTTACAATTCAGCATGATCCACTGTCAAATTTTATTATGGTAATATACTATGCACATCTTTCACTGGTCAAGACAAAATGTTATGACATAAAATTGTTTAAATACACTTCATCCAGGAACTTCTATCTGCAAACAGTAACTGCAAATACTAGACTCAATCCTATAGCTTCCAGTAAGTGGTCTGATTTAATGTTTCAGGAAAGCAGAGTAAAGAGAGCCTTCTAAGCACCTCAGAAATACAAAAAAGCATTTTCTAATTGACTTACTGTATTAACACAGTTAAATTTTAGATCAAGCTACATACCAAGGTTCTTTTCTAGCCATTGATGTCCTTCTATGAGTTGGTCAATTAAAGCAAAATAATGAGGAGAAGCTTCATCAGGCATGACCCATCCTCCTGTTACTATTTCAAATTGTCCATCTTTTATTAACCTTAAAAATATGTAAATTGTGTTCAGAATCTTGCATATGAAAATACACTCTGAAAAATCATTTTCTGAATACCCAATAGGTATTTACCAGGGACACAATACCAAAATCTAAATTGTTTGTGCTACTTCCATCACTGGAGTACTTTTCTTAATCAAACATGTAAAGAATGAATAGATGAACACTGAAAGTTTTAATGTCTGTGTGCAACAAAAACTACCAACTCTATTGCATGTGCCATAATATTTGACTCTTTTATATCAGGAAGAAGGCTATTTCCTGCATAGATTACAAAAATAAAAGTGTATGTGCCACAGTACTGAAGGCCAATTGAGCGAGATGCCTAGACATTGCACATTACAAGCACTACTATCTCCCCATCTTTGATCTATTGTTCTTTTTATTGTTTTAGAGAGCTGATAGAGCTTTGAAGTTTATTATATCTATAAAGGCTTCAGACCATCTCACTCATCTGAATGCCTTCTTGAGACAGATCACAGGATGACTGAGTTTATTAAGATGTCAGTGAACGTAACGATCATGCTTCTAGCATCAGGTGGTCCCTGCAGTTAAATAATGTGATTTCAGCACTTACATTGTACACTAGCATATAAATGTTTAATGAATTCAATAAAGAAATACAGTAGACTTATCAAAACTTAGTCACATTACAGATTACCCATAAGAGTAATGAAAAACATACAGCAAAAATAATCTCCAGTGTAGCTTCTGTAAGTCTTACAGCAGTTTAACCAATACCTGATTCCCCTGAAGAAAGGGCAGTTCCCTAATGACTATCATTTACTGTTTACTGTGTTCCACGGGACCTTTTTAATCTGAAAAAACAACAGCTGTGCTATAATACTCAAACACTGTACATAAATTTTTACAGATAGTTTTCTGTGTCATTTGCAACATTTCCAGCGTTACCTAACCTTTGCAGCTGCGAGGCTCTCATAGCCTTAATGTATACTGCAACCCGTGCATCTTGAAGAGGGGCACGAGAAGGAGGGCACCACAGAGATGAGCTAAGAACTGTTGGATCCTGTCTTAAAGCAAGCAAAAACCACCAAAACAAGAAAAACCACCTTTTTGAAAACTCCAAACTAGATCCTTACCTTCAAAGTTTATCCAAGCAACATGGTTTCTTGTCTCAATGTCTAGGCAAATCTTTTACTTCTGTATTACATTTTGAATTGTGATTCCAAAAAGAACTAAGAGCAAGGGTGTAGAGTATGTACTACTCCACCATTTAAGCAGCTGCATGTTTATAAAAAACACACATATAAAACCAAAAACTCTCATTTCATAATTGTGTTATAACTGAAGAAAAAATTACTATATATAAATAGCTAATATGAGAGATTATTTTTATTCCATTAGCAATACTCCACGGTGACCTCAAATAAAGTTTATAATCACAACTCCCTCACAATTTCAATGACATCTTCATGGTTGTACATGGAAATTTTTAACCAATTTATTCAGCAACTCCGTAATTTGGCTACACTTACGTAAAGGGAGTTTTGTTTTGTATCTGGAAAAAACAATAAACCAAGCCCAAAAAATCAAAACTTGAGTAGTCAACTATTCTAGCAATTCTGCATCACAACAAATAAAATCTCAAGTTACAATGTAGTCAAATACACAAAGTCTCAGAATGCCACATGGAAGCTAAAAAATAGTTCAGTGTTCAAACCTTTTAACCGCATCCTTTTTTTGGCTATCTACTCCATCCCACCATTTTGAAAAGTATGAAATCTCAGACCACATAAATTTCCTTCGGTTGTCTTCTTGCAGTTTTATAACCATATTATTTAAGATATGCTGTGTCTGATCTCTGAAGTAATCATCAAAAGTCTTCAGCCAACCTAAGACAAAGAAAATATTAAATTTAAGTTGCTTTCAACAGCCTTAGAGACCTGCATTCTTCCCACTCCTACAAAAAGTTCTGTAAAGCATCTTAAAAAACTGAACCTTACATGCTGTGGACAGTTAGAAGTGCTAAACTCTCCAGCAGTTCCTTTTTACAAAGTTTAGATGTTTTATTTCCTAGAAGTATAAGTATATGGAATATTAGGCTTTCTACTTTGATCAACAGAATACGCATATTTAAAAAATTGTAATTTTTTTTAATTTATGCACAAATTAAGTAGTTGAAAAGGAAGATCTACATATCTGCAAATTGATCTTCCTTGATAACTTCCACTAGGTTTCCTCAACTCTCACATCAGGAGGACTGTAACGTCTAGTAACAGATCATCTTTCCAGCCCAAGCCCTATTCACAACACACACACCCCCCCAACACTCCCCAATCCTTCCCCCAATGTCTTATCTCTTCTTTCAAGCCATAAAGCACCCCATCACCCTACTCTATGTGAAGCAACTGAACAGAAATCCTTACTAGCAGCATCTTACACCTACGTATCTTGAGGAAAAAATTAAGAGCCACTAATGATATCCCACAGACCCTGAGGGTAAATAAATAAAACAGGGGCAACAAAGTGGCCCCAAGCCCTGTAGCACATGTTCAGCATCATTTATGAATAAGGGTTTTGTTAGCAATGACTGAGAAAAGAAATATATTGTAGCTGCATCCCTCATTAGAATAGGTATCAGTGAGATACACAGTAAAGGAAAAACCAACTTTAACTTATATTCAGACCTCACAGTGCAGAGCCTTCCATGAAATTCTTTAACCTCTCCCTAAAACCTTGCATGAGAAAGCACATGCATCTTCCTTCTCAGAACCTTGAAGTGATCTATTCTTTCTGTAACTATAACTGGAAAAAAGAAGCAGATAAGCCTGTCTACTTAATACACAAGTGGCGCATTTCTACTCTTCATACCAGGTCTTGTCATGTATGAGCATTTTCATTCAAGTGCTTCCAAAAGGGACTCAGCCGTTGAGTTTAACAAAGTATAATATACAGCAGAGTAACTACTGAAGAATACAAGCGATGTTACGAATTGGTCCTATAGCATGCATCCACATTTTAAGATTTTGTGAAAGCTTCCACACATTGGGAGGATTTACTCCAGACAAATATGATCCTAGAGATTCCACTCTGATTTACCAGTTCTGTTCTGCAGAGGCACTGCCATTCTAGCACAATGCCAGTCTACTTATAAGAAAATACAGGATTAGGCTGTTCTGGAATTAGATAATATTGTTTCAAGGCTGTTATATAAACGTAGAAAATTTTAGTATTAAAGTCACTTTTAAGTCTAATAAAAGAAAACCACTTTATTATTGAAGAGTCTGAATACTGATTCACAAAGGATATATTCTACTTTAATGACAAAAATAAATTATGTTAATCTTAGGTAGAAATGCAGAGCTAATGTAATTTGACAATATGCACATTCTTTTCCAGTTCACATCAAATTGTTAATTTTGTTTCAAATGAAGAATCTTAGAACTAGGAAAAACTGCTAGATGCTGGCGCACTCTTACTTTCATTGCACTTCCTTCAGGTTCCACTCTCACTTTGTAAAGGTCCAATTTTAATAAAGTATTCAGAAACAAAAAAACACCACAAATTTCAAAAAACCTCCCTTTTTTACATTGCAAATGAGGAAATAAACCTATAACACTCCAGAAGAAAAGTTCTAGCTCAGTATCTTTTTTTTTTTTTCAAACAGATGTTTAGCATCTACAAGAATTATCACATCTGATATGTTTCTGTACAGATAAAACACTAGGATCTAATCTAATCTATTCTAAAGGGGAAAAATATATTTTGTCAAGACAGTTAATACAAGGACTTAAAATCTAAACTTAAAACATACCTTCTTTAGAGGCAAGGAAACAGCTTAACACGAAAAAGTTGACAGTAAATTACTATTACATAATAGTTTCATGAAGATTGAAAACAAAGGCGATGTACAAGCTGAATTTATTTTCCTTCTGTGCTGTTTTTCAAAATTTGTTGTTATCTCTGCCTATTTCAGTAAGCGGTTTTTTAATGGAAGTTTTCACTCAAAGAATTGAGATCACATGATCAATTAATATTTTTCAGTGCCCATTTACTTTTCAACAAACCAAAGAAATATTTTACTAATATTTGCATAGAGACACACGTAGTAGACTACAATTTTATAGCTTCTTACCATGAATTTCTTGTGCAAGAGATAATATGCTAGCACACAATTAACAGAGGATGAACACAAAGCATACTATGTTTTCCTATACATATATATAAAATAATAAACTATTTTATCATATTTTTATATTGCAGCAATAAATGCAAACTTACACTGAATTAGTTTTCTTAAACATTCTTGAAAAACTTAATAAAGCAACCTAAATAAAGAATCACAGAGCTAAATGACAAAGCATCTGGCATAAGAATACATTATGATGTAGGAAGAGCAGTATTATGATTAGAGGTTGTTTTATTTTAATATATTCAGTTTATTAAGCTATAGAGGAAGGGTATAACATGGTTAACACACTGAATCTTCAGGAAGTCCTAGGAAATATTTACAAGTATTCACAGAATGAGTTGCAAACCAACAGAAAGTCCTCTGAAATTTAATTACCATGTATGTGCCTGGCATCGTGCACTTATATTTATGTCTAAGTAGAGTAAGATAGAACAGAACAGAATAGAATATGTTCAGTTGGAAGGGACCTACAATGATCATCTAGGCCAACCGCCTGACCAGAGCTCATCAAAAGCTAAAGCACATTATGAAGGGCATTGTCCAAATGCCTCTGAAACACTGACAGGTTTGGGGCATTGACCACTTCTTTAGGAAGCCTGTTCAGCGTCTGACCACCCTCTCAGTGAAGAAACGCTTTCTGATGTCCAGTCTAAACCTTCCCAAGCGCAGCCTGGAACCACTCCCAGGCATCCTGTCACTGGATCCCAGGGAGACAAGATCAGCACCTCCCTGTCCACTTCCCCTCCTCGGGAAGCTGTTGAGAGCAATGAGGTCACCCCTCAGCCTCCTTTTCTCCAAACTAGACAAGCCCTGTGTCCTCAGCCGCTCCTCACAGGACATGCCTTCCAGCCCTTCCACCAGCTTTGTTGCCCTCCTCTAGATGCATTCAATGACCTGAACATCGTTCTTTAGTTGTGGGGCCCAGAACTGCACACAACACTCAAGGTGAGGCCGCACCAATGCTGAATACAACAGGATAACCACCTCTTTTGACCAGCTGGCTGTGGCTGTGTTTGGTGCTCCCCAGGATGCGGTTTGCCTTCTTGGCTGCCAGGGCACACTGCTGACTTGTGTTGAGCCTGCTGTCAACCAGCACCCCAGATCCCTTTCTGCAGGGTGGCTCTCCAGCCACTCCTCTCCCAATTTATTCTTGTGCCCAGAGCTACTCTGTCCTAGGAGCAGAATCTGGCCTTAGCTCTTGTTAAATTTCATTGATATGCTTAAGAGCCATTGATAGCTCTTAACCCCATGACACAGAGACTGTCCAACTCTACATGGAGCCATAAAGATTAAAAAAAGTTAAAAAATACTGTCTTTAATGTCATTATGCTAGTCTTGACTTAAGTATTCAGGACTTTGCCAACTATTTTCATTTTCTGCTAGCACATGTGATAGCAATAGAGGGCACACACTGTTAAGGTGCTTCCCTTTTGATTGCCTCACTCATGTTTGCCCTCAAAAGTATGGAAACTACTTCTGCTCCCCTCCCCCCCTCCCCAAGATTTATCAACATCATGCAGTTGTCTGTTTCTTCACTTTTTCCCCCTCCACTTTTTTTATGTAAATTTTCTTGGGTCAACAGCAGACTCCAAGAATCATGTCCAAATGTCAATGCAATACACTGCTAAGCAAAAAATCCTGAAGCATTTCATTAACTGATTTGCCACTGTTCCTGTCCACACCTTCCAGTTCAATTTGCTTTTTTAATCCCTACAGCTCTTTGCACTACATAAAGGTATTCTTGTGTTTTAGCACAGTTAAGACACAGTTGTAGAGATAAAGGAAAAGTCATTATTCAAAAAGTAACCTAATTAAGTAAAAGCACTTCACAATTTGATCATGACAGGAATCACAAATCAACTTTGAAAACATGAAATTTTACAGTGGTTGTGCACTGCTTACATATATCTGCAAGGCTGAGTTTGTTTTGGGTTTCTTTTTTTTTTGACAATACAAATAATTTCTTTTGTCTTTTGGTTTAAAATTAACTGTTGAAATGAAACACAAAAAAGGCTTTTCAATTGCTTACTACCATAAGTCACCCTCCAACATTTAAGAGGAAACGTGTTCTTAAAAAATTTCTAGTTTCTTATGAAATCTGTTTAATGAAAAGGCAGATCTAGTGAATGTCTGGAATACTATCACTTGTTAGATTAATACATTTTTTGAGGACAGTTTGCATGTCTGATTTACTTTACAGTAGATCATAATCAATTTCACTGAGTCTAAAATTCACACATCAGCGCTGCTTCTTGCAACCTAAGAAACTTAAGTAATTTATTCATTTTATGGCAGAATTAAACAAAACCATTAAATTTCAGCTAACATTATACAGCTTTCCAGAAAATCAAAGCAATCTCTTTGCCACAAAATTAGTGGACCTTCAGTTCTTGGATTTTTAAAATGTACACCTGAGTTATTAAAAAAAACACTTATATAATTTTTTTCACAGTTATGCTTCATTCTCAACTAACTAGCTCCTGGAAGAAGACACAGTTAAGTAACTGTTTTGATAGCTAAGGAAGTAAAAAAAGAATCATAAGCTGAAAGAGGATGCCTTAGTTCTTTATGCTCCACATAACATGTGACGCCACAATGGTAAAAGCTTTTCTTAAAAACAATGAAAAAAATTAATGGACATGTTAGCATGAGTTCTTATTGGTGCTTTGGAAACCTTAAGTATGGTATATATATTTAACTGATCATATACAGGCACACAATAATGACAATAATGCAAATACTAGAAATAAATCCAAAAGCTAAGCTTTAAATTACATTCTAGTAAGTACGATTACATACGTAAAGAACTTAGCATTTGCTCCTTTCTAGATTCAGCAATAAAAAAAAATCCCTTTTGAGGTTGTAGAATACGTAAATCAATTGTTTAATTTAGAAATCTTGCATCATCATTCTATGATGTCAAAACTAAACTGAGCAAATATACAAGTTAATATTTTACAGGTGTTTGTGACATAAAACTTCAGTACTAATTTCACCAAAAAGAATCTTTTCAATAAAGATGAATGGCTCATTGGCCAAGACTGTGAAAGAAAACTTCAGAAACACGAGGTCAAAATTAAAACTAAAGCAGTCTAAGATTGTTTTTCATTGTTCTATTTGGCATAGTATAAACCAGAATAAGACAGAAAGCCACCTGGAACATCCCTGTGTTGAGCATTTATTCCAATTCAGAAGAAGATAAATAGAGGATGAGCCCCTTGTTCCCAAAAATATTCTCTGAAATAAAGTCATTTAGGTAGGATCAGAGACACCAATATTAAAAAGATACAACAGTGTATTTACTTTTCCAATGGCATACTTTAACTTGTAAAAGATCTCTGCTCAATGGACCACAAGAATCATTCCATATTTATCACACAATTTCATAAGCATAGCTAAAAACTCAAATGACTGCACATTTCACCAAAAGCAAAATCTGTCATGAACCATGAGGTACTTCAAAAATTATAATTAGACTTACCTGTTAGGCTTACACAACATAAGTCTATTTCTGCTTTGCACATATCAAATCTGCTGCCCTCATAACTAAATGGGAAAAAAATTTTTACCGATCAAGAATTACAAGTGTGCTCTCTGTCAATTTTCAGTGGAACTGCCCTGAATTTTTTTTTTTTCTCCCCCAAAGGAAAAAGAGAAAACACTCTCCCTAAAAGTCCCCTACCACCTCACATGCAACCACAGAAATACTGACAAGTGAGCCAGGAATAAAACTCAGATTTCTGTAATTCAGCATGTCAAGAATAACTTGTGAGCTGCCCAGTTTCCCATTCTATTTCTAGATCTTATCCTTCTCTACAAAAGAAAAATTAGATGTTCTCCATTCAATGTATATTTTATGGACTTTACATAGCCTTCATAGTTTGTGGTTTTTGTTTTGTTTTTTTGGTTTTTTTTTTGTTTTTTTTTTTTTTTTTGAAAACACTACGTACTGTTTTCCTTTTTCTAATCTGCAACAAGTTCTAGACAAACAGTGGTGACTGATCTTTTTTTGTCTTCCTATTAAAACACCATATGAATATGTCAATCAGTGAACTTCCAATTTACAGTCTGAAAATTTTAAACGTAAACTTTTCAAAATGTCATTCAAGTAGCATTTCTTCTTTTGTGCTTCAGGTTTTACTAACCTGTTCTGGATCAGACAACAGTCTAAATAACCTGTGTTCCAAACACGTCAGAAAAACTAAGAAGTCACCTGAAAACCATATCCAGATGTGGTCAACAGAAAACTAACCTGAAACTCCATGGTGTATTAAGAGCATCAAACACTTATTCTTAAGTTTTCTTTTATCTTAACACTGCAGTTAACTTCCTAGGGCTATACGGATTTCCACCTGAGAAGTGGAGACTGTCTTAAATAATTAAAAGGGGTTAATGTGAGTGCTAGTCAGTTACCAATACTATAGATGATTAACGAAGTGTTAAAAAGTAGTATTTAGACCTGACACAGGTGCACATACATTTTCATATATATTTTTACTTAGGTAGAAAATGGGGATGGGTGGGTAGAGGCAGGGAAGGCAAAATCTATTTTAGTCTCTTTCAATTCCACTTAAGTGCTGCTTGTACTAGGTCTGTAGCAACCACATTCAGCAATAAAATGCTGTGATCTGGTACGCACATACATTACATAGCCTACAAGTCTCAATTCTTAAATAATTTAATGAGAAGACATTACCAAAATCATCACTGCCAACAGAGCAATAAATGCTAGAGTTGTCCTTCGACCTCTCGGGTCATTTCTGAACATCATCTTTCAAGTCCAGTTGTGCTGGTTGACAATATCACTGTCCCTGAGCAGGGTTCTCCCCTCTGGAGTTCAGTTGCTTAATCTACTTCAGGCAGTGACATGAAACTGCTGTTGAAGCACATGAGAGCTAACATAAGGGCTTTGCCAGCACAGCAGATTATAAGGTTGCTCCTTAATCTGCTCCAGAAAGAAAAGCCACCCATCTGCAATGACTATAACCTCACACAACACTGCTATTTGTAAACTGAACATCTCTCCATAGCTTGAGATTAATCTGCACTGGGTGAGTCCCCCCCAGACCAGACACGCTACTGAGGTGCTCAAACCTTCATCAACTAAAGACCATTATGCCTGCCACTGATAAAAAGTCCTCATATCTGATTTCCCAATAACGGGTAAATATATTAGCTACTGAAGGGAGAAGCATAGAAACCCCAAGTTTGTAGGTCCTGGTTGAATTCACATGGAAGCAGTTAACCCAGATTTGGCAGAATTTAGCCACACAAGTATTTCAGAGCATCAGCACAGAAGTCATACCCCAAAACAAAACTTGGAACCTAAGACCACCCCTTTCCCTAAGGATTCTGGTTCAAGGTAGTTTCTTTGCCTTTGAGCTACAGATTCTCACTAGCATAACTGGCCACATGAAAAGTTAAAAAGAAAGTAGCCTCAGATGAAAAAATATAAAATGTAATGATAATTTGAAGCTTCTGCAGCTAATATATTACTAACCCCATTTTTTGGTAAATATTTTCATATACACTGTTACACTATAGGTTCATCATGCCTTAAGCTTTTTTGCCAGAAGGCATTTCCTTTGCACCATGTCTTTTAATCCTCTGTGGGAAAGGAATAATGTAACCATTAGCTATACAAAAGATTTCAGATCTCTGTTACAGATAAAATGCAGTTTCATACTGCTGACAATTCCACAGAAATGTCCTTACCAAAAGCAGTACCAAGGCAGGATATTCCTATGATAAGACACTTTGTAAAAGCAATAATAACCAGTCTCGCATGATCACCTTTGCTGATGGAACGGGTAACATTTACGAGGATTGTATCTCAGCTTAACTCCACTTGATATCAACTGAGGAGCCTGAACAAGCCCGTAGATATTTAGATTATATGCACGAGGAGATGCAGATTTCTTGATTTTAGTTGCTGCTAGTGAAAGGACAGATATAATTTTACAGTAAAGATATAATTTTATAGTAAAGGCATGAAGTACTTAGGTATTAAGGAATAAGACTTTGGGAACCAAAACTGGACACCAGTAAGAAATTCAGCTATCAAAGGTGAATGATAACACCATTAAGACTTCAGGCGAGTCCCTGGGAATAACCTAAGCAGGAAAAAAGTTGGAATAGAAAGAAGAGAGACAGCTGTCATAACTTCACAGAATTCTTCAAACCTTATTACTGAAGGGGCAGCCACAGAGAAGACTTCTTTCAGAGAGCTGAAAGAACACATACCTTGCTATAGATTTAACAAGTGACTCCCTCCAAGATAGATATCTGAATGCTAGTAAAAATCCATCTCTGAAGCTAAGTTCATTATGGCCCGCAAATGTTTGTTAGAGGGACAGAGCAGTGCTGGAGCAGTCAAAACAGAATCAGATTAAACTCCATTAAATGAAGCTCTCAAGTGTACCAAGAGACATCATTCAGATGTAAAATTACGGAATAGACATGCATATCACAAACATACTTCCTGGGTAAGTAGAAAATTCCTACCGACAAAGTACAGGAAATTCCATGATTGGTAACACAAAAAGTTGAACAGGAAAAGGTGTTGGTGAAGCTACCTCTGGTTGTGGAGCAGTATCTACACCTTATCTGTCTTAGAAGTTTAATAATTCTAGATACTCAAAAACTTTTTTTGGAGGGGGTGGGAGGGTGGGGTGTTTTGGTTGGGATTTTTTTCAGGTTTTTTGTTTGTTTGGGTGTTTTTTGGTGGTGTGGTTGGTTTGTATTTGGGACTTCTGGTTTTTTGTTGTTTTGTGGTTGGGGGTGTGTTTGTTTGGAGTTTTTTATTTGTTCGGTTTTTTCGAGGTGGGGGGTTTTGTTGGGTTTTTTTGTTGTTTGGTTGGGTTTTTTAAACACAGACCAAGAACTCAAACCTGACAGAAAAAAGAATGACATCCCTAGGGAGGAATTGCCCATTTCTCTGGAGCCGGAGAAAACGCTTGTTATCCTCTGATCTTCCAAGAGAGGGTATAATATTCCAAGCATCATGGCAAATATATAGTGAAGCTCAAGGCATTCCTCACTGCATGATCTTAGTAACTTGCCATCCTAATCTGGAGGCTAAGAAGAGATGTGTCCTTCTTCCCAACAACTCCACTATTTTTGGGACACTTCTCATAGGAGCAATACAGACCTATTTAGCCTGCTAGTCCCAAAAGACTCATCTAAAAATTTGGAGGCTCTGATGAAGCCTCCTCCAGCATAACCTGATATTGATAGCCTTTGCTATTGGCCAGCTGAGCCAACAGCAGCCTCAAAACTGCATGCCTTTCTTGGCGTACAGAGAATGAGAATATAATTTCTAGTGACAGATATTAGTATCTACCAAAATAATCTTGATGCGAAAAGAGGTCCACTAACTTCAATACTCAAATTGCTTAGAATACAAGTGCTCAGTGGGCCACTCTTGGTAAGCAGAACTGGTGCTACAGGATGAACCAAACACTAGATTAAGGCACCCAACACCGAAGTTGGTCAGACACAAAAGGTGTTGCCTGTGAAAATCTACCACAGCTGTTTGCCTGATTATAAGAGGCTAGACAGGAATACAGATGTGAAGAAGAAAGCAGAAGGCTGGAGATCAGAAAGCTAAAGGCTAACTCCAAAGAGTCCTTCCAGAATGGCAACAGGAACTGGTCAATTCTGCATGGAGTACTGACGAGACAGGACAGGCACCACAGAGGAAATCAGCCCAATATATTCTGTTTTGTATGACAGTTACAGAAGAAGTGTAAATAAAATAAAAATAAAATTAAAAAAGATAAAAACAATTACTAAAAACTGTAGTAAATGAACCAGGGGTTGTGTTAAAGAAACCTGTTCTTTTATGGGACCCATACGGACAGTCAAAACTAGCCTCCTTTAGAGAAAGGGGCAGATATCTAACAGCAATGACAAAAGATGTGAAACACCTTGGATGTGTAGTTATGAAAGCACAGTATTTTTTTAAGTTCTGGAGTAGGAAGAGGAGAGAAGCTACCATTTTGATGTATCAACCTAGACGGAGTCACGGAACAGCAAGCTTAGCACCAAAATTACAAGGGTTAGGTTTGGAAAAGTCTACCAAAACAAATGGTCTGAAAGTTAGTATCAAGGACAAAAACCAAAGTCTCCTGTACTGATCTACTGAAAAGAGGGCAGGGAATGTGGAGCTTAAAAATGTAGGCTCTTTGCCTCCACTAACAGACTGCATCTGAAAAAAAAAAAAAAAATCAGTGCCAGAACACTGAGCCCTTACCAAGCCTCATGACTTCAATGGACACTGGCAAAATTTTATGCAAAGCTCTTCTCAGCTTCCCCCAGGACTCTCCCCTCCAGCTTCCAAGCCTTGTGCTCCTGTAGAGCTACCTCAGCCTGCACTGTGCAGGGGGTCTTTGTTGAATCCAGCTAAAACTATCTCAGGAGGATAGACGTGACACTAGGCAACTGGCCTCTAGTGGGATGCCAACCATCCTCCACCAATTCAGACATGATCCTACTAGCTTCAGCAGAAAGACGGGAAAGAGGGACACTCCATACCCCATTCTAATAAGAACCAAGAGAATGAGAAGTTCTGTACATTCCTTTAGGATGGTTTCAGATTCATTATACGACTGTACAGGGTGTGGCTTCTCTCTGGGAAAGTTTTTAGGAGAACAACCACCAGAGAGGAAATGGACACAGGTTTAAAGATAATTCTACAGAAAGGCAGATCAAATTGTATATGGTGATTACTTTCATTGAATATTTTTACTATATCCATACTTTGTTATTCTAGCTGTCGTAACTGGACAATACAGTCCCTCCAAATTCAAGTGTTCTTTTTATTTGAAAACACTAGGTATGTGCAAATAAGTCACATGTTCAAGCTACTGTATCTTACTTCTCTCACATCCACAGTACTTCAAACAAAAATTAAATTGTTAGAGATACACAGTAGTAAAGTTTAGAATCACTGAAATTGTGGCTTTTCACAACAACAAGCAGCTTCACCAGCTTCTCATGGTCAATGTACATGTACCAGGAGTACACTACAGCATATATATTCCCTGCTTTTTGGTGTATTTTACAGTCATTGTGAAATAAAGTGACAATTCCCCAATTTATTTATTACACAGTAAATATACACTTGGGAGGAAGAAGTGAAATTATGCAAGCATAGCTAGGTTTCAGTTTAAATCCAGACTTTATATTAACCCACTGTAGCTTGGGGGTGGGGGGGGTGGACAAAACAGCAAAGAAAGTGTTACAGTCAAACCCCTCAGATTTCCCATTGTCTCATCTTCCAAAAAGCACATCTCTTTAGCACAGGCTGAATGTTCAATATCTACAACAGTCCAAAAAGTCAAAATAAGAACAGGCCATATGAATAAACTGCAGCAATTAATAAACTGACTAGGTTACCAGCAGGATGAACACAGAAAATCCATATTACCTTCCAATATCAACACTGAAGTTCTATTCCAGTTAATAAAAAAGTACAACTTTTATCGTAACAGTTGTCACTTAAGTCAATGGCACTTGAATTACACATCTGCAAATCTAACATATTAAGTAGTATGCTTCAAAAAGACCCAAAACTTAACAGAAATGGCAATATATTTCTTAATTTAAAAGCCTCTAGATACCCAAATCAATACAGTCAAATATTACCTGGGTCATTATGTGAGTGAGGCACAACAAAAATTTGAAGCGGTTCACTGTCCCATTCATTTTCATTGTATGTGATATCAAATCCTTGTTTCCACACGCCACCATCTGGATTATCGAAAGGAAGAATGTCATAGACATCCAACATCTAAAAAGGATAAAAGGAATATAAAACATGAATTCACAAAAACAGTCCTGCTATTAAAAACTGAAGCTGTTTTCATCAAATATATATCAGCTTGTTCATTACATAGGAAGAGATGACGTGTCAAATGAATACAAAACTGACAAATGAGAGCAAGTTTCAAGACACACTAGGGCACCCAAAACACAGCCAGCAGGAAGCAGAGCAGCATTTGACAGGCCCTGTTCTGAGGAAACTGAAATTGATTAGATAAAGGGTAGGAATAAGAGCCTTAAGTCACAAAAATTATGACAGCTCACAATGGCACTGGGGCAGGAGGGTAGGCAGAGAACTATACAGAATAGCACAATACACTAAATAGGGGAATGCAGAAGATGAAGAGGAAAACTAAGCAAGCAGTAAGAAGAGATGACAACATGAGAGAGATTGAGGCAAAAGTGGTGGACTTGGCAGTGCTAGGTTAACAGCTGGACTCAACGATCTTAAAGGTCTTTTCCAATGTAAACAATTTTGATTCTAAAAGTCAAACTCACAAAAGGGAACTAAAAGAAAGTACCAAGGAAAAATGTTCAGAATGATAGCCAATTGCTATAACAAAGCTCCTTTTTATTTACTTATATTTACTGTTGCTCAGTACACTAATTATATGAAGGAGGACATATTTCATTTGTTAATGCAAATAAGAAAGTTACAGGTTATTAAAGCAACTCTAGGGTTACTTTCACAAGTTCCTATGAAATTTTGATACCACCAGATAGCTTCAAAGAGAATCTTCTAATGTGAGTTTAGACTAAAGTCACTATATCCAACTTTACTTTTGGTTGGTTGGTTTTGTTTCGTAATGCTCTGGTCTGTTTTTAGGAAAGAAGGCAAACTTGATGAACATAAATTATCACCTGGAGAAGCCTTCTACTGGCACTAGAGTTTAAAAAACTTAAACTAAACTTTAGTTTAGTTCTAACCCCATGTTAGAATACGACTGTACACCTGACAAACTTTCTTCAACAAACATTTCAATTCCACAAAAATAGTGTATGGGAGCCATTTACTACATGAACACTGCAGGAGTTAAAACTTGCCAGTGGTAAGCTGCTTTCTGTCCTGCTAGGAAACTTGAGCAAAATACAGATATCTGAAAAAAACAACTGACTAAAGAAGTTAAGGCCTTGTGATAGGTTGACCTTGGCTAGCTGGCTGCCAAACCAGCCCACCCACCCAGCTGCTCTCTCACTCCCCCTCCTAAACAGGACAGGAGAAGAAATAAGATTAAAAGCTCATGGGTCAAGATAAAGACAAGGAGATCACTTACCAATTACCATCACAGTCAAAACAGACCTGACTTGGGAAACATTAAATTAATTTATTGCCAATTAAAATAAGAGTTGGATAGTGAGAAACAAAGACAAAACTAAAACACCTTCTCCCGAGCCCTCTTCTGGCCTGGTTCAACTTCACTCCTTTGTTCCCAACTCCTCTACGTCCCCCTGCCCCAAGTGGCGCAGGGGTATAGGGCTTGCACTCAGTCCATAATGGTTCCTCTGTCACTCCTTCCTCCTCATACTTTTTGCCTGCTCCAGCATGGGATCCTCTCCACAGGCTACAGTCCTTCAGGAACTCCTCCAGTTTGGATCCCACATGGGACACAGTTCCTTCTGAAAATATCCACCTGCTCTGGCATGGGATCCTCCATGGAATGCAGGGAAATACTTGCTCCACAGTGGTCTCCCCAACCTGTTTCACTAGCTAGAGCACCTTCTCCCCTTCCTTCTTTGGTGTTCACAGTGTTCTCTCTCCCACCTTTTTTTTTCCTTATAACTCACTGCCATGCAGCGTTTTCCCCCTTCTTAAAATACATTCTCTCAGAGGTGCCACCACCCTTGCTGACAGAGCACTCAGCTATATCCTGTGGTGGGTCTGTTTTGGAGCTGGCTGGAATGGCTGTGGCTGGCATGGGGCAGCACTGGCCTCTCCTCACAGACACCACCCCTGAAGACCCCCACTGCCACCACCTAGGCACCTGCACCCAGTGCATTCCACCCTCACCTCTGTGAAACACATATTTAAGAACAGTTGATAAATATACATTCATCACAGACTTTTCACAAACTTCACTTACATGTACAAAAAAAAAATTCCCACACCAAAATCAAAATGACATAACACTGAAAAAGTGGAAAATTTTCACACACAATAAAACTCCACCCCTTGTCCCTTCACCTCATTACAACAACAAAAGAATCCCCACAGTTATTTCACTCTGGCAATGTCCAATCCAAGTTTTGGCCATTACCATTCCCAATTCCTGATCTCTCATTCCTCAAGCCCCAGGTTGCATACCAAAAAGGACTGCAGTGGGTTGACCTTGCTGGGTTGGTGTGTGGCAGCCAGCCAAGGTCAAACCACCACAGGCCTTTAGCTTAAGATACAAAGAGATGTAAAGAATGTTAGATGGGAATACAAGCCACTGTAATCCTAGAACTAGTGAAGCCTCAGTTGGGCCTACAATGTCCATATGCTAGACATCTAAGGCCTGTACAGTATCATCTTGTCATGTCACTGCTCCACCAGGATTGCATCCACCTTTGGACAATATCACTCAATGGAAAACAGAGGTGCAATACTTCCAGATATATGCATTCTGTATGACCAGCTTGATGGGATTAAATAAGGGTTACATTGAATAAGGGTTACCGTATTTTCTTTCTTTTCTAAAATTTGATATTGAAGACCTGTAATTCTTCTGCGAAATGCAACCTTCTGAGGAAAATTAAGTGCATACTCTGTAAATTTGCCAGTTACCAATGAGTGACCTTAAGACTGATAAACTGTTTGGACATTTCAATCATGAAAACATATGTTTAAACAGCAACAATTCATGGAATTGCCCACATTCCTATGAGTTTTTCCTCACAGATGGAGCCTGAATTTCACAAGCAACTTTCTTGCTGTCTGCAAGATACCAATTTTTACAGCCCGCAACATACATAATTTTTTTCCCTAACATCTATTATCCCTTACAGTTACCTCGAACCATGCTCCCATGATTATGAGCTCAAGACCTGGAAACTGCAATTCAGGAAATAGATCTCAGAATTTTAATCAACAGTTGTCTGAAATAACTGGCTCAATGAACTGACCCATCATCTAGAGAGATTTGGGGCCTGCCAGAGGCTCAGATCGAGGAACTATTTACGCTTGTCGAACCCACGGACTACTACCCTTGATTGTTCTTCCATGTGGGCACCAACGATACTGTCAGGGGCAAACTGGACTGCATCAAAAGTGACTACAGAGCTCTGGGGGTAGTAATCAAGGCATGGAGGCCCAGGGGGGTCCTCTTCAATCCCACCAGTGAGGGAGGGGTAGGGGTGTGAGAGGAGGACATGGATAGTACAAGTCAATAATCGGCTGCGGAGCTTGTGTTGGCAACAGGTTTTGGGGTTCTATGACCACGCGACCCTGTTTGCAGATCAGTGTCTGTTTAGGAGAGATGAGATTCAACTCACTAAGTGGGGCAAAGATATCTTTGCCAGGAGGATAGGTGACCTGTTAAAGAGAGCTTTTAGCTAGGAATAAAGGGGGAGGGAGAGATTTACCAGCAGCCCTGTGAAGGAGTGATGGACAGGAGTGATGTGACAAGAAACAATTAAAAAATAATAGTTTTAAAAAAATAAACAAAATAGGGCTTAAACAAGGTCACCTCCAGCGTTTGCATGTAAGCAAGGAAATGCCTACAGGCAATTACAGAGAAATGCCCAAAACCCCTTCTGGGAAATCAGCATGCCAGGGTGCCTCTCTGAAGTACACTAATGTACACACCATGGGGAATAAACATGAGTTAGAGATCTGTGTGCAGTTGCAAGTCTGTGATCTTGTCAGAATTCTGGAGACACAGCGGGATGACTCCAATGACTGTATAGTTGCAATGGAGGGATACAAGCTCTTGAGGAAAGACAGGCCAGCAAGATGAGGAGGGAGAGTTTGCCTTTATGTGAGAGAGCAGCTGGTGTGCATGGAGCTCTGCCTATGCATGGATGAGAAACCAGCTGAGAGCTTATGGGCAAGGACTAAAAATTAGACCAGTATGGGTGACATTGTAGTGGATGTCTGCTATAGGCCACCTGCCCAGGAATAACAAGTGGATGAGGTCCTCCAACAGACAGATAGGAGCAGCCTCGCATTTGCAGGACCTGGATTTCATGGGGAACTTCAACAACTCTGTTACATGCTGGAGGGACAACACAGCAGGGCATAAGCAATCCAGGAGGTTTCCTGGAGTGCATCAATGACAAATTCCTAACCCAAATGATAGAGGAGCCAGAGAGGAGAGGTGCTTTGCTGGACCTTATACTTGCCAGTGATGAGGGACTCACTGGGGTTTTGAAGGCCAAAGGCAGTCTTGGCTGCAGTGACCGTGAGATAGCAGAGTTCAGGATCCTGAGAGGACGAACAAGGGCAAAAAGCACGATCACACCACTGGAGTTCAGGAGAGCAGACTGTGCCCTCTTTGCTTGGCAGAATCCCACAGGATAAGACCCTGGAAGGAAAAGGGGCTCAAGACAGCTGGTTAATATTCAAGGATTACCTCCTCAAAGCTGAAGAGAAGCAAGCAGGAAGTCAGGCAAAAATGCCAGGATGCCTTCATGAATAAACAAGGAACTCCTGGCAAAACTCAAATACAAAAAGGAACCATACAGAGGGTGGAAGCAGATACAGGTAATGTGGGAAGAATACAGAAACATTGTCTGAGCATCCAGGGATGAAGTTAGGAAAGCTAAAGCCCAAATGGAATTGAATCCGGTCAGGGATGTCAAAGGCAACAAGAAGGGCTTCTATAAGTAGACAGGTGACAAAAGGAAGGTCAGGGCCTGCTGCTGAATGAGGCAGGGGACCTGGTGACACAGGGCATTGGAAAGGCTGAGGTACTGAACATCATCTTCACCTCAACCTTTACTAGCAAGACCGGCTGGTGGAAAAGGGCCAGGTCAGGCAATACTTGAACAAAATGGATATATGTAAGTCCACAGGCCCTGATGGGATGCATCCAGAAGTACTGAGAGAACTGGCTGATGTCACTGCAAGGCCACTCTCAAGAACCTTTGAATGTTCATGGTGATTAGGAGAAATGGCCAAGGAGTGGAGGAAAGCAATGTCACTCTTATCTTCAAGAAAAGCAAGAAGAAGGACCAAGATAACTGCAGGCTGGTCAGCCTCACCTTGATCCCTGGGAAGGTGATGGAGCAGCTAATCCTGGAAACCATTTCCAGGCACATGAAGGACAAGACAGCCATCAGGAGTAGTCAGCATGGATTCACCAAGGACAAGGCATGCTTAACCAACTTGAGAAACTGCTGTGATGAAATGACTGGCCTAGTAGATGAGGGGAGAGTGGTGGATATTGTCTACTTTGACTTCCGTAAGGCTTTCAGCACTGCTTCCTGTGAGACCCTCATAGAGAAGCTGTTGATGTATGGGCTGGATGAGTAGACAGTGATTGGACCAAAACCAGCTGAACAGTCAGGCTCAGAGGGAGGTGATCAGTGGCGTGAAATCTAGCTGGAAGCCAGTAACCAGGGATGTACCCAGGGTTCAATACAGGGTCCAGTCCTGTTTAACATCTTCGTTAATGATTTGATGATGGGGCAGAGTGCATCCTCAGCAAGTTTGCAGATGACACCAAACTGGGAGGAGGAGCCAATACACCAGAGGATCATGCTGCCGTCAGAGGGACCTGGACAGGCCGGAGAAACGGGCTGACAGGAACCTCATGCAGTTCAGCAAGGGGAAGTGCAAAGTCCTGCTCCTGGGGAGGAAAACCCCGGGCACCAGTACATGCTGGGGGCCATCCAACTGGAAAACAGTTTGGCAGAAAAGGTGCTGGGTGTCCTGGTGGACACCAAATTGAACATGAGGCAACAATGTGCCCTTGCAGCAAAGGCCAATAGCATTCTGGGCTGCATTAAGGAGGAGTGTTGCCAGCAGGTCAATGGAGGTAATCCTTCCCCTCTACTCAGCACTGGTGAGGCCACACCTGGAGTACTGAATCCCATTCTGAGCTCTCCAGTACGAGAGAGACATGGACACACTGGAGAGAGTCCAGCAAAGGGCCACTAAGATGGTGAATGGACTGGAGCACCTCTCACATAAGGAAAGGCTGAGAGAACTGGAACAGTTTAGCCTAGAGAAGGCTTACAGGGATCTTATCAATGTGTACAAATACCTGAAGGGAGAGTGCAAAGGAGCCAAGTTCTTTTCAGTGGTGCCCACTGATAGGACAAGAAGCAATGGGCACAAACTAAAACACAGGAGGTTCTTCCTGAACATCAGTAACACTTCTTCCCTGTGAGGGTGACCAAGCACTGGCACAGGTTGCATTGTTGTGCTATCTCCATCCCTGGACACATTTAAAAGCCATCTGGACATGTTCCTGGGCAACTGGCTCTAGGGGGCCCTGTTTGAGCAGGGGGTTGGATCAGATGACCTCCAGAGGTCCCTGCCAACCTCAACCATCCGGTCATTCTGTACTTCGAATGTTAATCAGAGGCAGTTAAAAAAAGCCAAGAACAAAATTAGGACTCAAACTTCCACGGGAATAAACTGAAGACAGTTCAGGCTGAAATCACTGCATTTGTGCCAGACATCCAGGAGACAGATGTTGAGTAATTTTTATCTTCCATACAACACCATCCTCAGTAATTAATGCTTCACATCATTCTTACAAATTACATAATCAATTGACCAGGTTACATGACTGTAAGTGAAGAGTAAGTTCCAAGTACCTAGTCAGTAAGAAGCAAAAAAAAGTTAAAGACAATATTTCCTGGACATATTACAATTTCATTTCTCAGTATAAAATACTGATATAGTAAGCAAGGACTTTGTAAAAACAACAGACAAACAGAAATTCAAAAAGGATGCTGCCTGTCTCTATTATGACTGCTTCAGAAGACAATCATGTTGTTACAAGCTTTTCACTTAAAACATTTGAAAACTTACCAGTTGTCTTTTTTCCTGTAGGTGCCTATTTTTTCTCTGTACTGAGGGACTCAAAGTGCTGAAGTAATGCAAGTCTTGGGCAAACGTCACAACATTTACCCCACTGAACACTAAACTACTGCACAGAAGAAACAAAAGCATAGTCTGTGCTTCTTCAGACCACTTTAAAGGGTGATTCATGCCCCATTTTTAAAAGGAGCAACATTACTAAGTACAATATTAGATGTTTCAGTAGTTGAAAACAACAAGAGAGGAGACACCTCACCATATTAGTTAAAAGACCTTCCAACTCAGCATGATGACTGTTGAGAATTCTATCTTCTTTGAGCACAAACTCCAGATACTTCTTGAACTATCGACCTATAAAAGTGTCAGGTCATAACCATATTTAATCCAGAGTTCTTCATTTTTTTTTTGTTTTATTACCTAGCTCCATTTTTATCTTTATAAAAAAGTACATGTTAGTCTTCTATTTAATTTGAATTATATGAATTCTCAATTCAGTGTTGTTTTCAAAGGCCTGGTCTATTACAATTTCCTACCTCCTTACAAACACCACAAATAACGAAGTAAACAATTTCTTGATTTATAATTCCTCCATGAAAAAAATCCATTAGCTATCCTATCCAAGAATCTTTCGGGTCTCATGCTCAGTAACTTGTTGTGGTTTTGTCCTATTTATGCAAAGAAAATACATCTCTCTGACTAGCAAGTCCTGGTAATATTTCTCACTGAAACATCACAAAGGTTTTTAATCCATATTTGAATCCATTCTCATAATGCTTTCTCCATTATGGGTGACAATAATGAACTCCCATAATTTATTCAGTGAAGCCTCTTTTGCCTTCATTCTCTGAAGTGATTTTAATCCAAACACTATGTCTCACCTATACTAGCTCTTACTTCTTTCTAGTCTCTCATTTCATTCTCATACATCCACTTAAAGGACAAACATGGAAAAAGTAGGGTCCAAATCTGTGGGTTTAAGTTAACATTTATGAACAGCAGGTAATTAACACTTCCAAGCTGTTTTAGAATTTAAAATAAAATTTAAAAAAAACCCAACAATGCTCCAAATAATCTCAGAATTTCTAAGTCTTCTTACAAAAATCTAGAAGAAAATCAATTAACTGAACCTGCAAAATACATCAGGCTTGGTGAAGTATTAGGTAGTAAAACCATATTCAAATACAGCAATTTAGATCAGCTCATTAACATGATGTTACAGAAATTCTGCTAAAGTCAAGGTCTTAGATTCTCTAACTGAAATGCAGGTCAGACTCACAGGATGAGAAACTGTATACAGAAGCAGTATTAAAGTGACTTAAGGATGATGGCGGATAACCCGCTGAGTACAAGGTACTAATGCAATGACACGAAGAACATTAAAGCCCTCTCTCCCTGTGCAAGACAAAGAAAGAAAGTGTAAGGGAACAGTATTAAGAATATTCCCTGCTACACTTGTTACTTAAGTACATGCATATAACCTTAAAGGTAAGGAAAATAATCAAAAAGCCGTTTAGCTACTACAGCCTACCATTAGGCAGGCAGGTACATTAGCTCACAGTAGGTACACGTTCTGATATTCTGCAAATGCAAAGCAAAACATGACAACAGTTTAACAGAACATATTTTACTTAACATTCGTAACAGGTTAACATGTCCAAGAATTTAAGGCAACACATTTTACCTCAAAATTCACAATTCACATTTACTGTAACTTATTTCTAATGCACCTAAAAAACCATATATGGTAACAGACTGTAGAAGGAATAACCTGTTAACAATTCAGTAACGTGAAAACATGTAATCATAGGTCCACGTGCTTTACTTTCCTGCACAGATGTCGTGATGTATATTCACAGAAGTCTTAATGTATATTAGAAATACGAACAGTCAGATATTGCCTTTAAAAAAAAGCTACTTTCTCTTTAAAAGACATATTAAGGTGGTGCCTATCCCTGAAGACCTTAAAGGTATATGAACGATACATCAGAGGTTACAATTGTCCTAATATGTGTACTTATTCATCTTAAGTCCACTGTCTTTCTCCTGCAATAGAAATACTTTCACTTCTAGAATAAGAAAGCTGGACTTCAAAATTTAATCTTTGCTTTAGAGTACTATGAATATTTATAGTACTCCCACGAGACTCCCAAAAACAGTACAGATCACAAACTTCACACAGTATTCTCAGCGCTCCTGAAACACTCCATTAAAACTGAATATATGAGTCTATGAACTCACAAGCATCACCAAAAAGCAAAATAAATTCAACTTCAAGTGTTTAACTTTAAAAACTTCAGCCTCTCCAGTTCATGCCAACCAGTCACCATGGCATATATTCCTCCTTATTATACTCCTGATCAAAGTGCCTCTACAAACTGGAGACACAGAAGAACGCCAAAATACAGAAATGGCATTCAAAAGGGAGCACAGTACCTGATGGTTTTTTAGATTATTAGTTCTTGAACATTCTTTGCCTCCCCCTCAAGACCCATCTGCACATACATTCTTAAAACATAAAACCTATTTACATCAAGACTATCCATTATTTCCAGTTTATTTGTGACCAATTTTAGAACAACTTCAGGAAACTGAAAGAGACTCTTAAATAAATTCTTCCCAAAGAACTCAGATTATTGTCCATTACTGCCAGAAATATAATCACTGGATTTTGTTTGGGTTTGACAGCTTTTAAGCATTCTGAAATGTTGGCTTTTCATAATCACTATTCAATTTCTAGACAGTTTAAAAAAGGTAAAAAAGGAGCAGTTTTGTAACATCTGTTAAACACAGTCATTTGAACAATTCTATTATGTCTTAGATTAGGAGCTTAGTACCAGGCTTTTACCAGTAATTAGATGTTTGCAGAATTAAAAGGTAATGGCAGCTAGGACTCCAGCAGAATAAAAGAGAAACACATAGTGCTTACCTGTACACCTGAACCATGGCTTCCACTTTTTGAAGCAAACAAACAATCCTCAGAATCAACTACGAGTGAAACTGAAGCAGAAGGAAAAAGCTCAGAGACAGATCCTTGACTGAAGTTTATAGCCTCTGGATTTTTTTGACCATCCTTTACTGATTCACTCAGATTGATCACAGAATCTCGTATGTTTGAAATAATCTCATTATTTTCTGCCAACAGGCGTTCTAAGTGATCTATTTTTTCTTGCAATATTGAAAGCTGGCCCTGTAAAAAAAAAAAGTAAAATTTAATTATTTCTCAGACCAATTCTTGACAGAATTAGAAAAAAATATATAAATCTCACAGTAGTATATGATCACACAAAAAAATCAAATAAATCTTTATTCTATATTTTATGTAAAGACAAACTAATAAGAACTTGAACCAGCATATGAAACCCTCTCCTTTCAGTAAAAGGGAAGGAACAGAGGTTACATTTTCCACTATGAACTTGAATTCACAGCACAAGATTTAATCAGTGACACAAAGATATTCTTAAAAGGTCACACAGTTTCAAGTAACAATTATGCCAACTTCTACTTTTTTCACATCTATCACAGATTTGCAAAAATTTGATCTTTTCATTTATCATCACATCACAATAGCAAAAGGAAAGCCATTTTTTAAGGCAGTCACATCGCGATGGAATTAACAGGATGTATACATTTTGGCTTTTTCCTGTACATGCAAAACAATATTTCAGTAAATACTGAGTTTTTTACTTTCAGTGAAATTTAAAGAGAAATTAACAAAAGCACTTAATGGGGGTAAAAGATCCCTTAACAGCCTGATCATAGTAATAATCTGTATAATTAGACCATTACAAACATCAAGATAGTCCTGTAAAAGACAGCTCAAACTGATATCACTTTCACTCAGAAGGTCATACTCAGTTGCTAGACAATGGAATTTTGTAGAAAATTCTAGTGTGCACCACAAGGGGAAGGATATAGGATAACATCAGTGTGAATTGAAAGAAGTCAAGGTATCTCCCAAAGCAACTTGGAAGGAGAGACAGATACCATGAGGCAATTTAATAGCATCTAATCACTGTATTGTTGGAATACAGGAGGGATCACAGCAGAACAAGGTACCTGGAAATGCCTTTGCCCTTTCATGTACTAGCCATTCCTTCCAAATGTTTTTGTTTGGTTTTTTTGTTTGTTTTTTCAGGCATGAATGTGTTAGCTTTTACAGAATCACATGAGGCCAGATTATTTAACATGTTTTTAGGGATATTTCGTCTTAACTCAGACTGACTTCAACCTAAAAATAGTAAGAAAAGATAGAGAACAAAAATTCAGTTGCTTCCTATTATTAGAGTTGTGGTCAGACCCCAAAATATACAATGTATAATTAAGGTTTCTTTCCAAGAAGCTGTCATTACACAAAACCCTCTGCAGATTCAGACATTTACACTCTACCCATTATATTCAACACAAATAACATTGATTCAGTAGACAGCTACTCTGTGACCTATGATTTTAATGACAAGTAGAACTTCTTCCTAGCACCAATACCTTATTTTCTAAGTAATACAGAACAATATTAGGAACAACATCTGTATCTGACACTTTTTTTCCCCTTGGACAACATTTTGCTTTAGGTCTTTGCATTTTCCTTTTAAGGGACAAACTGCTTTCCTCAAACGCCAAGTTAATTCCAACTTATGTAGTTAGGTTGTAGTTTGCAAAGGATTAAACCTCCTTTCTAAATTGTGATATGCACTTTCTTTTAAATTCTGTTCACTTTGAGAAGTGTGCAGGAATAAAAAAATGACCCCTTACTAACAGATACCAAACAGCCTTTTGGGATCTGCTAAATTGTCATTCCTATAATTCTATCTTTATGGAAGTTCTTTGTAATTCTGCAGAAGATACATTTTAGTATTTTTTAACCTGTTGGTAAGTTTGTCCCCTTGTTTTCTGGGCTGTGCAAAGCACTGACCCACTGCTTTGGGGTTTTTTTTCTTAGCTTGATACATCCTGAAAACAGTAACAGGTTTTAAAATGCAACACAGGCAGTTATTGCTTCCCAAAAGACAAAAATATATCTTGACAACAGATCCAGATTAAGCCAATTGAGATGTAGAGCCAACATCCTAGAATCTCAATAGTTTAAAGACAAATACTAGAAACTTATAAAGTAGATGAACTGAAAAGAACAGGAAATCAATATGCAGATGATGGTACACTGGAAAGAAAAAACCTGTAGTCCCATGCCCCCTGGTGGCACAAAAGAAACAACCAGACTGAAATCTTTCAAATGTTTTATTAAAGATAGCATGTATACATTCCTGTGTAAAATTAGTATTTTCCCTTTCACCATCTGTGACATTTTAAAAGAAAGGTTTCTCTACTCAGAAAACTAACAGCCTATTATGCCACTCACTCTAAAAATAACATATATAAAATAATACTGATTAGGGCTTTACAGGCTGCCCAACATGGCAGCTGTTCTTTAGCTTCCTAGGAATCTAAAGATCAGGGGCTATCTATACAACTTAGTACCTGCTTCACTGCACAAGACTATAGTTCACCAAAGTTACTAAGTGTGTAAGCAGCTAAAATGCTGTTCACACCTATCCCACCACCATATATGTTGCCTCTACAACTGTAAAATCAGACAACTGTTTAAAATTTCTATTCTTATTCATGTATGTTCTAGAAATATTTCACCTCTTCCTACAAGAAAAGAGTTTTATATTGCTTAGCAATAGCCTGTCAACCACCTGGTCATAGATTACACCACCAATCTGCCTTGTGCCATATAGCCAAGTATAGTCCCTCCAGCACTGGCCAACAGCAAACACAGGAGGGAGGGGGGAAAAAAAAAACAAAACAAAACAAAAAAAAAAAACCACAACCCAAAACCAAACACACAGACATTAAAAAAAAACACCAAATATGTGTTTAGTCTGATCCTTCCATTGGCATACACTGTGAAATTCTAGCAGTCAGATACAAACTTCCAATTTGGAAATCATGTCATGTTTCATATGTCTAAGACAGACCTTTCATTTAACTTACTATAAACTTGCAAACATCTACAATAATGAGTTCTACAACTCTACTGTTTATTATGTGAAAAAACACTTTTCTTGGCAAGCTAAGTCTTCTGCTTCCTGTGTCACGAGAAATAGTAATTTGTTCCCTGATCATCTTCAAATCACAGTTTTATATGTTGCTATATACTTCCAACAATAATTTATTTTTAAAGTGGAGAGTTCAAGCCTACCTAGGTCTCTGAAAGGCAGTGATTTTTACAAGTATTTTAAAGAATGTTACTTTAACTTTGGAGGTAGATATTCTGTCATTTGGAGAAAGAAATCCTTACAAAGACCTCCCACTGTGAAACTTAGAGGACAATAATAAAGACAATCCCGCTTTCTTTTCTGAAGAGTATGAGATGCATCATGCCTCTCTTCTAAAGCATTTAAACATGCCATGCTCTAACTCAACTTGAATGCAAAACATAAAATAAAAAGCTACAGTTAAGAACATGTAACTATGACCTCATGCAGTACCCAAGTTAAAACAGAAAGGCAACCAAATCTTCTGAGATTTTAAAAATATTTTCAATTTCTGTTGTGAAATGCATCAGCCATGAGAGTTAACTTTAAGAAAGAGGGTCACAAACTAGAAATGGATCCCAGTTTTCATTAAGTAGGAAAATAGTTAATGTCAGGAATCCATTCTCAAGTTGAATATTTCATGTGGATCCAAATTATGCAAAAGCTAGGTCTATTTTCATCGCATTGCATTCTCCTTACTAATTTTAAACAGGTAGAAGTAGACAATGCCGAGAACATAGTATTCAATAGTAAAATTATTTTAAAATATGAGCTAGACATAGAAAATATTGCAACTCTTCAAGACAATGAAATTAACACATGAAAATAAATTAAATTCAGTTTCAACATTTTTAGAGGAAGGCAACCGACTTATACTGCCCAACTTCAAGTATCAAGGCGAAATAGTACATGACAGTGAGGTCACTCTAAAAATGCTTCATCTTATTGCTAGTAACAGATGTTGATTTACTAGTAAAACAGATTAGAAGCATGTTACAGGGGGCATTAAAGAGGTCTAATTAAAACATAAAACTCACAGGACCTCTCCATTACTAAAAAAGTACTCTTAACAGTATTTTGTTTTAAACTATGTTAGAAAATTTTCCACACATTTGAGGGTGAGTGGGGAGGGATTTTATTTTTTTTATCTGAGCAGAGATGCACCAGTTAACCAATTCTGCCTGAAATTTTGTAATCTACATGGCTTTGTAGATACTGGATAGCAAAATTTGGCTAGCTGCATAATTCACAAGTGTCAGCAGACTTAATCCTGAGTTTACAGCATCAAGTCTTCCCAGACAAGAAGCAATTCTGATACAAGATTTGAGCACAGAAAATTGGAGGTACACTGTCTGTATAAGTATGTCTTAGTCCAAGTGAACATCATTAAAGGATGCTCTGTTAGCCTACATACTTGTTTTAATATAAGGAAGCACAACGTAAAGTTATGTGAATCACCTGGCCTATACAAGGTGTATAACAACTTGTATACTATATACCAGTATATAACAAGTTTATAACAACTTTGGTATAAACTTCTTTCTTTTGTTTCTCTCTGCCTTTATATATTGATGAGATTGTGAAAATAAAGATTTTATTAAAAAAGCAAGAAAGTCAACCCTGCTCTTAATCCACAGCAACTATTTCTACAAGAAGTGCAAAGGACTAAGAAATCCAACTGTACCAAAAGTAGGTACAGCTGCATTGGTAGAAGAATGGCATCAGGTGAGCAGCGCATCTGTTCACCATCCCCATGGTTGCATAGGGTTGGACTGAACCAACGAAATCTTCCCATGTGAGGACAGCACAGATCAGAACACCCTCCTCCCATCTGGAAGAAAAACTGTCCATACCTGCTAGCTGCACTGAGCAACCTGCCGCTTCCACCACATGAACCAGCTACATAAACAGTTCCTTATGCTTCAGTCAGTCTGAACCCTTCAGCAGTTTTCATGCCCCAAATACTCCTAAGCAGTCTGCTTTCCCACTGCCCCCTACGTGTCCTTCTCTGTTTGCTTCTGACACTGGTCTGATCTGTAGCCTGGACCTTCTCCAGAAAGCAGCCTACCACCACCCAGCACAAGGAGGGAAGTCCAGTAACACAGCGAAAGATCAAGCTGCTTTATTCTGGGGAAATGGAGAATGGACAGTTTCTCCCATCTAAACATTGTACACTGCAGAAAGGATATTACTTGTAACTTTCATCTCCTCAGTGAATGTTCACTCCTTCTCTAAATGCAGTTGCTTTCAACAGGCCACTAACAATCATTTCATCAGGAAAAACATAGCTAGCTCAAGTAATTAAAGTGGAAGTACAACAGGCCCACAGATGAGGAAAGCTCATGGAAACAGGCAAGCAGAGGAGAAATCCACATTACAGACTTCTGAGGTTAGGTTAGCTGGAACTCAATTATTTTTATCCAGAGTCAGCCAACAACCACCAAGTGCTAGGTTCAAAACCAGCCAGAGCCCATTCTCTTGCTCACCCACATGAACAAGCAGGAGAACGCAAAGGAGCTGGCAGTGTCCTGAGTAAGAGGCTCTGGTGCATCGATGAGCTCTGGTGAAGAAAGCAGAGTGCTGCAACGAACAGAATTCTCCAGGGCATGTGGAATTCAAGTCAAGATTGTTACCTATTCAGAGTTACAGCAGTTAGCAGTGAGGAAACTGCACTGAATGGAGTCATCTTAATTTTTCTGCACCAGTGGTGTCAGTAACTATTTCCAGGTACATCTTCACAAATCAGGTACTAACTTCACTAAAATCTTGATATAAACCTCTGATCAGGTGCCAGCATACCAAGATGGTAAGACCAGAAACCATCCTCTGTTCGCTGTTAGGGTACTGTACAGCGAACAGAACATACTAAATTAGAATTAAATGGTCACCTCCTGTACAGAAAAAGCAAGCAGGTAAAGGTTAAAAACGCAACCTGATGTAGCATCAAAGATTAATATTTGAATACACTGTTTCAGCATGTATTCACATTGCAAGGTAGGACATAGAATGAAAAACTAAGCATCAATCAAAAGGACAAGTCAAGGTTTAAAGCCTTTATTAATCTGGGCAGAAGGCTTATGGGCATTTGTGATGACGAAAATTACACAAATAACCTTGTTAATAATTTCCTACCTTTAAAGTACCATTCAAAACAAGCTCACTTTACGAAGGCACTGGAATTCTAAATTAACTGAACTACAAAACAAAAGTCTGTTGCCTTAAAAAATGAGAAAGTTCTACTCCAAAGATGTAGCAGCCTGCCAAATAGATTCTAAGAAGCTGGTGGACTTCCACATTCTGTTTTACCAGAGGCAGCAATAACAGGAATGTTTAATGTACTACTATCCTAGACTTAAGTTTCATGTAATTTACAGAGACAAACATAAGACATGCTGTTAGGGACTAATTTGATACCATCATCAGTGATCTGAAGGGAAAGAGAAAGAAAAGGGAGACGAAGACAAATCTAGAAATATTCCCTGTTTAAAGTCAATTAATCTGAAAAATATTCACTGCTACTCTGGCTGATACATTTCAGGTTCATTTCCTTTTTCATTCCCCTCCCTGCTGTATAATGCATCTTTATTTAAACAGCTAACAGTACAAAACTGAAGCTTACAGTGAATGCTTACACGGCATTAAAACACTCATACTCTTAATAATGTTTATTTTTATTTTAACAAGTCAAAACTTAAAATAACAAAACCATGTAACAGAAAAAAAAAAGGTCAAGTAAGAGCAAACTAGGAAACTTTCTCCCTCCATTTAGTTTATCCAGTTTCAGTTAGGCATTGACTCTAGGTAGCAGAAGGAATTGCTCATTTATAGGTGGTGTTACTACTTTTCTGAAAAATACAGTTCGCTCAACATTTTGGACTAGATTTAAAGACTGAATTGAAAGAGGCTATTAGCTTCTGCCTGACTGCTGCTTAGGCAAAACTTTACACAAAATGTGCAAGCAATGAAAACAAATACACCCTGTGAACATTAGGAAGTACAAAGAATTGTTACTGACCTGTAGTTAAGTGCACAAAGATGGCCCCTCCCTCCTTGACAACATACTAGAAGTTCAGCAGAAGAAATTCTAGATTTTCATTATCTTACACTAAAGATCATTCCCATGACGCTCAAAGGCTTTTAGATTGTGAACTTACTAAGTGGTGTTAATAAGGCTTTCTTTGTTTGATTTTTAAATAAGTCAACATGTTTCAAATCCAGGAAAATTATGATTCCTTCTGTGGATTTCTTCACTCAACATTCAATCTCCTCTGACGTGAAACTCAGAAGAATGCTGCTAAAAGACACTGTACCCACAGTTCTTCAATGCTCAGAAGTCAGAAAATGACAACTTCAAAACTGTGTACAACCTTAATTGCCAGTACTTACGTTTTAGAATAAAACAAACATTTTTTCAATACCTGATCATGATGCTTTCAATACTTCTGCATACAGAAGTCCTGTTCCTTGTTATAAAACATAGGTCTGAAAGCTCCTAAACGAGCTCATAAAAATACACCGATTACTAAGGACATGCAGCAACAAAATGTGTGTATTTATAGTCCATGTAAGCCATTGATCTCAGCTATTTCACTATGGCAAAGCATCTAGCAAAACTAGCTGGAAAAGGTGTTTATAGTATCAGGAGCCATTTCGAAACAGGAAGTGTACAGACTCGAGAACACTGGAGGGAGCTGAGGTTTGCACTGCACAGAACTGGGGCATGGTAACTACCAAGCATGAGCTGATACCCTGCAGTTACAGGCACCTAATGGAGACTCAGAGCCGAATGAAGGCAGTGCTTCCTTACAGTAGGGGAAGTACTACCTCAGCAGTACTCCAGAGTAAAGTTCACAAGGCACCTTTAACACACACATTCAGAGAACTGCTGGTCTTTCTGCCATGTATTTGGTCCTAATTTCCTACTGTTACTGCTCCACCCTACCATGATTCATATTTTGGCCAGGTGGTACTATTAGCAAATTATTGGCAAGCTCAGATGAAATAACACTCCATACTGCAACAATCACTGCTTACGCCATTTGTGCAGAAGTATTTGATGCACAGTGTAGATGCCTTGAAAGCATGCATGCATCCAGTAAACAAGCTTCAGCAGTATCACCAACAGCCAGGCCACTTAATGTTTTGCTGAAACGACAGTAGAAACTAAAGAACAAGCCAGCTGCTTTTAGAGGAACTGTACTTGATCACCTCTGTTCAGTTCAATGCAACTACTTACTGAGGCCATAAAAGCAGTTAACACATGAGAAGATCAGAGTAAGCTTCAAATAATGGTGGTCAAAGGCAGGAAGGAGAAGAAAACACAGAGGGGGGAAGAAAGATTTTATTCAAATAACAATTGTTTCAAAAAAAGAAAACAGTAAGGATGGTAGTTGCCTTTTGAAGTTTAAGGAAAAGACCAAAGATGAAAAGGAGCAATCTCTTGGTGCCATTCCAGTTATCAACCAGAACCATGGCAAACTTGAGTTTTAAAAATGTATTTCCAGAAAAAAACTTGCACACAGTGGAGAGGTGTGTCCCATAAAAGCCAAAGCAAGCTGCGTGAAAATGGTTAGAGGAAAAAGCTCATGTCCATCACCTATCGGGTTGTGACAGAGAATGCTGTATTGTGTTGCTGTTTTGCCTTGCTCAGGCATAAAATTAACTAAAAATGAACTTTCATGTGAAGATTACACATAGGCCACATATTTCTGAAGCAACATACTCCTATAAATGAGTCCTCCACTTAATTTTTTTTAATTGGATTTTTAATGTGTGCCATGCATGCTTAGGTGTGAATCTAGCAAAATTTAGAATCAATAGTCCAATTCTGTAAATGAACAGCTTTTATGGATCTGTTCTAAGTTGAGGTGAAGTTAGTTGAGAAAACAAGCCGTGTTAGGCTAATGATTTTTTTCTGTTTGGGTCCAAAATACAGAATAGACTAATATGGGCTTATCAGTATGTGGTATTCACCCGTATACAGTAACACAGGTTCTTCAAAATAAGCTGCCTATGGACTTATTCCACTTTAGACTTGATTTGAATGTAGTTTTCATTTAGTAGGTATCAATTTAGCCCACAAATCACTTGCACCTGACACATACTGCACAAGAGATGGCACAGGACTGATCATCACTCTGAACCTCCCTCCGCTGTACATTCACACAAGATTTCTCAGAGAATTCTGTGTTATTACAGACAAAAACAATACACTCGACCATCTTTCCACTATATTCCACTAGAAGACTCTTATACAACGATCTGTACTGAAAACTGGTACAATAATAATCTAAAAATGCACCTAAGGCTCTTCCTCCACCTTGACCTTGTCTCTCCGTAATGTTGTAACATTGTTCCTAGCCTGAGACAGGACACTAGGACACATCGTATCCTGCGACAGGCGCATCCTATGGCTAGGAACAGGCTCAGAGAGAAAGACAGAGCTTGTCGTATGGCCGTCGTAAGAATAATGTGCACCTGACAACCAGGCAGGATCCATAAAGATATATGCAGGAATTACAGAGGACAGGCCAGTAAGTCTTGATCTCCATGTATTATAAGTACCTAATCTTCCCAAAATTAACAGGGACTTCAGCTCTATGGCAACATACAGATCTTCTGATATCATGATTTAAACGCAGCACCAATAACGACAAGGCTATAAATCACTTTAGCTCAAGTTCTATTATAGTCGCCACAGTGCCACCTTACCATGGATAGGCGTGGATAACATTCACTTCAAAACTGACTACTTGATGCCAGCTTTTGCAAACCCAACATCTAAAATGACAATGTCACCACTGCCTCCCAAGCCTGACCAGAGGTGCTGTTTAGCACAGCAGTGAAAGGCATTTACAAGTAGAGAATTTACATAGAGAATATGTAAAGGCATCTGCCTATCGATATTCACCCATCTTGGAAGATCTTATCCCAAAATTATTTCTGCAAGACATTTCTGCTGACATCTTTGAACAACTACCTGAACTTCAAACTGGAAAGGAAGCTCCAGAAGAACTCTTGGCTGCACTGCTGGATAAGCCTGAAAGAAGACAGGTTCACAAGACTGAGTCTGACACAAACTACCCCAATATCATGCAAAGAGAAGGCACCATGTCTGGAAGAAAAAAATGGAAATGAAAGTGAAGCAGCAATCCTAATCATTTATTTTACTACTGGCATTAGGTACCATGACACTTTAGGTGAATGCAGACCAATAGGCACTGCCCGCTGAAAAATTCCAACTCTAATCATGGCAGAAATTAAATAAAAAGCCTAGACAGAAAAATGCTCATAAGCTAAACATGAGACTGCTTCCAGAGGTACCCACTGCTCTCCTCAGAGCTCAGTGTGAGCCACACAGGCCAGGAAGAAGAAACTAACCAACCTGCAACTTGCAGGACATGAAAGGTGATGTGTGTTGTTACCAGAACTGCACAGAGGAACAGCAAAGCTGAAAAATTAGCACATTGTCAGAACAGAAAGAGGTATGAACTTGTGAAAAAAAAAAGTATCAGTTCCTTTTTCTAAGCAAAAAAAGTTCCGACCTTTGTCATCATGAAAGAGAATGCCGTCTTAAATCTACAGACGATCTACTGCTGCCGTAGCTTTTCACAAACAAAAACAGCTTGAAGTTTCTACATCTGCAGCTAGTTTCACTTACAGTACATTAAGTCCTGGCAACACTGCGCTGACACAAACAACTTTTCCTCAACTGAGGCAGGATTAAAGCTATAACTTCCAAATATTTTTGGTGGCTTCTATTCCACTCTTCATCTTTTGCATTTACTTTAAACCGATGTGTTATATGGCTCTGAAAGCATTTGCCAGGTGTCAGAGGTTTCCCAGTTGTAACGAAGTGAAAAATTTCTACCCTATGGGCAGCAAAAGGAAATGACAAAATCTTTTCAATTTAATCTGTAACTTCCTCAAAGGATAAAGCCCTAAGAAAGGAAAAAGTAACTGTTCACCCAAAGGAAGGACCAAAACAGTGACAGTCAGAGGATTCTCCAGTGAGAGTCAGCAGCCTCAAAGAAATTTAGATGTGGAAAAGGCAAAAAAATAAACACAGACTGTTCTAGAAGACCGAGGGGAGGAAGGAGGACAGAAGGAGAAATGTTTGTCTCTAGCTGACTAGATCACACAGAATGGAAGAGGTGTAACAGCAGATTAACATACTAAACACTTGGTCACAAGAGATAAAACCATTGTACACTGCAGACCAGCATTACACTGTAGGACACAGACAGGAATTTCAACTGCAAGACACTGACAATGGAAGACAAAACATGTCTAAAATCTTCCCTGTTCGCTCAATATTTCAAATCAAAATGTAACACAAAAAAAAAGGCCACCCATGTATGAGCTTTCCTGTTCTATTCTTTACCTGGATTAAACTCAACTGGTTGGTATAAAGATATATGAAGTGATTTCCTAAAATAAGATACTGACCATACCACCAAAGCAGCACTTGTGCTTAGCTGTTACAAGTGTCACACACGGCATTAGTCTCCTGCTGGAGCTATACATTGAAGAGACACAGCTGCTATAAAACCAGCCTTGTCCTGCTTTCTTATCCTAAGCTCCCTTCCCATTCCCTTAGTTCCTGCAAAAAGCAGTGGCTGACCTCTGAACTGTTGCTTGAAGAAACAAGGGCAGAACAGATCTGCACTCTTTACATTTAAGTCAAGGTTTTTATCTTTACCATTAACAAAAAGGTATCAACTATTACCTTTACATTAAACGAAAAATTAGTGATTCTGTCAGAGAGATGTTACTTTTAAAATAAGCCTTCTGAGTTCTTCTACTCACTTGCAGCCTCACTGCTGTACTAAAAAACACTTTGATTTGTTTTATTCCCGAAAAGTAAACATGATGCAAGCATAAATAAGCTATAACTTTGCTTTCTATAATTTTTTTTTCATCTACTCCTGTAAGGAAACAAAGCTATTTATACACGGCAGCATACTGCCATTCTGCACAGTAATACTGCTTGTCACGGTCAAACGTTCCTTATTAGAACACTGCCACGATACACGGCTTTTAAATTTCTCTCCCACACAGACAACAAAGGGAAGTGAGGAACTAAAGAACCGCTTCCGTATGACCATGCGGTGCAGCCAGGTATCAGCCAGTTACGGCTCCACAGCAAGGCTTCGCGAAAAGAAGAGCAGTAACGTAAAGTCAGCACTCCTCTAAACCGACCTGTTGATGCCACGGCCGAGGTCTACCCCCGAGTTCTCAGCTCTCCCTGCCAGCTCCCACCCGCCCTCAGCGCCGGTTCGCAGAGCGCAGAAAGAGCCCTGCGCTCCCCCTCCCGCTGCCTGCCCCGCTCCGAGGAGGGCGGCCGGGCTCCAGCGCAGCCCGCGGCCCCCAGCCCGTCCCGCCCGGCGCCAGCCCCCGCCAGCCGCCCCTCCGCCCCGCCGGGCCGCGCCCGCCTCCCCCTGCGGCCCCGCGCCCCGCGCCGGGCCGGGCCGCCACCAGCGCCGCCCAGAGGCGGCACCGCCCGGCCCCCGCCCCACCGGCCCGCCAGCCGCCGCACCCCGCCACCCCGGCCGGCCCGGAGCGGGGGCAGCCGCGCCCCGGCAGCCCGGCGAGCGGAGCGGGGGGCGCCCGCCGCGCCCGGCCGCCGCCCCGCTCACCTTCGGGAAGGTGCCCTCCCGCCGGGGGCTCTTCGGGTGGTCGAAGTGGCCGCGGTCCAGCATCAGGTAGAGCGAGAAGATCACCACGCAGAAGACCGCGCTGCCGAACACCGTGAACTGCCGGCTCAGCTTCATCTCCGCGGCCGCCCGGCCGGCCCCGCCGCCGCCGCCGCCGCCGCCGCGCTCCTCCCGCCGCCACCGGCGCTCCCGGGCCCCGCTCGCCGCCCCGCGCTCGGAGGGGAAAGTTCTCCCGCCGCGGCGGAGGCGGGGGGACGCGGACCCCAGGCGCCGCCGCCGCCCCCGGCGCGGGGCAGCCCCGAGCCTCCTCCGGAGAAGTGCGAGAAGTTGCCCCCCGCCGCCCGCCGCGCCGGGGCGGAGAGCCCTGCCGAGCCCCCTCCGCCGCGGCGAGAGGCGCGCCGAGAGTTTCCGGGAGCGGATCGGGTTCGCGGGCAGGCTGGCGCCCAGCGGGGAAGTGGCGGCGGCAGCGCTGCGGGGCCGACCGAGCGCCGCTGCTCCCTCCCTCCTCCTCCTCCTCCTCCTCCTCCTCCGGCCGCCTCACTAGCCGCTCCGCTCCTCCTCCTTGCCGGCAAGCGGCGCCGGAGCGCGGCGCCCCCCCCCGCACGGCGGCCGGAGCGCTGCCGCCACCGCCGGAGCTCCGCGGGCCGCCGCGCACAAGCTCCGCGCCGAGGGATCCCGCGTCGCCGCCGCCGCCGCCGCCGCCGCCGCGAGCGCCGCGCTCCGCCCCCGCGCGCCCGGGCGGGTGGGCGGTACCGCGCGCGTGTCACGGGCGCGGCACCGCCCACACCGGTCCGCGCCGCCCCAGTGCCGCGGGGGTGGGGCGCGCGGCGGCCGTTGGGGCCGGCCCTGCCCTCAGGCGCCCGGCGGGGCGGGCAGCCGCGGCCGGGGCCCCTCCGCCCGCCCGGGACCGCCCCGCTTCCCCCGCCCGCACCCGCCCCGCCGGCTCGGCTCGGCGCGGCGCGGCGCGGCGCGGCGCGGCTCGGCGCTGCTCCGCTCGGCGCGGCGCGGCCGGGCCCCGGGCTGCCGCTCCCACCGGGCGGCGCGGCGTAACGGTCCGCTGGCGCTGGCCGCCGCCCCGCCGGCGGGCGGTGTGTGTGTGTGTGTGTGTGTGTGTGTGTGTGTGTGGCAGCGCCGCCGCGGGGAGTGAGGAGGCGGCGGGGGCGGGAAGCGAGGGGGCTGCCCGCGGCCGCCGCCGCCCTCCCCGCGCCTCGCCGTGCCCCGCCGCGGAGCGGGGAAGGGCGGCGGGGGCAGCCCCGGCACGCTGGGGCCGTGGGACGTGCAGCGAGCGCCCGTCACACCCTCCGTACGAGTCCTGCTCCTCCGCCAGCAGCCTTAGGCGCGTTCGTGGGCCGGTGTCGTGCTCCAGCTTGGGTCGGGCTTTCCCACGTCTGAATAAGTAGCAAGCTCCCCGGAAAGCACCGCGTGTACCCGAAGGAACGGGTCACAGCTACAACGGGCCGGCCGCGGGCCTGCCGCTCTGATTGCCCTACTCCTCCATTGCTGCGTTTAGCTCCGTCTAATTTTCACAGTCTTGATCTGCTCAGGTTTGAAAACGTTCATGCCTGGCGTCTGCTTCTGACCGGTACTTTGCCACTTGAAAATGCATTGGCTGCCGTCGAGAACCAGACACATCCTGAAAACATCTTTTGCCGCTGAGCGCGTGCTTCTTAAGGCCTGTCATTGAGATGTGCCCCTATGACTTGAAGTCAGGATGTGTGTGTTGGCATCACTGCTTTCTTTTCTTTTTCCATGAAAATCCCTCCGAAGTTGTTAAAAACTGTAAAAACACACAAAAATTTGGCCAATAAACTTCAGCAGACTTTTGCAGGAGGCAAGAAGCCTGAATCGTTGCTAAGTTTTTCCGTGTTTGGAGCTTGTTCCAACAACCTAGAGAGCCTGCCTGAGGGCTTGATTATTCGAAACTTCTCCCGCCCTGTCTCCCATTGGACAAAAAGTCAAAGTGTTTGATTCTGGCTTTGAAAGGCAGCACGGGACTCCTGCAGTTACTGGGTACTGACGTTATGGGCTACTGTGCTGGGAATTGCTGACAGCAGAGAAACCACCTCTGTCATGCATGGTGCGCTATTGTGCATACTGACCGCATTTAAGATTTTGTAATGCAGGGGAGTGAGAAGGAGAGGTTGAAGAGAAAAGCAGCTGAGCATTGGGGATAACAGAGGGAATAACCCAGGGAAGGACAAAAAGATGGGGGCTAGTGTAGGAACGGAAAGGGACTGACAACCAGGGACAGCTAAGAATAAGAGAAGCAGCAGGTTAGGGGAAAGGATGACAGTGGAAGGGCACAACACTCGGTGTCAGGCAAAATAGAGGAAAGATGCAGATGGGTCTCCTACAGAATCTGGAATAAAACGCAGGAGTTTTGAAACCTTACGTTATTGTGCTGTTCAGCAAAAAGCTGTTAACACAAGGATCTTACCATTTCACATTTGCTCTATTCCCCCTCTAGTGGCAGATCCCCACAGAAAAAAAAGCGCTTCTTACTCTATTTGTTGTTTTGTTAGTGGAGCTCAGATACCTTTGCAAATCCAAAAATCCAGCTTTGCCATGATCTACGTAAGATGCCATTTCCAAATTTCTTTTTCTTAAGGGGGAAATTATATTTAAATTACAGTAAACTAACACTAAAATTACAAAAAATGGCCTCAGGATTTGGGATATGTGTTATTAAGGTTGACTCTGAAGCCTTTGTTCATCTTGTGCATGATCAGATAGATATTATTTTTCCTCTTTTTTCCATGGAATATTTAGTTGATTCATTGAACAGAGTAATGGGATGCCTAGAGGGAAAAAACAGGACTGTGAACAAACCAGTCCTCTGTAGACCTTCTGTTTCGCTTGTTAAAAAAGTCAGAAGCTGTTTGATGAATGAGAAGAGTGCTGCAGAGAGACAGTAGTGGTCAGGTGGCTAGGAAAACAAATGTTGCCGCAGACAATCAGTCCCAGCTCCCCTCTCTGTTACAGGGTTTCTGGTTGATATTAAGTCACATGAAATGAAATACCTAGGGAAAGCTGGTAAGAATTCTTTGCTTTCTGGGTTGCTTCTCAAGACATACATGATCTAAACTGCAGAAATATGCAGAGCTCGCATTTGCAGCTGAGGCCAATGAAAGCAATGAGCTTAGACCTTTCCTCACAAGGATCTTTTACACATAAAACTGTAATGTTTGTAATAAACTATGATTTCTTAGAACATCATTAAACTGTAAGGAAATTGACCATTCTGCTGTCGATTCACTGTTTCAGTGGTGTATATGGAGTAATATGAGAGGTCACAACTTACATACTTATGGTGTGGTTCCACCATAATTTGAATCATAATAGTTTCAGTGAGAGCAGTCTGAATAAACCAAGGCTCAAGTGGAACGTAGCATCTGGTCTTACACTTTAAAGCTGTGCCATAATGTGTATTTGTTTGAGGGGGCAAGTGCAGGTTACTTTAAAACTGTGTCATAATATATGGTGTATATGGATCAATTCAGATTTTCTAGGCAACATTGTGACACGCTGTTTGCTCTGCGTTTGATTTTGCAACTCTTCCTATTCTTGTGGTCGGAGATTTTTTTTTTAGGTGACACTTTAGATATCGTTACCTGTTCAGATAACATGCTCTGTTCTGTTGTGTTAGATCCACTGTAGTATTCTAATGTTTAATAGCTGATAGATAAGAATATATCTTATGTAGAGTGAGGGACTCAGCTAAAGTGGTCTAAGACTGAAACTTTTAGTCTAGCATCAATAAATCTGGTATGGGTGGTATCAAAGACAGGAACTACCACGGTTCCAGTTCTGGTTTCCTTTTTTTTTTTTCCTTCACACATAATGTGAAATGGATATCAGTACTATGCAGTATTAAAACCTATGCAGGGTTCTGATTCTCCTAGAGGTGTAGCGCTAGGCCCAAAAAATTCTTCTCAAGTAGAATTCACGTTCCTTTGTTAGATGCCTGAATTATGATACAGAGGGGTTAAGGAGAAGCCTCAGAAATAAGGTTCAAAAACCTAGAGCTGTTCAAAGAACTCTCCTGTGCAGTCAACAGGAAACACGAAAAACAGTTGTTCGTGTAAAACCCAGCCCTTTCCCAGGATTTAGGCATATTAGTAAGAGAATGTAAATGTATATATTCATCTGCTTGAGCTCTGTAATTTTGAATTTTCTCTTGAATATAGATGTTCATAGTTTATTTTTCAAAGTTATACTATTTCCACTTTTGAAGAGTGCAAGGAAGAAAATGATGATGATGACCATTTTTATAAGCGAGCCATGTTTTCTTATGGCTTTATATACATATCTCTGTGTGTATGAAGCCATAAATAAATACTGAGTGTATATATTTTTATACATGTGTGTAGTCCACATATTATGTCAATATTGTCTATGTGTACATACACATTTTGTGTGTCAAAACATTTCAGTACTGGCAAGAGTATGCTGTTTGAACCTTGGTCTCCTTTTTCTCATGCCAATAACCTGTGTGCTCTGCTACAATATAAACAGTGGACATAGCAATTTTTCCAACATGCTTAGTTACGGGTCAAGAATTGCATTTTGTGAAAGATCCAATCTTCTGGTTATATCTTCAGAGTTACGCCTGTGTTTTTTCTACCCATTTAGGGTTAGATGGGAACCTGGGTGCTGAGGTCCAGAGTTGTAGTCATATGAAGAAGTTTCAGCTTAAATACAGATATGTCTTAGGCCATAGGCAGCTGCCTCATAGATTTTTTTTAGATCTCAGTTTTGGATTCGGGTATTCAAAGCCTGTCTAATCCCTTCCTCAGATGCCAAGTTCTTTTTCTGGATCTAGCCTCTAATAGCAAGCAGAGGAAACTCTTTTTTCAATAGTTATTTTCTTACTGACCAGGCTGATGGTATCTCAATTGTATTTTCCACTACAGACTACAGAAACCTTATCTGTGGCTGTTAAGAAACTGTAAGGCCAAGTAAACTCCATATGTGAATGGATCTACCATCCAAACAAGGAAGAAAATATAAAAATATTATACGGGTATAAGTTTTACAACTTTCTTATCTGCATGCTAACCCATAAAAGTGGATAAAGATACTGTTGTTAATAGTATTGTAAAAAAAAAATCTGTGAAAGTATTCACTGACAAAAGTTTGTTTCCACACCAAGTCATTGAATATTTAATCATGAGAGATTAAGAGACGGTATGTCTATTTTAAAATACATATAACTTCTACAACTGATAAATATATAACTTTAGTTCTTAGAGACAAATTATCTTGGTCCGGGTATTGTAAGTGTATCATCATGATATAAAACCATTATTGTTGGATTGGACAACAAGTGATCAATTGTTGCTTATTTGAAAAGTGTAACTAGCCTCAGAAATTTCATAGGAACATAGGAATTTGGCAAACTTTGTATTTTATCTTCAAGAAACTGATTTTTTCTCATTTTCTTCTTGAACTAAATGCTTATACATTAACATTCATCCTTTGTAGCAACAGTTGCAATATAAGAAAAGGATAGTTTCTTAAATCCATAACATACTGTATTCGATGGGTAGTTCTACTTCTGAGTATGTTTCAGAGGGCTAGAACATTTTAGTTTGCCTAAGATATTTCTTATTGAAAATGGAACTCAGTGTTGTTGTTATACAGCAACTGAGTTTCCTATATTGTTTTATACGAAAACAGTTATGATTGTTCAGAAATTTTTATTTCTTCTGAGGTTCCCTTGTGTACTAAGCTTTTTGTGAGTGTGTTTTACTAATGCAAAAACAACTGAGGTAATAGCAGCACATACTATATGCATGATATTATAATGGGGAGAACCTGCAAGGTGTAGTAATTATGGATAGTACATTCTGATGTACAGATACAAGTACATAAGTGAGAAGAATTCACCTCTATCATATCTGTCCTCAAGACTTGAGATCCTTCCTGTCCTTTGCTTTTTTCCCCCAATGTTAGCATATATGTTCTTAGGATTTAGATTTGGTACAAATGGACATAAGGAGGGACAATTCTTAGTTTCATTTTCTTAAGAAATGTTGCTTGTCTGAACTTGCATTCCTTTTTCCTTTCCTGCTTCAGTAACTCTTCAACCTGTGGTTGCATTGAACTGCATCTGACAAAGATGGAATCTTAAAAACACTTAATTTCCCAGACACATATGAGAAGTGGTGGCTGGGATACAGTAGGTGACAAAGCTACACAGATACTGCCTGTCCAAGAACATATGTTGCTCAGAACATGCACAGCTTATGCTGCCTTTGCCCGTAAGGTCACTGGAAGGCACAGGGAGAAAATGAAGGCACCATGAGAAGAAAAGGTAGCTAAAACATTGTGTGAAGGAAGAAAGAAAGAGAGGGAAATGGACATATTTTAAGGAAGAAATGCAGGAAAAACAGAGGGAACATGGTGGGGGGGCGAGACTATTGTGATCAGAGGTGTTTAGTATTTTAGATACAGCTATAGAAAACGATAATCCATTAGTTGTTCATCAATTCTAACTTGATCAAGTTAGAATTATTGCAAGCTTCCTTCTTCCTTTTCTGTTTCTTTCCCCTTTTCCATTCACTCTCCTTCGTCTTTCCCTTCTCCTTCCCGTTTTTAAACCAAGAAGGCCTTACATTCCTGCCAGGCTATTTTTATTTGATGTTTCCTCAATGTCAAATCAATCACTTTTATTTGAATAAAAATAAAAAATCATCCAGGAAACAGTTTAGCGGTGCCTCATTGCCTACTATTAGTATCATGTAGCAGTACTTGCCAGTCTTTGCATTTATTGAAGGTGTAAGGCTCCAGACTGCAAAAATCAATCAACTTTCCAAGCAGTCAGGTCATTCTTCTCTAAAATATTGTAACTAGTGAAGGAAAATAAGGCATTGCTTTTAACTCCATTTAATTTCTTTGCTTGTTTTTGGTATATAACTTTTAAATATTGTGTTTGATCGCTTGTTTGAATCAAGGACCAGAATCATGTACATTTTAAGTAAGTCAGTAGTGTGTGTATGTATATAGAGATAGATTTAAACTCTGATGGCTTTAGAATTAGGCTGCATTGGCCTGGTATAGATCTTGAAACACTATATAACAGAGTGGAACATCAGGCAATTAACAAAGCGTCTTGTATTTTCTGAAGTGAATTGCTGCAGAAATTTGATTTTTTTAAGGTACTTGTATATCTCTAGGTTTTTTATTCCCTTACATACAGAACTTGCCTCCAGCTGCTTTTAGAGTGCATGGTTTTAAATATATGTTTACAGTTTCTATCTTTATTTAACAATATATTATTTAGAGAGAAAAAAATGGTGTCATACTTCTTTGTTAAAATCAGAATGTTGAAACTATATCTGTGCAGAAAGTTAATGCAGGGGTTGACAATAAATTACATCTGTTCTGTTATCCTGATAGGCTAAGTAACTCAGTCATTACAGTAACCTATTATGGATTACACTAAACTGCAAAAGCATAAAATACAACAACGCTAAATGCATGTCCATTAAGATTCACGGTTCTCTTTCAAACCCATGGAAGACTTCTTGTTTGCCTACAAACAACAGTGCTGACGATTCTCACAGGTCAAATTAGAACTACATGACGCATGTCACCAAGTGCTGTCTGACACCCTTTTCCAAGCTTTTTCATGAACTATATGTCTTAACCTGTATAAAGGATGTTTGCCTTGAGCACTGAATTCATTTTCCCTAATAGATGGCCGGTTTGTCCACTAACTGCAACAAAGCCCTTTTCTACTGGAGAACCTTGAACTGAACAGTCCTGCCTTAGTCCTAGATGGGATGAGTCAAAACAGCTGGATTCTACAGGGCAGATAGCTTCACAACAAATGTTAATTTAATGAGCATGGCATGACAAAAATCAAAAAGTTAGCTTCAAAGATCGGAAAGTAAGCCATGACAAGCCACATGTCACTAAGTCTGGCTGAATGGGTGTAAACCCACATGAAAGCTTATTGAAGTTATTACAGAATAATAATATGCCTTTCTATAACAAGGAGCACGCAACTCAAGATTTTAAATAACAAAAAAATAATAAATTGTTGTTGGACAAGCCTGTTGATTCATGATGAATCTAGTCATTACACAATGTATCAATGTATACTTACAAAGCGAAAGAATGCGTTCTTTCTTTGCTGAATGCTATTGGATGTTATTTGTGTACTCAATCTTGTCTTTAATTATATGGACATTCTCTAAAAAATAGAATTAAAACCACAAGAAAAAATGAACAATGTATCTGCTATACATATATTTTATTCTCAAAATAAAAGCTGATTCTTTCAGTATTCAACACAAAGCCAAGATGGAGCACAGAGAGAGAAGCCCTTATTTTAAACAACGCAGCACTGGCTTTAAGAGTAAGGCACAGGCTGAGCTAAGGAAAGAAAATCTGAACATTGCAGAACAGAACTTTTAGGGGCCTCTTCCAGTGTCATTCAGTTCTCAAGAAAAATAGTGATCAGAGCTATTATTTAATACTAGGGTTACATCTCCAAAACAGGTAGTCAGTTTTCTGCATCCCCAAGTATCCTAAGTGTACTAAATCCCATCTCTAGAAAGCATAACAGGAAGGCAGTATTTAATGAAAGATAAAGAATGTAGTATTATCCTGATTATTCTCAGAATTATCCACAACTGGGAAGCCATTCTGGGAACTGCAAATCTTTAAGTGCACACAGAGTTTAAATGGACTAAAGCAACAACGAATGGGTGGAGATGAAGTTCTGCATCAGAAACATCAAAGTAAAGAGCAATATCTCAGATATGTCATATGAAGTCACATAGAAATATCAGTTTAGATTTTTAATTAACTAATATTTAATTAATATTAAAAAGCAAACAGTAACAAAAATGTTCATCAGAGCAGCAAATATGATACTTGTTAAAAAGGCAAGTTACAAGTGTAAAATTAGTACTATCTACTTCAGAAAGACTGTTTTATCATTGTAAGTCTATTAACAGAAATAAATGTAAACCAAGCTTAACTTATGTTTTGCTGTGATATATTTGTTTAAAATATAATCTTGACCATCTGACTTAGCCTCTAAAGTAAAAAATTGGGTCAAATATCAGAGTCATCTATAGTCATGTAAAGATTAAATGTATTAGAGACATGTTTCATTCTTTTTGAACTTTCACCTGGGGCAAAAAAGCTAATTACTATGGAACCTCACTAATGCTCTTATGTATGTCTTGAATCCACAAGTTTTAAACCATGTGCTATAAGAAAGAAGCTGAGTACATCCACAACTCTCTCTCACATTATGCAGTAACGGCCTAAGTAGCCAGGATGGTCCAGAAGTACCTTTGGTAGTGAATATTTTGCTGTGCTTTGGAGCAATGCCTTGGAGTGTATGCAAGTATATGGGAATGTGTTATTTCATGGCCCACCTCGATAGAAAATAACGGTTCATTTCTATGGAAGTTCTAGATCTTTGTTTGAAGAGATGATTCACTGTAACTTCAAATGCAAACATCCCTAGAAATATGTCAGATGTTTCTAATATTTGGTATACAAACTAATTTAATCACAGCATATATTTATGAATTTACTTTTCTTGGAATAATGTTGACAATATGGAACAAAATTTGCATATGTCTATTGTTGCTTACTGGCTATTGAAAATAAACTTCCAAATTGCAAAGTACAAACGAACAAAGTATGGTGTATTTTCAGATCATATTCTGGTACTTATTTTATCCTTTGATCTCTTTTCAATTCAACTGAAAAGTATATCGTGAACAGAATATTACAAATCCACTTCACCTTTTGAGAAATACCTTTTTCTCTTGGTTGATGCAGTTGACTATAGGCAAGAAGGTTGTGAAAAATTATTCTTCATGTGTGAGGCTCTGTACAAAGCAACCAAAAAATTGTGTAGGCAGCCCAACTCTAAAAAGCCCATACATTAAAATGAGAAGGCAAACAAAAATGGGCAAAAAGTATCAGACATCACAGGAGTACAGACCTCACTAGCTACATTGCTTCAGACCAAACTAATCCTTTTTCCCTTCCTAAATTTCCCTAAAAAACCCTAAAATAGCTACCTTTTATGCTGCCCACATATGTATCTCACCAATGTGCTAAAGATTAATTCTAACTGAACAAAGCTAACAATACTACACTAACCAAAGGGATGGACAGCATGTCTCCACCTGCCCCAACACCACTTACAGAAGGGAAGTGCTTTCCACAGTCCCTGGCTGCTGCTCTGGGCTGTTTGGGGTTGAAGGAGGTACTGAGAGTCATAATGTTGTTTAGCTGGTTGAGATTTCAACAGAAGCTTTTGCAGTAAATGTGTGTGTGCATTTGTGTGTGCAGTATAAAGCAGTGGGCACTTAAAGAATAATAATGTAGAAAAAAATGAACATTAACAAGATGAGAATGTTGTTATATATTGGAAAAGAGAAAGAATGCCCATTACCTTGTCAAGTACTTTACAACTTCCTCCCACCAGCCCATTTTTGTGTTTCTACTGATTTGCCACATATCCAACTCTGTCAGCAAGGAGATAGATGGCCTGCTAAGGGCCACTGGGCAGCACTAGCCCTGTGCAAGAGCTCTGTAGGATGCTGAAGTGTTAACTTACAAAAAAAAAAAAAAAAAAGGAAAAAAAGGAGTTTTTACATGCTGCAACGTGTTATAACAAGCTTATATGATCCTTGCAGTACATGACCTACATTGTAGGGAGGCACAATACTTGGCTGCATTATTCCACTACTTCATGTCACAATTTAGAAAGAAAAACAAAGGAAGATTTTAGCACTATTTATACAGTTCTGGTGAGGATGCCCCCACAATTCCTGTCGAGACACTCGAAGGAAGACTTTTGTAACATGGTGTCCTACAGTTAGAGCATTTTAGACTTTTAGTTTGAAAGCAAAAGGGGAAAGGTAGGAGGAAAAAGAGAGGGTGTTCTGTTGGCAGCAGAACAAATAAGACTTAGTTTCCTATCATATTGCTCCTTCTTCAGTTTGCTGTAATTGGGTAAAGGACAAGCACCATTCTCCACAGTGGTGGCATTTATTAGCCTGTCTTTCCCTTAGGAAAACTTATATGTTTAAATAGGATTTAAGCTAACTGTGAAACTTCTCCATCAGAAGGGCATTAATCAGATGTCTGTCTTCTAGCTGATTGCCCATTTTTATTAATTCTCTAAGACCACAATATCTTTGTTATCATTGTTTTTCTATAATATTTGATTGATGTTTGCTAGTCCTTTTAAAAGTTTTAGAGCAGAGAGGACACATGAGCCTTCTTATTACAGAATTTTATTTTTCCTCCATTGTCCCTAAATAAGGGACAATGCTGAGATTTTTGAGAAAATATTGTTCTCTATCATGTAAAGATTCAATAAGATGTGTAGTGCCCCCACCACCACAGCACAGAATATTGGAAACAAGCCCTAGTAGAAATGTATGCTATCAAGTACTGCAACTATCCTCAACTCCAGTGGTCCTCAGACAGTTCATTATCAAATGGCATTAAACAGGAATCACGAGGTAGTTACGGTAACATCCTGATATTGTATCTTGGCTTTTCTGTTGCTGATGTTGCATTTCTTCTGTAAATGATTAATTAGCCCCTTAGCTCTTTCTTTCTTCCTTTCTGCTGTGAGGAAAAATGTGTGAATGATGGGGAGGAAATTATCTCCCAATCTCCTCTCTGCTGGAGGCAACAGGGAGAGGATTGACTTCTATAGCTTTTTCTTCACGGCATGCTAACTGCATCACAAGCAATCACATGCTTGTCAACAGGACGATGTCTGCTCCATGCCAATGTCAGCAAGATACAAGACTCAATTGGCACTCTCTGTGGTGATGACAAGTAATATAGGTGTCTGATCTGCGTACAGAAATTCACACTGTATCATTTTATTCTTGCATTTGTAAGAGCTGGGTTTAATTTCCCTGCTCATGCTTATCATCATAAAAGTAAACTGTTCAAGTCAACAAATGTCACTTCATTGAAGTCATGTGTTGCAGGTATGAATCTTTGCCTTTGTAATTATTAGGACCAAGATCTGCTTTCCAGAAGGAAAATCAGTTTTGAGGAGTTTGTGTTGATTTTGTGTTTCATAACTTTGCTCATTTTATTCCTAGAACGCAATAGCAGAAATTGCAAACCTTGCTTAAGGGACAGACAAAATGGAGATGCAAAAGCTTGTCCTTTAGAGCAGTGTAACAACTGAAAATGAGCATAATAACATGCATATATAGATCAGGTACAAGATCTCTTCAAAAACTGGGATCTCAGCAATAGGTGGGACCACTTAATGACAGAAGGTTAAGATGATCAAGCATGGGCTCAGAACTTTTCCATGAAGAAAAATAAATTAACAAATTTTTATGAGGAGCTTGCTCAGTGCTTTTATGAGTATGTCTTCTATGGCAGTGGTCTTGAAGACCCTGCTTGATGTCTACTGGCAAATAAAACTTCAGATCAGACAGGTGATAGAAAATTCTAGTTGGTGCAGTGGTTCTAGTGGTTCACGCCTGCTGTGCTTTCAGGAAACCTAAAAAACCCTTGCTGCCCTTCGGATGAAGCTTTATTTTGATGTGTGTCAACTGGATATGTAATTTAACTATATGCCAATAGAGACAGAATGTATCTTCAACAAGTTTTACAACACTTACAAGCTTGAATGAGAATGTTTTGGAAGGGATTGATGGTTTGTGATAGAATTGCAGATAAACATTAGGAGGATATTCACACTCATGCATTTAAACTGTACAGGAAAAACTCTGAGGCTGAATTATGGAGTTCCACGGAGTATTTTTGTGCGTCCGGTTGCACCAAAATTGTGTGTATTATGAACTGTGGCTATTGCTTTTTATTTGATGTGCAACTTACAGATGCCTTACAGACTAAAAACTCCCATCTCTTTGCATTGATGAAATTCTTTGATGCCAAGAAAATGGAGATGTAACTTGATGAAAGTATATGTACTTTTCTAAATTATAATGACAATATAAATCATTAACATATTTTTTCTCTTCCTAGCATGTTTTATTAGGTATAAATAACACATCAGACTATTCACTCATTAATGTGAGTATTTTGTAGTACATAGAATTAGAGGTAATCTTGGAATTTACCTTTCATTTTAAACCAAGATCTTTATTAGGATTTAAGGTAGATTTAAACTGTTACTTCAGTTACATAAACACTAAACTAGACGGTAAACATTTGAAAACTGCTCTGTAGTTAGAAAATCAAGTGACATTAGTTTCTGGTTTTAGAAACTGTAAATGATCTGTCACTATCATTTACTTAATAATATAGTAGTAGTCTTCCAGGGAGGGAGTTGTGGCATTTGCTGAATCTTTTTTAAATTTAGGATGAAGCAGATTGGTGAACCTGGAATGAAAATGAATCAGTGGTTTTGAAGTTCTTATCACCTAGCAGGAAGAACCTCTCTTTTTATTGTCATCATGAAAGAGTTGTTAGGGATACTGCCTCAAAAAAGTTTCTTATATGAGAAAGTATAGCTTTATTCCAGAATTGATTTCACAGTTAAGCTGAGGCAGCAAATCTTTGGCTAGATAATATGTTTCTTGATGGAACAATTCTCTTTCCCTGTTTTTTAAGACATCCTGCTTTCTTTTTTTTTTGTATTTTATTTCTACCAGTGCTAATGCTAACCAATATGTTAACTGATATTTAAGGGCTAGCCTTCCCACCTTTACATGATTTCAAGAGTGATAATTAAAGTTTACTGAATCACAGCTCACACAGGTTGGGAAGTCAGGCCTTTAATGGTACAGTTTAAGTTTACCCAAGTTGTCACTAATGCTAACACAGTCCTATTGTTTGCCCTGTTCCTGAATTCACATCACCTGTCCTGCGTTGTAGCATTAGAGATCATGACAGTGCATGGTCTGTGCAATCAGGCAACAAATGAAGCTGATACCTAAGAAAACAAAAAATAACTTGTTTTGAGCCGGCTGGGTTCCTGAATCCAACTGTCCCTTTGATTGCAGAAATACTTGTGCTGGCATAAGTAAGAGAACATAAGTTTATATTGGTTTAAGCTGAATGTTAGACAACACCTTTAGTTGTGAAGCAGCTTGACTGGCAAATCAAGATAAATTTAATTACAGTTTTAACCCAGGGATGCAGTGATCTGAATTTTGGGTGTGTCTGGATTGCATGTAACAGTCAAACATGCAAGACTGAAATTCATTATTGGGTCCTGGATTTGTTTGGTTACTAGTGACTAATGAAAAGCTATCAATAATTCTGTTGTTCTGATGTATCCTGCCTCTGCAGAGTTAAGATACTCTCTAGGCAGCTTAAGCCTTTTGGGACAACTTTTCCAGGGCCAAAGAAAACAATGTGAATTTTGAATTCAAACTGTCATAATGGAATAACATAGCATTATATTTCTGGAGTTGTATTGTCTCTTTGAAAGAAATATAGTATATTGGAAAGCATCCAGAATAAGTTGGAGGAAGCTGAGTATCATATTGGACAACAGAATTGTTCTGATCACACAGGATTTTTGCATTTATGCAGTTTAGAAATCATCTAACTATCCAAAAAGTATAGAACTTGGTGAAACAGAGTGAAAGTTAATAATCTATCTTAAAACAGCTTGAGTTCTGGAATGGAATTAATTAATCAAAACACATTTGAAACCCACAAAATTCTGGTAGAAGAAATAGACACATTATTTCTCTTTTTACCTAGCAGTTAAAAGGACAGTTCCTAACCATGTCCCTAGGCCAGGTGTCTGAAAAGATACGTACAATACTTGATCTGAAACTATCCAACTTGCAATAAAAAGAGACAAACCTGACAAATCTTAGAAAAACTTTTTTTTGTCACTGTTTTCAGAGTCATCCGTCAATAAAAGAGTAAAATTCCAGAATTATATTACTGCTACCTGTTGTCAGGCACTAGGTAAAACCTTAACAGAATTGGGTGCATGGAGCAGTCACCTTTAATTTGTTGAGTGAAATAAGCTATTAAACTCCTTCTATTAAAAAAAAAAACCAGCTGAACAATAATAACAGGTCAAAACACAGCCTTAAGTAGCATCTACAAGTCTATACAAAGCCTCATGCTGCTCATGCTACTTAGGCTTCTTTTAGTACCCAAATGAATAAACAGCCACCAAAATATTAGTCTTTCATCAAAGGAAGAAAAAAAATTAAAAGAGAAAACCTTTGAGCCAGATTTGACTACGGATGGAATAGAGCTGTGACCAAAGCAATCTTCAATTTTTTGATTACTCCCAGGTTCTGAAAAATGACAGCATTCCTTGTAAATAATTAGAAGTTAGTAATTTCATCACCTTCTCTTCTTGATGTCTTTTTTATAATGGAAGATTTTTATATGATTCAAAATCTAAACAAATAAAGCAGAGATCGTGTTACTTTTGTACTATTTTCTAACAGAAACATTATTTTTCATTTAACAACAATTCAGGAATAGATGTATTTTTAGTCTTGTAAAATAAAATTATTCTCAGTTACAGAAAGAATTTTACATGTATCTAGAAATATTTAAAACTATATTTGTAAGTGTTAGCAAAGATAAGATACAGTCAGCAAAAGAATGTATATTGCAATAACTATGTGGCAATTAGAAAGCTATGCATTCAAATACAGTTTAGAATAGCTTTAGAATTATGTTTTTTTAATGTCGATAATGGCAAGTGTAGCAGAAGGGAGATATTTTAGGGAACATCAACAATTTGAAAAACAAAGTCTGCATAGAGAAGATTATCAGTAGTTTTTTGAAAAGATTATTTTATTATTACTGTGTGGATTTTTCTGCATCACAGTCTGGACCGTCTTTGCTCAGTAAGATTAAATGTCACAGTTATGTTACGTTTCTGCAGTGAATTATTTTAAATGTGTAATCTTACAGCTTGTCTATGATTAAAACAAAACAAAACAAAACAAACTATTTATCCATCACAGTTGGCACGGTTCCTCCAAGTCTCAGTAGAGTTAAAGATTATGGAATCCAAACTATATTTCCTAGTGTTGCCGTCAGTCTGGTCATTACTACAAACATTTATCAATGACACTTGGCTTGTTTTAGCATAATCTGCATGTATGCATACAGTTCTCTAAATAATTCTCATGCATTTCCAAGTGAATATAAACCTGTTCCTCAAACAAAATAAGAGCTCTGTTAGTATATTTGCATTTATGCAGTACCTAAGCAGACAAAGAATAATATCCCAGTTTAAACAGTTCTCCCCCAGCAAGCTGATAATATAGCTGTTCCTGCAGAAGAAACTTCACTAGTCCAATGTTTTAATTCTGCTTCATGGTGCAAAGCATGGTTGAAAGCCTGGCTGTCAAATACCAGTACATCTTTCTGGGAATGATGCCTGTTCCACCTCAATTTTATGCTGTTACATGCCTTAGGAAAAATCTTCTATTTCCTTAAAACATTGATATACACATATGGTATCAGCAATAGTGTGGATTTTTTGGTGGAATGGGAGGCAGGGAAGCCCACAGGTACAGCAGGACAGGGTCTTTGCCAACTAAAGAGAAATGAAATGCACCAGATATACCAAGATTAAGGAGCAAAAATATAAGCCTGAATATTCCTATTAAGATATGCTTTTTTAGTTAGTCATCACTCTCATGTTAAATTGGAACCCTGGTACCTTCCTATTAGTGATAATGGACAGCAATCTGATCTGAACTGAAAGATGTCCTTAAAATGGTGCCTATGGGAGAGAATGTTAAAGCTGTAAATGCAAATGATGTTGAGAGCAAGAGTTAAATGCTTGGAAACTTCTCTGGATACAGTAAAAAAGGAATTTGAGTAGATGTGATGCAGAAGTGGCTGCTTCATGAATATAGACAGCTTATTTTCTCCAAAATCCTTTCTCCACCTTCTTCTCAAAATGACAGCTGTATGTACTTTCTTGTTTGAACCTGGACATCTATTTTCATTATAGCATGGTGCTTGATAGCAGTCAAAAATGAGACATATTTTGCAGAAATGTTTGCTAAGTAGTTATACTGTAAAACTGAGTAGGAAAGACTGATCTTTGGTGCTGAAAGAGATCTTGCATCTTTCAGTGCAAAAGACTTAAGTGTCAAGAGTGCACTATTGATCAAAATATCAGCAGGCTTACAGCACAGCAGCCACTTGGCAATACAGAAAAAAATTACTTCTGTCCAGGTAATGTAAAACCCTTCATCGGGTTTTCAGTCTTCCTAGAAGTGTACCTATAATCTCTGGCAGAAAATAATAAGAACTGCTACGAATAAACTTACTGTCAGTCGCAATCATGCTCTGCATGGACTATTAAATGGCAGACAGCATTCTGGCAGAAGCCAGTCTCCTGCATCTTGATAACCTGACCAAACTGTGTAAGAAACAAAGGCTGGCCATTAAGCCTAAACAACTGACAGGTATCCATGCTAGTTCCACTGCTGCTGCATTACTCAGTGCACTACTATGCAGCAGGACCATAAATGCAGCAGCCTCTTTGCTGGGGCCCTGTTTGGGCTCCCAGCTGACCAGCTGTGACTGCTGCACAGATCTGCCTTCAGCTTTTTTCATGTCTGCCCCACAAGCTGTCTCAGGACGTGCCTTGCAGTATTAAACTGGTAGGATTGCTGGCAGCTGCTCTGGGTGCTGGGCATGCTCTTGCCTTGCCTTTGGTTTGGCTTTTACTTCTTGACCTGATGTTTTGTGATTACAGTCTTTACTTCCAGTCCTTGTATTAGCCTAGTCAGAGCAATTGCTGTGACAGCCCATGCTTTTCACTGCATATACTGAGAATCTTGCATATCAATACTTCCACAAAGCAATTACTCCTTTTCACTTTGGACGATTTCATGTTCTGTCAAACCATCCTTTTAAGTCTTAACTTGGCTACATAGCAAAATATTGGCATATCTCAGTTTGCTTTAAGTCAGCAGGCAAATTGAACATCTTACCATCAGTCTTGGAGCTAGAATGTCTTCTGGGTCTCACAAATGTTATGAAATGCAATCATGCCACAACAGCATGAAGGATATTTTCTCTAATAATGACTGTCCAATTTCTCTAATAATGACTGACATAAGGCATTTTTAGCCTTCTGTCTTCCAAAGATACATGCCACAACTTGTGCTGAGTCAGGTGATAGTTAAATCTTAACCTGAAAATGCTGATTGTCTTTCCTGATACTGTCATTCTGCAAATAGAAAAGTACCTCTCACCGTCTCAATATATATGAGATAGTTCCACTGATCAATACAGCATTCATGTTACTAGCAGCAAGACATGTTAAGAAAGACAAATGGCACTAAAAAGAATGGAAACAGACGGATTTCTTGGAATTTTGCCCAAGTACTCAGGCAGATTTTGGTGGAGCTGTGCTATACATTATACCAAGTCTAAAACACAGAGAAAAGACAACCCACGGGATACTGCATCACATGCTCTCCTATGAGACACAAGGAGGCCTGCGCCCAAAGCCATATATCTTTTGCTATAGTCTTTTTCTACCAGGGCTTGATGGATCTGGGAAAGGCAGCCAGCTCTGATTACACCCTATCAGAAGAACTATACTGGCTTCACTGTGTCTGCTGGTAAAACGTCCTAGTCAGTAGACAAGCATTTCTTAGATTGAAGTGTATGATCCAAGCAGCACTGGAAAATGAACGTCTCTGGGAAAAAGAATATGATTCTTCAATATTCTTTCCACATTTCACCAGCATTAAAAAACAGTTGACAGAAGGGAAAAGATGGGACTGTTAGGATATTGATAAATTTCCTTCATTTTTTCATTTGCTTTGCAACATTCATTCTGGGAGCATGACAGTTAAATCATACTATCTGATGAACCTAAACAGGTTGTGAGTTTACCTAGATAAAATCCTTCTGTAAAAACAAACTTATTTATCCATTTATTCAATGCCTAAGGAAGTTTCTAAGGAGGTATGCATTAGCATAACTATCTTTCTAAAAGGTTGGTGTTTTCAATGAGCAAAAGTGTCATTTGAGGAAATTGATATAGTAAGAAAGAATGTGCTAGTATTTAAGGTTTGGAGAGGCTGTAGAAACAGAGGACTGTGTTACATTTGTGTTCAGAGACTAAAAGCAATCCAGTATGCCTGTACTTCCACTGCAGCAGAATAATTCACTATTGATATTAAACTTCTGTACCTCTGTATCCTGAAAACTAAGCTGTGCTTCAAAAGGTCAGCAGAAATGGCACTGTCTTGCAATTCAGACTTCTGGATGTTATCCAGATGCACTGACTTTATAACATGATAAATAACAGCTTAGCATACTGCATTGACCTGTGTTTCTTTTGTATGTTTTCTAGCTTGTGCTTCATGAATTGCCTTTATCTTGCCCATCCGTTTTCCTTTGTTGGAAAGTTATCAAGTACCATTACCAAGAGAGTAGATAATAAAGAAAGGCCCATTCAATACTTTCTAAATAAGTTGGAATTCCACAGACTGAGACGTGAAAGAGAGGTGTAACCTTCCATCACATTTCATAGGCCTGAACTAAGTAATACTGGTGTTTGAGTAGTTGATCCACTGAACATAGAGAACTGCTAGTTGCCTCCTGTTTTGATTTTGTCTACTAAATAATGAAATGAAAACAAGAAAGGATTTATCTAAGGTTTTCTTTAAAATACATTCTTGCTAGCCATACTTATAGAATTGCTTATGCTGAATATATTTTCTTCACACTGAATTTATTATAGGTATCATAAAAAATTAATACCTATTACCTGCATTTAAACAGAGGACTACATTTTTTTTTCTTGTTTTTATGAATGGTATTATCATAACTTTGTCTAATACCTCACGTATTTATCAAATAAATGATTTCATTTTTTGAAATGTGTGATATGACATATTAAATCTAAAGACTCATGATTTAGAAATAATCAAAAACATCAAACTGGCTACTAAAGGTATGAATTTCTTTAATTTTACCAGAGTAAGCCTCTTGTTTACACCATTACTGGCAATGCTGGCTGTAGGAATTTGGCCAGCTTGAGTCACTCGGACCATTCCTATGGTCCTTTTGCACAGCAGTCCTAGGAGGATGTGATCAGGAACTTGCTCATGCAGATCTCCTACAGAAATTAGCATAACATAAAATGTTCTGATTTTCTTTTCCCCTCTTGGAAGTCAGTTCTGTCAAACATATCTTCATCACCACGTGTTATTTCCAGGGTCTGATTCAAAATTCAAACAAGAGCATGGGAATGTTTCAGAGGAAATTTTTTTCAGACCTTTATTCCATTTGTTACCTAATTCTCTTCTCTCTTTAGCTGTGCCCTACTTTAGCACTAAACAAGCTATGAGTTACATAGGCCAAGTCAGACATCTATTGTGTATAATAAAAGTTTCAGTTCTGGTTAGGCAAATTCTTTCCTAATAGAAAAGAGAAGTACGTTTAAAGTTAGTGGAAGAATGATGAAACAGTGCTTATTGAACAATAAGAGATACATGCAATTAGAACAGATCCAGTTAGGACTGCATGAATGGTGATGCTTAACACTTTCTTTTCCCTTTCAGTGGCTTAACCTAGTTTCTGTGGGGTATAGCGAAATCAATAGTTGTTACACCTATAGTTGTTGTAAATGTTAGAATACTATGAAATGTGGAGAAGACAACAAAATACACTTAAACCTTCTTTAAACCCTAACCTTACCAAAATGTCACTATATCCTAGAGGTTATTAAAAATTGATTAGGCTTATTATCTAACTCTTTCAGATATGAGGCTTCCTATTCAGTTGAGGAAAAAAAGGTCTGCAGGAGGGAAGGTTCCTTGGAAAGGTGGAATGCCTATTTCTTCCTCTTCCCTGGAGGTTGGGTGCCTCTCCATGCAGAACCCTGTGCTCAGATTTAGCCTTTGTTTTATTTATGCCTACTTTTTCCCCATTTATGTACAGATCTCATTCTGAAACTGTTAATTTCAGATTATTTTAAAATAACCTTAGTTAATCCACTCTGTATTTTCATAAATGTAATAGCAATCTAAATTATGCTGAAATAACGTATTAGTCTGAGGCTCTTGTATTAGCCTTCAGTTTATTCACAAAGCTGTTTCATATCCTTTGATACCATTCAGTATCAAATTGGGTTCAGTATCAAATTGGGTTTATCTTGCCTTTTCCCCCAGGCATGTCCAGTAGCTTTACGGACATTTTCCAGAAGCTGGGTGCCGTAGTCTATGGTAATAAAATTTTATTTTTTTTTTCTGGCACAGATTGGGCATATTTCTAGTAATACACTTTCTAAATAATTCACTGGCATAATTCAGCAACTTCCAGGGAACCTTTCCTTTCAGTATTCCAGATGACACCATACCATTTTGACATTTTTGATTTACACTGTCTTCTGTCCTCCACATTCCTTCTATCATTTCACACCATGCAGGCTGTGCTTTAGCAGCTTGGTATTTATAGTCCACTGCAAAGCAGTCACTTTCACAAAGACAGATGTGTCAAGAGCTGTAGACCAAGGAAGGACATGGGAAGATAGGTTCATTCTATTCCTGAGAAGCTAGGCCAGGATCAAGGCTATTCAGCTCTGTCTAACTCCCCCTGTTTACTGGGTAGTTTCCAGATGAATGGAAGTGGTAGAGTTTCAGAGCATGCATAGACACACCACAGAAACTCAGGATGGCCTGTGTCACAGTCCAGGGTCAGGAGTGTACACCCACCACAGCTTAGCATAAGTATCTCCACTGAGCTCTGCTGAACTGAAGCTTCAGAGGGAGGTACTGCAGAGACTCCCAAATGATGACCCACGCCTGGAAATCAAAGGACTGCACTTTAGGTGTCTCTTCTCCCACTCCAAGGTGCCACCTTCCAGTGAGATCACATCAGTAATGGATGGAGGAACTGTTGCTGCCATCATTGTTAGTACCATCACACCCACTGGTGAATTCCAGTCCAGGGTCTCCTCTGACCAATGAAAACTGGGTCTTCAGAAGTGAAAATCTAAGAACTCTTCTGCTCTTTGCCTCCCACAGCAACTGCAGCAGACAGAAGCACTGGCTGCTGAAAAATACCTCCTTAGCTGCCAGCTAGACCACACTGCAGCCTCCTGCCACACATCTCACCTGGTGCAGTTGAAGTAAACACAACCAGGCATACTTGTCTACCAAACAAGAATGACCCTGGCAAGCATTTTTATACGGCTCTGTGTGTGCACACATACTAAATGATCCAGTCCTCCTCTGCTCTGCCCCTCCCAAAAGAGGACAACATAGCATTCTTGGAAAGCAACACTGGATACTCCATCCGTACCACAAGATCCTTCTCTCACATGCATTTCTGAAAGCAACACAGAGCTGTCAGGTAAAAAAAAAGGGAATTGATCTGATTTATATGGTGCATGAAGATGTATCCAGTGCAGTAGTTTTCTCTCACTGTGACCCCTTTTCACTGCTTGAACCATTTTTCTTAGCCTAGGCTCAAGACTACTACATGCAGCTTTCTCAGCCTTCCTCTCCTCACCCCAAAGCTGCTTCCCACAGCCCCATCATCTGTCCCATCTTCCAGACAGCCCTATCCCTGCCTGGTGAGGCCTATGACTGCCCAGCATGCCAGTAAGGGAGGGTCCATGCCTGACCCAGTATTGTAGAGCAATGTGGTCACCATGTAGCTCCTCAGCTAGGGCAGGGCCTGGATGGATAAGAAGTAGACACACACATCCCAGGAAGGACTTCTTCCAGTAATTGCAATTAAGGCTTTCCTTGGATCCTAGTCTTCTAGTAAAACATGTTCATAGTAGCCACCCCTGGCACCTCACAACTCCGGTGAGATGCGTTGGCATATTTTGCAGTCTCATGGGTAAGACAACAACAGGAGCAGCCTACAGAGATTAGAGCAACCCAGCCACAGCCGGCTTAGCGCACCGCACCATATCACTCCTGGATCCAGATGGGCAGCAGCATGGCAGGTGCTGCCAACCCTCTGTGAATCTGTGTGATGCTGAGCAACAACCGTGTGCTGTGTGATAGCTTCAGGTGGGCTGAATGATGTAAAATGCAGCTAAAACCTAGCATACCTAGGTTTTTCTGCAAACCATGTTCTGCTTTGCAGCCATCCTCTAGCAGCACCAGTTAGATGTTTGAGTCACTGACTGTATAAAACAGGCTCAACAAATGAGCACAGGGAGCCTCTCATGGCTCCAGTCATCCTTTCTGTACTCCCTTTGCCCACGCCTCTCTGCCTCTTTTCCTACAGTCTTGGCAGCAGTCTATATGCAAGACGCACATGTCAATCAAAAAGCATGGCCCAGAATAGTTCATGTGCTGCTAAATACTCAGATATTCTTGGACCATCCCATCCTTACACTGACCTTATTAGGGTCAGTGCTGCTGCATGTTTCTGAAGGATGTGATATGACTGGGCCTTTGCCATCGAGTACTGTGAGTGTAAGAAGATCAGGCTTAGCGTGCAGCAGCTGGTGGGCCTAATCATGCTACAAGTATTCCATGCAGAATTGCTCACTCTTCACTGTTGAAGTTTTATCATTTGTAATTTGACTTTTATATTATTTTTAAGCCATTTTTCTTTATTTTCTGGTTTAAATTAGGAGACACATTAAAACAAACATTTCATTTGAACATTTGTTTATGAAGTAAAATAAAATTAAAATTTCAAATATTTATTTAAATTTGATGGCAAAATAATTTTTAAGGAAGTATAAAAATGAAAATGAGTAAAATCAGTCACCTCAAAATGAACATCCACTGGAATTAAACATTCTGTTTCACTGGCTGAATAAGTTATTGTTATTCAAATTTGAGAAGGATATCTGCTATTTGTTTTTATTTACTGTTATTTTATCATTATTTTGGGGAAAATTCGCACCAAACTTTCAACTTGAATTCTTCCAATGTTATACTAACCCTTACGCTATCTCTTGGAAACGTATGTAATTTTTTTATTTTAAAAGTGCTTTGAATTTCAAAATTGAACTCTGACCTGCCCCCTTTTTTTAATATTTCTAATGAATCTGTAAAGGTACTTTCTCAACATTGTTCTCCCCATTTCCTTGAAAATATAAAGCTGCCAATGCATTAAGGTCCAATAGTTATATCTTGATGCATTCTGCACTGACCCACTTGCAGATCCATTCCATAGACATTTGCCTATTTGTCTTATTTTTGTAGACAATTTATCAGGCTCACTCCCAGATATCCAAAACCTGTGACAGGTCACCATGTAACAAGTCTGGACGGTTTAGTTAAGTTGTGCATTCAGGCAAAATGTTAAGTTATAAAAGGAGACTTCACCTGGATTTACATAGCTCTACACACCTGACACAACAAATGTGTGTTCTGGTCTCCTATGTTCATCTAACAAATATCAATGTGCATGGTAATGCTAAGCAAACTGAAATGTATCCTGAACATGGCAGATGAAAAACCCTGCAAAAATTCACCTTTTTGCCTCTCTCTTATTGCTTTTTACTCTTTATGTCTGTCACTACTGCAAATTCTTCCATCTCCACTGGCCACATGGATGGCAGCAGGCTGCTCCCCAGGGGCTGGGGGACACTCCCTCTGGGGCAGGCAGGGAGCAGGGCAGGCCATAGGGGCAGCCGGGGGCAACCCCAGCCCAGGGCATCAGGCACTTCCATGGGTGCAGAAACTCCTGTGGTTTCAGGCAGACTGGTTGGGCTATAAATGTTACTCTCCGCTCTGAGGATGAAAAGCAATTTTCATGAATTTTCTGCATGAAGCAGCAGAGTTAAAAGCTTTGTGTGCTCCTGTCCTACAGAGTTACAGCCAATTCCCTTAGTTAGAGCAGGTGTGCTGGGTCAGTTATTTTCAGGATGGGGTCAAAGAATGCACTAGCACTATACACATTCACCAAAAGCTGCTCGCCTCCAGTTTGCTGTCCAGCATCAGAAACCTGACAGATAAAATGTGGCAGGTACATTCTTACCTATCTTTATCACTAACTTTTGAAGCAGCCAAATACACAAATTAAATTGCTATGAGAATTTGAATGTGCTTTAGATGTAGTATCAGTTAGGAAATGGGGCTTGCCTAGATTTTATATAATGTATTTTTAAGACTATGTTATCAATACTACTCATTATGTATTACAGCAGAGAGGGAGCAATAGCTGGAACTAAACTCTTTTGATCTTGGCCAAACAAATGGAAATTCCCATGGTATGGCGTGAAGGATGGAGCAGCCTGATCACACAAACACAAAGATGCACAAAGATAACAAAGAAAAACTCTTGAACTTTTTTTCTTTTAGAAAAGATTAATTTTGTTTTGCTCCTATATTTATCCAAAGAATCATTCATTTTCTTCCTTGACTATTTTTAACACATTGCACTGCCTTTAAATAAACCAAAATATTCTAGGATGTCTTCAATTAACACCAGAAGCAAATAAAAAGACTTAGTTTTTTTTCTTGATTTAATTGAAATATGGCAGGGTTGAATTCAGTTCATTTAAAAGAATTAATCATGTCTAATATTTTTAAGTTTTGGCCTGGTTATAAACTAAAAGCAGAAAGACTTGAAGGCATTATTTTAATGAAATTAAGCTTCTATTTCTATTTGTTTAAAACCCTGCCACTCTTCCAATTGAATTAGGAAGTACTGATTGACATAGAACATTTCACATATTTAAAAATATCCAAGTTAGACACTATTATATTTTCTTGGATGAGTAGCTAGGAGGTGTGAAGGACAGACTTAGCATTTCTTTCACAGATGGAAAGAAATGGGTCAACTGTTTTGTTTTACTTGACAATTTAAATATGACTTGTAAACAGCCTAGCAGGAACACTAATACCTGACTCCCCTACGCTAGAAAAGGTCTATTTTTTTATCTGGAAGTGCAACATTGCTGTGTATTCTCTGACATTGTGCAACACCCATTTCATTTGGTGCACACAGACTCCTGCACAGGGAAGCTGAAGAAAGGGCTGGGAGCAGGGTTATCCTCTGTGGCCCTGGGCGAGTTTTCACAGGCATCAGTGTCTCCCACACCCTGCTCCTGGATGCAGGCTTCCTCCTCCACACCCACCTTCTGCCAGCTCTAGCTCACATCAGCCTTGTGCGATGCCAATTCGGCTACCTAAACTGAGAGAAAACAAACCTAACAGTGAACTGAATACTTTCCTGCTGGGCTGGTGAGTTGAAGCAGTATGGGAGAGGGGCCAGAGCCCAAGCAAGGCAGGGAGGGAAAGCCTGTGGCTGGGAGAATGGACATGGGATGCAAGAGCAGGAGGAGGCAGAGGAGGCAGGATCTCCTCCTCTTAAATTGTTTCAACTATTTTGTTTAACTTCACCCTGGGACACAGAACACTGGCTGCATGGTAGCAGCATTTCTTCATGTTTGTTAAACAAATGAGTTATCTTCAGACCTTCTTTGTCATTGAAAGGTACACATATAAATCAAATATTTTTTAATAGGTCATTTGTGGTTGACACAGGTGCTTATCTTGTGAATGGCAAAGTGAAACCTCGTTCATGACTAGGACTCTTAAGAGTTACAGTATAAATAGTAATTACTGGGCATGGTGGATTTCTTTTACCTCACTGCCAAACATACAGCTTGCAGAATCAGAAGTGGCTCAGAAATTATGATGAGCAAACTAGAAATATTCCTTCCTTTTGCTAGATCAAGCTATTTAATCATCTTTGAAGGATGAAGCCCTTTATGCTGGTTTGAGAGCAAACCAATCTCTTGATACCGTTGGAAGAGATTGCACAGTCTCAAATAAATCTGGAAATAGCTTCAATCAGTAAAAGAAAACAAAACGGATAACTAAGGTCTTTTACCTGATGTTTTCTGTTCATATATCGTCTTCAGTCTCAGTTGTGAAAGGTGATTTTGACATATGTTCCTCATTTGTTTTCAGAAGAACAGAAGAGACTTGAAAGTAAGCATGTAAAATTGCAAAAGTACAGTCTTAATTACCATCAATCTCTCATAAATTGTCTGCTTGTTCCAAATTCTGAAACTTGTATTATTTTAGCCCAAAGGAACTCTGATTGTTTCTAGTGCCCTGTTTCATTATCTTACACTTCTCCATGCTAATCTGAATGAGCTACTTTATCAGCCTCCAAGCTTTATCCAATCTGATAGTTTTCAAATGGTTGGCTCTCTCCTCTATTTACTGGTCCAGACAAATTTAACATTATCAGCAAATTTAGGTACGTTTGAAATTGCATACTCCCTTCAAGGTCATTTATGTCCACAAAGAAACCTGCAATAAAAGAATATTAATGAGATAGAATAAAAGTAATGAAATTCACTTACAGCTGAAATGTACCTTGTATGTCCTACAAAACAGAAGTACAATACAGCACTTTATAAAGCTGCTCAGGTGGCACCTTGTGGTGGTTGATTTGAAAAAGGCATAGGGTACATTTCAGTCTTGTTTGTGATTTTCCTTTCTCTTATTGCTTTCTCTCCTGACCTTTAACCTAGCCTTAGTAAAGCAATAATAAATTAATGTCCTTTCCTGGCTGATTTTGAGGCAAGAACGCCTCTGGAAAGCCATCCTTTCATAACAGCATGCTGTTGGGAGAACCTGATTATATAACTTCTGTATAATGACATCAAAAGCTTCAATTTTCAGAAAAAATACTGTATCCACCTCCTCAATACAGTTCTTTTCTTTTCTTCTGCATGGTAGACCTGAAAGGGAAAAAGAGTGGAAGCTGGCCAAGCTGCAGGGAGAAAAGGTCAAAATGAAAGGACATTCAGGGAGATAAATGTTATTAAAGATGGATATCTTTGCCTACTCCATGGTGTGCCACCATGTGCAGGGAGTATCTTGAATAATGGATCCCAAATTAAGCCATGTTTCTATGGGAAAAGAAGGTTTCTAGGCAAGGGACAGATGTCCGGAGAAACAGATGTAACATTTCACTCCTGAAGTGACTGGCCTGTTTGGGCTGTAGATATCTTACCCAGTTAAGCTCTTTAGAAAAAAAAAGTGTTTGTATGTTGAGAAATTCTTCACTGAGAATAATTTTTACCCCAAAATATCGCTTTTAAAAGTAGCCTTTTACAGAATTTCTTTTAGAACAGATGTCAAAAACCCCATGAATTTAACTGTCCAGCTTTTAACTCTCTGAATTTTTTTATCTTTTTTTGATACAGTGAAAATGAACTTTTAAACATATTGCTTCTTGCCTAGCAAATCTTTTTCCAAATTTCTTCCGTGAAGCCTTGCTTGCTTGCTGGGTGCTATATATGACCGCATTCCCTCTCTTTTCTGTCTGTCCACAAGTGTGGGGTCCCACACTCCCGCACCCCGGCTGTGGCATGGATGGCCAGGCTGGGCGAAGGGGTTTTCTGCAGACCTTGGCTGCTGTCCCTTCGGTGGCCTCCAGCAGCTCACTTCACTTCTCCTCAGTTACAGTTTCTCCCCAAGCCACCACAGGGGTAATTGCCCTCACTATGAAGTGTCCCGAGATCAACTGGTGAATTACATGAGTGCTGAATATTGTCAAAAGGAACAAATCAGATCAAATGATTCACACTTATGGCATCTCCCAGTCCTGAACTGTTTATTTCACGTCACTGACATGTGGCAGGTGCACCCACAAGTACTGTGCTCCCCGTTTCCCTCCGCACAGCCCCCACGCAGCCTTGGGGCAGGCTCTGCACCCACTTGCAGGTTGGGCAACCCCTGCCCGATTCTCGGCATGGTCAGAGTCTGGCCCACCCTCAGAAGTGCTTTTCAGACATGCACAGATAACTACAACATCTCGCTGCCTGGCTGAACTGCGACTCCAGTCGCAAGACCACAGGCTTGTAGTTTAGTTGGTTTTCGCAATTTTAATTAAACAGAATAACTACTGCAGCCCACCTACAGATCTTTGTAATGGACCATTTTCACTGTACTCCAGCTTGCATTTGGGGAGTCTCCAATGTTATAAAACTTCCTAATTATTTGTCTTTGATTTTTCCTAAAATTAAGTTCACAGAACACACAAATTCCATGCAGTTGCCTCCACAGAATAAAAGAAAACTGGGATTTTTCCTTCTCTCTGGAGGATGCATAGAAGAGAGGATTTAAGCCTTTAGGTTAAGGAGATTAAAGGAACCCTGAATTAGCTGTTTGAGTACAAAAATAACAAACAAAATTATTTAAGTCAGTTGGTGTATGCATATGCTACAGCACTCCGTCCTAAGTGGCCCTTAACTAATCCTAAAGAAATAAGATTAGAAAATAGAAGCAACTATTTGCTAACATGAAGTTTGAACCCATGTACTACTTTATGATGGCGAACCATACTTTTTATATTTTTTCTAAAATCCAAACCAATCTTAAATTAGTTTTTCTAAGCATTATAGCTATCTTTTCAGGAAATAAAGGCTTTTTTAAAAAAATTATTATTTTTATATTTTCTGTATATTTTTAAAATGGGTCTCATTTTCTTCTTTTTTTCCATTCTGCAGTTGAATACTAAAGTACACAAGTAATTGCCATGTTTTAAAAAGAAATAAATAAATTATCACATTTGTTGTCAAAATAAATCTTTGTACATCTTTGCTACTAAAATGATGCTAGTACTTGTTTTGAGTCCAATAATTTTTAAATTTAAACGACCTTACATCCCAAGACATTTTTAAGTTTCTATTTACAATGTTTCTCTTATTGCACAGAAGTAGCATGAATAGTAGTAAGGGACTTAAATTTTGCAGATGTTCCTCTGCAAAAGTGTACTCCAAATATTAGCACTGTATAGCATGGTTTTCAGATAGTTGGAAACTATCTGGCTCTGTTTCTTATGCTTCCTCCTCTCATACACTTGAAAAATATCGGATATTCAGATTTTAATTCAACAACTGTTGCTTCAAGATAGTCACTAAATAGATGTGCAATAAACATTAACCTATGCAACACTTTTCTTCTGTACTCTCCAGTTACTCAAATTATTCATATTGATTTTTTAAATTATTCAGCTTGTTCTTATGTGCAGTAATTTGTTGAATCAATTTAGGTTTAATTTCTTATTACAGTCCCATAAATCTTCTATGTGCTGCTTTGCCTTAGTGATATTGACTCTATGCAAACAATTCAGGGGCTTTAGACATTTTTCAATATTCATCACTTTAAACATGATTAAAATTCTTCCCTCAGACCCTTCTTTCTGCGGCCTGAAATTTAGGCAATAACCTATTTAGGGCTCAGAATATTTCTTTCATTTCAAATATTGATGCAGCTGATTCAGGCACCTCGAAAAAGTGAGAGAGCATGAAACTCATTGTTCTCAGTATATCACATGCCACACTTCTGTTGTTTTTGCATACTCAATTTTCTCTCTTTCACTAGAAAAAACAGTGAGAAAGCCATTTTTTGAATCCTTTTAATTGTATGGTTGAATACTGTTAATCTTTCATCCTGATGAATTACAAAAAGAAGGGAGACAACATTTTAATCCTCAAACACAATCTATTCCCTGATTCCTTGAATTTCAGGCATTTTGCTATTCCCCAGAAAGCCCACACATTTCTCCTTTGGTTGGATGTCACTCCCCTGTGCAAAGCTCTATGAGGACAGAAGTAGCATCCTTTGCAGGCTGATACAGTCACAAGAACTGCAAGGATCACATTTGTGGATTCCACCTGTCAACAGCTGTAGTCTATAGGTGCTTGCTGCACATATGCATAAGAAAGATATTTCCATACCTTCTTGTTACATGTAGAGACAGTTGTGGGAATGCCTGGAGTTTGACCGCATCACCGTGTACGTGTCTAGGAAGAGACATTAAACTACCAGAGCAGACTGTGATGCCTAAATCATCTTCTCTAAGAAGACCATGAGCTAGATGGCAGCCTTTTGTAGGTGGAATCCATCCACAATTTACAATAGTGAATGCCTCCTCCTTCCTTCACCAAGCCTGAGCCCTGACCCCTATATGCTTCAGTGCAGAAAGTGAGAAAGCAGGAGTGCATTCCATATGACCAGGATTGATTCTGCTTGGGTACAGCTTGCCAATCATCTGAAACTTTAATTTGTTTTTTCATAAGTTCTTACTTTCCCCCTTACTTCCCCTTACTTTTCCTTTGAAGAGCATGGAATATCAGTTATCTTAGAAAGCAGTCCTGTATGAATTCTCAAGAAAAAAATTACACTCTTTTGAAAAGTTGAATACTGCTTCTGACTTCACAGATATACAAAAATCTAATTGGTAGTTTTGATGGCTCAAGGAAGATAAGACTTTTCCCTAATTATATCTTGAGTTTGACTGCTAGGTAAAGATGAGCACTGATTGAAGCCCATAAAGAATTCATAAATTTATTAAGAAAAAGATCATTTTAAGCTTTTTTTTTCTTGTTCTTTTTTCTAATTGAGCATTTAAAATCCTCTAAGTGCTGTATAAACAGGAGGTAAGTGATCTTCATATACTGCACTTCCCTGAACTAGCCTCACTTTATGGATATAGAAACTCAGAAGTCCGATCCACATGAAGACAGGCGTTTTTGATACAGGTTTTTTGATTTGCATTTCTAAAGACAAGAAAGATTTCATTCAAACTGAAAGTATGTCTAAGTATGACAGATTTTTCTAATCCCTTTTGAACTCATGCAGATTTTTGTTCTGTGTAATACTCTGCTGAAGTAAGTTCATGTTGTATGAAGGGGGACTTCCAAACATTCATTCTGTATGTGTGAAAACTGAGCATAAATTCTGACCTTTCATTTTCTACCTTTTAACTGTGTGCAATCCCACCTTCTTGTTTTATGACAGTTTGCTTTCTTTAAGTGCTTGTGGTGCCAGAACTTCAGTATCCCTATGAACCTTGGTTCTTTCAGAGAACCCCAGTGTTGTGTGAGGTGTGACTTCTCCACAAAGTTGGGTTGACTCTTCCTCAGTATGACAGATACATCCATTTGCCAACAGATTTTGTTCTTTAAAAACATTTCTGCTCATTTGTCTCATATGGGTAATGCAGTTCAAGTCTATGGCTCCCCAACTCTCTGCTGGAATCTTTTAAAAAGTTAGCATCACATTAACTACTTTCCAGTCCTCTGGTACAGAGGCAGTTTTAAGTAAGATATTACACTGCATGTCTGGCAATTCCTAGTGTCCCTGTGGAACCTGATGGGTGAATACTATCTGGTCCTAGCAATCCGTTATTTTTTGGTTTAGTCCATTTTACCATTATATTCTGTAATCTCAGCTACCAGCCCTCTGCCTATTGCTAGTTTTGCATGTTTCTCAAGTTGTTTTTTGACCTGTCTTATGTTCATATCCTGAACTTAAAAGAAGTCATGATTCTTTCTATTTTATACATTTCAGTATATCATTACCTCTGATGTTCAGGCATGCAGACTTTCTTATGGGATTCCTAAAGAGTTGTGTTTTTTTTTCTTTTGTGAGAAGTGGTAAATGTTTGCTCTGTGCCTCCATTAGGGTGGTTTTTAATTGTCTGTGTCACTTAAAAAGATTTTTTTGTCTATCCTCTCTTAACAAATCTCATTTTTATGCAACTTTGAAATAAGCATAAGATTTTTTGCCTTTGTAGATCCTGCAAAGAATATCAAGTGCAAGCACCCTGTCATCACTGTGACTTTAGACAGTAACGTTATGAACAAGGTCTTGCACTCAGGACCAGCTGAGTTGTTGCTTCTCCTATTGAGGTTCACTGCCTAACTGCTCCTCAAAACAGTCATTTATAGTATCTAAGGATTTAGTCTCATCTTCATGACCTGATAGGACATCTGTTCAAACTACATGGGGGTAATTGCTGTCTCCCATTACCATTGTGTTTCCTTGCCCTCTTAGCCTCTTTGCTGTCATTCAGGATGTCAATCACCTATCAAGCTCATTGTCATGTCCTTATTTCCACTCTGGACAGGTTTATCAAGACCTATGAGATGGATTGATACCATGTTGTTGGCTGAAGGGCTGATAGCCTAGGCACAGCTTAACAGGGGCTGTCACTAGGTGTTTTCACAGTACTCTTACTGTTGGCAGAAATACTGCTTTGAGAAGAAAATGACCTGATAAAGGAGAGGGTATACAGCGTGGAACAAGAGTAACTTTTCTAGTCAGACTGTCAAGTAGGTGTTGCGCTGCTGTCTGTGTGGTATTTTGATTGACCATGTACTCTTGAGACAGTTATTTTAAAAAGCACTTCTGGTGACTCTCCCTCTTGTATATTGGTTTTATTTTAGTAATTTCATATGACTACTTCATGACTAAATACATGCATGCAAATTTCTATTACACTGTTCAATAACTAACCACATTTTTAGAAATCCTTAAAGACTTCATGAGGCCACAGTTTCAGTAGTGTTAGCACCACCCTACAGAAATATACGCCTCCACAGCTGACATACAGTTGGTTAATCAAGGTTCATTTCACAGCGGGATGGTCAAGTCAGGCCATTTCAGAAAGGAACTCTTTTAATTTCTAGAGCTGAAGAATTAGCACACTCAGTAAATTAATTAATCTTTTTAATATCTTTTGGTGTATGACATACAGAGTAAGAAAGTCTCCAACATATCATGTGATACACCTTTTATAAAATGTTATTAGAATACTGTATATAAAAAAATCAAGCTAACTTGCTTGTTTTGTATACATATATATTGCCTACATATACCATGTGGTATTGTTTCAATTAGAATCTAGTAGCTGAATTTTTGTTAATGTGTGTAAACTGTACTTCAGATTTTGCCTGCATATAATGACTAAAGCTCTGACTAATCATAGAAAATAAAAAGGCTGAAAATAAGCCTAAATTAAAAATACTTAATGGCTGATGCAAAATAAGGATGAAATAATTTCTCTAACTCTATTAAATTTTAATATGATTTTTTGCACTGAAATTCAGCTGCGCCAAATAGAAATTTGAATGAGAACTTAGTCTTCTTCCCTGTACCTGCTATATTTTGAAGTGTGAACACATTCATTAATAAAAATATCTGATTAAAAATATCCATCAAATATATAATAAAAATACCTGATTAACAATATCCATCAAAGAGACAGCTTGCATTGCTAGGTACAGATACAGATACAGACTAGTACTGACATAGATAAGGAGCGGGGCAGGGGGGAGAGAGAGAGAGATCATAAAGAGTAAAATCTAGTCTTTTTACTTCTAAAAAATTGACTAATAAGATCATCAACTACTCATATTACTAATTAGATACCACAGCCTTAGGTACAATTCATGTACACGAGTGTATTCATATTTACACTTCAGATCAGTTCTAAGGATGGTAAGTTGGTCAAGGAACTGAACAATATCATTTATATAATGATCTCAAAGTAGGACCCCATACTTTGTTTCTGCTTGGGAAACACACATGGGTCTTTCTGCAATTCTTTCAGGATTTTTTTTAATTATATGGGAGCAGGTGCATGCTTTATAGCTGATTTTTAACTAGAGACATGAAAAATTGATTTCTTAGCAAACAGTCTCGAGTTACTTTTACATGAATAATTTTCACATATAGAATTGCCTTTATTTCTTTTTAAGCATTCTTTATACAGGTATTATGCTGCAGTATTCAGACCTTTTTCATTTTATAAATTAAAACCAAAGCAGTAGAATTGTTTACTATAAAAAAACCCTGAAGAACTCTAAGGTAAATTGTAACATAAAATTAAATTTCTGTATAAAATTTGAGACAAAACTGTTGAACTGTATTACCTGTATGCAAAATCTATTATCTTTAATCCAGAAAATTGCTTCAGAAAACTGAAAGAGTAAAAGGAAATAAAATCAAACAAAAACTAAGATATAACCCATAATGTTTGTGGACATGTTGTGTTACCCACTGTCTTCTCAGGGAGAATGTATTTGTTGTATTTGTTTCTGAGCACATAAAAGGTGTTACATTGCAATATAAAACATTCATCTACTTTTCAGTTTTGATTTTTAACATATCACAGTATTGAAATTTAGGACAGAAATAATGTAGTAATCCTGTGAAATCAATGTGCCTTTCCTCTGTTTTATTTCGTACTTCATATTGGATACAGTAATTTATTATTTCAGCACTCCTTTATAAAAAGTAAAATCATATAAACCATTATTTTGTAGTTGAGACTGTAATCCCCATTGCTATATTTCTCAATTGAATGTACAGATTTAATAAAACTAAAACACTTGTTCATCAGCTTGTCCACCTAAATATCCATTCTGTATTTAAACATTAATTTAATGTAATGTTATGGATAACTGGACTTGTGTCAGTATGATTTAAGGACTGCCTGTACTGCTGTCTCAGTTGGACTTATCTAGAATAATGTGCTTTATAACAGCTTTTTGTGTTGTACTAAGGGTCTACTGCACATGTAATGGCAACACAGTCAAATGTTTAACATATTGATAATGACTACCCATAGCTAAGAGCACTGTATAGCCAAAACATCCTGACTAATCAGATACCCAAGGGACATGACACAGGGGAGAATTAAGCACATAATGAAAATACCAACAAGTCCTCTGGGCACTAAAAGAAAAGGGCAAATAGAAACAAGTGCTTCTTTGATGTATTTTGTAGCCAAACTAATGAAATCTATATGGCTGTATGTAGGATCAGATGTTAATTTGAGCGGGTGGTATATTTCTGCTGTAACCAGAGTTTAAAATTTAAATCAGTACTTGTCTCCCTTTGTAGTTTGTAACCTTTGACTCAAGAGAAAAAGCAAATGTGAAAATGTCCAAGAGCATCACTGAGACAGAATTTGCATCATGATCTTGAGCATGTTTAAGAAAATTTAAAAATATTTTCATGTCTTCTTTTTGCTTTACAGAGGAGAATATCAATAAATATTATTTAAGCATTTTTAAATCCATATGTGAGGTAGATGTAAATAAGTGTCAAATGGAGTGGTTAGGCAAAATATAGGGGTGGACATTAAAATGAGAGGAATGACAAGATTAATTGCTCTCATCGCTTATAACATGGTATCACAGATGTAGGTTAAAACAGCTGTGCTTTGCTTCTGCTCAGTTACACATCAACCATTGTAAACCAGTGTGCATGAAGTAAATATTATGCGTTAACACCATACCTTAACTGCAGTCAAGATTTTTAATGCATCTCTAGCCCAGTAAAGAAATAGCTACCTAAAGGCAAAGTGCACAAATAGCACACAGTTATTAATAATGTACTCTGAGAAACTAAATGTATACTGTAACATATAGTTACTTAATCAACATGGAGAATAAGTAAACCATCTCTGAAAAGTCATCTGAGATAAAATACCCACTGGTATTTTCACCTTACTGTGAAATGGAAGGGGAAGTTGGAAAGGGTCTTATGCCACACTGCCTGACACTTGTGCTATAGGCATTTTAGAGGGGTTTTACCTCAGATTAGCACTGGTGCGAGTGCCTGATAGTCATTGCACTACCAAAGCTGCTAGTCTGGACTGCCTTTCTGTTTTAGCATAATCTGAAAGAAGCGTGTGCCCTCTGGGAACTGTGAACCAGAGCATGTGGGGACGAGCAGGAGATTCACTTCAAAAGCACGCACCTGACCCAAACCAAAATACTCATGCAGGTCCATCTACTGGGACCAGTCTGCAGAGGGTATGTGCCAGACTGGGGATGTGTAGAGCCCAGCCTCTGTTTTCCGGAGCTATGTCTCCAAATGTCTCCACTTAACCAGAGCCTGTAGTATTTGCAACACTTCCCTTCTCAGTCATTCCTTGGAAAATGTCTGCTTCTCTTTAGCCCCACATCTGAGTAATTACTGGTATCTGAAATGCATCCAGCTTGTGCCTGACATTGCTAATTCCTAGAGAGGTTGGTGGCCATCATGCTGACTGTCTGCAGAAACAATCCCTATAAAAAAATCTGCATCTTGGTTTACTCCATCCACATTCTTCTGCAAGTCATTAGCCACTGCAAGCTGAAAAATTACATCTAGTACCTCTTTGCTGAACAGAAGTCAAGACAACATGTTTACCCTGAGGGATGCTAAGACCTAGCTTACTACCTGGAATTAAAAGCATATCCAAGGTGAGTTTAATTCTGACAAATGAAATCATAAGCGGCTTTGATGGGATCTAATCACCTTGCAAGTGGGAAAGTTCAGGAGACTTATTACAACAGTAAAGAAAAATAATCTTTGAATTTTCCATAGAGTAGGATGAAATATTTTGGGAATATCTGTAATACCAACAGAGAACCTCGCTTCTTTGGAAGAGCTGGATTGAACTGTCAGCCAAAATGTAATTCATCTTAATAAACAGCAAAATGTTTCACTGAAATGAATAACAAAGACAAACAGGAAAAGAAGAGCAAGAAACAGCAAAATTTCATCACTGCTCAATGTCTTTTCAACTGTTTGCCAAAGTGCAATGGACAGAAAAAGAGCAGGAGGTGGTAACACACCTGAGTTACTCCATACTTCTGACCTTTTCCTTACTCTGTTTAAGAGTTCACTTTTGAAAGCAAAATACATCTTCAATGTGTGCCTAGTCCAGGAGACAAACCATCTTCTTTGAGCACTTACTGATCCCACATACTTGTAATGGCAAGAGCAGAACCTGGCAAGGAAAGAAGCAGGGTGGAGGAACTTAAATCATTTTAATCATAATTTGAATCAGTAAGCAGGAAATCTTGCTTTAATGAAACTTATTATCTTGTTTTTCATGAGTAATTTTTAGTTACTTTCACAAAGGAAGGTTGATTCTCATTAGCTGGTAAAACTGTTGTACAGCTTGTTTATGGCTAATACAGAATTTACAGTAAGTATGATACTTTTTCCTTTCTGGAAGGATCTGTAACATTTGTCTAAGCAACTATACAACTTAACATAAATTTTATCTACATTTAAGTATTCTTGTTTTAATATTAGAAAATCATTCTCCTCTACTTTCCTGATTAAGAGTAATTAACTTTTCTTTGTTTATGTCTGTATCCGCAGAAATTATAGAAATGTGGAAAATGAGATGGAGTTTAAAAAAAAACCCATAAAGCATTATTTTAAGTTATTTTATTAATAATTGGAAACACATCTTTACATAATCTACATAACACAACATAGATATCTAATGTCCTAACAGATTTTATTTTGAACTGATGTAGAGAAAACAAATTATTACATACAGTTAGTGAACTGAAGGAATTAATATTCGCATGAAGTTTTTTAAAACTAGCAAGTCCTATCTTTTCACACTTTCATCATGTAGGTGAGGAAAGTGAAAAAAGTCTATCTGCTTCTTAAATTCACTGTAGCTTTCATAATTGTGGAACTAGTCTTTGGGTTGAATTATATGAGTAAATTAAAATGAGAAAATTATTTTCTCAGCATCATCAGAAGAAGCTGTTGATGACCAGAAAACTCTGGGTCCATATACATGTTATGTGTCTCTTAGGTACAGTGGAAAGGATTTTTACCTGTTGTCTTGTTTGACTTTGTGTCTAACTTCAGAAATAGCTTCCTGTCTTACCCTTTTCTGTTAAACTAATCTATGTCAAATTTTGCGAACAGATTTAAGTATATTGGAAACCTGGTTTATTCAACAGCATAGAGGTCTGTTTTCCCACTATTCTGAAAATTTAGAGATGTTCGTATTGATGTTACAAAAAATTATGGCTGGTATGCCATTAGGAATGTTATATTATAAAGCAGAATATGTTCTCCATCATGCCCTCTTTGCTCTAATGTTGTGTACTTATCTGAAAGCCTGCAAGATGGTGATACTGTAAAATGATTTCCTGTTCCCAAATGTTTTCCTTTAATAAGAACTGTAGACCACCTGGTTTAACTGGTTAATTTTAGAGACAACCAGGGAATATATAGCTGTGGCTACAGCATATAGAAAGGTGCATTAAAATGAATTATGTATTTTAAAGCCATAATAAATGAAGTAGCAAAGAAAATTATTCAGGGAATTGACCAGTGGCCCAGATCCCAAGCTGTACTGCAATATTTGTGCAAGATACAGCTTTGGTAAAGCATATCTGCAGCTGATTCTGACAAGTTTATTATTTAAAATGTGTAGTGATTTGATTACTTTGACTAGCACTTACTTTGCTACATTATTTGTATAATGTGTCCTCATGCAGTCCAAAGATCAGTTGCAAAGTTCGGAAGCCGATCTCTATGGCTGGCTTCCAAACTACTGTAGTAACTCCTTTATCTGTGGGAAGAGCTGAAATATTACAGCAGTTTTTCATTACAATGTGGGTTCTACTCTCATGTGCCAGAAATTGAAAGCTGACCTGGTCATCTGCAAGTGTCTTCTTGAGTCACTGTTTCTCCAAAAACTAAAAAGATATATTCTATGAATTTAGTTTGACAATGACAAGTAATCAGAAAAAGTCACAATGGATTTACCACGGGAAAATCGAGCTTGATCAGCTTGACTGCTTCCTACAATGAAATGACTGGCTATGTGGATGAGGGGAGGGTGGTGGATGTAAAATAGCTTTAATTTAGTAAGGCTTTTGACTCTGCTTTCCAAAGCATTGTCATTTGGTACCTGAGTTGAGATAAGCAGGACAAACAGACTGTTAGATGGACTGAAAATTGTCTGGACAACCAGAATCACAGGCAAGTAATCAATAGCTTGACATCTGGCTGGAATACCTACTTAGCCAGGCATCTGTACTGAGGTCTGTATTGTTCAACAGCTTCATCAGTGACCTGGGTGACAAGACAACACATTAGCAGCAAATCTGTTGGCAATATTAAATCAGAGGGAGCGGCTTCAACATCCAACAGTAGTGCTTCAGTCCAGAGAGACCCTGAGAAACTTAAGGATTAGACCAACACAGGATTGGTTCTACCACAAGACGGGCAAAGATCTGTACCTGGGACAGAATAAACCCTTTCATCAACCAAGACTGTGAACGAACTGGCTGAGCACTAGCGCCGGTGGAAAGGACCTGGGAGTTACAGCCAACAGCACACCTCAATCACAAAAGCAGAAAAATGTAGCCACATCCTGAAAGAGCCTGATCCAGCAGACGAAGTTATCTTCTTGCATGTGGCTAAGGTGATGCTGCACCTAGAATACGGTGTACAGTTTTGGGCCCCCTGTTCAAGGTGGATGTTGAGAAACTGGAAGGAATCCATAGGGGCTACCAGGATGGCTAACGCCATACAGCATGTGACATAGGAAGAGCAGTAGAGACAACTGGGCTTGTTTACTCTAGCGAAGAGGAGGTTGAGAGGCAATTTAATACCTTCCTACAACTACCTGAACAGGTGTTACAAAGGTGACAGAACCGAATTCTTCTCTGTAGAAGCAGAAGGAAAAACAAGGGGCAGCAGCCACTAGTTTCAACTTGGAAGTTCAGATTGGACATGAAGATTAACTTCTTCAGCAGGAAAGTAGTACAGCACTGGAAGGGGTATTGGTATCCAGAGACTATGGAAAGCTCATCCTCAAAGAAAAACTCAGCTGGACAAAGTAATTGCTGGCCCAGTTCTTGTGTTGCAATAGTCCTGCTTCGCACATGAGAGGTTCCTTCCAACCAACATTTCTATAAGTCTGTGATTCCCCCAAACTCTGCTTTCTGCACTAGGTTCATTTGATGATGCAGATGGATAAAATCCTGTTCATTTATCTTTCCTTCTTTTTATGTGCCAGGCTGGTGGGGACTATTATGGTTTTGTTTTCCATGAAAATTTTCAAACCAAAAATCTTAGATGGTTGATGATGAAAAAATTAGAAGTACCAGACCAGTTACTATAGCTAATATTACAGAATTAATAATCACAGGCAAAACAAGGAGGAATCTGAGGAAAAAAAAAAAAAAAAAAACAAACAAAAAACCCCCCCCAAAAAACAAAAACAAAAAACAAAACCAAAAAACAACAAAAAAAAAACAACCAACAAACCAAAACAAAAAAAAGCCCAAACATTTGTAATCCTTGGCACAGGCTTTTATTTGGAAGAGCTAATGAATACCCAATAATATGCTTGTAAAATATGCTCATAAAAATACAGTTGGATGAAGGGTTAGCTAGCTGCACATGCAAAATCTTGGCTGCAGTGGTGGCAATTGCGGTGGTACAAGGTTGTGTAATTTGTAAGCAGCTAAAATAATTTGGAATTGTTTTGAAATTTACAGCTTTAATCACTGTATGGAAGAGAAATTCATTCACACTGGATTGATGGCATTGTGACACTTGAAAGATATTGAGTTGCTTTATTCATAATTCAGATAAAGTCAAGACTTACCCTCCTGAAAACAAAAGGGTGTCTGAATATATATCCTTTAAAAAAAAGGACTCTCCAGACATGTATTTTTCTAAAATTTTTATATTGCTTAAGAGACTTTAATGTAAACTGTCAAAAATCTAAGGTATAATATTTTTAAAAAACTGTAGAATACCACACAGTGTTCAGGGCCTCACATGATAAAATCCATAAGTTCTGTTCCAGAAAGTTCTATTTTTCAGATCATAGAAAATCTGCAAAGAAAATCCTGTTGAGGGAAAACTGCAGTAGATGCTAAGAAAAGGAAAGCTCTCAGTTTCTAATTCTGACCTTATTAATCAACTGTGCACTGGAGCTGCACAGTGCACTGGCATTCATACATAATGAGAAATGGGGAAATCATTCTTGGCAGACACATGGCACAGGGAATGCTGGACTATTTTAAAAGCTCACAAATGAGGATCAGGGACTTTCAAGTCCCCTCACAGAGTTTCTATTCTCCTTTGTTTAATTGTGCCAGTTAGGACTACAGTGTACTTCCTTCCTCAGCTATCATTTTACAAAGGCATGGGTAAATCTAGCTGAAGCAGTTCCTAATTTGGTCCATCTCACTATTGCGTGCTCTTGAACTGAGCGAGCAAGTGACAAGAATGCTGCTTCAGGTTGACTCGCATTTGTACTTGTGTGCTAAGCATTCAGTAAATCTAGAGGAATACGTGAGCATCAAGAGATACACTCCTTTGAAATATTTTCAGGAACTGATCTGGGCAGATTCATGGATTTTTCTTTCAAGGAATCAGCTGTCTCAGCATAAAATCATGTAATATGTTGCACGCTACTTTTATATGGGAAAATTTTAATTGCTACCATCAGTCACAGAGCTGGATATAGCTTACAGGTAGATTGAATTTAAGCAGAAAGAGCAAAAATGCCTTTTTATGTAGTGGTAACCACTAGGTCACATGGGAAACCTGACAAGATGTACAGCATGTGATTGGGAATGCTTGGGGAGAATTACAGCCAAAGGAATTCAGGCAGTAGCATTCCAGGTGGAGCCACAGCTGTTGCAAGTTGAAGCTGCGTAATACTCAGTCTCACATGATGTCACGATGTTATTCTAGATATCATTAAATTATCAATATAAAGATAAGCTCCCACCTGAAACTACTTAAAACCCCCCTTTTTAGGGATATTGATTGCCTAAATGTGCATGAGCATGAGATAGGCAACAAAAGCCGGCATGAAAGTTTGCAGAGTTGGACTTCTTCTTGTGTGGCTGTTTGCCTGTACTATGTTCAGGGAAAGGAGACTTTCGGTAGGTACATTGGATATAAACAAAAAGATAACATCAAAGAAATATCCAATTTGCATAATTTATTTCCCTTCTAAGACAACACTTAAAGAGAATCAAACAAATTAAACGTACTAAAAGACAAACACATGCTAAAGAAATCTTTAAAAGTCAGTAAAGCAGATTTTAAAATACTAGTTAATGAGTTTCTAATCATGGTACATCTCAGAGTTGATACTCTTCCCAGATACACACCTCTCTTTAAATGAAAGAAACAATTAAATTGCACACACTTAAGAGGATGTCTGATATTCAGTGGTTATGCATGCTATTACTTTGTTGCATTACTGGTTATCAGTTTGACATACATGTTATGCACAAGGCCATTTTGAATATCTGCCTATTGGCACATAGTATTTAGTTCTCAATTTCCCTAGAGTGTTGCCTACTCACAAAACGATTATTTAAAAGCCAGTATTCTAAAAATAAATACCACGTTAGCACTCATCAGACTATAGGAACAGCAACAGCAACTAACCTATTTCCTAGATATAGCAGAAATAAGACCATGTTATTTTATTTTTATAGACAGAAAAGCCTATCATAATGATGACTATCTGGCTCCATCTAAGTTTCATCATTTTTGACATGTAGCTAGTTTTGGCTAAATGAAAGGATGCAAAACTAATAGATAAACACTTTGGCTTTAAGTGTTATTTCAAATTTTGTGAAGTTTTACAGATGAACCGGTTTTGATTGTATATATGCATACAAACATATATAAATTTGACAGTATAAAGTTGGTCTAAGTTAGGATCCAAATTAATCTAGAATTATTAGTCCAGTCAAGAAACAGGGCCATGTCAAATTCTGACTACGTAAATTATTGCAATATTATCTTTACAAATATTTACAGCAGTAATGCTCTGCATTTTACAATTTAGTTGAAATACAGTAAATCTAAAATTTCAGACAAGCTGAAAGTATGTTGTAAAAAAATCAACACCTAGGCCAGTAATTCCTTTGTGTCACTACCAAAGCTAGTGCAGTGGGTTGACCAGACCCAGTACAGCTAGGGACATAGGAACAGGCTATCCCAACCCTTTCCACAGCATGATCTACATAAACCATGGGTGCTAAAATGTATAGACTGATTATGATTCCAATAAAGGTGTTCCCAATAAAGGAATAGTGATGAGTCATTATTATCTCAGATAAATGCATAACGATGAAGTAATAGTAGTAATAAAGTTAATCTTTTACTTAAGATGTAAAAAATCATGTTTGTGCATATGTACATAGTATATAGGCACCAGGTAAATAGCTTTAAAATACTTTTAAAAAAGAATATCAGAATGGCTGGAAGATTATGATATGAGAACCAATTAACCCAACACTGGCAGAGATTTTTCAGGAATCTGTTGCAACCACAGAAATGTGTTAAAAATTAATAAAAAAGAAGCCAGGTAATGTAATTAACTTACTTATTTTCAAGTAAATTAACAAAGTCTCTCATAAGCAGATATTAAAGAAAGTCAGGAGATAAAAGACAAATTACTGCTTTTGGCAAAAGCTGGGAAGGAAAAAGATAAGCAAAAAATATAAAAGGGTACACTTCATCATGATGGAAAGATAAAAGCAGATCTATGTTAAGACCTAGTTTTGTTTAGTATATAGAGAGCAAGGTAACTATGTTGTTTAGTTATGTCAGGAAAAAAAAAACCACAAGAGGCTCATGGAGTGGACTGGAAATGACAGAGGGAATTCAGTGATGATAAATGCAGCAGTAATGCACACTGAAGGGATAAATGAGCTACTTGTACATATTAAGTCTAAATTAAGTGTACTAACTGACAGGGAAGTGGGCATTACTCTGGACAGCTCTACAAAGGGAAGCTGTAGATGGACAAAAGAAAAGATACAAACAAATATGAGAAGTTGTGCTAAGTGAAACTACAGAGAAATTATCTTCTGCTAAAAAGATTGGGGCAGATGCTTACCTAGAGTACTGCTGGTAAATAAAAAAAATCGAAATAATTTATTGTAAGCAGATTGATAACAGCAAACAAGAAACTTCTATTTAATCAAGTTCTGCATTTGTACTTTCAGTAATTTTCCTAAATAGTTGTTCATTCTCATTGACTTATATAAACATTAAAGCATGGAACCTTTACACTTGTTTAGTTGCTTGCTTTGCTGAAAATTACACCACCTCATATCTATAATTATTTAACTAAATTGCTCTATAGCTTCATAGGCATTTGTTCATATTTCTTTTTCTTTTAATTATTCTACAACGTGTTCAACAATTCATCTCTGTTTATTACATTTTCATGTTCTTTATAATTTCCTTTTTTTAATTACATTCGGACATTTTATTATAAGTTTGGGTCAAACTGTATTTGGATTGAAATAGGAATTCAATTGAAGTGTAACAAGAAGTATTTTAAATTAGTCTAAGAAAAGCCAGTGGTAATGGATAAATTTTTAAAAAGAGAATACTGAAAAAGAAGCAATACCTGGAAAAAGGCAAACGTTACACACATTTTTAAAAAGGCAAGCAGGAGAATCTGGAGAAGTACAGGATAGTCAAACTCACTTTAGTACATGGTTGTCATTATACAGCAGTTCCCCCTGGAAACCATTTAAAGCAGAGAAAGGACAGAAAGGATACTGGGCACAGCCAGTGTGGATTTATGAAGGGGAATTTGTGCTTTACCAGCCTGGTTGGCTCCTGTGATGAAATGGCCAGCAGTGTGTACAAATGTCATTTATTTTGACTTTCTATACAGTCTCCCGTAGTATCTTGCTAGCCAAACTGTAGGCTGGCAGGGCCAAAAGGGAGGTCATGAAGATCGACAAAGAAACATGCTGTTTTAGTCTTAGGATGTAATAGCCCAGTGCAACAGTACCTGCAAGGGACTGAGTGGCTAAACAGCAAATCTGCAGAAAAGGAGCTGGAGGTCCTCGTGGGCAAATTGAACAGGAGTTAGCAGTGTGCCCTTGTGGTGACAGCACAGCCACCCATCCTGTAGTCCCTACTTTTAATTCATCATGTGGAAGTAGAAAACCAGAATTCTGGCTTCTTCAGTTTCCAGACTTTTCAGCTTTCAATGAAGGAAGGGAGAAAAAAGAAAAAAAAAAAGTGTTTACTCTGACTTAGTTCACTACAGCAAAGTACTGGCAAAGTATTTTCAACATAGGATTCAAAAAAATTTGGGTTTTGTGTGAAACATATCCACATTTGCTGCACTAGAAATACTGAAAATAATATAGGTATGCTAATATATTACACTAGGATGTATTCATAAATCTTGAGCTGACTTAAAAAATCAAATGTTTCCCAACTTTCTGATTCTGTATAGTTATTCAGCCTTTAATTTTCATATATGAGGAAGGTCATAGGCGTAGCACATAACTTGATTTATTAAAATAATTTGTCAAGGCTATCACAGTTTCAGGCCTTAATATTGCCACGTTTTTGCATTTAATTTTCAATTTATTCTTTTAAAAATGTATTCATTTAATTTAAATGAACATAGTGGTAGTTATTTAGTCTACTTTCAATGCATTTAATATCAAACAGGATATTGGAAAATTAGAGGGGATTCATCAGAAGTGGAAGAAGGATTACAGATACACAAAAACTTGGATTTGAAGAGAAATACAAACTATTTATCTGCAAGGAGGGGAGGCATAGTAACAAGGTACTCAGCAGTCTTCCCGGCTCCTGCCTTCATTTCCTCCTATGAAAAGGAGTGTCTGATGCTCTCCTCCCTTCTCTTGTCCACCAGTCTTGTCTGTGCATCCACCATGAGCCATGCTTCTGCCATTTTCCATGCTCTGCTGTCATGACAGGGAAACACTCTGAGTCTTTCTCAGCACAGGGATACCATGTATTTCATAGTCTCCCTGTTTCCATTAGACTTTTTATCTTGTACCCAGCCGGTCTCCCATGCCTTTCAGGACCAGTCATCAGTTATCTGGTCACTCTGAGCTTTGTATATGTCTTTCTCCTGCTGTGTGAAACTCGTGATCCAGATGATTTAGAAGCCAATTCTAATCATTTATTTAAGTAACTTATCACAGTGACCATCAAGAGGAATATGATGGAATATGTTTACAGTATCAGTTGCAAGATTCCCCAGGCTGAACCAGAAGCAAATTGTATTCAGTTCAGTGCCCTCTTGTTGTGAGACTGACACAAAACACAATCATCTGGTCGTGACCACTAGAATAGGTGTTTTGTTATTGCTTTGTTCTGAGAAATACCTTGGTGATCTTAGCTAAAACCTAAGAGTTATTTGTATTTCCTTTGAAATATTAAGTCTGTACCTCTTGTCATATATGCATATCATAGGAAAAACCTATTCTGAGACTAAAGACTGGATGAAAGTGCTCAGGATTTGCTAGAGCATCTTGCTGTCAGTCAGCTAATATTTTTCTTTAATCAGGAAGCTTTAAATCATATTAACTATACTTGTGATCTCTGCAACCATTTTTCCATCATCATCCAACTGTGAAAGAAAGGATGAGTGAGACAAGCAGTCAGCAGTCATATTGTCTGTTTCAGGCTGCATTTTAAATTATATATAAATTAAAGAAATCTTGTTAGCAATTATATAATTCATTGTACTGCTTGTTCAGTTCTTTGTCCTCTTAACAGTGTCATAGATGGTCCATGATTACACGGTTTGACTCAACCACAATGATAGGCTACCTGTTTTCCTGTTAGCCATATGAGTGAGTTAAAAACTGCAGTTCAAACATTTAATACTGTCTCCAAGATTGGCAAGCACTAGGTATTTCAGTGCAAAAGAGCTTTCTACTGAGCCAGTGTGAGATAAATTACTTCTCTGAAGGCTTCATCCTAATGTTTCATAGTCAGATACTAGTTTAAACCTCAAAGAAAGGGATTTTTTTAACCTTTCCAATGTTTGTTAACAACACTGTTATAACTGAGCTGTAGACTTGATATGTGTAGAGAAGCCCAAAACTTCTGTGTATCCTTCACATCTTACAGCAATGAGTCCTACCCCCTAATTACAGCATGTTCTCACAACACTGCAGCACAGTGTTGTTGTATCAGTGCTCTTGACATATCTGCAGCCTTATTTTGATGCAAGGTCTACAGCTTGCAATTCCACACTGCATGAATGGTCACCTTTGAATTATCCTCATGAGACATACTGTTTTGTTCCCTTTGCTTCTTCACACTTTGTCTCTAAGTTCACATTTCCCATCACAGACTGGAGAAGATATGCAGAGAAAGAGAGTAACACCAACGAATAGAGGAAAATGCAGAATATTAAAAAGGTCACAAAAGTATGCCTCACTATTTTAATTCATAAAATGTGAGACACTCTAAATGCTTCCTGACACATTCTAATGACAAATACTGTAATAAGAAACATAAATGGCACAAATTATTCCACTCACTTCACAAAGATTATGAAAGCAGGAAGAGGTGCAAAATTAATCAGTTCTTTTTTGTATAATTGTATTCATGTAGTGGTCTTTAGACATATTATTTCGAATGACTAAATAACAGATCTAACTTAGCCATTAACTACAATAAAAGAAAATGGGGAGAGATTTTCCTTAAATTGATTATTCCAATTTTTAAATAAAAATCATTAAGGAACTGGATTACTATTAAATCATTTTCTATTCATTTCAGTATAACTTTTTTTCTGGCATAGTGTGTTGTATTAACTTTCTTCTTTCCAGGAAAGGCTCCACTGGAGCAAGAATCACATTTAACTCGAGAGGACAAAATTGATCAGAATTTATTAATAGGTTTCTTACTGTGCCTGCTAGTATGCTACCAGACTGTTCTTCAGTATCCTAAATATGCTAGACAGCATATTTTTATTTGTACCCAATCATGTTTTATCCAGTTTTGAAGACTGCATAGAGCAAGATTTTTTGTTAATAATGATGCTGTTTTCAATGTAATGCATTCGTCAGAATGGGAACTTTGCTAGCACTGCATATAGCAAGCAGAGAGTATGTGCTCTTTCAAGCAGCTCCACTACAGTAGCTGCTGGCACTGAACTGATTAAGAGCTCTTTAACAGTGCAGCTGAGGCTTACCATAGGCTTACCATAGTCACCCCTTTGACATTGTTAGCTCCTGGCTGTGTGAATATTGCAATGATTTTAAGATGTTTTATCACAACCCTTGCTCATAAGACAAAACTCTGGCAGCTATGACTAGCCTGTCCATGTAAATTCCATAGCCCTGTTTCTCAGGTGCTCCAGGCACTCATGCCTGTACTGTTTGGCCAGCTATATTCCCTGAAGAACATGCTGAGCTCTGGGGTCCTTGGGCCTCCCTTCACACAGCATAAAAGAGGAAGGTTACCTGTGCCTGAAAATACAGTATGCAATAGTTTTAAGAGGTATGTGCCTGGTCGGTGAACATCTAAAAGCCATAAGGCTGCTACCTCTCTAGAACTGCCAATGCTGGAGTGAGAGAAGGACCTTGTAGAACTCTGTAGTACAGTACCTGCCTCTGTACCATTTCCAACCCTTGATAATGGATGCCTCCACTTCAGGACAGCGCACTTACATATGTCAGTTCTGGACTCAAAGACATGTATCTACTCAAAAAAAGTTCTCTTAACATTTGACTCCTAGAGCGAAGAAATATTTTGTAGGCTGAGTAACACTCTGCACACCGAGAGGACTGATAGGGGTGACAGTTTACTGTCATCCTACCTGTGTCTTCACCTGCCTCCCTGTGTACTATGCAAGGTAGATGAGACCAAAATAAAAAGGAGCTGTGAAAGAGCCAAACATCTTACCTGTTGTTGAGTATAACCAGGATAAAAGGAAGAGGGGACACAATGCCCTTTCATATTGCTCGTTGAAGTTTTGCAGGCTTGGGTCCAGAATACACATAGGTCCCAGGCTTATGATCTTTTCCCTAGCCATGTATTCCTTTTTATACATTTCTCATGCTGAGGAACAAGGTTCACTCTCCTTGATATCTGTAAGCAGTTTTTGAAAAACAGTGTTCTCCCCTTCTCATTTTACACTGTAAGGACATGCACAAGGCTTTCCACCTTGGCTGCTACAGTTTTTACTTATTTTGTGTTATAAGCCACAGCAGAAGCATAGTAAGGCTGTGCTTATTAATACATTGATGCCCCTCGCACCAGGCTATCACACATGATAAATAGTGGAGTGAAGTTGCTGGGTATTGCACATTCCTTTACAGCAAAAAGTGAGCAAGGAAGAGCTGCTAATGTCTTTCACAGGGATTCCCTGGGATGCAGGGAGACACTCTGTCCAACTACCATCCTTAGTGGAGCAACAGCCACATGGAAGCCATGAAGAATCAGAGAATAACAAAATAATTCAGGCTGGAAAGGAGTTTGGGAGACCTCCAGTCCAACCCCCTGCTCACAGCAGGGTCAGCTGTGAGGTCAGACCAGGTTGCTCAGAGCTTCATCCACCTGGGTCTTGAAAACCTGGGGTCTTGAAAATGAGCAAAAGAGACTGCACAACCTCTCTGGGCAATCTGTGCCACTGCTTGACTGTCCTCATGGGGAAAATGTTTTCTTTCCTTTTATCCAGTCTGAACCTCTGTTGTTGCCATTTGTGTCCGTTGTCTCTTATCCTCCTGCTATAGACTGTTGTGAAGATCCTGGCTCCATCTTCTCAATAATCTCTCCATAAGTATTGGCTGCTATTTGGTCCCCTCCAAAACCTTCTTTTCTTGAGGCTGAACAAGCCCAGTTTCACTGCAGTTGATCTATGTCTTTCTTGCATTTGGGGCCCCATAACTGGATGGAGTACCTGCTGGTCTCAAGAGTGCTGAGTAGAGGCAGATATTGACTTTCCTCCATCTACTGACTGTGCTCCCGTCAATACAGCCCAATATGCCAATAGCCTGTATTGCTGCATGGGGTTCTTCCTTCCCAGGTGCAGGACTCTGAACTGTTGAATTTCATGAGGTTCCTGTTGGCCATTTCCTCCAGTATATATAGGTCTCCATTCAATGGCAGCTTTGCAGTCTTATCTGTCTCCTCAACTCTCCAAATTGTAGGGTATGAAACTCATACAGCTGGGGAAGCTAACCATTTTTACTACTGCAAATAACAGTGCTTTAAAGAGAAGCTCGTAACTCATGTGCTTTTCCACGTGATGAGGACTCATAAACTTGTACAGAACAGAGCATCCCACCTACAGAACTGCATAAATTCTCCCTGCTCCTCTACACACATGATGTGGAACCCAGTAAGTCATATTTTTATTAATCTGCACACATTGCAATTTGGTCAATAAAATAAACCTTCTACTCATTTGTCAGTAAGGATTTAGTATCAAGCTCTTTGCACTACCATAACCTCATAAAACTACAAGCTAGAATGTGAGCATAGGGAATAGACATACATTGTTTAATGGTTATTTATAAGAAGAATCTCATATAAATCAATGAAAGTATTCATGTAATTAAAGAGATTACAATCAAGTTCTGGAATGCTGTGATATGTGCAAAATATTGCACACAAATTTTAAAGGTATGTTACAAGTACTAAGGAATTAATGAGATCTAAACTGTAATCATCTATTCCATTATACTTTGAGATTATTTTGATACAGAATGCTTGGATTTTCTATTTTTGTGAATTCATGTAATTCCAATTTGACAAATTCAGCCTTTTGAAATGGATAGGCTGGATTTCAGTATGGATTTCAAGTATCTTGCAAAGCAAGCCACCATAGTTTCAGGAAAGTGAACACAGAAATATGCATATACATTCAAAAACCCTATTTCAACACAGTTAGGAAAACCCAAACACACTGTTTTGAAACGAAAATCCACATACCAAAAAAGCAAAGACATATAAGATCTATGAAGCACCAGTACCAATATTCTAGACACAAAAACTAAATAAAACAAACAAATGATAATCACCTTTCTTCGAAATGGTTGCTACACAAAATGAGGTATAAATCTTTCATCTCCACCTCTTCCTCCTTTTCCTCCTGAATCTCCATCTTCAGGGTGTCAGACTTTGCTGTAGCTCCTTCATCAGTCTACCTCCAGAGCAGAGGCCAGGTCAGCTCCCCGAACTCTGAAAGTCCTGTTCTTTAACAGCCATACCTCCCTCCTTGACCACTCATGGTGTTTCTCCTTCTCTTCTAACACTTATTTCTCCTGAGTTTTAGGGATTCTTTTTTCATTACTTACCCTTACAAGCCTTAAATATCTTCTTGCTATGCTGCTGCCCATTTCTGCTCCCCGCCCCCCCCCCCCCCCCCCCCCCCCCGTTATTACAGCAGTGGTGCAATGCATGCAGTTTCATCACTGCCTGCAACCCTTAACACCTGACCAGCACTGACAAGAGTTGTTCTGTGTGTCAAGTGTGATGGGCTACAACAACCTGCTCAGCCCCAGCAAACTCTGACCCTTCAGTCAGCAGAGTCACTGGACTGGTGACTAAAAACTGTGCATACAGCAGGAGAAAGAGCTTTATGTTCACCTCTTAACTGTCTTTTCTTAGAAAAGAAGAGGACCACAGAAGTTAGTGGAAGGACAAGCGAGCTGACCTGGTGCCTATGTGGAACTAAGGAGAATAAGTAAGAGGAATGACAGCATTTGCTGCCTGACAGACTTCAGCCAGAGCTCCTCTGGTATTATCAGCCAGTACAGTGCAGACTGCACTAGTCAGCAAAGATAGAATATGGGAAAAATAGATATATTGAGAATCTAGATGAAAAATAGCAATACTCTCTCTCTTTTCCCAATCTACAAGAATTTCTCAGACTTCCTTGTGCAGATTACAGCTGCGATTGTGTCCCTCTTCTGCTCTCCTTTTCTTCTTCTTCTGTCCTAAATGCTTGAACACAGTTGCTTTGAGAACAACCGTGCTTTGTTATCACACGGTTACATTGGTATTTCAATAGTTTCTGCCTTAATCCACCCAAGATATTAATCTCTGAGTTTAAAGAGTTCATAATACTGAAGCCAGATCCTCCTTCTTCACAGAATAGTGGTGTACCACAGAGGACTTCCAGTCTCTATCACAACAAAGGCAAGCTCCCCCTTCTGATTTATAAAATTTCCCCTTAGATTTCCTCCAACCTGGATCCCTCAATTGAGAGCCATCTACTTCTGCTCCCCTCATCTTAGTCTCCTCTTGGTTCTCCTGCAGAACTATTCTTTCCTTCGTGATTTCTCATGTATTGGCAGTTTTGCCCTTTGCCACTTACTCAATGTCTCCCTCACATCTCTGTTCATATTCAGGTAATATGGACCACATTCACCTTCTCCAGTTTGTTACTTCCTCCTGACAATAATATTACTCTATGGACTCAATTACAAAATATTTACCTCTCTCTTCTATATTTTAACTTTTATTTCTTTCTAATCTATCACACCACTTTGTTGTCACTTTCTGCATGCACCAAAGACACTGTTGTCAGTTCTGCAAGGTTTTATCTTGCTATTACTCTTGTCTTTCAGAAGCATTTTATGAAATTTTGTATGAATGTCATTATACAAAAATAAATTGAATTGTTACATTTTGTCATTCATGCCTGAGTGAATGTGTCTTATGGAAAAAACCATATCTGAATTTCAAAGTCTTCATAGGATTAGGATTTTCAGGGGGTTTTAATGACATATGTTAACCTTTGTCTGCAGTAGAGGAACTAAAAATGTGGCTAAAGGAATTACATATGTGTATAAAGTAACCCAGAAATAACAGAAAAAAATTAGAGATAAACCAAATTAGTGAGAATTGTTATTATAGTGAATTAATGGGTGAAAAAATAATAACAGTGAGTCATACAAATCATATTTTCTATCAATTGTTCCAACAAACACTTAGCTCTATAGTATTACAAACAATTACACAACAGCATTAAACAAAAAGGTGTGCTCATGGCTCTCTTGCATGTATATTAAAAGGATGGAAAGGTATATAGTGCATAACAATGCACATACAGTAAACCAAAAGACAGACAATCATAGGCAAATTTGGATGTCTAAAGAAAAATCGATGTTCAGTGGGATAACAGGAAAGGTGTAACATCAGACATGTAGTATAAAGAGACCAAGACTGCAACAAACAGGAAGTCAGATAAGGACACAGAAATGGCATACTTATAAACAATAATAACAATCCCTGAAAATTATTATTACTGTGAGAAAGATCTGTTTCAAAATGGGAAATTCTGCTATATTCAGTTTTTAAAATACTGTGATGCAATGAACAAAAATACCACCTTGAGAAGATATTACGGTTCACACCCTTCTTTCCGGAGGTGGGAGAACAAATGAAATGGAAACACACCTCTCCAGGGGCAGAATGGTGGTGGCCTGAAATCTTGTACTCTCTCACAGTTGCTTTCTCACATCAGGTGCAGCAGAGTGTGCCTTACAGGATATGTCAACTGAAAAGCTTCAAGTCCCCACAGTAAAATCACTGCCTTCTACAGCAAATTCTACATGAAGATTTCACACATAGGAGATTCTTCTCTTGACAGCTTTAAGGGTCTTTCTGTATCATATGTTGCAGCTCCATAAACTTTCTATGGAGCTGGAAGGAAAAGGAACACACATGTTAATTTAAAATAATCTGTAAAAAGCAAGTATCACAGCTGTAGGTTTGTTGATCATGGAATTCATGACTCACCTTTTATTTTATTATTGTCTCTTTCTTTGGAAAGGGAAATTATAAATTAATACTTCACTATCCTATCCCCTCAGCACCCTGCCTCTCTCACCAGAGTGATGTGGTTCTTCTTCCATACTAGAGCGAAGAGGGTCAAAAAGATTGATTCAATGTTTTTGGTAGGAATCAGAAAGTGATTGTGTTGCATTCTTCTCAGACATTTCCCATTGATGGCTAGACCATATTCTTTTATTTCTTCCTTTTGTCTCTCCACCGCCACTGACAGAAACCTAGCTAGGTAAGAGTTTCTAGCTCTTTAGTAAGTACTGTAGCAAAAGACAAGAACTACTGAAGCAGAAAGACTTCTTCCCTGCCATCACCAGAACCACAAAAGTCATAGGACTGGCTTATAAGGAGAGGAGTTTGCATTTTGTCATTTGCAAAGTTACAACACAGACTTTTTCTTTTCTTTTTAACTAAGTTTTGCCTTTTGCATCAAAGAAAGAATGACAAGACCATACATATAATATTCTTTCAGTGTGGAGTCTATCATTATTCAATAAGGAGGAAATACAAATACAGCTTTAAATCAAAAAATATTCCCAAGACTGCTTAGAATTGCAGGGAAGCAGATGCCAACATTATCCCCAAATTTTTATTATGCCAACATGTTAATGGCTAAAATCTCATCAGGAGATATTTATCATCCTCAGTTAGTGTGTTATGGAGATATCTGCGTAATATACTCCACATCAAGCAGTGGATTATAGGTAGCTGCAATGGGAAGGGGTTTGTATATATGCCTAACTAGAGCTTACAGTTTTTTAGAATTATTCATACCATGGTTTTGGAGTTCAGGCTTTATACAACATACCTGTTAGAAACCTGTAATAAGCTACCTTTGAGATACAATATAATAGCTTTTTCATTTTTAAACAGCTTCAGAAAAGATCTCCTGAGTACTAAATGCTTCATTTAGTAGGGCAGAATTTACTCTTTGACTGAAATGACCAGTTGCTCAAATGTACTTTTCAACTGATGCATAACTGAAAAAAACAAGCAAAACAACTGTAAATTATCAAAAAGAAACATGTTTATGTAAGATATCATTATGTAACTACCTGTTTTCACTGTAATAGCAAGCCAAATACCATAGACCATCTGCATGCATAAAATATTTCCACCTACATGGCATGAGGCTTTGATAGTCCTTTGCAGACTCCTTTTTGGTTTGAAATGTAAATATGATCTAACTGCTGTGCTTTCACTTTAATTTCAGTGGGACTTTTGTCCTGAGCAATTTGAGTGCACTGTCATTTCTTCTAAGTAAACACTTTGCAAGAAATTTGCTCTTTTAGGATCACAAATATTGCAAATGTGAGTTTAAAGCTTTTGTGTGCTCCAGCTGTTTTATAGATGAATAATGATAAGATTTGAGCCTATTCTCGGCATATTTCTTGTAAAAGTCCACTAGAAAAGTACACCAGAAGGTGGTACACCGCTTGGTAATGAATTCCGTGCAGAAATGTAATGGAGATGTCCCTCTTTGTGTAGAAAATATGTTCTTCGCACATTGAGCTTTAGCCTTTGTGGGAGACAATTGAACTTTCCATTACAGTGAGAGCAAGACAGAAATACCTGGTGAGAGGCAATAACCCTTCCAAGTTGCAGGGTCCAAACATTAAGTATTTTATGCACACCTGGTTTCTCTTCAGTGGTTAATAAAAGACTCAGTTGGTACACTAGCTACTGTTTAAGTGTAGGAATGCATAACTTCTGAGACGTGGAAGTCCTCAGACTTGCATAGAAACAGTTTCACCATTTTCTTCAGTCTTCCTCTCTGCTATGGAATTGACTGTCAAGTATTTCTTGTTCCCTTTGTGCTTAGTAGAGTTTCTGTGTTAATGGAAGTGCTTCATCTAGTGCTTGTTGTTTACATTTCCTCAATATATTCCGAATATTTTTTGATCTAAACAATGAAAGTGGTTATAATCACTGACCTGACAGTTTTCTAACAGATAGTTTCATCAGATTTTTGTATACCAGTACAGAGTTGCAGGAGCCCCGATATGAAATCTGCAAGGGGCCATGCTTGTGAGAATCAGTCCTGGCCTGAGTAAGAAATGAAAGAAAAAAACATTGAAACCTTTTTCCTAATCTAACAGTTTGTAAAAATCTGTTTCACAAAGCCTGTCTCTTAGCTATGTTTCCTTTGATGTTATTTGAGTTCCAGTAGGACACATGAAGGGTGTATAAAAAGAAAAAGGATTTAGCCATATTCTTGAAAGTGCTGTCATCTGTATGTCCATCATATGGAGATGACAGCCCTCATGCTATCTCCATAGGACTGAAGGGTCTTTAGGCGGATCAGAAGGAACATACTGGGCAGACATAACTTTAATCCTAAAGCCAGTCCCTCTGTCTCCAGCAGCACTTATTGTCCTTTCCCTTTTAGGCAGAACTACAAGGTTAATTGTAAAGAGCTACTGTACTGTATCCTGTAATCATGAGAAATTTCCACAAAAAAGGTATGTAGAGAGTTCAGCAACCTTTAAATGTATGTTTCTATGGGAAAAGACTTTTGTTTCTGAAATAATCCTAACGAATCAATTTTCAACAGGTAGACATCTGGATATATATGTCAAAATTGGACAAGAATTATAGCCCTGAACACACAAATCAATACATACCTAGTAGGCATTTGTGTTCAAAAATCTATTCAAAATACCCAGCATGTGACATCTTTAGTTATTTATTTTGCAACAGCTATTGTTCTTGTGCTTTTGTATGCACATCTTTTGTTAACAGACTTCAAGACTGACCAACACTTTTAATAATAGTTCTGCCTGACAGTTAAGAATGGTTTACTTCTGTTTTCTGCACAAGAATATGAACAACAATCGCCCCCCGGCCATCTTCTTACGTTGTCAAAAGCACAGTTTTAATTTGCGTTTACAATTTCTGCAACATTAGTATCATTTCAGCCAATTTATGAAAGCAGATCAGAGAGTAAAATCTTTATATAATTTTAATAATAATTTATAATCTTTAAAAAAACAAATTTACTTGCATTCCTATTTTCATCCACAGTATGCTCTTTACAATGAGCAGTACCTTAATGCCCAAGCAGCTCTAGTGACTTTAGTGAGGTTTCCCATCCAACGTAGTTCAGTGAAACAAGCAACACCTTCACAGACTTGTACTACACCTACAGTCATGAATTCATGGTGGATGCTTCTGAAAGTAATTGTAAACAAAAGTAATCACTCATAGTAGCTAACATTAGGAAAATGTTTTCAAAAATATAATTATGTATCTACAAGCATGGAATAAGGAAATTTTGGAAGAGTTTCAGCAGTCAGTGGCATACAGCCAGCTGGACCCTTTGGCATTTTAGATCCCGTCTTCTGAATGAGACAAAAGAGAAATCACAGTAGAAAGCTTTCTCTAATATAGCTCTCACTAAGCTTCTCAAGAGGACACGGCCTCTATAAGATGTGACAATACATGCAGTTTTGAGGAAGACTATGGAGGTGTGACAGTGCAACGAGGGGTGGAGATCTATTATTACCTTTTCTTGCAGTGATTTAAGTTAAAACTGTCTTCAGCAAGTCTAAGTTTCCCCAGATTGAGGTGAAATGGAGTAATTAACTGCAGCTGTCTCCCTGAAGAGCTATGTGCTGTCTGGGCTCAGGCGAGTTCAAACAGACTATGAGAACATCAAATGAGAGCAGTTGTAATGAATCAGACCAAGTATCCTGTCCATTTAACATACCCTCTTGTCTCAGGCCTACGTCCTAGACTCAGATGTTTACGGATAAAACAAGAATAGGGCAACTGTGTGGTGATGACTCCCAAGAAGAGGTCCTTGCGTTCAGGGCTTTGCAGGTCAGGAGGGAAGGACCTTCCAGGGCATGGGCTGTTCTTCTCATGCAAAATCATACACTTGACATGTAGGAAGTAAAGGCAAATATGTCCAAATTTAACATAATTAAACAGCACTCTTGAGTTGACTTTGAATAACTGTTATAAAATAACATAGAAACTAACGTATGACTTCTTTCCACCTATCAGGAAAAGCTTTTCGTTTCCTGCAGATTTTCTCTTACATAAGATCTATACCCTCAGGTAACCATCAGAAACAGTGCTGAAAGATTCTGAGCTTTAAAATTGCCAGTAAGAGTCTCTAGATTGTAAGTTTAGGGTAAATCATAGCTTTAGATACATGAGGTCATATTCACCTCCAGTGTTATGTTCTTGAAATCCCACGAATTAATCTAGCACAGACTTAGTGTGATTTTTAGAAAAGTTCACCCAGAGAGCAATTGCTTCATGTTGGATGACATCTTTAAGTCCTCTATTGTTTCTGACAAATCACTTTGCTGCCAAAGCATTTGAAAAGTTCACAGCATTTCTGTCTCCAAGGTGCAGTATATTTATCATTCAATCCTTCAGTGGACATCAAGATATAAAAGTTTTTCAGGGTCATGTTCTAAAATATTATTATAAAATTATTCAGGTTCTAAAAAGCTTGTAAGATTATTTCTGAAGGTATTTTTCAGTGTCTTTTCAGTAAACTAGAAGTAAACAAATTGGTTAGGCAAATATCTGAATCAAGACTCAGAAGTCTTATGCCACATTAGTGTTGACAGAGCAGCCAAAACACTTGAGTGTGAATGGGCACTGCAGACCCATATATACATTTGTGCATCTCTATTACTCTCTGTATGCACACATATAATACACATTCATATACATATATAAACATGCATAGCTATGCATCTATATGCATACATATATTAGTATTGGAAATATCTGTCAGCATTTTTTGAAAAAATTTTGTTTAAACTATTTCTGTCATTAACTGACCTGTTAAAAAAAGTAAGAAATGACAAAAATCTCTGGCTGATTATCATCCAAGATTCATGCAGTCATATTTCCCTCAGTTTTTATGAGCTCTCAGGAAATAAATTTTATAGAATACATAAGTATAAATAAACATGCACAGCTGGATGTTTCATATCTTTATTAAAATACTGTGTGATAATTCCCTAAAACAAGTTACTTTTCTATCAACACATCAGAAACTAAGGAGGAAAAATGAAGTCATATTGTAACAATTTTTTTAACTTCAAATATACTTGTAAGTCTTGTCTTTTTTCCAATCAGATTTGAAAATTGTTACAAGCAAGCTTAATTACCTTTGCAATAAAAGCGATTAATTTTAACTTAACTACAGCTATTCAGAATACCATTGTGAATCTATAACCTAGAACAATCACTGAGACTTATGCTGCAAATGTTAGTAGCGTTATTCAAAGCATAGTGTAAATAAATGACTTAATGACTAATGGAGAACTGTCTAACACAAAGTAGTCGTCATCCTTACTTGGATGTATTTCTAATATTATAGTCTACAAATATAATCATAGAAAAGGATAAAAAGCACACTGTAGCATTTTTATTATGCTTGAGAAAATATTTTTATGCAAACAGAAAACACCAAAATGATTAAATAACCTCTTCAGAAAATAAGAAAATCAGACACTTCCACAGCTGATTATATTATATGTGTTGGTTACTGTACTTTCCATAGACTATAAGTAAAAAGTTGTGTTTTATAGAATTTGAACATGTGAGGATTTTCTAATGACCCAAATAGTCCTTGTAGACACAGTCATGTATGTGTGTACACACAAATGCACACACAGGACGTCACCTTCCTCCTCCCTCCTGTTTTCCCCCTGACCTGCCCACACCAGCAAGGAACTCATTCCATGGATGCTGATGCTAACAAATTAGCATAGGGAGTAGTTATTATCCAGTTGCCAGGAGTTCATTACTCATAACTGCAAGGTTTTCTGTCTACCGGAAAGAAAATTGGTTATGTCACACGCAGAGACTATCACTGGTAGGGAGTTAGCCTTGAGGAATTGTAGGATGTTAAAACTGTGTCATTCCTCATTGCAGCAATGTTTTCAGTCTGCAGTACATAAAATATCATGTCACCTTTATCACCCAGAATCCATACTGTTTATCCATTCAGACCATACAATGTCTCACAAGTCTTGCAGATCCCACTGTTTGAGAATAAGACACTTTCCAAAAGGGTGCTTCAGAAGCTCCAATATTTGTGTAATAGGACTAATAGTAGCTTTGGCTACAAGTCTAAACAATGATGCATATTGATCAATCAGTCACACAATCTTACTGTCTTCTCTTCCTCTTTATGCCCAAAGCTTTTACAAGCATCCAGGTTCTTCATTGACAGAGAGCACATATACCCAGGAAAAAAAAATGAACTGGTTAGTGTAGTTTCCACCCTATGGTAGAAGAGGAGAGGAGAGGAAGAGGAGAAAAGCCACGGGGTGGGGGGGGGGGGGGGAAGGAGGGGGAGAGCAGGAAGGGGAAGGGGAAGGAAAAGGAGTAAATATTTTCATTAAAATGACAGGTGCAGTTCTGAACTCCTACACTATTTCCTCTTGTCCCTTCTATAAATGGAAGGAGAATCAAAAGCTTTCTGCAGATGAGGTGTATCCTGGGGAAAGAGAATGGGAGTGTAGGACAGGAAGGCTCAGGGCAGCTGGAGAAGAGGGATAGAGAGATCAGAGGTGGGGGTGGGAAAAGAGCAATGCTACGTGCAGGGCACTTGGAATTGGGCTGGGCAGCAGTGAGACAGTAATGTATCATTCACCCAAAATAATACAAATACAGAATAAACAAATAATGCATCATAAATGCATAATAAATAGTAGAGTGGCAAATACCTACCAATGCCTACCAATACAGCCTTTGAATAAGCATAAAAACAGTGTTGGTTTTTGGTTTTCATGGGCTTTGAGTATTTGGTCAGATAAAGTTAGACCTTGAATCAGATTCTTATGGCAGATTTTCTAAAAAAAGCTTATGGAAAGGTTCAATAGTGTGCTCATGTTTGCTCAGGCAGCTACTAGATTTCCTAGATTTGCATGTGCAAATATTTGAATTCTGTGCACATTTATAGAAAAGTAGTCGTACAGACTGACATTAAAATACAGTACAGAACAGGAACTCTTAGCCAACAGGCTTTCAGTGTGCCATTAAGTGTACAGCTATTTGGATTATGATTAAGAGAAGAAAGTAAAGAGAAACTTAGCTTTTAGCAGAAACTGTTACCCTCAAATAAGAGAAGTGAAGGGCATGGCACAATACCTCTGCTTTCCTTTTAATTACTATAGAATTAAAAAATTGTGGAGCAAGTGCTTCCAGGAATAGACCAACAGAATAGGATTTTCAACTAAGAAACGGAAAAACCTTTAGTTCTTGTCTAACAGTAAAACTATATCAAGATGCTTATTACTGTGGTTGGTTTTAGGTTTTGTTATTGTTTTAAAATATGTTTACATGAAGCACAGGTTTTATAATATTGTATTTTTAAAAAGAATTAGGTTACTAGCTTTTGCATTATACAGGACCCTTAAAAACATAAGCTATTTACAAATAATACTGTGTTGACCAACCACATATGAGACCTCCATGTTTTATAACAGATGTGTGACTGATAAACATAAAAATCTGTTTGCAGTGGTTCATCTCTGATTTACATGGCCAAATGGCTTTATGATTCTCATGTTGGCCAATTTTTAGGAACGTGTCTCCAAATACAGTAAGTTGACAGGCTCTTGCTGCCCATGACAATATTAATGTCCCTATAATTTTTTTAAGCTTTTTTATTTGTCAGTCTAGATAGTGTCTGCCCAGTGATTGACTGCCATTAGATACGGCAATAATTCTACAAACAAACAATGCAGGTGTCCATCTGTGTCTTACAGGCACAGAACTCATAATTCAGCAAGTGTACTTGACTGAATTTTAAAGTCCCTCTGGACCAGAATGAGAAAAGGACTGCTGGGACAGGTTACATCCCATATTATACTAACTGATACTATTGGAAAAAAGCAGGCTGTTAGACATGCAATCCATTCTTCAAGAGTAAAAGAGAAACAACAGGCTTCTCTTCAGGCTGGGAACAATTGCTATGACTTTAAACAAAATCTTTCAACCAGTTACCAAACCAGAAGAAAAAAAATGAAAAAGAAGAAGAGGGGGAAAAAAAGGAGCTTGCTTACATAAAAGAGCAAAGAAGCTTATTATTAACAGGTGAAAAGGTGTGATAGCCATTAGTACTTGAAGACAAGGGGAGAGAGAGGTCTTTGGTGGCAGGGCCCTGATAAGGGTGACTAATTAGCTGGCGATGGCTTTTAGGAGAAATTCTAATGCATCATGAAGCCAGGGGCTCTACTGAGTTGGTAATTTTCAGCCCAAGAAAATTAGAATATTTTATTTTCTAGGCTATATGGACTCACTGGGTTCAGCTTGCTGTTATAGTTCGGTGGCCCAGGACAAAAGTGTATTCCAGTACTATTTTCTTTCCAACTTGTGGGGAATAAATTACTGTTTAACTTTCCTCATGAAGCAGATCATCTTCCACAGTCACATCCAGTGAGCTGTTTTCCTTGGGTAACCAGAGCCTTCTTTCAGTTCAGATGGAAATTTTTCAACAAACAACCCCACTGTTTTCCTTTCAGGACCATCACCAAAATCTGATCTACTTATTCAGCAAAGAAGTGAGTAAGAGGACTGAAGACTTTAAGTGTCTCAGAGTAAGTGTAGATCAGCTTGCTTACCTGCATTCTCCTCAGTCATGTATATTATCACCATAATGATCACCTTTTGTTCATATATTTTGGGTTCGCTGCCACTGACAGCTGTCCACACAGAAAATGCCCAAATTCAGTGGCAATTTCTCTTTTTTAGTTTGGTTGACACCATTTTCTGTCAAAGTTGCAAAGTTTTCTAATTAGCACTTATGCTCTTCAGACTGGGTGATATGTGTAGCACTTGCTTTTTATTGTCCCCACAGCTTATATCGTTACTTGAACAACCATTTAAAGAAAGTTTTAATGACTTTTTTTTTTTGCAGGAGGGTAAACAATAGAGTGAATAAATAAAAATTCTTGAATAAGTAAAAGAAGTTGGAATTAACTCCTTAACAACACTGCATATGAGTCCTATTTCTGCAAAGCTCCCTTCCTGGCAAAGGACTTAAACATATTTAAATTCTACTGGCTTCAGTGACATGTGAGTACATGTTTAAGTATTTTGTTGGTGGCTGGCCACCATATTCTGTATCTTGCAGAATCTAGCTTTTAGACAGATCTACTGGGCAAGAGAGGTGATGGGCGGGTATTAAAATATAGGATATTGGCACCTGTAACATTTTTTTCCAGATACAAAGAAGAAAAATTCAAGAAATATACTTTTGAAAGTGAATGCTAAACTTCAAAAGTTTATAAGAAACTTTGAAAATTCGTTTCTCGTATTACCACTATGAGATAGCACTGGTAGGAAAAAATAATTATTAATCTTTTAAAATAGTATATCACCAGATGTCCTTTCTGAACTACTCAGTATCCATATGGCAGCCTTTTTTAAGTGTAAGTGTATTTGTCCATATACAAAAGCAATCTCCTTAGATATTCTGGGCTATCAAAACATGACAGAAAAATGAATGTGCCCTTTTCTGTGCTCTCTTCCCTTTAGATCTGCCTCCTCAAAATAGCATATACTTCCAACTGTATATTCATGGACTGGCTTCGCAAGTTAATTACCAGTGTTCTGGATCACTGTAAATGAAACCCAAAGGCCAGTCCAATCTACTGAGCTGCAAGGGGTCATTTATTTTATAATGTATGACATATCTATATATACTGTGTAATTACAAAAAGTTTTCTGACACAATTTAGTTTCAGCTGGCTCTGTATTTCATGAAAAACTTATATAATGATGAAGTCATTATTATTAACATACACATTAAATATACATACGTAATTTGCAAAACTTCCAAAAAAGATGGAATATTTTGTACGAATATAATAATGCCCACTACAATCATATTACACTCAGAAACATTAAGGGAATACTAGATTAAATATAGATTACCACATATGTATATATATTTCATTGAATAGATAAAAACTAAGAAAAACAGTGCAAGTTTTGATATATATTCTTGCTGTGATGACTATTTACCCATAACTCAACTGAATCTGTAGCTCTTTCCTACAGACAACCTGGTCCAGACTGTTCCTCATCCAGTCCACATTCTGCAGTCCAGTGCAATTCTTAGCTGATTTATTTTCAGTTATGTTCACAGATGGAGGCAGAAGCTGATTCCCTGACTTTGAACAGTTTGATATTCATTTGGAACGTGAGAAAAAGCTAGTGGTGCCATGATAAGGCCAAGACAAAGATTTTAAAATGCTGACAGACAGCTTTTCTGACTCACTGGGAAGTCTGCAGAGCCAGCACAGAGACTATGAAACACAACACTTAGTCTTAACTGTGTTTTCACCTCAAGTTGGCAAGCAATGCAAGATTAAGCAGAACAAGTGGCATCCAAAAAGAAGAACACATAGGTAATTATGCAAAGGCAAATCTCACTCAGCAGTGGTAATACTGCTGTCCTCCAGAGATTGCTGCTTCAGTATTGTATACATAAAGGATTCAAAATAAATAGCCATTCTCCAAGAACTTGCAGGCTGAAGACAGCATGCAATGCATTGTACAAACCCACAATTGACGCAATGACTAAGGCACCTACTCAAAAGTATCTCCCCAAAAATGTCTGCTCTAATGGCTCTCACAAATACTCCCAAAAAGACATATTCCAAAATATGGAGCAGTGCTGAGCCAGTGATTACTGCCTTCTGCCACCTAATCACAATGTGCAGCTGTACAGAATAATAGTGAAATTAATTTGAAGTTTATCCGTACAATAACAATGTTTCCTGGAAAATGTATGCATATTGCTTCAGATCAAATACGTGAACAACTGGTCAGTCTCCAAATGCGCAAGTTTTACAGCAGCAGTAACAACTGTTTATACAAAGATAGCCTTAACCTCTGACAAAATATAATGTCTTCTTTCCAAGGAAAGGGCTACACTGATATATTCTGTTGAACAAGGTAGAGAGGCTATGGCAGCAGTGACTAAAGCAATAAAGATCCATAAAAGTGACAGTACAATTCAGAAATGAATGTGATTTTCTGGTAGAACAAAATGGTTTGCAAAAGGCACTATAAAATGTAATGGAAAGTTCTGTATATGCCTACATTAGCGGCTTAATTCTTTGGAAAACAGTACAGTTACTCTAAATGGCAATTCATGTTTTAAAGATGCCTAAATTAATAATTGTTCAGTTCTGATTATATGAAAATTCATACTATATTTCAAAAGATTTAAGAAATAATGAGTGTTAGTTTACAAGAAACAGAAAGTAACAGTGTTCTGGAAACCCTTATTACAGGTTAGCTTGTGCCCTGGTTTGAAAGCACATGTCTGTACACATTGATTACATACAAGCTGATTTTTCTATTGTTATTAAATACATCTACTCCTACAATGTTTACTCCTACCGCTAGTACTACCACGGATGATAATAATACAAGATGGAGAAGCACAGTTTCATTTAAGCAAACAGTTTTCTGTTTTTTGTCATTGTGCTTCTATCATTCTGGCAATTTACCCAAAGGAATAGCATAGCTAATTGATCCCATCACAATCTGAAGACCTATTAGCCTCTAAGCTTAATTGTATGTATTAGTACAGCAAAGAGCAGAAATCCTTTATTTGAAGTGTTGACTTCTGAGAATCTGAAGGCAGAACAAGGGTTGACAAATAACAAAAATTGCTCAAAAAACCATTAGGTGTTATTACGAATGGAAATCTATTCTGTCTATTGCAATGAACTGGTCACATACAGCCTTATTTTAAATAAGATAATTGTCATACAAACAATGAATCCAGAAAGCATGTTTTTGTGCCATTCCTACTGTCAGTAGAATTTAACAAGTGGGAACTCAAAATGAGAAAGGAGGTAATGAAAGCATTAGTTAAAAATATGTTATTTAAATAAGGAATGAGGCTAGTTCTCTCATGTATGGACAAAGCATGGGAGGAAATTAAAACCAAGCCCTAAGGGATGAAGCCACCTGCCCGTCTGGACCTAATTGGGGACCAGAAGCAGGCAGCTAGAGCAGGCCACAAGAGCAGAGCCACACAGGGGTATTTCACTGGCATCTCCACAGGGGCTGCCCACCTCCGCCCAGGGTCAGCAGCAGCACCCCTCTGTTCAACAGCCTCTGTGGGACTTTGTACCATAGAGTGCAAGACACAAAGCAATGCAGAAAATGCCTCAGAGGCGGGAGGTGTCTGCACAAAGAAATTGTTTCTAGTGTATTTGCTTTATTTTACTAGAAATAGAAGATTAAAGACTAGGGCTTGGATTTTGTCAATACGATGTCTGGAAAACACATAGAGCTTTATTCTCAAACTGTGAACAGGCTCACACACATTTTATAGAATGCTTTCTCCCTTTCGTACTTATTAGGAACAAAGTCCTGGTCAGTTTTGGTGAGGGTGGTGACTATTATACCTTGCTGAGGTGCTCAGAGTCCTAGACAGTTTTACCAAGTGTCAGAAGACCAAGGGTTTGTTCATAGATTCTCACAGGTCTTACCATTTACCCTTGCATAATGATACTCACATAATGTCCCAATCCTAGTTAATAGGGCATACCTGCTGAGATCACTAATGCAGCATCAAAATGGTAATTCAATTTAAAAGGAAGCTTTTGTAGGGTTTCTGCAGTATACAATTTAATTATATTAAGATTAGTTTACTGTCAGCCTCACTGATAGTACTGATAGTCTGGCTATATCAGCCTTATGTTTGAGTATCTATTTCATTTAACTTGTAGGCCCAGGCCAAAATAATCGGGAACTTTCTAGATAAAATGCATGTTCTCAGCAGAAGAATGGCAAATATATCTACCTGATAGCATAGTTCAGGGGAAATGCAGGGGAGTGGTGTTTATCTGCTTTAAATCTGCACAATACAGAATTTACCTAATTTTCATCTATACTAAGTCTATGATTTACTTTTGTACTACTGCTCTTTGACACAGCATTATAACCAGGCTACTATGCTGGCAGCTTCACACTCTCTCTTCATTCCTGTTGGACAGCATTCTGCTCTAAAAACACATACCTCTCATAGGTGTGAGGGAGAAAAGGTTTGCAGGAGGAAAGAAGAAACACCTTTACTGCTAGTAATGCAGCCAAGTAAAAGCTGGGTTAGCTGCTTGGCCCAGGAACGGAAGACAGAATCCAGTTAATGTTATGCATTAATGTCTTGAATGGCACATGGGACAACATGGGACAAACAGACAACACACTGATCAGGGTACCACCCAGAGCTGGTCTACAGGGTTTGCTGAGGTCATCAAAGCAAATGCAATCCTGTCCTTTGGAGACATCACTGTCTGCTAGGATCAGTTCCCAAGGAGGCCAAAAGTCCCTCCTTAAAAGCCCTTAGTAGGGCTCTCTTCTTTTCTAAGCATAGCCTCAGGAAGAGAAGAGTATGTGTCATTGAGAGTTTACCCTATGCATTCACCCATGACAATATATGGAGCATAATAAAAACCATGTTGGGAGAAAAGACCTGAAGCCATGCTGCTGTCTAAGTCCTCCAACTACCTGTTTCACAAGATGGCACATCCTCTCGTTTTCTGCTGCACAATGACACAACTTCACCAGCTCTCTCACCCACCTACTCTTCTAACCACAGTAGTTTATACACAGCAAACTCTTAAGAAAGGCATAAAATATGTGTTTATATCCTTCGAGATAGAGAACAGAACTGAATATGAAAACATATGGAAACACTGTAGCTCACTTCAAAACAACTTTAGTGCTCTCAAACAGGCTCTGAGGATTTGTCCTGGACTAGTCTGTGAAGGGCAGCACCAGGTATGTTACTTTTAGGTTCATCCAGGATCAGGAAGCAAGTTAGGATCACCTTTCAAAATCCTAGTTGTAGATCAAGATACTTACACCCACACACACACAAAGTCCTACAAAGGGGTTAACTGGATCAGTGACTTTTCTTGGTCACAGAGAACCTACTCACAGTGCTCTTTTGTGGAAACCTTCAAAAACAAGTGATTCATCTCCGAATTTCATCATATGGGGCTTTGTTGGCCTAGGGGAGCTATATACATTGTCAATGCTACTGTGAGTTTTCTTAATGGCACAGGAGCACAAGGCCATGAGTTAGATAAAGCAACTGTTCAGCTAGAAAAGCTTATGGAAAAATACTAGTCTCTAGGCTCAGGCAAATAATTTGAAGAAATATACAACTGAGAAAGATGGAGGCTTTGCTGAAGATGCAGACATTGTAATTTGAGGTTAATACATTTCCCAAGAGTTTTAGAGAGTGATTCTGACATTACAGAAGTTTTCAAGCTGTGAACATAACACAATATTTATAAGATATCTTTGAAATATTTGTAAATGGGTGTTTGGAAACCTTGATGATTTAATATATTTGATAATGATACTGCAGTAATTACAAATAATTTTGTTTCCACTGAAGATTATGAATGATCAAGACCTAGTACGAAAAGCAATTTTACAAAATTCAAGAGAAAAAAAGAGCTATATCCAACCTGTATTACTTCTCCTTCAGATCCTTCAAGACTAGACTCTAGTGCCTTGTGGGCACTAGAATGGAATTACTGAAATATTTTACTTTTAAAAATATATTCTACTGAATGTTTCAGAAACAACTTATAAAAGAAATTGGAAACGTATCTAAAGCAGTAAAGCCAAGCTGTAAAGTGTTGGGCCCAAACGTACTGCTTTGTGAAAAGCATAGTCTGAAAAGCTGGTCCTGGTCAAGGCTTCATTACATCAGCCACTGGCTAAGACAGAGAAAACAACCGCTTTATTGAATAGGCAGTAAAGGAGGAAAAAAAATTCTGTTACTGCATGCATGCAATTATGTGATGTCATCCATGTATGTACATAAAAAAATAAAGGTAAAACAAAACATGGTTTTGGAACAATCATTGAGGTCTTGCAAAAATACTGAGAAACAGATTAAATCCATGTTTCCAGGGGATGTTCAGGTGCTTTTGTAAAATTAACGTTATATATAAACACAAATCAGTGTTTAAGTGCCAGATGGTTAATGAAGGCCAGCCAGGCAACTTCCATAATTCACAGTAATGAGTATGGTAATGAGCCTGCATTATAAACTGAACAGCCGAGTGATACATAGTGCCTACTTCAAGTAACAAAGCATTTGGAGTGTTTGCTATTACAAAAAATGTTGCATTTCCACAAAAAAAGACAGGATATATAAGTAACAGATTTGGTTAACTTGAACGAAAGGATCCTCAAAGTTTGTTACAAATATTATAAATAAATTTAATCTCCATTAATAGCAAGCAACTAGAATTAAAATGAAGTGACAGAAATTTAAACATGAAATTAGTTTCACTAATGTGTTCAATAATGAACAGCTTTTCCATTCCAGTGTTTTCTGTTTTCATTGGCTTTGCGAGTGGCAACACAGACTCCTACTGCTTTTTTGGGGCTTCATTCTTATGAAAGTTAGGTTTGGTACAACCACGCAGCACATCTAGTATTTGTCTGTGATAATGGATTGATGTAATGAACTATTTGCTTGTGCAGTTACAAGATGATACCTGCAGATTAGTCCTACAGTTGAAACAAATCATTCCCAATATGGCATCTGTACAGTTACATTTTTTAAAAGAAAACAAAGTTGAATTATTTTCTCCATTACTGACAGGGACCAGTCTCCATCATAGATTGTGTCTCAAATACTTAGGAGATGGCTGGGTAAAAGGTGATGCTAAGATACAGTTATGGGGTAAGAAAAGCAAACTCCTGTGGTTCTACTTGAAAGCTGATGACTTGTGAAGGTGATTCCATTTCTTCCATTCGTGGGTGGTCTCTGGTGGGAACTCTATACCCCAGCTGTCAAAATGCTGTTCCCCTTCCTTAGACACAGGCTTTTGTCCTCAGACCATGCCTGAACAGCTGCTTTCATCTTCACAGCAGGTGCTTTCACCTTGACCCTTTTTTTTTTTTCAAACAGCCTTTTAGCCTTCTGAAACGCTCATGTGATCTGACACACCTGTTTTGCTTTTCCTTCAGAGTAACCTTCAGAGTAGCAAGACTGCAATAAAACAAAGGCTTCCTCTTTTTTTCGTTGTCTTCAGGATTTTAATGTCTGTTTTAGCAGTACTCGCATCTTCATTTTCTGGGTAGCTGTTCATGCGAGGTACCTCTTTAAGAAGAAATAAATCACAAGGTGCTGGCATTTTCATCAATCTACATCAATATGTTAATGAACATAGGCTCAGCAGATCTATACTGCTACCCGTTCTAACATCATTATTTTTGAAGCATTTATTCATGGAATAGCCAGAAAAAAAAAGTTAGAATTTGATTTAAAAAAATCTGAACAAAGTCTTAGACTTAATCTGGGGATTTAAGTGTAAAATTTTTACTGGATTCAGTATCCCTTTTATCATTGATTGAAATTCTAACTTTTTCACCAAAATTCTTGCCCTACATCTTCTTGATCTCTTAAAGCCATTAAAGTTTCTGTAATCAATCAGGTCATCATTTTCATACCACAACTTGTAAACTTTCAGGGTCTATTTGGTCACTTCCTTACACCTTGTACAGGCATCACTCAGCTGGAGCCTGCAGATTTTTCTGGAGTCTGCAGATTTTTCTGCAGTCTGTGCTGGTGAGAAATATGCTTGACACCATTTTACTAGGAGTTGGTTTGGAAACGACACTGCTGTTGTAAACAGACTAGTGGCACTCTGCTTCTTCCCACAGCTCTGTAATCTGCCTCCTTTTACTATTCTACATCCACCTTCTTACCCTTCTGTCTTGTCAAACAGATGCCATGGCACTGCATTGTCAATAGAAAGCAGTTTAAAAGATGCCTATATAAAATACTACACTTCTGCAAAGTGGATGCTCTCAGAATGAGAGTTCAGTATTCCCTTTGGATTCCTTTCATGGAAGGGTATCAGGGTGCAAAGATTTTGCTTTCTTAGCCTTATGCCTTGGATTAGACCCCTAGACAAAACCCTGCTTGTTTTAAAGAAGTGTCAAAGCAAAATCAGTGGAACAACAAGCTTTGTGCAACACATTTGCTTTAGCCATACTGCTCTTCCATTTCTTTCTTCCCTTTCATTATTATTATTAGGCACTTCAGGAGCCCATTTTTCTGTTTGCCTCATTAATCCTTTTCTTGTATTTCATATCCTATTTCAGTCATTTCTGTATATTATTGTATGCTGTTTGTATTTGCTTGTTCTGCACAGCATGCCTTCCATTACCCAGTTTGTTTTCCTTTTGTTTCAAACCATGTGGTTTCCCTGGATTCCTTTCTGGACGTTGGTTGCTTTGTTGTTTCTCGGCACTTCTACATGAGTCATTTAATTTTGGCTTTTGATTCTGTTGTTCAGGTTTGGTATATATTTTAGATGTATTATATTACAAAATGTTCATAATTCTACTTTAAAACTGATGACTGCCATTATGATATTATTTATTTTTAATCTAGATGTACCAAGGAAGTTTTGAATATTTGTAATATGAATTCAAGCAAGATTTGATGGGGAGAGGATATTATTGTGCTGGTGCTATTAACAGGCTTTGAAAATGCTTGTTCAATATCTTCCATACACAAACAATTTAAATAGCATAAATCAAATTTGTTGACTGTAAGATTTCTATGTAAGGTAAAGAAAAATACTAATCTTCTGTGGGAGGAATAATTATTGGCTACTAGTAACACATAAACCTCTGGGACAAACCTGAGAGATGTTTTAAAATCCTGCCGGTAACAATCTGCAGGATTTCAATAGGTGCCTAAGAAAAGGGTCAAATAAGAAAGATGACACATTACTGACAAAAATAGTCTGAAAGTAACTTCAGACAGAAATCTTTATCATAAATACTGGTGGGTTGTGTTGGCTCTGCTTTCTTTCTTTACTGTACCTTTGTCAGCCTAACTTTCTCTTTTGCTTTTTCTCACTCCTCCTTTTCTTCCCCTCCCCCTCTCCTTTTTCTCCTGAACATTTCTCTTTCTCTCATTTCACTTCTCTGTATTGATTGTTATCAGACTTTTAATACTCCATATGTCTTTCATTCCATTCTGGTTTTACTACAAGGAGAAACAAAAAATGAATACATTCTACAAGCATGGACCTCTAAGTCAACATCTTGAATCAATGTCTCCAGAACAGGATCACTCAAATTCGTAATATTTTGAACGATGTTCAGCAAAATTTTTCTTCTGAGTTGTTTTTTAAATTGCCAGAATATGCCTCTGTTGTTTTCTGGTATACATGCATTTTTCCATTTAAATTGAATGATAATATGTTGCATTCTAATTCTAATATAGGAATATATACAACTACTACTAAAGTCTTTCTCTAATACATTTGATATATGCAGTATATGATACTTTGTAAAATATAAAACTTTAAAGAAATACAATTTACGTCATGGAATACAACATTAATGGTGCTGCTACTGTTGTTACTATATTTGTGTAATGAGCTTGGGGGTCCTAGTAATACTGAGCTCTGTACAGATACAGAGCAAAGAAACTGCCTTTGTTTTGAAGAATTTGTAAAATATTAATTTCATTCAGGTATACATATTCCACTATAAAGTTATAGGAAATTTATATACTAAAGGTGATTTATAAATAAATGATGTCCATACTGAATGACTCCAGAAATATAATTTTAAAAGGGAAATTCAATGGGATTTAGTCTCTGTAAATAGGATTTTAGTCTCTCAGTGGGATTTGGGCTGTCTTGAAATTCAAGCTTTCTGATTATAAAATCGTATTTTATTAAATGTCTCACAGTTATGAATCTAAAATGAGTTGTCATTGCTTTTCAGTGTTATTTGTATAATCAACTTGCTTCATTTGAGGGAAGTCAGGGATTAACTATTTCTTCTTTAATGCCTTTCTGAATATTCTGACACACTTTGATTGAACACACATGATTTTTCTTTACCTTCCAGGGATTTTTGCTAAGACCTGTATCTGTGAGAATGGGACAGGAGATCAGTACAACTGTCTCATAAAGACACTGTTATTTTTTGAAGAGCATTAATTACTGTATATATAATTTAAAACATTTAAAATCAATTGTGAAAGACAGGGGAAAATTAAAAATGGATTCAGAATACAGAGACTTTCTTATGTGTGATTTGTGAAGGAGGAAAGCTGGAAAAAAGATTGTTTTCTGTCTTATAATGATTAGATAAAAAGCAAGAATAATTACCAGCTCAGTGGGTAGGCTGGTACAAAGGAAGAAACACTCATCAAGCAGTTGTTTTTTCAGCTTTGGCAGATTGTGCACATAAACACACACACACAGACACCCCTTGGTGAGTTTTACCATCCTGTAAAATCTAATGAATTATCTTTGTGGCACATTTTGGTGCATATCGTTCTATATGATCAGTTGATACCATTTCAGTTTTTATATTGTCTAAGACTTAACTAATGGCTGCAACTCAAGGATAACAAGGTAGGTATGGAAATGATGAGCGGATTTTCCCAAGTCTTTCCAGATTACACTTGTTACCAGTATGATATACAATGATGACTCTATGAATAATTCCTAATAATCTTGAGTATAAAATGTGGACCAATCTGGATAAACCCTAGTGAAATAAAGTTGCTGTTTCCCCACTTGGTATTCTGGAGTTTGTTCTCATAAGAGATTACTTCTTTTATCAACTATTCATTCAAGTAAATTTCAGAGTAGACCCACAAGTTCTGTAAATCTGATACAGAGTAAACACATTAATATTAAACAGTATGCTATTTTATCCAAAATTGCTTGATGTACCTTGCATTCTTTGTCAAAATGCTCTGAAGGGTATCATATGCATTGTGCCCAGGAAGAGGACCTTTGGAAAAACAGGCTACAGAAATCCAGACTTGGTACCCAAGATAGGAATGACCAGACCAACACAAAAGACCAAATAAAGAATTAGGCTTGTCAAGTCAGACAGTTCAATGGCTACCATTTAATTCACTAATGTAAGTCCGTTGGGAGTCAAATTCTTCTTTTGACAGACTTCTAAGTCTGAATCCACCAAAATACTGAGTTTCCTGTCTCCCACAACAGGGAGGTTTCTGAGGTTTCAACTGGCTCTAATTCTCATTTATGTAGCGGGTATCATTAGTCTTAAGATAAGGATAGGACATTTACAGAAATTAACAATGGAAATACATCAGCAAGTACTGGAGAGGAGGAACAAAAAAAATTTAAAAGTACCCATCTTCTAGTCATTTCCTCCTGGCAATGGGCATGGGGCCTGTAGATTCAAGGGTTAGTGTCAGGAGAGAAGAAATGCTTACTGAAATTCATGGTTCACATCACCTTGGTACCAAAGCATGCTTAGATGATGTTTGCCCCCCATTTTCTATTCCCTGTCCCTTAAACCAATGCTTTATTCTATTTAGAGTACTGGATGCAATATAAACCAAAGACTGCACATACCTTTTTTTCCTTTTTTTTTTTTTAGCTCCATAAAATCTTTCATATTCTGTAATGATTTAAGGAACAACACTATTTGCTCACTAAACTACATGGTGTAACACAGTTAATAGACTGTCCATGCTTCTTTCAATGAAAGATCAAAATGATGTACCTAATTCCTTTCTCATTGGTACCAATTTTAAACCCATCATGGGAGTATTATATGACATTTTACTGCTATTCTAGTTTGTTCTTCTCAGTGATGCATACCCTGTACTTGGATTTAAACAGATCTTAAAAGTTAGAAACACTCAGACCCAGTATTTGTTATAGCAAAACACCCATCAGCTGAATTGTTTCAAGATAACTAATTTGTGTAAAAATAAAGGATCTGTATGGTAGGGAAAAGAGATGGGTGCAAAGCATAAGACAGTAATCCTCAGGTGGATGAGGAAAGTAAAAGATTTTCCCAAAACAGAAAGTATAATCTGTCTTCTCTCAACTCACCTAATATATGCAAATTTGCAATGTGTTCAGCAACCAGTAAATGTGGTCACAGTAAAGATGGATGTTCCATATACGGGAAAGGCAATGCTTATCCAGATGCTGCGAAGCTATCTTAATTTGTGGCTCCTTTAGACCAAGAACAAAGCAGATTGCCTGCAACCATAGCTACTAGTTCAAATGTCAAATTTCTCTCTTAAATGTACTACAGAGGCGGTGGCAGCTGACAGGCAATCCAAGTGTAGAGGATAAGTGGATAATGGAAATTCCAGGAGAGATCCCTTGCAACAACTGAGGAAAGCCAAAGGTTAAAAGAAATGCTACAGTCAGGGTGTGCTACAGGGTGTGAATGTTTGTGCATATTGCTGTTACATTCTGCTATGAGCAGTGCAAATTCAGTATTGTTTCTGTCATCTTCCTGTTCCCCTGCCAGAATACACGATTCTTTTTCTTTTTTTTGCCTTTATTACTGGAAATGCAGACTACAGCAACAACATCAAGTGAAAATCTGACCCACTTGGCAAAAAATGAGAAATGTAGCCAGGGATTCTCAGTTACTGCCTCACATCTAAGTGCACAGAAATTCTACGATCTACCCAGGTAGAGCAGAAAGTTGTAAGGCCCCTTTACTTATGGTGATCCTGCATAAACATAGTCCTTCACAAGTCAGCACGAGTGCCTAGCGGGCTTAACTGGGCCAGGTGGCAAAACACGTAATTTTGAATAGGTTTAACTTTTGCTCTGTTTCATACTGCTTGTGGATGGGATAATAGTAATGGAGAGATCAGATCCTCCCATTGCTTTGGAAGGTCATTCCTATTTCTACAACTCACCTTTGAGGAAGGAAGTGAAGATTTTTTTACTGGTTTTTTTTTTTTTTTTTTTTTTTATTATATAAGCAAGCCAGACAAGAGAGCAGAGGAAAATTCCCAAGAGAAGTCTGGCTGTGAAGCATAGGGGTAGGACAGAACAGTTCAACTAGAGAGCATCATTTTTTTAAATGAAGTTCCTTGTTTAATGTGAGTTTTAACCATTGTCATGCTGACAGCTGGGGTGCTGAATAAGCTTGTTTGGGATAAGGGCTAGCATTTGCATGTGTATGTGCTTATGTGTAATTTACATAGTTTTTTTGAGATACATCACAATTTGCATCACTTTTTCTAAAGTGCTTGCAATATACCAGATGGAATAATTGTGTTTCTTTTCTGAAGGATTATTTTAAAACCAGATCCAGTGCAGTACTTTATTTACAATTACAGAGAAAAGTAAGAAGACATGAAGGAACTATACGGAATACTACTTTATTTTGTCAGAGTTCTTAGATGACATCTGACCTCTGCAAACAGTTCCTGCTTATCTTCTCTATGGACTAAAAAACTCTTTTTTCCTCATCCCAGGTTGCATTATAACAAAGTCAATTTTTTTTTATGCATTAAAGCCTGCAATGATCCTTTTTCACTGGAACTGCAATGCTCTGACAGTACTATCAGTTGCTTCAAAAGAAAACACAAGTACTCCTGCAGCAAATGGCTTAAGGAGAAAAAATATAGTTCCAGAAAGATCTCCTTTAACTAAGAGAATGGTGTAGTATAACACAGTCCACTGTAAACAGTCTTTTTAAAGGGGAAGTTAACCATATGAATCTTGGCTTTAGCCACCTTGTTTCAGATAGCCAAGCTGGCTCATACAAAGCTAGTCAGGGCACCTCTGTAACACATTACAGAAAAAGCACACCCTGGCTTTGCTTTGAAGTTCATATAACCTTTTGAATATAGCAAGGTTACGAAGTCAGTTTGTTTACTGACGTTAAAAAAATATTTTTTTTTCCTTTTCAACACATTCAATTTGGTTACATATCATAAATGTTTGAAAAACATACTTCACAACCATCTATAAGCTGATGGGTCTGACTGATGGCATAACAAAAGAAATATCATTTGAGAGAAAAACAATTCGCTCTCCAAGTTTAATTCCTATAGATTTTTGGAGCATCCTGATTAGATGACAGACTCATGTGACAGACACACATAAATAAAATTAACAAAGAAATCTCCCAGCCTAAGGCACCATCTGATCTTCCTGCAACTCTGTGTGAAAGTAGTCAAAAGTCTAAATTTCAAGTGTTATTATTACCCTTTCCCCCCATATCTTCTGAAGGCCTAAATAGTGCATACCCACCTATGCACACCTCTTTCTGTCACACAGATGAAATGATGACAGCACTCCATTTGCTTTATAGATTCTTTTGGCTAGTTTCTACACATACTGATTTGCATAATCTTCACAAAAAACAAAGCGAAATAACCTTTTTGAAACTATTTTGCAAGGCCATCCTGAGAAAAGGAATGGAATTACTTAAAATTGCTCTAAAAACTTTTTGGAAAGCTAACCACCTTGTAAAGTATGGTATCACTGAACTCCTTTGCTTGATTAAACTGAAACTTTTCCAAATAATTTTTCTTTTATTAGAAACATGACCTATGGATCTTTATATAATTAAGATTTACAGTAGCTTAGGTAAATTTTGCATCTGTTGTACGTTTAAAGAAGTTACCATCCTGTTTTTTGGTTAACATACCTGTTTTACACATGGCCCTTAAAAGTTTGTAGTAATTCCCTGCAACAAAATCAGTGAAAACAGTGCTGAGTCACAAGGACATCACTATTCACGGATACAAACACCAAAACCAAGATACTCCTTTCCAGCAGCAAATTGTAGATAAAGCTTTTTTCATCACTTCTCTCTCCTTACTGTCTAGCTATAAAGCAAGTACAACTTGTTTAAGAAACCAAATATGACGTCCTGAAACAAGTCCCACTAAAAACCTAAAACTAAATAAAAACTAAATATTAAAAGATATAATGTTCACTTTGCAGAAATGATGCCAACAGCAACAGCTGTAAAAATCTATCATTCCTCATGTTTTTTTGAAGCTAAGAATATGGATAGCCTGTTAGCCTGAGTGTCGTGCCACTATTCCTGAATACAGTGGTATTATTCAGAGGGAATTAACTGTAACTCTACCAGTAGGAGGGTATTTGCATGATGAAAGGAGCACAGATATAAGAAAAGACTTTTTAATGTTTTGGGAACCGAGAATTTGTCAGACCAAATCTGTAGCAAAACACTTGCAAGAACTGCTGCTAGTGTGCCTTCTCTCAAAGGCAGCACTGCGACTTAAGATTGGGATACCCATACCACCACATAGCACAAAATACCACCAAAATATAGGAAAAGCATAACTTACACTGCTATTTTATTTTAAATGGTATTCCTGTAAAGTTGTTTTCCAGGAAGGCCATTCTGTTTCATTTTGCTCCTCACTAGAACACTCAGAAAATAACTTACCTTTGAAGGATCTCCGTGGAAAACACCTGCTATGTTATCCTGAGCAGACACATCCCTAGTTCGGATATCTGGTGAAGAGAACAACTGGAGATTAAACACCCATGGGGAAATTAGGAACAAATTGTTAATCTCTTAGGACAGCACTCTGTGGCCTTCTTGACTCTTCGTAACTCCTACCCATTTGTCCCTTACTGATAGCAGTAATTCGCAGACTGTAAAGTACAACCTTTGGAATGGTGTCATTGCTGGGCACCACACCTGTTACCCGATCCCTGCTCCCAGTAGCACAGTAAGTCAACTTTTGGAAGATATGGATGGTGCAGAAGAGCTTTGAGAACTATGAAATTAACAGACTACAGTGCAGAGCCATCTGTCAGCCACTTTCGTAAACTGTTCCTCAGCCACAAAGCCCTGGCTGCTTGTGATTAACGTGCTTTGCCTCTCTCTCTGTTTATCATCTATAAGGAGAAAACACTCCACACTGAATATAGCAATGAAAGTCAGTATAAGGTATATATTGCAGAAATTGTATGAAAGTACAATTTAGTGAATAAAGTATTCTACCAGATAGAATTGAGGGAGAAAGAGCAATTAGTGGTACTGACATGGGAAAAGGAGGTATGGCAAACAATGCAGTTTGAAAGAAGGGGGGAAGTTAGCAAGATACAGATGGCAGGAAATGCAGAGAAGAAAACGTTGACATTAACAGCTTGTACAGTCCGCAAAGGAAAAAAGAAAGGAAGCAGATTAAAAAAGAAGAAAAAAATAAGGGAAGTGATGGTGGAGAGACAAATTAGGGGCTGTATCCAAGAGGGAAACTGCAGAAAATCTATATCAGTTTTTAAAAGAAAGAGGTGGCTTTGAACTGCATTCTTAATGGGCTGAGGAGTCATTTCAAGGTGATCTGTTTCTATTCTTAGTCCGAGTGGCAAGATTGTTTGCAGAGTTCTGCAGGTAAGAAGGTGACAGAGGAGTTACAAGGACAACAAAAGGGAATTAAAGGGACAAACAGACCGGAAGATTTCAACACTGTTGTACAGTGCACTCAGACAGAAATTTGTGCTGACAGTGGGAAAAGAACCATAGTTTGAGATCCAGGACTCCACTGCTCTGAGAGAAGTCGAAGACAAGCAAGTAGGCAGCAGTCTCGTCAGAATACTTCTTCCTGTTCTGATACAGGATCTTTAGCATTTTCTGGTGTTATTTCCCAATGAAGACAGCATGTCAGCCAGAAACCAAATAAATTTTGCCAGCTGCCCACACTACCTGCTAATTGCAAATGGTGCCTGTAACTGCAAGAATTACCATTAATCAGATTCTAGTATTATTTAACAACCTCTGGGTTTAACAACCTATGTCTAGTTTAAAAACCTATTTTGAGCATTGAAACAGAGTGGCAGAGTTAAAAATTTTCTGAAGTAACAGCTAATGCTAGTGTGTACATTCCTGTTTTACACAGTAGCCTCCACACTTCTGAATATAGATGTTTTCACCATGTGCTTGCACCTTCCTAAGTCAAATGTTTTGGAGTATCGTATCCAGAAGTCAGTTAAGTCAGGAGCTGGAAACAGCCTAAGTATTTCCTGGTCTAAGGAAGAGCTAAAGTCCTACTGCCACATAAATGATTTCTAGCTCTCTCACACATTTCAGAAGATTTAAGTTGTGTTGTTGCTTTAATGACATTTACTCAGCTGAAGAATTACACACAAAGTTTGCTCTGCATTAAAAAAACACCAGGCAAAAATATTTTTGAAATAAACTCCTCACCAGCCTTTCTAAAAGAGCCTTTCTCCCTTCTTGGTTACACCAGATACTTATTTCCAGCTTCCCAGTTTACAGACTTCTCAACACATTAACTTTTTGGCCTGTCAGCCCTATGCCTGTTGACCTTATGGACTGTTGCCTTTATGGGTTTTAACCACATTTCCGGCTCTCACAGCAACTGCAGCGGCAGGTCATTGCAAAGGCGTTAGAGATAAGGAGCGACATCATGTGCTATTGTTACTGCCTTTGCTAGCTCAGCAATACGCATATCCATGCAGCCAAACACTTCATGGACTTCCTCTCCATGTTGCGTTTCAGTTGTTGCAGACATGACCCATACAATTGTCACAGAATTGTCCAAACACTTTGTTCTTCAATAGCAGTTCTAATTCTGATATAAACTGGTTGTGTCAGATATTTCTGCGGTACACTAAGAGCTGTAATCTGTATGTGTAATCCTCTTTACATTGTGACGTAGCAGATGAGTCGGCTGTCTGATACTGTATTCCTGTCCTCTCTGGACATAAAAAAGGCAGCTAAATCACTGTAGCATCATGAAATTGCAGCGTATTAAGCTGTTTGTATCATAATGTTTTGGATACTTTCCACATTCCTAAAAATACAGATTAAATTGTATATCCCAAATCCTCCCCTTGAAGAAATTAAAGTGCTAAATAAGTGTATGAAAGATAATCATCATACAACGGCAACAAGTTTACAGAAACGCACCTAACTACTGCACGGCTGCCAGACCCTCCCCACACCTTCTGCTGCTTTTCTACTTGTGTGCAAGGTGTCCCTGGGCACGGTGTCCTTTGAAGGTGAAGCCCAGGAACTGACCTTTCCTCGTTAATAGCTTATTTTTCCTGGCATTGTATCAGAATCAGTACTTCCGTAAACACCACGAGGATTGTATTATCGCAAGGGAAAATGTCACCACTGCAAGAAGGAAGGGAGTTTACAAATTAATGGCTCCTTACAAAAGAAGGTGAAATCCTTGTATTTATAAATAAATACCCGAGTACTTCGGAGTTCCTCAATCTTACACTCGCTCTCTCTTTTCTTTCCTATTTTAACGAGAGTTCCGCATCTTTCAGACGGCCTCCACACAGCGAACGCTGCCGCTGCCCAAGGCGCTGCGCTGAGGGGCACGGACGTTTATCCGCCTGCTGGCCGGCGGGCGGGCGCCGGCTCCCGCAGGCCCCGGCCCGGCCCGGCGCCCCGGCCGCCAGCTCGGCGCTCACAACATGGCGCCCCCCACCCCGGCGCCGGGCAGCGCCTCAGGACCTTCCGGCGAGGCGAGCCCGCCGCGGGCTCTCCCCGCCGCGCTGGCCTGAGCGGGGATGACTCCCCCCCGTCCCTCAGAGAGGGCAGGGGCAGGCCGCGCCGCCCCCGCCGCCGGGCGCCCCGCAGCCGCCGCCGCCGCCGCCGCCGCCGCCGCCCCGCGGGGGGCCGGGGCCGGGGCCGGGGCCGGGGCCGGCGCAGCAGCGGCGCGGCGCCACCTGCCGGCCGGCGGCGCCGGGGCGTGAGGGAGCCGGGGGGAGCCGGGGGCCCGCCCTTACCGTGCGGCAATTAAGTTCATTAACGACCGGTGCAAAGGTGCTGCGTGCGTTCCCAGGGGAGGCTTTCCCTTGCCTCACCCAATGTCCCTCGCGAGGTGAAGCACGTCCCCGCCGTCACCGGTGCTCTGGCTGCTCCCTGGGGCCGGGGGTACGCGGCGGGATGAAGCTTGGAGGGGAAAAAAGATTCCTTGCAAATGGCTGCAGCACAAGGTTGAGGCACCGAAGCTGGTTGTAAATTCGCCCGCTTGGGTGCTGGCCGCGGGCACGGCGGCTGGGAGCTCAGCGAGCGTCGGCCCACCGCCTCCCGTGCCCTACCGCCCTCCCTGCCAGCCAGCCCCGCAAAGCCGGGTCCGTGTGAAGCCGTACGGATGCGGCGGTTTTCCTCCGGAGCTGAAGATGTTGAGCCTCTTACATTGGCTACAGCTGCCCCCTCTGAGAACTGATTTTGGGGGCAGCCAGCTGATGTTGCCCCTGCACCTCTGCAAGTCCTGAGTAGAGGACTGCAAGTCTGCAAGTACATCTGCCACTGAACGTCTTAATCTTTGATGAAAACCTCACAGTTTTGTCTCACTTCATAGCTGGATGCTTTGGAGCATCGTGATAACTCGTAGGCTGCGTGAGATACTTAGAGTTATCCTTTAGTATTAGCTTTCCTTCTTATAAATGGCAGGGGTGAAGTGCATACGGAGACTCTGCTGGAAACCTTGACATAGCTGGCTAACAGGCCCATTAGACAGTGGTGCAATTCACCCCTTGATCCTCTACAAATCTACGCTTTGAGAAAGCAAGGGGATAGTCTTTCACCGTAATAATTGGTTGCAGTTTGAACTGAAGTCCACAGGAGGCTAGCTGACCATTAGTGACAAGTTGTAGGAACACACTGCATACTGAATTATTTGAAAAACATCCTTCCATTTCTAAAACTTTATACTGAGTGTATGCGGCCAGTCACCAGATAATGTTATTCTCTTGTACTGTGAGAATTCTCTTCCCCTGGCTCAGTATATTTACACTGTGAGCTCTTCAGGGCTGGCGAAACATTCATGTTTTGTTTTGTCTGAAAAAATAGAATACACAAAACAGATAATAAGAGATAATAAGTATTCACATTGTACTATGATGTCTCCATATTCACACAGGCTAAGGAAGTGCTCCAGGTCTGTATATGCTTGCAGGTCAGAGGTGCTTGAAAATTATCTCTGTTTTAAAAATACCCACTTTTCAGAATGAAAACCTCTGCAGAAATGTCTCCATTCAGGAAAAAATCTCTTTAGAAATTAACAGATAAGGTGATAGTTTCATAAGGTGAAACTATCAAATTTCATTTTGGAAAGCAACATTTTAACTTTTTTCTGTTTCAAAACCATATAGTATAATTTTTAAATTTTGTATAATAAAACCCCTAAAAGCTGGAAATATACATTGGTTTGCAAACCATCCAGAATCTTCACTCACTCAGGTTTTTTTTAGCCATATAAGTTATTGCTGAAAGGACACATAGAGAGTTTTTGCAGGCAGAGTAGATCACCAGGGTTTCTTTCAGGAACTTCTGCTGAAGGGACTGACACTCCAAAATTAATTGCTGAGGTCTGCAAATATTGTGAGATTCATAATTTTCTTTTATTCTAACTCTCTTTGTAATAGTAGGCTTTATTTTTTCTATGTTCACTTTGAACAATGAGCTTCTAAAATCTGTAAATTATCTACATATAATAATGTTGCAATATTTTCCATGATTTATTTTAACATAAGAGATAAGACTTGGGAAATTCTGCAAGCCAGCCTTCTGTGTGATTTGTTGGTTAGTTTCTCCCTAAAGCCTTTTCCTGAAGGCAGGTAGCCAGACTAGTACCACCATATTTATTTTCTATTCTGATTTATGTATGGACAGTAGTATTGGAACTCATTCCTTAATGTTTTCTCTGGGGCACACAGGACTGAATGCTGTCTCTTCAAATCTGTCCTGTGGCGCAGCTTCTTAATCAGAGCTGACTGGTAGTTTTTCCATTCCTATACACATGACAGGTGGAAAATATCTGAACTTACATGCTTATAAAGGTAGAATGGTTATTGGTAGACTTTTCTCCTTTGAAATTAGATGAGATGTTGCTGCAATGAAAACAATTCTTTCACTGTTTATTTTCTGGATGATTCATTAAAATAGTGTTATTGGGAAATCAACACATTTTATTTGAAATTGTACAGAAGCAGTAAAAAAAGATAAAGTTGAGCATAATTTTGCATGTTACAGCAATTGTTTTGAGATAACTGTTTTGTATCCTTATTGACTGGCTTAGTTTGAATAAGCACTTTGACTGGCCAGGGAAGATTATGAATTCAATAAATAAAGAAAATTCAGACTGTGTATCTATTCCACTTTCTTTGCCAGGAAACAAATTAGCTTGAAGCATGTAACAGAATAAACAAAATAGACTTGGCTTTCGCAGTATGATCTCTGAGAGTTGCAGAAGTTACGCAGAACTCTCAGATTCTGCCAACAACCTCCTGACGTTTTACACATAAAAGATATGAGCACTGCCAGCAGTTTCTGGAGGATAGGGAAGTATCTAGCAATCAATAGTATAGTAGATTATCAACAAATATAACAAGGTGGCTTGATTGGAAGTAGTTCAATATGTATACCCAGTTTAATATTTTCAAGTTGTCCAACACAATGACTGTATGAAAATCAATCACTTTTTTCCAAGATTTAGCAAAATTGCCCTCTGGTTTGCAAGTTACATCAATAAAATCTTACAGGTGCTGTTACTGAAACAGAATGAAGATAAGTAGCAAGATAATTCCTATAATAACTCCTAGACAGATTCTGGTTGGTGAAAAATCAATCTCTAGCAAATGAATTATGCCGTCCTATTTAATTTGGAAAGTTTACATTCTGAATTTTCAGCCCCTCTGTTAATTATGTTGTTTGTATCATTTTAAAATCAGTTGTTCTAAGAAGAGAGGAACTGGCGGGCCTTGTCTCCTGCATGTGAAAGAACTGATGCTGAACAAACATGAGAGTTATCCCACATGGGTGGGACTGTCCTGCTGTTCTCACAGCGAAGTCTGTCCTACTCACTGCCTCTGAAACACGTAGAAGCTGAAAAAACTCTGAGGCAGACAGACAAACATTCGGATTAATTAGGAAAACAAACTGCAGATATGACGTATTTAACCATGGAATTTGAATATTTTAACTTTCTAATAGGTAGGCAGCAGCAATTTTTGGATCAGTTAACTTTTTGATGACGCTGTATCTGAAAACTGCCAGATTTTACCCTCTTTATAAATTAGTTTTCATTACAGCAATATTTGCCTTTCTTAGACTTATTTTAATTAAAGGGATAAAAATTTCTGTTTCCAAAGCAAGTGCAGAGTTTGTCTATAACTTCAGCACATTTCTGCTATGCAGTGTTAAGGAGGGAGGACCCTGTGGTATTTTCTGTGCAGCAATGTTATCAGTGTTAGGCAGTCGACCTAGTTTCTCTAGGGTGGTAGAAGCAGAGGCTACATAATACCGGACGGGTATCTACAGGGAGACATCCTAATTCCTCCTTCGCCATTCACAGGAAGGCTCACTATTTCACTGCCTGCATACAGCAACTTGTAAAGACTCAGACAGTCTTGAGTTTGAGAAAAAACTGCACACTAAAAGGTATGAGAGACCAGAATCTATTTTGAAAATCTTAACCACAATAACTACAGGTATGATCACCATTGGTGTAATTATCATCTAAAGTAGGCTTATCCCCTTTTGTTAAGCCAGGACCAATTTTGGTACATATGATTGTGTACATATTTAAAAAGTTCTTTACAGTACCCAGATTCAGTAAGGAAAAAAATGCTGAAGTAGTAGTGAAAATTGTGAAATTTGAATCTATTGATTCAAAGTGCTACACAGTGGTTTCACTGTACTGCCTAGGGATTCTTTAACTTCGGTATCTGAAGACGGAAAAAAGCTCAGTTCACCCTATCAAGGGAAAAAAAAAAAATCAATCCTCTGTTGACACAAATACATACATCCTCACAAAAAGCAGGCAGTTTTCAAAGTAATAGCTTTTTGTAGTAATTTCTGAACAACTATTGCATACATGGGTTTGAAAAACATGCTTGCAGCAGCTGTACAACTCCTGCAGTTTTTTCCCATTTTGGGATCCAGTCTTCACCCATGGCACCTACTAAATGAAGAGTGCCTTAACACATTAGACCTGCCTTCTCTCAAGTCAGATTTTTCCTTAGTTCAAGAAGGGGAAAGGAGTGTCTTGAGCAGTTCTGTGTTCAAGGGTGTCAATAAAAGGCTGAAAGAATCATTTGGAACTTTGAAAAAAGTACAACAGCCCAAACTTTACTGTCAGTTACACAAGTACAACTCCCAGGATCATACTGTCTTTGCTAGAAATGCAGTCAGAAGTAAAAATGTATCAACATTGTCTATTCTTGAACTTGCATCTCTGCACCTGAAAGCAGAATTTGCTTCAATACTTATAAATGCACCTGCCAGATCACCAATAGGCTAAGACAAACTCCCCTTCTGGGATGGTTTAAGCTAAAATGCCAGGCTGTGGGCCAGAGATTGTGAGACACAGGCGCATTTTCCATTACGACTGCTCAGGAAAGGTAATCTTTATCTTCTCTGAGCCTGGGAATAGTAATCCTTATCTTCTCAGAGCAGCAGAAATCCTTGCACTGTGCAAATTCAGGAGACACTTTTATTGAGCTTTGGAGGAGCTTTCCAAAACTTTGGCTCTTTCTCCTTGATGAGGCCAGGATTTATTTTTGAATTTAATAATTACCATAATACCAAGAATCATAACACAGCAGACCTCTTAACTTACCTGGCTCCTAACAGATTAAACTCGTTACTTATCTCTAATGCTTTGAGATCCCTCTCTCAAGAAACAAACAATTGCCAGCCTTAAACTCCAAAATTGTTTCTTTTTGCCAAAACACTGTACCAAAATTGCATCAGGGCGCGGTGAGGCCTGGCTGCTCTGCAAAGGAAGGTGAGCTGGGAGCCAAGGGCGACAGCAAGGCAGGTGAGAGCAGTGGCCTTGCCGACAACATTGCAGGGGTTAGGATCAGGGCCAGTGTCCTGGTTTCAGCTGGAATAGAGTTAATTTTTTTTTCATAGTAGCTAGTGTGGGGCTATGTTTTGGGTTTATGCTGAAAACAGTGCTGATAATGTGGAGATATTTTAGTTGTTGCTAAGTAGTGCTCACACTAGTCAAGGACTTTTCCAGCTTCCCGTGCTCCACCAGGTGCACAAGAAGCTGGGAGGGGGCACAGCTGGGACAGCTGACCCAAACTGACCAAAGGGATATTCCATACCATATGGCATCATGCTCAGCGTATAAAGCTGGGGGAAGAAGAAGGAAGGGGGGTCATTTGGAGCAATGGCGTTTGTCTTCCCAAGTCACCGTTACGCGTGATGGAGCCCTGCTTTCCTGGGGATGGCTGAGCACCTGCCTGCCCGTGGGAAGGAGTGAATGAATTCCTTCTTTTGCTTTGCTTGTGTGCGTGGCTTTTGCTTTGCCTATTAAACTGTCTTTATCTCAACCCAGGAGTTTCCTCACTTTTACTCTTCTGATTCTCCCCCTTCCCACTGGGCTGGGGGGAGTGAGCGAGCGGCTGGGTGGTGCTTAGTTGCTGACCGGGGCTAAACCACAACAGCCAGAGATGATGATCACAGTCAGACACAGTCCAGCAATGTCCTGGCAAGGCCATAGTGCTGGGGCAGGTGGAAGGCTGAGCCAGCAAGCCCAGCTGGTGGGTCCAGGTCAAGGCCAGACTGGGGAAGGTCTGGGAGTGGGTGCAGACCAGTTGTTGCACAGCTGTGGCACCAGTGGTAAAGCCACAGCTGGAAATGGCTCCCAGGGTCCCTTTCCGGGGAAAGGAGGGGCAAGTCCTTGCTTCCAGCTTTCTTCAGTGCATTGGTGAAGGAGTCCATCTTGGACTCAGCCAGCTGAACTCCTTCACTCTGCCAGCTAACACCAGAGGGGGTTCACACTCACAGCCCTGACAAATTGGACTTTGTGCCAAAACTTGGAGATGTAACACATGTGCATAGACACACACTGTAATTCAATCAGCTCCAGAGAACACTGGCAGAATTACTTCAGCTACTCTGGGCTTTGCTATCAGAAATATTTTGTAATTCTACTCTGAAGAGCCATTTTAGAACAATTGTTAGGACTTTGCAGTTAAGCTGGTTAGCTTACTGTAAATGGCCAAAAGTGCAAATGCTTGAAACTAGTGACTGGAACATTTTTCTATATATTTAGAAACTAATCCTAGCATCACTTCCTTTTTTGACCTAACAAACCTAATCAATTATTGTGACAGTATTTGTTTCTCTTGGTATGCTTACAGGATGTAGTGTCACCATTTTACTGTGTTACAGTGTCACACTGACACACCTGAGAATCTGGTAAAGGGGATCAGTCTTGCCCACTTACAAGCTTTTATCTCACCCTTTTTGTTGGATATTTCCTGCCTAGTTTTGAAGCGTGTTGCATGCCTAGGATGTAGCAAGTTCAAAGCAACAGCTGTAATGGCTACAGTAGATGAAGAGTAAGTGTAAAAGCAATTAGTTGGTTTTTTAATATTTTTTTCTTTTTTTCAGGACAGAAAAAGTTGACTGCTTCCATTTAAACATGCTGTAATTTAGGAAGGAGGTACAGGCAGAGATTTCCACGACAAGTGTAGGAAATACAAGACTCTAGGGAGCCAGAAGCCTTTGACTTGTTCATGCACAGGCTGTCATGTATCTGTTTGAGTGCTTTCCTGACAAAGAATGTCTTCTTGACTAAAGCCCTTTGAATTTTAATCCTAGTGTGTGCTGGATCGATGAATAAACATGAATTATGTTTGTATATTGACTAGGAGAGTCTCATGTCTGTAGCTATAACTAGTACAGTACCTGTTCATGTAGTAGCTTTTTGTGGAATTTCATGGGGTTTTGGGGGTGTGCTGGTTTGGTTTTTTTTTAATACAGACCTGTTTTCTAGGATCTAAACTTCGGTTCAATGTTCCACTGCTGAATAAATTGAATTAATCAGAGACCTTGCTAGGAATTTAAGTTATAAATTGTTTTTATTTAGAGAGTACTTTATGACATAGAAAGATTGCATCCAGTACTTGGTTCATACTTTATTATACTCTGTACATCTTGGTACATTATTATGAGCTATAAATACATGTGGAGTGTATTCAGTCTCTTTAATGAAATTTGTTTTGGTTGCCTTTGTTTTGGTTGCCCTGGGAATTTTTTGGTAGTTAGGATTTAATTTGCTTTGAGTTATCCTGTAGAGCTCAGTTTTTATTAACCCATGACAACAGCTATTTTAGGAGGCCTGGGCGATAGGAATCACTGGCTGAATCACTAATACATAGTATACAGGTGATGTAAGTTCCCATCTAGCATAACACTGCAACAGGCGTCCTAGAGAGGTGGTTGATGCCCCAAGCCTGTCAGCGTTTAAGAGGCATTTGGACAACGCCCTTCATAACATGCTTTAGCTTTTGGTCAGCCCTGAAGCGGTCAGGCAGTGGGACTAGATGATCGTTGTAGGTCCCTTCCAACTGAAATCTTCTATTCTATTCTATTCTATTCTATTCTATTCTATTCTATTCTATTCTATTCTATTCTGTTTAAAGTAATTGTAATATAAAAGATACATTTATTAATCAGTTAGTAATTGCTATGAATAACAACTACATCTTACCAATAAACAACCATTTAAATATTGTTATTCTTTTATAACTCATTAAGTATTCAGCCCAATTTCAGATTATAAGAACAATTTTTTATATATTATAGTTGTGTTTTAGCATCCGAATAATCATCTAGACAATGTGACCTAGAATAAAATCATAGTCCATTTGTTACCTTTTTTGTTATGTTTTGTTTTTGGAGATGTAAAAAGGTCTGAAATAGTAGATAGCTTGTGTAGAAGCTCAGTAGGCTGGGTCCTAGTGCCATGTAAAGAACAGTAAGTGATGTTAGCTGTAACAAAGAGAAATTATTTTTATTAAGCTAGTTTAAAATCTTTGTTTATTTGCAGTACTATTTCATTGATTTTAATACAGAAAGAAATGTTTTGTTACATAGAAATTGCAATACTGAATCAAGACAAAACTTAAATGTTTTTAAATCTTCTTTGCAATAGTGGCAGAAATCAAAGGACCTTGGGGAAGCACTGTGAAGTACAGGGCAGGGAATAATCCAGTCATGCTGAAATCATCTTCTTAATCCAATAAAAATACTTTAAAATCTCAAATTCTGAACACAGATTTATAATCCTTCTTTCCATAATTGTTGGTATACATTTGTTATTTATACTGTTGTAAACCTAGATGTTGACATTATCTATATAAACTGCAAAGTATATCTTGTATCCTGCTAAACACTTGTTCTTAACAATACTTACAAATAATATTACTTATAAGTAATGCTACCTTGCAGAAATACCCCTTGCTGAATTTTACAATGTGTCAGCAAAATTATTTTAACTGATTTAAAATTTTCTGCCTTCATTTTATTAAACTAAGTGTTTTCTTGTTCTTCAGTGGGAGGTGTATTTTAGTACAATGGGATTATATTAACATTATCTGTGTTTTAAACTGGAACACACCATGCTTTTCTGAATTTATAGCCATCTGAATTTTTGGGAGAAGAGATATAATTTGCAGTTCCATGTTGTTATTGGTGTTTTTACAGCTTGTTGTGCTGTAATTTCAGAGCTTTGGGGATGCATCTGAGTAACTGTACTTGAACAAATCAATTGTTGAGTATATATATATACAGTAATTCTCATGCTTCTAAGAAATATTTGCTCTGCTGTGAAGTACACATAATATCTCATTTGCACAGAAATGTCGAGAAAAAACCAAATGTACCACATTCCGAACACACAACAGTAACTCCAGTTGAAGCTATCACTCATGCACGCTGTAGGAATACCAAACATCTGAAAAAAAAAGAAAATTCTTGAAAACTACTGGACAAAATCACTGGACAGAAAATGGGATGTGTCCAAGGAAAGAGGCAGGCATGACAGTTTATGGTTTGCAACAGAACTTTGTTACAGGAATCATCATATTGTTTTTCATGTCTGCCTTCCAGTACTCTGTCACTGTTTTCTTTGAATTTCTTTATGAGGGAGGATGAACTTGATCATCAAAAAATTCCTTTCTTGATATAAAACCTAATAATCTAGGGTTGGAAAAAGAAGTGGTGCTCCTTGATACAGTGGTATTCTGTATGTTACTGGGTGCAGCATCAGTATGTGCAGCTACAGTTTGGATTCCTGAGAAAAAATCTTGGTCTGAATACTATGAAGATTAAAAAATTTACAAAATTCTAAATGCTGACATGCAGCTCATGTGAAAGATCTATTTATGTGTTTATTTAGTCTTTTGAATACAATACAAATGATAGCATGAATATGAAGGTGTTTATTTAGTCTTTTGAATACAATACGAATGATAGCATGGATATGATAGCAGTGATATGAAAATGTCTTATGCAACCATTTAAAATTCATTAGAAAGAAACTGTTAGACTTCATGGACTTTTGGATCATGTCTTTACTGGAGGGAAGGGAAGGGAAGGGAAGGGAAGGGAAGGGAAGGGAAGGGAAGGGAAGGGAAGGGAAGGGAAGGGAAGGGAAGGGAAGGGAAGAGAAGGGAAGGGAATATTTCAGTTGGAAGGGACCTACAATGATCATCTAGGCCAACTGCCTGACCACTTCAGGGCTGACCAAAAGCATGTTATGAAGGACATTGTCCAAATGCCTCTTAAACACTGACAGGCTTGGGGCATCAACCACCTCTCTAGGAAGCCTGTTCCAGCATCTGACCACCCTCTTGGTAAGGAAATGCTTCCTGATGTCCAGTTTGAACCTTCCCTGATGCAACTTCGAACCACTCCCAGGCGTCCTGTCACTGGATCCCAGGGAGAAGAGATCAGCACCTCCCTGTCCACTTCCCCTCCTCGGGAAGCTGTTGAGAGCAATGAGGTCACCCTTCAGCCTCCTTTCTCCAAACTAGACAAGCCCTGTGTCCTCAGCCGCTCCTCACAGGACATGCCTTCCAGCCCTTCCACCAGCTTTGTTGCCCTCCTCTGGATGCATTCAAGGACTGTCATATCCTTCTTAAACTGTGGGGCCCAGAACCACACAACACTCAAGGTGAGGCCGCACCAATGCTGAATACAGCAGGATAATCACCTCTTTTGACGGGTTGGCTGTGGCTGTGTTTGATGCTCCCCAGGATGCGGTTTGCCTTCTTGGCTGCCAGGGCACACTGCTGACTCGAGTTGAGCCTGCTGTCAACCAGCACTCCAGATCCCTTTCTGCAGGGTGGCTCTCCAGCCACTCCTCCCCCAATTTATACTTGTGTCCGGCGTTCCCCCTCCGAGGTGCAGAATCTGGCATTTGTTCTTGTGAAATTCTGTGCCAGTGATGATTGTGTCAGTCTGTCTAGATCCCTCTGTAAGGCCTCTTGTCCCTTGAAAGAGTCAACAGCACCAGTTTAGTACCATCAGCAAACTTGCTAATGGTGCATTCAAATCCTGCGTCCAGACCACTGAAAAAAATATTGAACAGAACCGGCCCTAGAATTGAGCCTGGAGGAACACCGCTGGTGACCGGTCACCAGCCAGATGTAGCCCCATTCACTAAAACCCATTGAGCCCTGCCTTTAAGCTGGTTCTACACCCAGTGCACAATGAACCTGCTCATCCCACAGCTGGACAACTTGTCCAGTCGAATGCTGTGAGGGACGGTATCCAAAGCCTTACTAAAATCCAAAAAAACTACATTCACCACGTTCCCTTCATCTACTAGGTGGGGGACCTTATCATAGAAGGATATCAAATTAGTTACACAGGACTTTCCCTTCGTGAACCCATGTTGACTGTGCCTGATGACTGCATTATTCTTTAAAAGCCTTTCAGTAGCACCCAGTACGATCTTCTCCATAATTTGTCCAGGAACTGAGGTTAGACTAACAGGGCTGTAGTTGCCTGGGTCTTCCCTTATGGCCTTTTTGTAAATTGGAATAACACTGATGAGCTTCCAGTCGGCGGGGACCTCACCAGACTGCCAAGACCTTTGTTAGATGATCAAGAGGGGTCTTGCCATAACATCGGCTAGCTCCTTCTGTACTCTGGGATGAATTCCGTTAGGCCTCATGGTCTTGTGAACCTTCAGCTGGTACAGCTGGCCCCTTACAGTTTCAGTGTCCACAAATGGAAAGTCACTGTTCCCACGCTTGTGGTCCTCCGACTCAGGGGACCGGGCAGCCCAAGGTCTGTCAGTGTTATTAAAGACTGAGGCAAAAAAAGCATTGAATGCCTCCGCTTTTTCTTCATCCCTATTAGTCAGGTGACCATCTTCAACGTACTTAGATTTCTGTAAGTTCTGCAAAAATTAGCAGCTATGTACAGAGGAAAGCAAACAAAGTCAGCGCTTCTGTTGAGCATGAACTCTAGAGTTAGCCATTTATATGGTTTCGTGGCTAGCAGTCGCATGCACGTACCAGCTGAGCAACTCACAGAATCACAGATCAGCACATAGAAAGCTAGTAATCAGCCACAGTATGCCCTGTCGCTTGTCTTGCTTAAAACGGAGGGACGTGAAAAATAATTACAGGAAACGTGGAAGGCTAGAATGACCAAAGAGCGAGAACTGAACTGAAACTGTAAGAGAGGAGGGGAGGAGTTGTAAGAAAATGGATGACCGGGGATTCTTGTTGCTGAGGGGCAGCAGGAATATGGGACACATTCACAGAAATCACATTTTATTAGGTCCAGTGTTCACTTGTTTTCTTTTTTGGGGATGAAGTTTATTATTGACCTTGGTTGTCATGTTTCAACAAGTAGATACTGGTGTACAGAAATTATTAATTCCTAACTTACGTTTAGAGTGTACCCAACATGGTAATACAGAATGACTAAAAAACTTTCATTGTAGATGGAAGCAGGCAAGGATACCATCATCTAATACTATTTTTTTTTTTTTTGCAAGAACTGACTCTTTATTATTGGAACAGAGTGTGGGGATACTTACACTGACAAGAGTGTTGAACAATGTAAGCGTATGCTAGTTCAAATATTCTACATGAAGTTGATAATGAGAGATTTCACTGAGGAATGATTACTGTTATTAATAAAAATCCATATTTAAAATTCATAAAAATAGTAGTTGAAAACAGGTGAGGCTTCATTGCTGTAGACAATGTGCAGCATGTCTTCTCTGGCCTTGTTTTTGTATGGCATAGTCTGTGCTCTGTCTTCATCCCAAATGCTGCGAGCTTCTCCTCCCACTTTCTGTATGCACAGAACATAGCACAGTTCTTCTCGTGCGAGGCTATTATTTTTCCTTTTCCCTTGCTCTGCCCCTGTCTTTGTTTCCTCGGTAGAGTATGTCTTTTTGCTTATCTCCCTCTTTAGTACGATGTACATTGCCCAATGTTGTGCATAAATCTTTCTGTCCTACTGTGCGCCACCCTTTCCCACCTCCCCCCAATAAAATGTGAAACTGCTTTCTGCCTGCCTCTGAACAGTAAAATGTACTTCTAAATATAGGTAAGTGACCGGCCCACAGGTGAACTCACTCTGTATGAATAAATGATTGATTAAAGGCCACTAGTAATTTATTCAGTAACAGATGAGAAATAAAGGCCAGGAACACTGCTCCAAGTGAGCAGCTCAGTCGTGGATGGCGGTGATGAGTCACACTGGCTGCTGCGATGGCCTCAGGGCCGGCAAGGCTCTGTCACAGAATCAATCACAGAATGGTAGGGGTTGGAAGGGACCTCTGGAGATCATCTCATCCAACCTCCCTGCTTGAGCAGGGACACCTAGAGCAGGGTGCACAGGGCCGCGTCCAGGCAGGTTTTGAATATTTCCAGAGACGGAGAGTCCACAACCTCTCTGGGCAGCCTGTTCCACTGCTCTCTCACCCTCACAGTAAAGGAGTTTTTCCTCATATTCAGGTGGAACTTCCTGTGTTCCAGTTTGTGCCCATTGCCCCTTGTCCTGTTGTTGGGCACCGCTGGAAAGAGTCTGGCTCCATCCTCTTGACACCCACCCTTTAGGTATTTATAAGCATTGTTAAGATCCCCCGTCAGTGTTCTCTTCTCCAGGCTGAACAAACCCAGGTCTCTCAGCCTTTCCTCATAAGAGAGATGCTCCAGTCCCCTGAGCATCTTTGTAGCTCTCCGCTGGACTCTCTCCAGTAGTTCCCAGTCTTTCTGGAACTGGGGAGTCCGGCGCTGCACACAGCACTCCCGAACGCCTCGGAGGTGTCCGCCCCCCTCGCACGTCTCAAAAGGGCGGGTCAGGGCCCTCCCGCCGCCGCGGCTCCCCTCAGCCGGCACGGCCGCGCTGCGCCACCGCCTTCCGCAGGGTGCTGGCGGGGCAGCTCCTGCCGGCTGAGGGATGGGTAAGGGGCAGCAGGGCCAGGGGGCTGGGGTGGGCTGGGCTGGGCCGGGCCGGGCTCGGCTGGGCGGGGGTATGTTAGGCTAGGCTAGGCTAGGCTAGGCTAGGCGGGGGGGCCCCGGCTCCCGCTCCCCACCGAGGCCCCGCCCTTCTGTTCCCGCCCCCCGGGCCGGGATTGGTCGCTGCCTCTTCGCCGGGGCCAAATACTGGCCGCCGGCGGCGGCTGTAGAGTGGCGGGATTGGCTGTAATGACGGCTGTGGGCCCCCAGGCGGCGGCTGCGGGCGGCGGGCGAGCTGGCCTCGCCGGGCTCGGGAGGGGTGAGTGCGGGCCCTCGCGGCGGCCGGCCCGGCCCGCCCGGGCGGCTGCGGGTCGCGCCCGGGCCAGCCTCGGCTCGAGCCCCGGGCTCTGCGTGCGGCCTCCGGCTGGGGAGGGAGGACGGTGGCGGAGCCAGGCAGGGCCGCGCCGCGGCCGTCTTCGGCCCCCGCGGCGGTCGCTCGGGCCGCGGAGCGGCGGCCTCCCCTCAGGGACGGGCCTGCGGGGCCCGGCGCGGCGCGGGGGCGGCCCCGGCCCGGCCGTGCTGTGAGGGTGCGGGCCGCAGCCGGTGGGCCGAGGGGAGGCCGAGAGGGCACCGGGGCCGCCTCCCTCCGGCGCAGCGGGCCGTGGTGCCCGGCGTGTCCCCCTGCGGCAGGGGCCGAGGCCGTCGGTGGGCGCGGGGGAGCCGGCGGGGCTCGCAGCTGCGGGGCAGGCAGGGGCAGGCCTCCAGCTCAAAGTTTTTTAGGTTGTTTGAGATTTTTTGATTTTCTGTTTTTCGATTTTGATTTTTTTTTTGGTGGGGTTTTTTGGTTTCTTTCCTCCAACATGGTGACAGTGATTCACTATCCCGATATTTCACTATATCTGAGCCTCCTGCGGGGTGCTGAGGCCGGAGAGCTGTCAGCAGTGGTGGGTGTGGGCTCCCCTCACCGTCTGGGGCAGCAAGGCTCTGGGAGCAGCCCTGCAAGCTGGGTGGGCTGGGTTCTGGCTGTGCTACCTCAGACAAAATAAAATTGGGTGTGAGCGGGCTCAATTCTAAAGCAAGCCACTTGACCTTGCTTGAACTCAGTTACAAAGCACTCACGCTACCTGTTTGCTGGAGGAGAGGTGGTCTGAGCCAGCCGTTTTGCAAAACCACCCCCAAATTCAGGGACAGGAGTGTGTCTTGGGCCTGGAATCCAGAGGAGACTTGTTAAGGTGCATCAGCTAAAAAGCATGCGTTTTCTTACACATGAGCAAAAATGCATCAACCTGTAGTAACACTGCGCAGGATGGGTTTTGCACCTGGATGAGAGCCTCCCTGAGGGTGTTTGTGTGCCTTGCTGTTGCATCTTTAGTAGGTTCACTTGAACTGCTTGTCTTCAGCTGAGCTGACTGCAGTGCAACTGAGTTCTCTCAGAATGCTGTGCCCTGCAGTTATGCTTGACTGGATACTGCTGGTGAATTAACACTTTTTACGAAGAATATATATCAGTTACATAGCATGTGAGTCTGTATGGTGCACAAAGATGATCAGGTGTAAAAAGTTGATATTCTAACTGTGGTGTTGAGGACTTTACAGAATCTTTCCGAAAGCCAAGAGGCTGCATTGGGTCCTTTTTCTGTACTGGGATGTGTTCAGACACCTCATTCTTTCTGCGTGCTTCTTGATTTGCACTTGTCTGTGTACACAGTTAAGCAATTTAGAGGAATGATTTTTGATTAAAATTGTTACATTCTGTCTAGACAAAAATAAATCATGTCCTGTAGCAATGAAGAGTGCTGTCAGACTGTTACTGTTCTCTGTTAATGCACGAATCATGAGGAATACATACTTTATAGATGTGAATTTCATTTAGAAGTGTGCATATTTAAATTTGTGTAAGTAAATATATGTAATAAACTTATTTTATTTGCAGCTGAGTCAGACTTGCACAGAATTGATTTCTTGCTCTTTCTCGCCCATTAAAGAAAGGAAAATGGCTGGAACAAGTTGTTCAGAAAAATCATTATTTTGAAGTTGCATTAAAATGCAGGATCAAGAGACTTCTGTGAAATAAGCCTATTTTTTTATTTCCTTTGCCACCTCGGTGAATTGTAATGCAGTGTAGGCAGTGTGCAAAAGTTCTTGACTGATCAAAGCCTCATCAAAATAAGACATATTTATGAATTATTGCCTTGTTGAGTTAGCTGCTCCCACGAAGAAGTTTACTTCTGCAAAAGCAGTTTAGCATAGCAAGTGGAAAATACCAATATTATGTATTAGGTTAATTCAGCAAATACTTTTTGTAATTCGGCAAAAAATTGTGTAATGTTATGGGTATTTGTAGCAAAAAGTTAAGCTGGCATTGCTACCACTTTTATGTAGTAATGTCCCTCGTGGTCTATAGTACTTGTTGAGTAGTGTTTGTTTTGATTCTTGGTCTCTTGGGAAGGCTTGAATAAATCAAAAAGTATTACTGTGCTCTACAGCAGTAGAGGCCAGAATCCCATTGTACGGAGGACAATACATTTGTAAGGCAGACAGTCCCTGGCTTATAGTTTGCAGTGTAAGTAGTGTTTGTTTGGCATCTGAGGTGACTGGAGTTCTGGATGTAATTGAAGTTGTGAGCATAAAACCTACAGTTCAATGAAGGTTTTTCCTAGTATTTCTGAATTATATTTTGAGCAAAGCATGGGGGGTAAATTTGTTCTAATTCATTTATTCACTGATACATTAATGATCCCCCTGTGTTTTTATGGGTAGAGCTGTAAGTCTTAAGAGTCTGCTGCAGAGATATAATGAAACTTCAGCAGTCTTCTATCTCTCTGTTTTAGTAGTGTATTTGGACAGGTACCAAAGGTCTGCTTTGCGTTCATTTCAGTTGGCAAATGTTTTTAAAAACTTCATTTGATACCTTGAAACAATGTTAGAGTTACAGAAACAACTTTGAATGTGGGGTAAGTGTAGATAAACCCAAACCCCTGAAGGAGGAGAATGCTAGCTAACCTCGGCATTCTGTTCAGAGCATCTGTGGCGAAGTGATATTTTCCCTGTCCTTAAAAGACACACGAACCTGAGCTTAGGATGGTACTTTATTTCTGTCAGTGTTTGGAACTTTAGCTTCTGTGGCTTTGATAGAAACACACTTCATGCCGTATCGCAGGAATATCCTGAAGTGCTTGGGGTAATGCTGTACACTTTTAATATAGGGGCACCTATTTGAATTATCAAAGTGTAAAACATAGTAGGTCCTGCAAGAGCCTCGTTTGTCTTACAGGCCACAGCTGGCTGAGCGGTTTTGTGGTATTTGTGGAGCAGGGCTGTAACTTATTTATATGGGAATGAATGTAATTGTTAACAAGCTTTTAGTAATGAGTGGAATACTCTGCAAGGATGACAGAATGGATGGCCATGTAAATTGCTAAATGCTCGTGTGTCACAATAGGAGAAAGTATGTAGAAATTCTGCTGCTAATGGCGTTAATAGTTCTGAATACTTTTAAAACAGCTTTTCAAATTTGATGTCAAGTGTGATGTTTTGATACTAAACCCTTTTACAGCATTTCAGGTAACTAAATATGTGATTATGGAAGCAGAGAGAGTTCCACCTGGCACATAGATCTGTCATTTCATATGTGCTTACAGTTATTAAAACATGACCTGAAAAGTTTGCAGTTGTTCAGATGCTAAAATCCCCTGTGTTTTTTATGTATTGCTGTACCATTGGCAGTATCTGTCTGGTACATGGTAAGCAGGGAGAAGAAAATCCAAGGTGATAACTGGTTTGTGTGTGAAATGATGCAATTTATTGATACTATAGAAAAGTAGAATACAGATAAATGGTTCTGATCCTGAGGGTGGATTGTGGGTGGTTGCTCAGATTAGTGATAATCAGTTACACCAAAATGTCGTACCGTGTCAGAGGTGAAATTTCTGAAACAATCGAGAGAGAAGTTTCCGTAATCCAGATTATTTTAAAACAGTAGCGAAACCCACCTTCTGTTTTAGTGGCTCGGTAGTCAACTTTATATCTTAAATAGGTGTATCTTCATCAAATGTTTGGTGAACAAGGTATTTGTAGCTTGGTGACAGTTTTACACTACAATTTTTTTTTAAGATATCGGGCAGTTCTCAGAGTCAGGAATCTGCAACGGTATTTCTGTGGCCTAAAAATTGGCTCTTAGGTAATGGATCTGTAATATGTTTCCAAGATTGTAATAAGGTGCTTTAAGTGAAAAGTGGTTGTTTTTAAAAGGAGATGATGAAAATAATCAAGTGTTTATACCACACCCAGTAAAATTGGTGCCATTTCATAGAGCATATCAATTGTGTAACCTTTTAGAAATTAAAAAAAAAATAATGTATAGAAGTAAGAGAAGTTGATCAGTAGAGAAATTGTGATTTATCTTCGAAGTTATGTGAAAGCAGGCAAATAGTGATTGGGACTCACATTGTAGGTTATTTCTTGCTCTACACACCAGGGATTTGGGAAAAAAAGCACGCTGATTTTTTCCCCTTCCACCCCAACATGATTGTGATTCCAGCCCTGGGAGCAGAATAAATAATCTGAATTTCTGGAGGGCTAGTTTAGGGAAGTGATCGTGGGGCTGGTAGGGACCTCGAACAGTTACCCTGTCAGGCTTTTCCTCTCTCCCAACCCTTCTTCACAGTGATTCTCACATTAGATGTTTGTTTGAAACCCTTTCTCTGGGCTGTGTTGCTGATAGATATTCTTCAGCCTCCCCAGGCAATCTGTTTAAGTGTTATGATATTCCTACCGGTAGAAACTGAGTGATCTTTTTTGAAGTATGGTATGTAAAACTATATGCAGAGTGGCTAGATCTGATTTTTAACATCATCGGTCAGGGTAGAAGGGTTTTTTTCCTGTCTTGCAGCCTTCACTCTTGATACAGCTCTTTTTTTTTGCATTTTGCCAAACAGAGGGAAGTATTGACTTGTGTGTAACTTGTAGTCCTCTATAATCCTCTGCTGCCCTTCTGCTTAGCTGCACATTGCCAATTATTCCCCCTTTGGTAATTTGCTCAGTAGTTTATTCACACCTGACAATAATATCCTGCACTTCTCCTTTTGAGAATGATCTCACTTTCTGCACAGGTATATTTGAATCACTTCACATTCTGTTTCTAAAATTTAGAAGTCTTGATCGCCCAGCTGACTTCAGGTGAGCTCTCCTGTCTTGTCCGTTGGATCAGAGGCTTTTGTTACCCTTGTATCCAAGATACAGAATTCTCCTTATGAAAGGAAAAGAGTTTAAAGCAGTGAGTTTTTGCTGTTCAGGAAAAAAATTACTTTGAAAAAAAATGATTTTCACTACTTTTGGTAGTGGATAAGGATTCATTACATACTTTGGGTTAACTTTGCTTTAATAAAGACAGTTATGCAAGATGAAAGCAGCAATGCAAAAGTGCGTCTTTGGGCTTGATAGTTTGCTGAATTGTATCTGTCCATCATGTCAGGGTTTCAAGTACTTGAACTTCCACCTTGGGTTTTATCTCTTATTTACTGTGTTTATCAGGGAGAAAGGAAGTGACTGTTTTAACTTCAAGTATGCTGAGGTCATCTGCACTGACAAAAGTAAAAGTGAACCTTGTCTGCTTAAACTAAAGAAAAATTTTGGCATTTTGTTTAGTACTGGTTTCTATTTGCTGTCTTTCAGCTCTAGAGAGATGCTTCCTTCTCTAGAAAGTTTGTAATTGGAACTGAAATAGACATGCAAAATGTGGAAGTTGGAGGTAAAGGAAAAAGAGAGGACAGATATGGGGGGGTTTAGTGCTTTTTTAATTTTAGTGGATGAGTAATTTGAGTAGGAGGGAGAGAAGGAGACAGACTACTGGTACACCTTTTATTAAAAATAAGGTCTGAATTTCTGGATGTCTTCTGAAAAGCAGTAGGTAAAAATTGCTATTTTCATGCCCTTCGTTTAGTAAAGATATTTAGAATACAAAAACTTGTGATTTTGGAGAAGGAGAGAGAGATGAAGGTTCAGCTGATGATTAGCAGCCCGTAATAGTGTTCTGTATTAACGGAACACATCGCTACAGGGGCTCCTGGCAAAGTTAGGCTTTTTATTCTTTAAGTTGTAATGCTAACTTTCTAGGGGAGGGTGGGATTTGTTCTTAATTGGTTAGTACATGACACATACACTGTCCTTGTCTTTAAAAGCTTTTAGTACTTCATTTACTTAATCTTCTCTCTCTTGAGTTGAGATTTAATGTGGAATTTATGCTGAAGCTGTTTGTCAGGATAAAAACTGGAAAAGCAATTATTGTATTAAGCCAGAGCTGGCAGTTGGTAGGACAGATTTGCATGTCCTACCAAAGCCAGGGTTGAGTCAAAGTCAAGAAAGAAGAAAGTGATGCGTTCAAACTATTTACAGTTTTGTGTAAGAAAGTAGAGAGCTGGAAATAATGTGGAAGTTGAGTATAATGCTGGAGTAGCTAGATGGTCAGAGGTTTTCAGACAGCGAAAAATCAATGTGGGAATGATTAAGGATCAGTGCCCAGTGAAAGTGGGTCTATGGCTTAGGGATGCAGGGGCTTTGGCAGCAGAGTTTGCATACCAATTCCTGCCTTAAGCTGCTTGTGTCTGGCTCAGTTCTACCACCTCAGCTGTGCTAATGCAACTATCTGCTGAGGTTTAAAACAAACAAAGACAGAATTAGACCCTCAAAGAAGGGGATTTGGTAAAGCTGAGTAAGTTAACTTGGTCCAATTTACAGCTTGACAGCCAACTGTTGTAACCACAGATGTAGCCTAATCAGAGCAAGCCAGCCTAACCCTGGCTTCTTGGCTGAAGTGAACAGATGGAAGACATCTGTATAGAGGGATTCTGTGCACCCATGTTGGTCGGCAGAGCCTGGATGAAGCAATAGGAAGCATGCAGGATCTTGAACTCCAGGAGGATGTTCAAGGATGGAAAGGAACTGTGTCAAGATGGTGGTTTGTAGCAATTTGCCCATTTAGACACCTCTACATGGAACGTGGTGACTGGGCTCCACTTGTAAAAGTTCTGGACTTGAATGAATTTTGTGTCTGTATTTTTCTTCATGACTTTACCAAATACTAATTTCCCAGTGAGTAGATCTCATGCACTTCCTTCAGAGCAACCATTTAGACTTTCCTGCATATACGTGAATTCACTATCATTTGTATAGTGCCAGCACCTGTTCCCTTTAAAGTCTGGCAAAATTTCATAATTTGGACAGAGATGTGAATTGTATATGCTGATTATAGGAGGTCATTAATTGAGATTAGGAGTATGCAGACAATGTCCAAAATACTAATGGACTTCCTTCTTTTAGCCTGCATGTTGACTAGTGCTTTGATAAATGCAGCAATTGAACTATTTATATTTTTGTGCCTAATGGACTGCAATATTTCAGAACCTCAGTTTTGCATTTATGGCACAAAAAGTATACAAAACTGCAAACTTTCAGGGAAATGCAGAATAGAAACTGTTTAGTATTGAAGTGGAAGGAAGCTGCTATCGGCTTGCTGGTGTTCATACCCTCTTTTTTAATATTTGGTAAGAGACTTGAATCAGTATCAGAATATTTTGCAATGACCTTGCTTTTGGGGGTCTTTCATTTTAAAATATGTGTGTGTGGAGGTGGATGCTAGTAGTGTTTTGTTTATGTATATATTTTATTACCTTTTCAGGCAATTCCAAGCGGTGTCTGTTATGTCAACAGTCTAACACTTAAGCATTTGTATGGCATTGAGCTAAGACAAATTGTGTTCATCAGTAAGGAGAAGAAGAAAAAGACATAAAGCCTGCTTGGAATTTATCTTCCAATCTCTTCTGTTGAAATAGAAAGCTTTTTTCTGAAGCAGCATTTTAGAGTTTCTGTCTTCTAAATTGTTTATTACTAACTGATTACATTATAAGCAGAAATAATAGGCTTCATACAATATCACCAACCATCCTACATTAAAATGCTACTAAATGTCAGGGAGATGGGGTCTGTTTGGTGGTCTCATCCTCCTTCTGTCTTCCCAAAGAACAATCTCTTACTACTCTTTGATCTGATTTGGTATTTCTTGGAGACTGGGAATTTGGCCTGTGATCAAAATTGCAGTGGAAGGGTGCACCATAACGAAATCCCTTCCCTCCCTTTCAGCCCTGGGAATGCGCAACCTTCCTATTCTCGCCTGTTACGAGATGACTGTGCACTGCTGCTGTGTTTTCCAGCCCTGCTGCTGCAGGCAGCATGGTCTGGTTCTGACCTCTTCTTCCTGCTGCTGGAGCTGAAAGCCTGTGTAGATAGCCTTGCTCTAGGGATAGGCCTGCAAGGCATGTGGGGAGGGCTGTGCATGGGTGAGAGCAGTGTAGAGCAGGGGATAAGTGAACTGTCTTAAAAGTGTCAGTACCTAATTGTGGTACTGTATTTGCTTAGTGTTGTAAGACCAACTTGTATCACTATTTTACTGTCACTAGCACTGATTCTGGTTGTATCAAAATTGATAGGGTCAGGTTACTAGTATAAGAATAAACATGTTGACATCAAGTGTACATGCACACTTTTAAGTTATGAGTTTAGTTTGGAGTGACTTAACAAGTAAGTGTGAAAAGCCCAGCAGTGTTTTTGAAGTTCTCAAAATATAAATTTGCTGTGATTAATATTTTCATTAGCTCTTTAAATAGTGTCAGATGCAGAATTATACTTGTCATTAAACTGGGCAAGGTGACAATAAGCTTTTTCTGTATTCACAAAGGTCTTCAGATGTCTTTAATTGCCTATGCTGTATTTTCAAAGTTTCAACAGTGGAAAAAATGTTATTCGTGCTTTCTGAAAGATTCCTTTGCACTATTGAGGTTCCAGAGACCCAAACTGGTCAATCTGTTTGAAGGTGCCACCAGCTGCTGTTTCAGTCATTACAGAAACTGATTATTTTCTTAATCTGGGATGTTAAAAAAAAAATATTTTCATTTAAAGTGAGTTCAGTGGTAGGCCAGTTTGCCAGCTTATTGAACTTGGACCACAAGCTACCTTCAGCCTTGGGCAAAGAGAAGGAACTATACTAAGTAAAAACATTGACTTAGTGGAATCTATAGCTCAAAGGAGAGTGCAAAATGACCTGGAAGGTTAGTGAAAAGACAATTATTAATGCCTGGAAAATAAATCCCTGAGGCATATTTCATTTTTCAGTGTACATGTAGCTGAGCTGATACTGCTTATAGAAATAATCACTACTCAGTTCTCAAATATCGGAGTGAGCAGCCTAAAGTCACTGTTAAACCGAAGACTTTGAAAAAGGAACTTCTGGGTGAATAAATCTGATCCTTTAGAAAAACGTATAATTTTTGCTTATGATATGGTACACTGGTTTCAGCTGGGATAGAGTTAAATTTCTTCACAGGGGCTTGTATGGGGCTATGTTTTGGATTTTTTTCTGAGAACAGCATTGATAACACAGGAATGTTTTTGTTACTGCTAACCAGTGCTTACACAGAGTCAAGGCCTTTTCTGCCTCTCACTCCACACCACCAGCAAGTGGGTGGGGATGCACAAGCAGCTGGGAGGGGACACAGCTGGGACAGCTGACCCCAACTGACCAAAGGGATATTCTGTACCATACGGCATCACATGCAGCAGTAAAACTGGTGGGGGAAAGGAAGTTGGCCAGGCTGCTGTTACTTTGGAAATGTCCAGGCATCAGTGGATTGCTGGTGAGCAATTGGGGGTATTTTGTGTCACTCTTTTTCCTTGCTTTTGTTTCTTTTCCTCTTTATTATTTTCATTTTCCTTTTAAAAAAAAATTATTAAACTGTCTTTATCTCAGCTCATGGGTTTTCTGGCTTGTACCCTTCTGATTCTCTCCCCTATCCCACTGGGTGGGAGAGTGAGTGAGAAGCTGTGTGGTGCTTAGCTGCTGGCTGGGCTTAGACCATGACAAACAGTTTTCTGATGTTTAGATAAATCCCAGACAGGGAAGGTAAGTTCTAACTGAATATTTATTGTTTTGAGTGGAAATTTGCCAGTATACGTAGTTTGAAGCTTGTGAGCATAATAAAACTTTTAAAGAATGTCAGTGATAATCTGCCCATAGTGGCAAGAGAGGGAAACTGCGACAGTAATATGTTGTTTCAAACATTGAAATATTTCTTTCTGGTTTTGGGGATTATTTTATGCCTTTCTACTGTTAACTGAAATGGAGTAATCTCTCCTCCATCCTGAGAAGTGGTGCTTAAACTGAAAATTTTCCTCTAATTCAAATTCCTTTTTCATTCATCTGCTCTTGTAAGCTTTCAATACCTACGGGAGAGAAAGATGTAGAATATTGGTTGCAGATAAAGAATATTGGATAATACAGTTTAAAAGATAATGTGAATATTTTTTGCATGCAACTTTTATCTGAGTCATTCAGGGATGTGCTTTCATTATGGTTTGGAATTAGTGAGGTAAGGGAGAGGGTGTCAGGAATGTGAGCTGTTAAGTTGCACCTGTTTGACAGCCAGATGCATTCTTATACTTCTGGGAGTAAATGCAGATTTTTTTTTTAAGATGGTAACCTAGAAAACAGTAATCATGTCAGTATTACATGCATTCCCTTTTTAAACCTTGAATGTGAGATCCTGTTCTTGTGTTGTGGAAAAGAAATGGTTTCTGTAATTCACAGAAGTAAAAGAAAAAAGAACAGCTAAGTAGAAAAAAGGAGATTTGTTTTTGCTTCTGTGTCAAGTGCTGGTAAGATTTGGACCAGAATATGCTTACAAGTTTTTTAAGAATGCTGGGAAGAATCTGAGGAAGAGCAGAAAGAGTTATGAGTTATTAAGAGTGAAAAAATACTCCTTGGAGATAGTTGAAGCTCACTTTACATGTCTCAAAAAAAAAAAAAGGTAGCTAGTTAAATACCTTCTGCAGCAGAAAATGATGACCTCCCCTTCTTGTCTTTGGGATGAAAAACACTTGGGACTGCTTCCCGGCTGCTTCCTCTTGCTTCCCCCCCTGCCTCTCCATCTCCCCATGCCACATACTCCTAGCTTTGATTTCCACCTGTGAGGTATATAGTAAGTCTAGGAGGTGACTGTATGTGTGAATGAATGATACCGAGGAAATAAAATTGGACATAATAAGGTGAAAACAAGGTCCAGGTAAATTTGGTGGAATACTTAACTGAAAATGACCTTGTGAGGTTTCTAGGGTTATGGGATATATATATATTTAGTGGAATCTATGAAACTCAGTTGCCTTCTCCTTAAACTGCAAAGATTGCTAGGTATGTAAGGGAAGGCTTTCAGTATTTCAGCTCTTGAAAAAAGGCAATATTTTGTTTGGATGTTCAGAACTGTTTTAGATAAACTGTGATTTCTTTAATCTACATAACCTTTTTACCATTGCTTCTATGGATTAGGCTCTGCTCCAACAAAGTGGTGCTGTCTGGTAGTTCACAGCAGTTCTGGGAGTCATGAATAACCCCAGTGTGCCTGCCTTTGTGGCAGTTGACATCGCCATGTTCAGGAGTTAAGTGTATGCCACAATTGGTGTTCTTACATCTGCATTGGTGATGGTGATTTGTATGAGTAGTGTTGTAGATCTAGGTCATGCACTCCTTGATCCCAGAGAGCTGCTTCCTGTTTTTCTAGTGTGCAGGATGTGAGGGTGACAAGAAGATAGGGGAGAACAAAAGGTAATGGAGAGGAGAGTAAAGGGAGGTGTCTGGGTTTCAGTAGGTGAGGACTGGGATGCTGTTGGAGGACTCGGCATGTAACTGAGCAGGAGACTCCAGTGGTCCTAAATCTGGCTCTGTAAATTCGAATGGATTGAGATGTATATGTAGGGTTGTGATCAAGAGGATGGATCATTTCTGAATGCTCGAATTATGGTGCTAGGTTGTGAACGCATGTAGGCGTGCATCTACGGTTAACCTTGAACATTGTGTTACTTCTGGAAAAACAGTGGTGTTTTCTGTGGGAGAGGACAAATTGGTTATGGAAGTCAGAGGGATTGGGTCTTGATTCTTAGGCTTTCTGTGTTACAGGCTGTAGTTTGCTCACTGTAGGAAGTGGAGTCCTTAGTGTAGTATTTGTGGAAGTAAAGAAGAAGTATGCCACCCTGTGCTGGTGATTAAGGCAGTGCCAGGGAAAGGCTGGACCTACCTGTTCGTGCACTGTGCATTTTAGGAGACACTCTCCTCTTTTTTTTAATCCAGCTCTGGTAGTCTAAAATGCTTTTCTGCTTTATGACTTGCTAATGATCCTTTGAGGAATTCAGGTGAGTGTAGTAGCCTTTTGAAAGGACGTAGGTGCATGTATAAACATTTTTAGCCTACTAAACTGAGTGTCTGAAAGAAGATAGAGCAATACCTGCTTTTAAGGTTGGGTTAGCCTGGAGGGAGGACCCGAGAGAGGATATTATGTGTCTTGGGAACTTGATTGCCTGAAGGGTTTCTTGTACATTGATCTCTGGATTCAGATGGCTAAATGCTGCCCATTTTAGGCATGTAGGCAAATAAAAGCATGGCTCCTTCTCTTATTTTGAGATATTTTGTATCTAGGTAGAAGTTAACCTTTCCTGTAAACCAGATGTGACATCCAAACTTTCAGTAAACAGTAAAAGCTTTCACGCTATTGATCCAACAAATCTTTCCCAGGGCAGAAGAATAACTGCATGATATATCTTTTTAAGAACAATTGAATACGAGATGAGATACTCCGTATGTGAGAGAATAAATTGGAACAAAAAATGTAGTGCATTGCACCCAGCTTTAAAGATTTTGCACGCTGTGAATATCAATTTAAAAAAAAATAAAACATTTGCATTCAGAGAGTTTGACTCTTGAGTGGACATCTGGTTTTGAACAATACTGGTGTTTTTAGAGAACAAAGTGAAATTAAGAATTAGGCAGTTACGTTGTATTTTTACCTTCTTTGTTTCAACCACTTGTATTACCATGTTTGAGGGCAGATATCTCTGTTGCTCTGCTGATTTACTAATCTACCTCTTGGTTTTTTCTCTGCAAGTTCAGATGTGGCTGCTTATTGTCAGCTCCCTCTGGCAGTCTGCTAACCAGCCATGGTATAATCAGTGGAAATTTAAGAATTGTCATAGCTTGCTTGAAGAAACATGACATGCTGGTTGACTTAGTCAGCCAGTTAATATCCTTACTAAGAAAATTAATTGTCAGATCCCCTTTTCTTGCATTAGTTGCAGGGACTTTTTTTTGCAAAGGTGGTAGAGTTTTCACCTTTCTAAGGATTGCAGGAGTAGTGTAGTTGTGAAGCAACCATTTTAGCTTCTGTTGTTTAATGTGGGATGGGCAGGTTTGGATAAATACCTGAAAAGATTTTCAAGGGGGCTTACATGTAATCAAACTACATACAGTTTCGTAGATAAATGAGAAAAAAGCCTCTGATACCTGCTAATTTTTTCTGCAAAGGTTCAACTGAGTTGTATCCCAGGTCTGTAGAAATAAGTAGTATCATATTAGTAGTAGTATCGTAGCCAGTGATGGATATATTTGGTCTTCTGCAGTGGTCATGGAACTAGGCTGTGGTTGGGGAGATTTCATGTGTGGGAAGAGGAGTGAAAAGGAGACATGACTAGAATTATATGTTTTAAGGGAGATTTAGAGCCATAGATATAATGTGGTGGGTTATAGCACATTTTTGTAGCAAATGGTTTCTTAGAATTGGCTAAAGATAACAAACTGAAGCTGACAACATTAGATAGGAGACTCCTCATGTTATGATTTGCTCAAATGTTGCAATTTTAAGCAATTGAATTGTAAATATTTGCCTTTTAATTTTAAGCACTGCAAGTATCTTCACTGTTGCTGTCAATTCACCTGGGAATGAAACAGCAATATTTTAGACTTTTGTGGCAGGTGTTCTGTTGTGAGTGTAATTTTTGTTCGGTTTACTCCAACCTTAATTTTTTCTATGTCAGGCTGAAAGAGAAAGATTATTTTTCTTTTCCTGGAGCTTGCATTTTTTCTGAGACCTTGAATCTTCTACCTTCATTACGCTACTCATGTTTCTGTCTTCACCTCCTGCCCCATGTGGAAGACCAGACAGAAAGTATTTGGATTTTCTTTCACAGAAATTTGACTGAGGTACACATTGTTAGGAAACGTTTTCAGGAATTGCCCTGCTGGCAATTGTATGCCAAATTCCTGTAGGATGTTATGTGTCTGAACCTCTTAAGACGAGCTTCTGTTAGAAGCTGTAGTTTGCAATCGGTAGCTTTCTTCTATTTGGTTCTTCATTAAAGCTTGTAAGGGATCATGTGATTTCTGAGAGTGCAGCCCCAAGAAAAATATTTTTCCTTGCATTTTATTTTTCATTATTTATGTTCGGTAGGCAGCAGCAGAGTTAGTTTCTTGTATGTCAGTCCTAGCAAAATGACAACTTCAACAGTGATGTTAGTTTAAAAAACAAACTAAAAAAACCCTGCTTGGACTCTTTGACAGTTGGTACATGTGTGCAGTTGTATCTTTTAGGCAGTCCATGTACTGCAACTACCAGTCTTACTAGTGTCTATACCAGTCGAAGCTGCATAAAATAACTGCTAATAAATGGTGTCTTTGCATATAGATATTCTCATTTAAGGGTAGTGAAGAGATTGGTTTAACAGTCAGGAAAGAAAAAAGCTTACTTATTTTTCTGAGTTTCAGAAAACTCTGTTAATGGTTGCAAACTTTATCTTCCTGGACTTTTAATGTCTCCTTTTCAGTTTGAGTTTGAAGAACAGAAGAGCTGCTATGTTAATTCCATATCTAGTAAAGATTAAAAGTGACTTAGAGGGACATGAAAAAGCCACTGAACATCTAAAACACTGAGCTTCTAATTGCATTTGTACAACAACAGCCTTTGGACATGAACACTTGTGTTACATTACTAATAGCTGATACTACTGCTGTAGTAAAATCTCTCTTCATTACAATATCAGCAGCTTTCTCCCACTGTTTTTCAAGTTTCCTTGTATTACTTATCCCATGTTTTCTTGGTAAAAGCGTTAAGATCCATTAATATGGAATACTGTTATAATAATAGAAGCCATATGTGGGCAATTGCCTTGTATGGCCATGCCTGAACATGCTACCTAGTATGAAGAATACAACTTTTTCCCTGGGACTTGGGATTTTTTTTTAGACAGTGTAATTTGACTAATTGTACTTCTGTCACAGAGATAATCTAGCTAGGTCTGGCTGAATTGTGCTGCATTACCTGAAGGCTCTTCTGTTATAGTGCTTGCAAATGTTTTTTTGCAAGCTGACGTGCGTTGTGTCAGAGCTCCGCAGAAGTGTATCACATTAAAAAAAAAGTGACATCTGGACTTGATTTTTAGATTTTTTTTTAATAAAGTTTGTTATTTACCTCAGACATGTTAAGATGGGGTCAAGATAGGTGTTTGTCAATATTAATGTAGATGAAAAATCTGTTATAAGCTTTCATAACTTTTGTGCCCAGAGCACTTCAGGTTCTTAATAATCATATTGTTAGTGAAGCTCAAGACTTCAGTTGCTAAAAAAATTATATCAAAGTGTTAGGGAAGAGGGAAATTACAAAGACATACTGTTGTCTAATGCAGTCTCTCTGTCTCTTTTTTCTTCCATAATCTCATCTAGCAATGGGTCAAGAAGCTGGCAAACCTGTCTGGCTTGAAGCAGCAGGAGGATATCAAACGATTACAGGTAGAAGATATGGAAGAAGACATGACTATGTCACTTTTAGACCATCTTTGAATGGCACAGAGAGAGATGAATGTCAACACAATGAAGACTGCAAACAATTAGAACTGAAGGATGTTCAGAGAGAGAGTTCTTTATGTGTGTGCATATCTTTGTGTATGTGCCATTTAAATGCGAACTGGGATGCATGGGGGTGGAGCGGGAAGGCATGTAGAGAAATGTGGAGGGAAGAGAGTAGCTACTTAACACATGTAAAAGTACATTTCGTATGGGTTTATAGAATGAAACTTAACATGAAGGCAAATTAAAGTGTAGTCTTTTTTAGGCTGTTGAATTTTGCCTGAAAAAGTGCATTTCTGAATGAGTTAATATATTCTAACCAACTATATAGCCATAACATTGTATAATTCAAATTATTTTTTCTTCAAATCAGATTAAAAATCACATTTGGAAGAAAATACCTATTCTAACCTTCTATTTAGAACTAGGCTATGAAATATTTGATGTATCATGGACCAGGTTGTTCTGTCTTTGTTAACCTTAGTGTAGTTACAGTGGAGATTAGTTTAAGCCTATAAAATATATTCAGAGGTTATCTTTTTGTTTGTTTATACTGGTCAGACCACTTGCCTTTCTTGTTTAGTGAATATTTAGTGTTAGTGTTTCCCAAAATGTCTTGTGTGACTTTATGACCTGAATAATAATTTCATAGAGAAATACAAAACACTTTGGATTAGAAACATAGTCCTATCTCCTTGAGTGTATGAGGTTTTCTGCTAAAAAAAGTTTGATATAACCTCAAATCTTCCAAAGTACCATTTTTTCTCCTTCCTTTATAGACTACTTTGTAACTGCTTTCTCCTTCTAATTTTCTTTTTTTTTCTTTCGTAATAGCCTAGTGTTAATTTGACTTTGTCATGTGCCATTGTTCCTGGAGACTGTTACGTGAGGTAGATAATCTTGGGGTGGTTTTATTTTTTTGTAACTTGGATTTTTTTGCTGTTGTCAGTGCTTCATACATTTTCTACACTTTCATCTAGTTAAAGGTTTATTTCCTGTAAGGCAGTGTTGACACTTGTGGAGATCTTTTTACTGTCTCTCTATAATGCTACCACCTTTAAGTTACTGGGAAATGAGCATACTATTTTAGTGGTGATAAGAATTATGCAGTTTAGAGTGTATTATCTCCTTGTTCTTAATACAATTCTTTTGTATATAAATTCTAAGAGTGACTCACTTTCTATATTAAAATCTCATAAGACATTTTATGTCTTTTCTATTTGGTCTTTTTTCTGTATTACAGCTTTTGAGATCTCTGAGAAATGTTTTGGATTGATTTATTGCCCTTACCTCAGCTAGGTTACAGTTTTCCCCCACTTGATGATTGGTTTTTGATGGGGGGTACTATCTAAAATATGTTGTATATTTCATTGCTAATTGGCTTGACATCTTATATACATCTAAGCAACTATGGAAGATGTGTAGAAGATGTCCTTGGAAGTATTAAAATCTGACTGAACTTGGTCCTTGCTAACCTACTATAGGTGACTCTGAGCAAGAGTGATGGACTGGATGATATCCAGAGGAGCCTGCCTGCCAACCTCAGCTGTTAATAATTTTGTGAAGGAGCTTCAAGATTTTAATTAGATGAAATGTAATGTTACAGTATTGCTTCCTGCAAGCCATACTCCTGGTGCTGAGAGGCACAGCTTTTATAAGTGTTTTGTGCCATGGATTCACCAGCCTAGGCATGGGTTAGCTATTTAGATGAGATTCTTTTTTCTTAAGTTTTTTAACCCCAGAACACTGATTTTTACATGGTGTCCTACCTCTACCTATTTTTAAAATAACATGCTAGGGAATCCCTTCCATTAACCATGCATGTGTCTATTTTTTTTTGTAGATAAGTTTCCAAATCTCTTAACTTGACAAGAGTACTTATTATGTAAGCCATTTCTGTTAAAAAATAATTTGGTTAGGAGTTTACAAAGGGCTTGAGCTAAGTCTTAATTTTGTAGTAGCAGCAGTATACATTTGTTTACATTCTTGCTGCTGGGTTTGATATTTATTGTCCCTTTATGCAAGAGGTGTTCAAGTGTAATATAATCAAACTGAATTTGCGATGATGGTAACTACTAACTGTAATTCCACATTTATTCCTTCTATTTCCTTTTTATGAGAAGTTGCACTCAAAGCTGCATGTACAAAATATAGTGCCCTTGGTATGTAATTTATTGTAGCAATAAATGGCTTTATCGGAGTGTGGCAGGAGACACAATTTAGCCAGTTAATGAATGGGTAGTCCACTTTTTAACTTATGGAAGAAATGTTGCGGGTTTTCAATCTTCTAGTGTTTTTTAAGATTTCCTATTCTCATCTTAAAATTCTATTTTATATAAACAATGTAAAAATGCTTCTTATGAACATGTTCCTTTAATACTTTTTTTGCTGTAACAGGCTGACCTGAACTTGTATCACTTAAGTCTGTTTCTATGTGCTTAGTTTATATAAATGGGAACTTAAATATCTTGGTGAAGAATGACTACACCTCTAATAAATGTTTCTCTTTATCAAATTACACTGCAGTCGTAGTGAACTATCCTTTCTTTTTCATGAGCAGTTGTTGTAGATGAGAGTATTTATATTGGTTTTGGTTGTTCCAATGCATTCTTTCTTACAGCTTTCTGTGAAGGTTCCAGTCCATTGGGTCAAGCTGCTTCTGGTTTACTGGACAAACCTTCAGTAGAAAATATTGAAAGTGGAGAACCCATTTGCCGAAGTGTATCAAGCCAAACTTGTGACGTGGACGCATCACCATTTTCTCTGTTCTCTTATGATCTGGAAGGCAACAGAATCTCGGGGAACTTTATGAATCCTTGTGAAAATTCTGGGGACCTTGCAGAATATGCATCTGGAAGACGTAATGATTTGAATGGTCAGAATGGAATTGCTTTTGTAAACATTGACTCTTATAAGCCAGATAGCAGTGGTGCAGAGGAAGATGATGCTCAAGACAAATTTTATTTGGCAAGAGAAGAAGCAAGTGTATTTCCGGAAGCATTAGCTATCATGCTTTCTGAGTTAGTTAGAGACCCTATGCCTTTTTCTGGCTTACAGTCCCAATCGTCTACTCTCGGTCACAGTGTTGAGAATTCTAGAGAATGTTGTGAAGAAGTGGGAGCAATGCCTGTAGTGAGATATTTTAGCATAGATTCAGACTTGGCATGTCTAGACAACAGGACATTTAAATCTTCTGCTGAAGGTCAAGGTATACCAAGAAGTAACCTGAATGGTGCCAATTATGAAGCAGAGCAGATAAATACAGTGGATGTTGGAGTTGGAACTCCTCTATCAATTGATGATGAATTGAATGTTGGTGATGGTAATACTGACCAAGGAAATTTAGCTGAGCTAGTAGTGAGACCTAAAATAAGAAAACAAAATACTGCAAATGAATTGGAGAGAGAGAAGCTTCTTCCTGTTGATGATGAAAAAGAAGGTGCTTCCTGGTGGAGAAATGAAATTGCTGAAGACCACCAAGGTCGTGTTGAGTGTGCCTTTAGAAATAGTGAAGAAAAGATGAGCTCTAGTATGTTCTTTGACTCAAAGTGTGAAGATCATCAAAACACAGAAGTAGACCTGAGGAAAAATGCAGCAGCTCAAGATCAAAAATATGTGCTGGATGATAGCACTTTTCGGGATAAGTTTGAAGACTGCAGCAGACACCTCTCAGTGTTCTATAATGATGAACACAGGTAAAATTTCATTTTTATCTGTATTAGAATCAAATCTTTTGTGTAAATAATGTGCAAATCTGACTAATTTGTTAGCAAATGGGACAAAAAATTCACACAGTTTCGGAATATATCCGATAACTAGATGCCAACTTTTCCTTTCACTTCTCCTTCACCCTTCCTGAAGTCCATCTAAAGAAGTAGTAATGTACATTCTTCTGATAACATAAAAAGCCTTTCCTTATATTTAGGATCAAAGTGCCTTCCCACGAAGGAAGATTTGATTGTTTATTTTTGATTTTATTTTTACTGAGCAGATGGAGGGTAGAGAGGGAAAACGTTGTTCAGCATGGGTTTTGGCAAATTATGGGTCTCTGAAAGTTCCCTTCAAGGCTTGTTAATTTCAGAATTTTTTCTTTTTGCCATCAAATCTCAATGTTCTGCATGACAGCCTATGTATGTTCTTGCCTCCAGCCTTTTGAAAGAAATTATTCTTCTTGTCATATCTGAAGAATAACTTGATATAATTGTTTACAATCCCTTTTTTAATCAAAATTCTTTAGATCAGTAGGTGCTTCCAAAGTAACTATTAATGAATACGGGTTCAGATCTACAAATGGCTCCAACCTGAACATCAGGAGCAGTATTCAGGCTCCTCCTGTTTTGGGCTCTCTACCCAGAAGACAGATTAATTTGGATAAACCTTATGTTGATTAACTGTTACTCATATAATGCTGGTTAAGAACTTTTCACTGTGAATTGGAGTTACCTAACTGAGCTATCTGAGGGTGAAAGAAATTTCTAGCCTCCTTTTTCATTTATTGTAAATGCAGTATTGTTTGTGATGGCTTTTTTCTTTTCCTATTTTTCCTTCTAGCTTGCTTTCATCTTGTTGATTCTGTTCCCACAGCTTTCTTTACAAGCTTTACAAGATGTTGATGTGGCTTTTTGTGTGTCTGCTTGTCATTGGGCTTCATAAGCTAACATGCTTAGTAGACTGTTTCTACTGCTTTTATGGAGAGAACAGCATGAAAATTAATCTGTATAAACTCTTGTCCTTAAAATATTGCAGAGGCCCAATTATGAGAGAACAAAATCCTTAAGGCATTGTAAAATGGGGTAGGAGACTTAATTTTGTTTTTTTCTTACTAAAGATGTAGGTGGACTTGCAAAAAGAATCCTTTTCTTCCATGTAAGGCTTACTTTTTGGGACTTTTTGTTACTGCATAATCTTTTCCACTTCTGAAATGCTGCTACTAGAAGATTAATATGCAGTGGAGGAAATGGACTGTATTTTACTATTACAGCATTGGCTTCCATTATGCAAAGTGATGGATTGTTGTAGCATGACAAAAAGAGATACAGATTGCGTATCTGAAAGTGACTGTTCATCGTGACAGCAGTAACTGAAACACTAAATAGGAAGCATATATGTTCTTTAACTTAAAAAAACCCTATAGTTTGTGTTCTAAACTCTCAAAAGACTTATGAAGTAGATTGTCAGTGATTACTTTGTATGAAGGAGTAAATGTTTTTCCATTCTCAAAAGGTCAAGTTTTATGTTTAAAGGGTTAACCCATATTACATGTTTAAATATACATATATAGCTGCATAAAAAGCAGAATTGACATATGTGTCAAACTATGTCCTGCAGCTCAGCTGTCACTTCTTTCCAACTCAGGGAAAAATTTACCTTGCTGCTTGCTGCAGCCTGAGTCTTCACCTCACATTTTTGCTTCAAGAAAGTGCCCAGCCATTATGGTGTTAGCATGTAGAAACTGAGTGAGAAGGAGGAAGTCTTGCATTTTTGTTAGAACCACATGTACTCTAAGCTGGAAGGGTCATGGTAGGTCCCCAGAGGGCAGGGGTGGTAGGATGAGGATCATATCCTTTAGCTCCCTCCATTTAGTTCTGGATCGTATGGCAAGTACAGGCCAGTTCAGCCAGGGGGAAAGACTATTCTCAGAAAATCCATGTGCAGATGCCAACTTAATGTGTTATGCTTTTGGCAAGTGGTAAGTCTATAACCCTCTAACCATTAAGTGACGTTCTGCTTCTCCTCAGAATTGGGCACCATTAGATCCTAAGTTTTGAAATATCCACATTCAGTGTTCTGTATTAATGACTTTAGACACATAATCTTTTCTGGTTTGAATTAGTGTTTGTGTATAAACTTTAAAGAGAACAAATTTGACTAACAATATAGGAATGTTGTTATAAACTGTGTTGGAAATCATTCCTGGTTTGTGAAATAAAGAAAACTAAAATAAGACTTGAATATTCTTTGGGCTGGTTTTACAGTATGCTTACTTAACCTTTTTAAAAGAAAACTAAACAAACAAAACAAAAGGTTCTAAAATGTTAGTGGTCAGCTTTAGATGGTGTAATATAAGATGCATTAGACTGCATATCAGAATTTAACAGATATAATTTCTATTGTAAAGTAGTCCTTTAAAATAGCCCAAAGCTAATGAATATTCTAATTTCCCTTGCTTTCCCTGGTCCTCAAAATTGTAATAGAAAAATATATTCCTGCTTCAAATTAAAATGCTTCCGTATGATCTGTGTCTTGATCTTCATTATTCTTGTAGAACTTGCAGTGTCTAATGTGCAGCTTTTATAAAGTACTTTTAATTTATTAAATGCAAGTTTTATTGTCATGTGCTTGTAATACTATATAGAAAGAGGCTTTCTTTAAAGTGAGTTTATAGGTGAGGAGATACTGATACATGTAGACATACTAGGTTTAGCAGATCGAAAACTCTTGAGCTCCAGGTGTTGTGGATTGCTGTGTAGGATGTGCTCTATTAAGCATGTTTGCTGTTCATGTATTTTATTAGTTTTCTGTAAATTTTTGAAGTGACATAGCTAGTTGACTATACTTCAAATTTTGGTAGATGTCACCTGTCATTGTTAGTACTGAGTAAACCTTCTAAGTGGCATTACCAAAGGTAGCAGTAGATAAGTTCATCCTTCTTGAGATTCTGCGAAAATTACTATTCTATTTAAGCTGCCCACAACTTGTTATTTACTGCCCTTTTCTTTGTAGTGGCTGAGCAAATTCTCTTTGAAAAACTCCCTGCCATTCATATGTTCGGGCTAGTGAATTACATAATTTGCAGTCAGTCATCCATTGTATCTTTGTATGATTTTTTTTTTTAAAAAAGACCATTGTATATGGCTTAGAGGTTATGAGAGCTTTTACTTCAGGTTTTGTTTGGCTGCGAGATAAGGCCGATATTGCTTATTGTTTGTTAAGCAAGCATTGGCATTCTCAGTGTCACTGCTGCTGTTTTCTTTTTGTGGGCTAGGAGAAACATCTGTATAGTGGGTCTGGGCTTAGATTCCTGAGTTGTTTTATGTACTCTGCAAATTTGCAGGGGGAAGAACAAAATCTTTTTGCAAAGTGGGATGGGCAGAATTCTTTCCTGGGAACTGATTTTTTTTAGTCAGCTCTTGATGTATGCTTGCCTTATAATACATCTATAAGTAATACAAAATTAATTTGTCCTCAAAAAAAATAAATCTTGAGAGCAATGTTGATGGAAAAGTAGGAAATCAGAGTGTCTGTGTTTTCTTTCCCCTAAAGCAGTGTTTATATTCACACCCTGTTGCATTTTTAAATTGCAGCTCGGAATGCAGTGATGGAGAATGGTCTACAGCTGTGCTTGCCTATTTTACTGGTATGGAAAAAGACCAGTCCTCGAGTGATGAAAGCTGGGAGACTGTCCCAGGCAGGGAGGAACACAACTTTCAAGTGCAGAGCAGCAGCAGTTGCATCGAAGTGGTGAACACAAACTTTTATTTCCATGGAGGGTATGGTTTCATTTTATTAGTCAACTTCCTGTAAGTTCTGACATTAGCAGTAACACAGCATCCACATGACACTACATGGAATAACATCAATTCTAAAAGTAGTTACTATACTAGCAATAATCATTGGTCTACATCAAAATGATCTGTGTAGCTGTATGTATTTCAAATCAGGGGAAAAAAATGTCATGTCATACAAACAATTCTGTTTTATGAAAGATACAGAAATAATAAGAGGGCATTGACATGTAGTGTTAATAAGGATAATAGACTGGATATATTGACTTTAAAAAGCCAGATTAGGCAAGTTAATTGTGAAGACATATGTTACATACCCATCTTCTGGTACTGCTTAGTACTCCTTGCAAAGCAGTGGTTTATCTCTTTGTTTTATTGCTTCTCATATTCCCCTGCTCTTTATTTCTGCAGCCCTATCAGTGATTAAAGTAAACCTGAACTACTTGCCTGCTGAGAACTTACTTATTTTTCCAGTCATTCAGTACTTTATAAAATGTTACCTGCCTTTTTTGCATGACAAAATTTGTAGCTATAAATAGCCAAGGAAAGTGTTTTGTTTTGGTTTTTTTTCTAAGCATCTAATATTGACCTTATATTTTTAGTTTGGGTCTTTTTATAAAGCCACAAGCCATGCCTCAGTGTTCTTTCAGCTTCTTCCACTCTTAGGTGCACCGTACCTATTACCAAGTAGTCCAAATCTGTTACAGCTTTTTTAGTGTCGGTATCTGAGGTTTGGAGAACTAGTGTGGCTTTATGAAAACATGATGAAAACTAATGTAGTTCAGAAAAACAACAATGGAGCTGTGTACTCTTTATCTTTCTTTGATATGAACAGCCCGCAAATGTAACCATTTCTAACATGATTCCTGTTTATTTGCCCTTTGATAAGTGAAGTGGGGACTCTCAGCCCTGTGGCTCTAAACATCCAGGTGACTTACGCTCCTTGAGGAAATCCAGGAATGAGAGGAGTCTTTTTCCTTATGCAAATAGCTTCTTTTGCAAATAATATCTCTCTGAATTCAGGCCAAGTTCCCCCATGAAGACTGGTCCAGAGTGTCCAGGGAGCCTTTCTTTTTAGTGGCTTTAAGACCTTGTAGATGAATAAGAAAATCTTCAGTACCAAATTTACTAGTCCTGGCAGGGATACTGCCTGTACTAGAGAAAATGCGAAGCAAGTCACTTACTGTACTGATGGCCTTGAGCATTAGACAATTAACTTTCCTACAGAATTACGGGTGTTACTAGATTCCGAGTCTGGAGCTGATACTGCTGGAAGTTTCTTGGTTTTTTACAGCAAATACTAAATTCCTAATCTGGAACTCTGCAGTCTAGAAAACATACAGCTGCAGCCCTTGTAATGTGTAGCTTTTGCATGCATATGTTTGTAAATTCTCATAGATTTTTGGCTTTAACTTTTCATTTATTTATTTGAAGGGAACAGATGTTATTGGAGGAAGGAGAGATTCCTTGGTTGCGATACCGGGAACAAGTAGGAAGTAGTAGTGATGAAGATGATCCAGTTAGTGGTTTTGTGCATCCTGGATTCTTCCTGTTGGATGGAAATAATAACCTTGAGGATGACTCCAGTGTGAGTGAAGACCTGGATGTGGAGTGGAGGTATGCCTTTGATAGTTTTGTGCAAGAATTTCAAAGGTTTTGTAGTTACTGTTTTGCTTTTTATGTAAGATGTCAAAAATACTCATGGCTATCAGTATGCACTTGCTTCAAAGGCTGATAATCTGAGTTTTAAGGCTTAAGGTACTTCAAGTGCTATGTTTCTTCTAATGAGAGAAAAAGGATGTAGATTTCCTAAATCAGGCTGTGATCTGAGAAAATTCTGGAGCACTAAATATTCAAGAGATGAGTGTGCTTTTTCAATTTTCAAGATGGTGAATATAGTGGAAGTATAATAAAAGTAAAGCAATATGAATGTAATCAGCATTCAAGTCAGTGCAATTTTATAATTGGTCTTTTCATCTTTTGCAACTGGTGTAAGTTAGATGTTACAATCCTGTTTTATTTCTTTGAAATGCCCTGTGTTTACTGAATATTGTAATGATTTTGAACACTTCACTCAATTTTCTGTCACTAGATTACTGAAGAATATTGCAATATATTTATTACAAAAATTCTGCAAATACCAAGAAAAAATGTGATCAGAGCCACTTGCAAAGCCCAATCCTAGAATAGTATAGTGTGTTTTTTTTAAAGTAAGAGTGAGCTAGACAGAATGCTTTCTGGTGAGAGACTTAATGCTTGCTCTCTTCTGCTTATTAAAAATAAACTATAGCACAGACGTACCAAAACCACTCATATTTTCTCCTTGTGAAGTTATATTCTAAAAAAAAAACTCAATAGGGACTAATGCATGAGAGTCCAAGCTAGAAGTAAGGCACATGTTCTTACAATGCCACGGTTGTTAACAGGTGATGTGCAGTAATTTGATGTAATGTACCCAGCCCTCATGTTATTACTATTTACTTTGAAATGAAGACAATGTTTCTTAACTCATGTTTTTCAGCCTTCTTGATGAGTTTGGTGAGGGCCTAGGACTTACTCAAGCCATTCCTTATGTGAATTCTGAGTTTCTCACACTTATGGCGCTAGAGGGACGCTTACAAGAAGCTGTAGAGGTATTAAAATATTCTTGGTGGTATTATATCAGTGATGTTGTGACGTAAGTTTTTATTTTTTAATTACTTTCTTGTTTTAGCTTGAACTTTCAGGTCTGCAAGCTTGAAAATAAATGTTGGAAGTTCTTTTCAATGATAGAGTGTAAGAAGTCATTGATCAGTGCTTCTCCTTTTTAGAATACATATTTATTTTCTCTTAAAGATACTGGTTTCTACCAGTATAAACATATGCTATTTAAATTATTCTAAAGAATGTTGCTCAGTTCCCTATATAACAAAGGAAAGTTCATACCTGGATCTGTGCCTATGAATTGTCCCAGCTTTTTTTTGCAAGAGTACAGTTGGATGTCTCACATTTGATTCCTCAGTAGAAGACTTACCTGTGTTCGTCTGTCTTGACTCCATGAGTTTTAAATTAAAAATAAACCACCCAAAAGCAAAAAAGCCTTTTATCTTTACCTTGTTCTAATCTCATTTCATCTCTCTAACTTTGGATAAACCAGAGCATTTGTTATCGAGAACAAGCATGGTTATGATCTTTGCCTTTTCTGTGTTACACGATGTTGGTCAGTGTCAGAGTGAATATGAAGCTCGTTGAAATTCACTTCGATGCAATGCGACCATTCTTGCACTGTCAGAAATCTTCCCTGCAGGGTATTTGTCAAAATAAGAGCTAAATAAAGTGGGGACATATAATTGAATGTTTTGTGTGTGACATAAGTTTAGGAGCATCAAGGGGCAGTTTGACTACTAGCTCTTAGTTAAAAGGGGTGAACAGGGTAGACTGTATGTCTTAATGTGCTTGTAGGTAAAATACCAAAGATGCTTTAAAATGCTTTCTAAAGCTGACAGTGGAATGATCATAGATCATTTTTTCCATGGATATGTGCAAAATCAATGATTTTGTGAGTAAGCTTCATGGTGATTTTCCAAGGGGGTGGAAGGGTTGTTCCCTGAAGTTGGCAATCCTTTAATTTCCAGATATTGTGCATCCCCTAAGGTATATGGGAGGTCAGCATTATTCATGATCAAGTACCATAGGGTCTTCTCCAGCTGTGTAGGATCTTTGTTAGTACCACTCATCTGGAGACATTTCAGAATGGCTTGTTAATGTGTAGGAGGTCTATTGATAACCTTACTATAAAAGCAGTATTTTGAAGTTGTATAGAGAAAATTCCTTGTCTCTTTCATAGCTGCTGGTTCTCACTACATCAAAAAGGACAGAACTACAGAAGCAGTTAAACTCTTCCTTTGCACCAAAGCAAGAAGATCTGTGTAGAGAGGGGAAACTAATCCCATCTTTTTCTTTCTTTATGATTTTTTTAATCTATATGTTAACACTTGAAGAGCAGACTGAGGTTATTATGGGTCTGAGTTTCTTTCTCATTACTGTGTAACGTTTCCCTAGTTACTCTGTCAGAAGAAATGTGTGCACTCTTGTCAGGCTTGACCTGTAAAAGCAATTCTAGGTGGCTATGTGCATGGCTGGCTGAGAAGATGCGGTAGTTATGGTAGTGTCACCAGGAATGGAGTGTCATTGAATACACTTGGCAAGCAGGTAGGTGACTACAAAGGTAGTTATTCTCGGGTACCTGTGGTATGCGTCACTGTGGATGTTGCACAAGAGGGAAAGCCAATTCTCTGAAATAGTATTTGTGCTTGAAATTAGCACTTAGGTGTGTGAAACTTTAGGGCAGGTATAGAAGTAATTGGAATTAGTCAACAGAAAATGGTAACTGAGTAATAAAAGGAAGTTCTATATTGTGACTAAATGGACAACACAGGTTTTGAGTAAGAATTCCGAATATTTCCTCCAAATCTCAAGCAGCGTATATACAGCACCTCTCTTTCCAGTGTGAAGATGGTTACTAAAATTGTTCAGAAAATAAGGGCAAGGATTACCCAAAACTGTTCAACATTTCGCTTAGGCAATATTGCAGATAGTTCTGAAAGTTCAGGGAAAGTAAGCAAAAAAGGCTCTGTAAAGTTTATCTAGGGTTAATTTTAATTGTTTGCTGAGATCCTATCTTTTAATGACCACAGCAAGTTGTAGACAGGATCAGGATCTAGTATTTTCTGCTTTCTAAAAAATAGGACTTAAAAATGGCCAGACCAGTGTAATCTCTTAATAAAATATGATGTGACCCTATCCCTGACTAGATTATCGTAGACTAGAAACTTGTGTTCCTGGAAGGATGTACAGAACAGCCTTTAATCACAACTTCCCTGGTTGCCAGATGATTGTAGATGAAGATGTACAAGTGTGTTCAACAAATTTAAAAATGTAACATCTTATATTGAAATAGTAAATATCTCAGTGTTACAAAGCCTTTTCTTTATCTTTGGTACTGTGGTCGCAGTGCTGGCTTAGATAGCCAAAATGCGGCATACAGCATTTTCAGAGGCAAAAAAAAAAATCTTTTTAAAAAAACAGTTCAGTTTGGTCTTTGTGTCACAAAAGGAACTAACTTTTCAAGTTTGGGTAACAGATTGCTGAAAATGACTTTGCTTTCTGCTAGAAAATCCAATTTCTGATATTTTCATTTCTAGGGTATACAGAAAATGTTTGTATGACAAGTTTTGTTCTGTAGTTTGTTGCAACTGCATGTATGTAACAAGTTGGGAGTTAGAGATCACTGTGAGTGGTATCTTAGTAACCAAGGCCAAAGTGATCAGACTTGAGAGCTCTCTGAGGGAAGTGAGAATTGAAGCTAGTTGTCTTTCTTCCTCATGATTGGAATTCTATGCTCCTCATCTCTTTCCCCAAAAGTAAAGGGAATGATTTAATCTCTTCTTGACATAGTTCATCTTATTTTTGGGGATCAGGACTTCTTCTGGTTTTGCTAGGCATTTTTCTGAAGGACAATTAGATATTCAGTTTCACCAGATACCTTTCCTGTTTGTTCTACAACTTTTGTTCTCCCCTTCCAGATCTTACTGCTTGCATGTGTGTTTTCTTTCTCTCAACAACTATACCCCAAGCTGATTTGCCACTTTGCAGTTACATATTATCTATATATTTATACTTGGCTTTCTAACAGATTACTTGTTGTCAGTTATGCTATTTTAGTATTATTTAGGTCTGGCTTTAGGGCAAACAGCTATTACTCAAATCTTGCTTAGTCTGCTTCTACCCAATGGGTGGAACATACCTCTGCTTTTGCTTCAGGTTTAAAAAGTAACCCATCTGCTTCCTGGTAATAAGTATTTTTGCCCAGAGGTTTGTAGTGGAGAAGTCTGAGCTTTGACTAGCTTTAAGTATTACTCTGATTTGATGAACAGATTGGCTTGAGTTTAATTGTAACATCATTAATAATCTGTTTAATGACTATGACATTATTCAACCTGTTACTGATTTACTTAATCCACATCCTTAAGTTTCCCAAAATTCTCTTATCTAAAATAGTAGATTCGTTAACCAAATCTTTTTCACCTCTAACAATATAATTTATTACAAGAGTCTATTATATCTCAGGAAATTTTCCAAAAATTTCTCTATCCAGTAAACTAATTTACTGTAGCTGTGAAACACTTGAAAGGAATGTGACATGACATTGCATCCAAAATTCAAGTGTATCTTAACTGGGGGTGGGGGGAGGGAAGACCTATCCCCATGAATTGTGACACTTGCATAGTAGTGACTATATTAGATACCTTTTTTAAAAAAAGGTATGTTCTATACGACTCTGGGATCCTAAAATGCAATAATGTGTGTGTGTGTGGGGGGGGGTTACTTCCATTTGTTTTAATGAAATTAGTTAGCTGGGAGTGTTTGGCTTACTTCATTAGCAGCATGGAACAGGTTGGGTGTCTCTGCAGTGTCAGTGACTTCATTTATGAATATTTCCTGTGCTGATTCACCGATGTGAGGAGCTCAAACCCCTGTAGGCTATAGCATCCTGTTTTTAGCAGTGTCCAGCATTTGGTTTATGGTACATGGAGCAGTAAGCATTCACACAAGTAATAAGAGGAAGGAAATAAAGGTATCTTTGAAGTTATAAACATGTCTTATAGAAGTTGTAAAATGGACACTACTTTGCTCTGCTTTGGTTTTGAAGATGTGGTTTTAAACATCAGAGTCATTGTGAGGCTTTCTGTCTGATTTTTTTGTGTAGCTTTCAAAAGCAAACAATACAATGCTTTTGTAAATTGTTTTCTGTTTGTACTAATACTGGATATAGACACAGTGGTTTGACATGTAGGTAATACTGCATGCTTCTGTCTGCCTGGAATCTTATTTTTCCAGCTGCAGTGGTTAATCTAAACATCGTGATTTTTAGCTATAAATTATTCTCAGACCACTGCAGCTGTAGCAAAATACCATTACAAATACTAAAATTGCCTTAATTTTAGTAAGGCAGTATGCTGTAGCAGAGTTGAATGTTTTCAAGCTATTGAATTCGAGGAGTGAACCTGTTTTGCAGGGGGACTTGCATACTGCACTAGGGATAACTGTCCCAGGATTTCCTTTAAATTAACAGATTTCTAGATGAGAATATGTGTGGTAGTAGGAGCTGTAAATATTTTTCTGTTAGCTCATGCTGATCTCTCTGCTGCCACAAACATTTGACTCTAGGTGTAAACCTGCTATGAGATAAACCTTTAGATTTATAGTAGGCTGGTTACCCAAGCTACTTTGCCACTGTGATAAAAGAGCATGTTTTCAGGCTGCAGCTCTAATAACTTTCTCTAAAGTTTAAGAGGAAAGACTACTGAAAATGTTTGTGTATAATCCAATATTGCTTTAATATATTTTTGGGTTTTTAGTTAAGTGTAGTCCCAAGATTACAAAAATGTCAGGTTATGTTAAACTTTTTACCAGGGGAGTTTGGTGGCCACTACAATAAATACTTTCCATGCTGATTAGAGCAGTAAGTAGTTGTATTTGAGGCGTGTGACTAGTTCGTTCAGGATATGAACTCAGTGCTTCTGTGTTGTTGGCTCTTCAGTTTCAGTTTGTTCTGCTGTTCAAACAGGTATATCTAGTACATTTCTTAGCAAATATAACCAATCTGAGTTGCATTTTTTTTCTACTGGAGATCCTTATGGGGTTCAATGTATGATGTAAACATCAAATCTGCCTGCTGTAGCATCGGAGTCTTAAAGATTTTGTATGGTGAAAAAGTCAAGTTTCAAACCAGATGACTTCAGAGCACTGTCTATCTTAAGTTGTTATACAGAGGAGAAACATATGGATCCCATTTTTTTCTGAAGGCTTACATTGGTAGTGTAGCTGAGGTACTTAATATTTTTATTTGCACCTGAGTGATTCTAATAGTTGAAGCCAGAAAACACATTAATGAGGCTTTTATTTTCAGAAAGTGAAATGTAATGATGGTTTTGTATTGCAAGCCTTATTACACTTTTCAACTTGCTGCCTTTTCTGAAACTTTGTAAAATGAACAAATGTTCATTAATGAACAAGTTGTGACTCTGTCCTCATACTTTAAGAAAGCTTAAAATACAAGCTGTTACTGTTTTGACCTTCAGTTTCATCTCATTCATTATGAAAATAAAAATGATGTAATGGTTACTCTGATAGACGTACCTTTATAGGGAATGTTACATTTGTGAATAAGAAACTTTCTCTGCTCACCCTTTTCAGACTGCTTTGGCACATTTGGAGTCTCTTGGACTTGATGTTGACCAGGCTCATCCACCAGCTACTAAAGAAACCATAGATAGTCTGCCACAGATTGTCATTACAGATGACCATGAAGGTATGGAAAAATAATTAAGAATTGATTTCCACAAAGTTTATAAGAACAAATTTAGCTTTCTGTAATACTACAGATGCAGTATTTAAACATACTGTGCAGCTGGCAATGCTGGTCTAAGAGCTCTTCAATCTTGAATCAGTCCAAATATAACTTTGGTCAGTTTGGAAAACTAATATTTACTATGGAGTAAGTGTGATTTGTATTTTGAAATCATTAGTGATACTGTTGATAACATATATTTTAATTTCAGTTTATCCTGGATGTAAAACAAGATGATAATGCTTTTTCTTCATCATGGGTGTAGGTCAAGAGCAGCGTTGTACTATCTGTTGCAGTGAATATGTGAAAGATGAAATCATAACAGAGCTACCCTGTCATCATTTGTTTCACAATCCTTGTGTAACTGTTTGGTTACAGAATGTAAGTACTACAGGATTGGAGGCGGTTTTCTGGGTTTTTTTCAGTATTTGCATTCTTCTAGGAAGAACAGTTTAACTTCTTGAAAATGTGGGATGAAATACCAAGAAATAACTGGCTGTTAATTTTATGCATTATAGAATCAAATTCTAGTGCAAGTGAAGAAAGTCATTTATATCTGTACTCACCTGAAGGGCAATTTCTTGAATAGAGGGGATATTTTTGTGGCAAAAAAAAAAAAAAAAAACAAACCATTTTCTGCTTTCAGCAAGAATGGAAGAGATGAATGAGTTATGACTTGTTTTGGCATGGAAAAAGCTTTCTTTACTGTACTCATACCTTGAAGTAAAGATGATAGCTTGGTTTTCTCTAGGAAGAGCAAAGGTTCTGATCTGTCTTGCCAGAATGTCAGGCCCATTTATGGTGACAGCTAAGGTTAGCGGGAGAAATACTGGAGTGCTTGTAGATTAATTTAAAAAACTTACCTTTGGTAAATCTATATTGCATTAGGTTTCATTTTCATAATCTGTAATCAGTTTCCTTCCAAATGTCTTCAAAAGGCTTACTGAGGCTAGACTGAAAGAACTGTAATTGATGAATTGGTATTTTATTCCTTGCACTTGCACTCTGCTTTATGGACAGTATGAGCCTAGACTTCCTAGTTCTCAGTGAGCCTACAGTGTAACACATCATTTCCTCAAGAGGTACAAGAGGAATATTAATTGATTCAGATTAGGGAGATCAGAACACCTCTAGCATGGGTTGTTGGTGGGTTTATAATTTTTTTAACCTTGATAGTGTTGATAACCACATTGATATTGCTTGTATTATGTCTTGCCTTTTTCTGCTGCCATAGTAAACTGCTTCTGCTGAAAACTAGGACAGAATACTTCCTGTTAGATTTGGGCTGTACCTAGTTTATATTTAATCCTTGCCTCAAAAAAAAAAAATTCCTATATGTAAAATCAATTCTTTGTAGAAGACCTTGCAGAGAGTCTGATGTATCCACTGTGTAACTGATGTAAAAGCAAAACAAAGCTTTCTTCTGAGATTGTTAGCTGTCTCTTAGCCCCAGGTAGCCATCCAGTCAAGTTTGACTTTGAGACAGTGCTGTTGTGAAGACACTAATTACTTCATAAATAATAACCTTTAGCTTTTCAATAGAACTTAATGCAAACTGTGCAAATGACCTGGCTTTTTTCCTTTTTTTTTTTCAGTCGGGAACATGCCCAGTTTGTCGTCATGTGCTTGCACCAGTGCTTCCTGAAGCAGCTGCTGCCACTGTTTCCGATCTATCTGACAATGATTCCACATCTTCTATTCAGAGTGCTACTGAAGCTTCAAAATAGGGTCTGAAATTAAGTCTTTGCCACCAAAATATAAATGTAAATTTTACCTCTTAAATTACAATGTGAAAACAATTATGTATAAAATAAATGTAAAATACTACCTGGTATATACTAGTTTCAAAAGAGGATTCAAGACTTTCTAAACTCTTTAGTTTACAATAATAGTTTAACTTTTCAAACTAAGATGAAAGAATGTGCAGCCTTTTTTCCTTAGCAGAATGTTCCTGGTAACTGTAATGTCTAAAGCTTGTTACGATAATTTTTTTCCAAAAAGATAATTAATGTGGCACTTTGTTCAAGTTCTTGCAGCTGCAATGCAGTTGCAGCTTATGAAAGTTATATTTATAATCTAATTAAACTTTTTTAGTGCCACTGAGTGACTTAGAGATGAGTTACTTATTTTCATCAAATGTGAAGATGTTCTGTGATTCCAGCAGCAGCAGAATTTTATTTCAGTGGAAAAAAATTGTGTGATGGAACAATATTTCTCTCTAGCCTATTCCATAATAAACTTTCTTCCTGATGTCAGAAGTGCTGTCTAGTTTGGGTTTTTTGTTTGGGTTTTCTTCTAAATGCTGGCACCATTTTTAAGCCTGTGTCCTGAATAAGTATATGAACTACAGAACTTCAACTTCTGAAGTTCTAAGTTTCTAAGAAATTGCATCAGTAAGAGCTGGGCAGCTGGTTCCTTCAATTTGTGTTTAAATTCCATTCTACTAATTAAGTCTCCTGCACTGTCCTGCATGTGTGCATGCTCTCTTTAAGATATATTTATTTTTATATATATATCAGGGCTCGGGTTGCGTTCTAGTGCAGATACAGTTGAAATATTTTTGTCTTCTGGAGTCTTAAGTCTGAAAAAGGTAGTAGAAACTTCATACATGTAGTTGAAAAATACATTTGAATACTTGGCTATTAGGATAATTGTTATAAAATTATTTCAGAGATTTAAAAATTAGTAATGTTTCTGGTATTTGCACTGCTTACAGTGAGTTATGCTAGCCTTAGTATTTTAAAGGACAAAATACTGATCTCTAAAATGTATTTCTAGAAATAATACTCCAGTATACGCAAAACCTTTAAGGGATGTGGAGCTAATCATTACAGGACAAAGTTATTATTTGGGTGTCTATATATGTACTAATGGCAGCACAAAAACTTTTCTGTGTTCATTGGATAGACACACAATTCCTAAAATGTTGGTGCATGGGAATAATATGAGGGGTGTGGTCAAATCCTCTTAAAACAGTTACAGATTTTTCCAGTAACTTTGAAATTAAGCTCAATTAAGCTGTTGGAGAAGTAATTGATTAAAAATTAATAAACTTATAGCAGCTCTCCAGCTATTTAGTTATGATTATGGCTGCCATAATAGCATCTCATTTCCTAACAAATACTAATATATTCTTTTATTAGCAGTACAAGATAGCATTATGTCCCTCAAACATGAATAGTACTGAGTTGCATGGTGTACTTTGCAGTGTAACTTGTGGACTGGAGCAGAACAAAGAATTGGTGGCAGTTGCCATGGGTCTGCTCTCAAGGTTTTCAATTATGTAATGCCAAAGCTTAACTGCAAGGAAGCCAAAACAATAGGATACTGGTGAGGAGTGGCAGATGTGTAGTCCCTTGCTGGCTTATTTTCCTGTATTAAATTTTATTTGCTGAAGTGGGCATCAGCAGGATTTGGGGAAACACGACAAGGAGCATATACTTGTAGGCATACTCACCAGCAGAATTGATCCTAATCCAAGAAGTGCTATAATCTTCCACATCTCTGTTACAAACTAGTGCTGTGGAGTGGTTGATCCATGGCTACTACCTACCCCAGATGACAAAATAGTAATGTGACCTTTGAAGCTTATCTAAGGTATGTATGGGATGTATGTTGATTTAAGAGAAAGTGGAAATTAAGACATTTGTATTGCTTGCAGGGGACTCAGTAGTATCAAACTTGCTCTTTGCTAGGGCCTTTGGTTTTTCAGTAGCTCCCCCTGCAGCAAATGTTTCTGGTATTTTAATCATTCTGTACTTTGTTTCCCTCTGGAATGGCACAATATGTTGGCCTTCATTTAATCTCTTAAGCACAGTATTTTATAAAGAGAATTACTTAACTTCTGTGGCAAGATTTGGAAATCCTCTTGCTTAGAAGCTTCTGATTCCAGACTTAATAAGCAGTGTCAAGAGCTAAGCTAGAAACTTTTTCCTTCCTTTGTTATCTGTTGCTGGCCTCAGAGCTGACTTCTTTTTTCTAAACAGGTGTCTAAAAGGAGAGTGTTCATGTTCTCTTCTTTTTTTAACTTGAATGTAGAGGTCTTACTTGCAGATCTTTCCTGGCTCCTCATCTGAGGAAACAGCAGATGAAAGATCTTTCTAACAAGGTGTGTGAAAAAGCATATGCGAGGTCATACTCAAAAGATTACCAGTAGAAGTGTTTAACACAAAATAGAAGGTTAAAAAAACAAAAATCCAAGCCTTTGGATCATGTCCAGATTTTTGTTGTGATTATTTAATTTTTTTGGTAAATGAAGTCATAACAGATTCTATGCAGGTTCTGTGGTTCCCAATTCAAATATAAAATTGTTTGGTTAAAATGGGCCTAGCTCTTAAAAAGGCCCTGCGAAGTATAATGTTTTCCTAGAATAATAAAAATTAATTTTCTTTTGCTCAAAGAGAATTTTCAAGTAAAAGAACTTTTACCAAGCAAGAAAATCTCCCCCCCTCCTCCATTAGGTAAAACCAAGCATTCCACAAGAATGAGAAAGCAAATGTGAAAAATAAGCTTGTTTCTATTAAAGGTTCATGTTGTCTATGCATGACCTAGTACATTGGAAGCATCTAACTTACTAATTCAGTTTACATCACATAATTATTTCCATAAAACATTTTCATTCTAAAGTTAAAATGTTTTTTTAATTTGCTTTAAAAAATCCAACAACAGAGCCTTTTTAATGTTTTGTTTCCTCCTTTTAAATTCTGGCAGGTTTTGAAAGGATATCTTACCTGTTTTGGCTATTAGACACACAGGTAATATATTTTTCTTGAATATCGTAATGAAACCAATAAACATAGTGTGACAAGAACCTCCCTTTGAATCAAAGGGAAAGTTCACTTAGTTCTTGTGCCTGTCTGTCTTAGGGTTTTGGTTAAGCTTACTTGGACAGCTGTCTGGTAGCAGTCACAGCTCTGCAGACACCTTCCTTATTGTACAATGCAGAAAGCTCCTCTTTCCCCCTGTGTTTCCTTAATCTGTGCCTGATTGAACACCTGAGAAAAACCAACCTTTTCATTTGCTTTTTTTATTGATATAGAAGAGTTGCAAAATGCAATTATTCTTTAAAAAGTCACTTTCATAGGCATGAAGTCATATAAGCTGTTTATTTCCTGTGAGAACAGTTAGAATCAAAGAACAGTTTGGATATTGGAAGGGACCTTAGAGCTTATCTAATTCCATCCCCCCTGCTATGCTCAGGGAGACCTTCCACTAGACCATGTTGCTCAAAGCCTGGTCCAGCCAGGCCTTGAACTGTTGCAGGGATGGGGCATCCACAACTTTTCTGGGCAACCTGTTCCAGGGTCTTAGTGCCCTTGTAGTGAAGAACTTATTCCTTACATCTAAACTAAATCTAACCTCTCTCAGTTTAAAACAATTATGCCTTGTCCTATCAGGAAGTGTAGTGATAAAAAGTCCCTCCCCATCTTTCCTGTAGCCCCCTTTAAGTACTGGAAAGCTGCTATATGCTCTCCCTGGAGCCTTCTCTTCTCCAGGCTGAACAACCCCAGCTCTCTCAGCCAGGCCTCACAGGGGAGGTGCTCTAGTCCTGCGACCATCTTCGTGGCCCTCCTCTGGACTTGCTTCAACATGTTTGTGTCTGTCTTATGCTGGGCACTCCACAGCTGAGCAGAGTAGTCTAGGTGGGGTCTTGAGAGTGGTGTAGAGGGGCAGAATCTCCTCCCTTGACCTGCTGGCCATGCTTCTTTTTATGCAGCCCAGAATATGGCTGGCTTTCTGGGCTGCAAGCGCACATTGCTGTGTCATGTTGAGCTTCTCATTAAGCAACATGCCAAGCCCTTCTCAGGGCTGCTTTCAATCCACTCATTGCCCAGCCTGTGTCCATGTTTGTGATTGCCCCAACCCATGTGCAGGACCCTGCACTTGGCCTTGTTGAACTTCATGAGGTTCACACAGGCCCACTCAAGCCTGTCAAGGTTCCTCTGGATGGCATCCTTTCTCTCTAGAGTATCAGTAACACCACCAAGCCTGGTGTCACCCGCAAACTTGCTGAGGGTGCACTCAATCCCACTGTCCGTGTCCCTGACAAAGATGTTAAATAATACTGGTCCCAGTATGGACCCCTGAGGGACACCATTTATCACTGGTCTCCTTCCAGACATTGAGCTGTGGGCAGTAATTCCTTGAGTGCAACCATGCAGGCAATTCCTTATCCACCAAGTGGTCCATCCATCAAATCCATGTCTTTCCATTTTAGAGACAAGCATGTTGTGTGGGACAGTGTGAAATGCTTTGCACGAGTCTAGGTGGATGATGTCACTCTTCCCTTATCTACCAATGCTGTAATCCCATTGTAGGAGGCCACCAAGTTTGTCAGGCACAACTTGCCCTTAGTGAAGCCATGTTGGCTGTCACGACTCAGCGCTCTGTTTTCCATGCGGCTTAGCATAGTTTCCAGGAGGATCTGCTCTGTGATCTTGCCAGGCACAGAGGTGAGACTGACTGGCCTGTAATTCCCCAGGTCTTCCTTTTTTCCCTTTTTAAAAACGGGGGTTATGTTTCCCTTTTCTGGTCACTGGGAATTTCACCAGTCTTCCATGACCTTTCAAATATGATGGATAGTGGTTTAGTAACTTGATCTGCCAGTTCCCTCAGGATCCATGGATGCATCTCATCAGGTCCCATGGATGTGTGTACCTTCAGGTTCCCTAGATAGTCTCAACCCTGAACTTCTATGTTGGGCGGTTCTTCATTCTCATTTGGATTGTGTGAATTGGGTGGCATGACTAGAGCACTTGCTGGTGAAGACAGAGGCAAAAAAGTTGTTGAGAACCTCAGCCTCTTCTATGTCAATTGCAGCCACGTCTCCTGTTTCGCTCATTGTGGGGGACAGTTTCTTTCATCTTCCTTTCTTGTCCTATGTACCTGAAGAAACCTTTCTCATTATTTTTTACATCCCTAGCCAAGTTCAGCTCCAGCTGTGCCTTGGCTTTCTTGATCCTCTCCCTGCTTTCCCAGGCCATATCCCTATAACCTCCCCAAGATGTGTGTCCCTGCCTCTACTGCCTATGTGTTTTCATTTTGTGTTTTAGTTGGGCTAAAAGCTCTTGACTTAGCCAAGCTGGCTTCCTGCCTCCCCTGCCTGACTTCTTGCACATCAGGATTAAGAGCTCTTGCGCCCTAAGAAAAATGTCTTTAAATATCTCCCAGCTCTCATTTGCTCCTTTGCCTCTGAGGGCAGTTTCTCAAGGGATCCCATGCACTAGCATCCTGAAAAGCTGAAAGTTTGCTTTTCTGAGGTTTAGGGTCCTGACTCTACTTTTTACCTGTCCTGTACCCCTCAAGATTGAGAATTTCACTAGGGCATGATTGCTGCAGCCTCCAATCCTGACCTCTCTGGAAAGTTGTTCTGCACTAGTGAACAACAGGTTTGCAGTGCCTTTCTTCTGGTCAGGCTCTCCATCACCTGGACTAGGAAGTTTTCTTCAACGCACTCCAGTAGTTTTAGTGCTGCTTTTCCAGCAGACGTTCATGTCGTTGAGGTCCTCTGTGAGGATCAGGGCCTGCAAGTGTGATGCTTCCTGCAGTTGAAGAAAGAACTCTTCATCAGTCTCCTCTCTTTGAGCAGGCTGCCTGTAGTAGACACCAACCACAAAGTTTCCTTTGTTGACTTGGTCTCTAATTTTCACCCATAAGCTCTCAACCTGCATGTTGCATTCTTCAAAGATAGCTCAGTGCTATCAATCCTGTTTTTGGCGTAGAGGGCAACTCTCCTACCTTGTCTGTCCCTTCTAAATAGTTTATAGGCATCAATGAGGGCATTCCAATCATGCGATTCATCCCACCAAGTTTCTGTGATAGCAATCATGTCATAGTTATGTCTCCTCTTCTGGAAAGAGGTTGGTACTAGCTGGATTCTCTTCTGGATTTTTAATCTTTTGAATGAGGTCAAGGTGAGGTCACAAACCTGGGAGTCTTCAGGGGTGACCGTGCCCTCCATGTTTGCTTTAAACATCCATTTCTCTGTTGGCTCTGCCAAGATATGGAACAGCCTGTTGGGTCTGAAGTACCTTAAGTTAATTCCACAGCTTATGTCTTCACGTGTTTCATCAGTTGCCTTTGGTCTTGGTTTGGAGTGGAAGTATTGAGTTGAAACTCTTGCTGAAGGCAGTTTTTCATCTGCTTGAGTTCACCAGTTATGACTATTTCAGAACCCTGCACCATTGATTCTACTTACTGCTTTGCACTTGGTGCACTATTAGCTCTGGTGCTTGTTTGACAGCCTCAGAGCCTCAGCATGTGGTACTGCTTTGGCCCTAGCACTTGCCTTGAATTTTCATGCTCTACAGCTAAAGTATATCTGTCACTGGTTTTGTGTGTGATGTCATTTCCCCTCAAAATACAATTCCAGTGCATCAGTGTGCTGACTTAGCTTTCCAGACTTGAATTCACTGATCATCAGATTGGCTTTTTGCACTTTGGGAAATAATGTGCTCAATATCTGATGAGACTCAACCATCAAAAAAAAAAAAAAAGGAAAAAACCCCACAAAACTAAAACAAAGCAAAAAACTGCACACCCCCAGCAAACCCCTCCTCAACCTACTAGCTGCAGTGTGCAAAAAGGTAACAATCTTTTCCATTTTGAACAAATAGGCCATTTCTGCTCTGAGCAGACTGAAAATATTTTATTCGTGTTGCTTTTAACCAGTTCACTTGAATTTAATTGACAAGTAGATGATGAAGCTTGTAGGGACAGCCCTTAGGATGAATTGTTAAATCTGCAGTTATTTGCAAGATACTACCTTTCTGGTGCATTTTTAAAGATGCATCAGTAAGCTCCCTTATTCTTGAGTTTACATAACGAATTGCAAAGTTGTATTGTGCAAAAATTGGGTGTTGCAACGACACAATTCTTCTGAACATGAAGATACAATATGTTGTAGTTTTTGAGGTCTTTTTTCTACAGAAATGGTTTACCAGTTTCAAGCTGAAATGAAATACTGTTTCATGGGAGCAGGGAGCTGGTTATAACTTGTTGACATGATGACACTATTTGATATTTGTGCTCTGTTTTGCAAAGCACAGAATTTTCTTAATTTCTTTTTTTTTTTTTTTGGTGGCAGTAGCAAGGCCTACTAAGTGATCCTTGTAACTCTGCTTTTTTCTGGTGGGTTTTTTTTTTTTTTGGACAGACCTCTCTTGGTTGGGAATTGCTGCTTTAAACTTGAATCCTGAAAACTGTATTAATACTTTAATGATACTGCTTGTTTTTCTGCATAAATACTTTGATGTATACTCACAAAATTCAATTTGTCCTTACTTGAACAGAATATGAATACAAAATGGGGCTTGCTGAGGGGTCCAATACATGGCTTCCTCGAGTCATCATAAGTTCACAGGCATTTTTGTCATGGTGGCAAAATGGGTTGAGGGAGGAAGAAGATAGTACTCTGAGGAATGGGCAGATGTGTGAGATGAGAAGCAGAACAGGGAATTTGAGGGTGCTGCCAGCTGGAGGCAGGGAGGGCTTGTCTTTTACACATCTTCTACCCCCTTCTTGCAAACCTCTTCCACCATCTTCCAGTCTTGCTCCAGGACCAGCAGGTGCCCTTTCCTTCCCTGGTATAATGGCTTTGCATGAGTACAGCTTGTTCCATTCATTTCCCTTGGCAGTGACCCTGCTTTCCTTCTTTTGGCCAGTCAGCTGCTAGAAATATGAAAAACACAGGCAAAGGCTGTGGGCTCTAGTTACAAACCTATGCCACTGGTAGAGGTGAGTGGCCAGGGAAAAGCTCCAGATCTTGTCCTGTGTTGCTGGAGGCAGAGGACTGAGGGCTTTCAGAGGGGTGGATTGCTTTCATACCTTCTCCAGCCATGCTCTTCTGTAGGGAGACACTAGGGAGGTTGCTCCAGCTGCGTTCTGCCTGGCCTCAACATAAGCAGAGTGGGTGAGCTGCCTCTTTTTGCCTGTTTTTGAGCTAGTTGTAGCAGGGTAGCTGGGTAATCACAAAATCAATTCTGGCAAAGACTTCATTTCAGACTTTCAATGACATATAACAGTAATGGCTCGCTTCCTTAATACAAAACTCATTAGGTTTTGTGGAAATGTGTATGTCACTATTTAAGTAAAAAGGGAATTCAGATATTACATTTAATTCATATTAATCACTGGAAACAGTTCAGCATCTTATGGATGAAATTATAATTTGTAGGGTTTTAGTTATTAAAGAATGAGAAGATTTATTTATACTGTAATCTCCGAATAAGACACAACTATTCCCACTGAATAAAGTATGCTACTATTGTTGGTAGACTTGGTCTTGCTCAGAAAGCCAAGATGACGACTGAACCAAACAAAAATAAGTTTCCTCTTCGATTGCCCAGCTGCTCTTTTACCTTGAAAATATTTTTTTTCCCTCTTCCTTTCTTGTTGAGGCAGATGTAATGAGGTTTTGTGGAACACTGAAGGTATACAAAGAGAGCCTTCTTTAAACTGAGGCTTCATTGATTATGGAGGGGGCTTCAGTTAGTGAATTGTAGAACAGCTGGCAAATACTAGTGGATAAGGCTCCTTATCCTGTGTTATACAGGAGACAAATGGGCTGAAAATTATCTCTGTGTAGCCTTTGGATGGATGAACCTGATATCCGTTCAGAAGTCCTGAAGTACCCCTGGCTGTTGCTACCTTGTCATTGAAATCCTGTCCAAACTAACCAAAACAAAATTTGGTACTTGTCAGAACCAAGGGAGTACAAGGCTTCAACGTGAGCTCATGTCACATTTCTCACATCCAGCATAATAAAATAATAATTAAAAAAAAAAGTTCTCTTCCCTGGGTTTGAAAGCAAAATCTGTCAGATGATTTTAAGTGAAGAGAGAGGAGGATATTTTGCTGAGAGAATGTTGTATTTGATATGGAAGGAATTTTGATATACGTCCCCAAAGTATATTTCCAGATGCATCATCTTTTGCTTTGAACTTGTGCTGACATCAGTCCTGAAAAGGCCCATTGTGTTTTAGTGAATTTAAGACTATTGCCATAAGTGACACATTTTAAAACAGCAACATCAGGGTTACACTTATGCTTTCATAAAAAAAATGTATGCAGCTGTAGGAATCCTGTTCCACATTGTCCTTTTAATAGGGCAGTCTCTCTATGGTGATGGAGTAACTTTGTGAGCACATATGAATTGATACTGTGAATTTAGCGCTTGTTGCTATAGGTATCCTGTTCTGAAAAATGTTGAAGATGGGAAAAGAAAAACAACCCAGGCTCAGTAATTTGAGTTTTATTTTATCTGCTTGTTTTTGGAATCCATGTTTTCACCTGTATTTTGTGTTGCTGAATGCTTTAGGATATTCACAATGGAAAACAGATAGGAAAATGTTGGTCCTGTGCTGTCCCTTAATCAGTGTAGTGTGCACAGACAACTAAGATGCATAATTATTTAGGCAAGAGAAGGAATATCACTATGTGGAGAATAAGCCTTTGTTCTTTATAGGCTAATAAGGAAAATTTGTATTTACAGATCTTTGTTGTGCTAAAATTCCACAATTGTGATTTTTTTTTGGTGTTAAGCCCCTCTGTAGATAGACAATTACCTTGTTCTGAGCCATATGTCATAAATAGTGATAGACAAAACAACTAATGATGGTTATTACTGAATAAGTATGAGGGTTTAATGATGTCTTGGGGCCAAAATGTAAAGGGCATGATTTTCATTTATTCCAGAGTCGCTTTGTCCTCCTGAGGCATAGGAAAAGGCTTTGAAGAAGTAAAGGAGAACTAGGTATCAAAAAGGAAGGATAGTGTAAACAGGATTATAGTCCAATGTTTCAACAACCTTTAAACCACAGTAAAAACAAGCTCTTTTTTTTCATTTGTGAAGCAGAATTGTCTTCTGCTTGCCAGACAGGAGCCTTTGAAAAGACCTCAAGGAAGTCAATTAAAGTTAATATGGTGGGAAGGATTATATTTTCCAAGTCAGGTTAAGTATTTTATGTTGGATTTTCTAATTGAAAAGAAGCAAGGACTACAATTTTAGTGTTGTAACAGTGGTGGTACTGATTAATAATAGGTAGGAGCTGGTGGGTTTTTGATAGCTTTGAAATAGGAAAACCTGCTGAAATAAAAATTATAAGTAAAAGTATTTCTTTTTGTATATTGAGTACCATGACCTGCTAATGTGGAAGATCATCTCTGTCAATGGGTAGAAGAGCTTCCCTGGGTGTGAGTGGAATTCCCTTCTCTTACTAAAAACAGAAATACACAAAACACTTTTCTAATGCTGCTTTAATGCTGCAGCAGGAAGATGTCAGCTGCAGAAACACTGACACAGATTTGAAAATGCTGTTTGCATATTCCAGCCAGTTTGGTAGTAGCTGAGTCCTATTTTAAGGTGATAACTTTTGATTTGCTAGTCAAGGAAGATGTTCTTGTTATCAGTAATAGGCTCCTCTTAAGCTGTTGTAGTGGAATGCATTGGGACCTGTATAGAACCAGTTGCCTTTATCTCTGTATTGTTTTACATGCCTGAATCACCAGCCATGTGAGAAAGGAGAAATTTTTGCTGCAAAGATAAAGAAGGGGGCTTAGTCCTCATTACTTGCATTAAAGATATGTTGGTCCGTTGGACTCTCAGACCTTTTTTCTCACAGCATGAAAGATAACTAAGTGGACCAACCCAAAGCAACTAAATATCACACACAAAAATATCAGAGACTAAGTAAAGAGGTTGCTATTGAACAGCGAGCATCTGGGACATGTATGAATACCATCATTTAAACAGAAAAGTGATGCAAAAGGACAGGCCATCTTCAGCAGTGTTTGTTGATGGCATGATAGCCACTGTCCACCTTCAGTTCTCTTTCTCCCTGTGAGACAGCAAGTATCTTGCTTGGAGCTTTTTAACAAGTTTCAAATTCACTGGGGTTTTGAACTTTCAGTGAAGAAATGCCCTTTGGGTCTTTTCACTTCATGCAGTTTTCTTCTGAAAGTGGACACTGGGATGAGGAGAAATGGGAGCAGAGAAAGTGTGGTCTTTCCAGTGAATCTGAGTGACCTACCTCACCAACCAAGACCAAATCCAGTTGTGAATGTGGAGGGAGGAAGTCAAAAGAGGAGTGTGCGGCACAGTCATGCAGCCCTGTCCCACAGCACAAAGCATACAAGCTCCCCAGGCACTGCTGTCTCTCCTAGCTCTTCAGGAAAGGTGGATCACTACAACACATTCACAGCTCTCTAGGTCTAAATCTTACATGACTTGTGAGACAGTTTTCTTTCTGACTGAGAGGAATAACTTGCATGTATTTGGTGCCAAGGACACAGAAAGGATGCCTGTGTGCCCTGAGGGATATTAAAGGTAATCCAGTACTGTGCTCATGAGGTACACATCACCTGCAGAAGGGTCTCTATCTTGAAATATCACAGCTCCTTCAGGCTGTTTTACTGTACACTCTCCTACCCTGAATAGGTTAGCATATCTAATCAAAAGAAAGAAGCATAGTTTCATTTGTTGAAAAAATATTTTCTGTTCTGTTACTGAAAATGGTTTGATGAATGACAGTAAACACAGGCATATATATATTGACTAGTATAGCCAGTGCATGTTAATGGGAAAATGTCTGAGATAATATTTTCCTCTTCCATATGTTACAGAGGGAATATATCTCTCTGTGTGCATAATTCAAGCACAGAGCATCAAGAGCAACTTCTGGATGTTTCATTTTCAGAATTAACAGATATTGAAATAGTAATTTATATTTCTGAACAACTATAAATTATTTTGTCTACCTTTTAGGGTTTGTATTTGGGATGCTACTGCCTTTAGCAAGTGTTCATCTTCTGTCCTTTGCTAGGCATGACATCACACATCTGAGGCAGATGACTGTAGTCTTTTCCATCCACCTGCATTTTGAAGTTATCATCAAGATAGTATAATCCGTTAAATTACATTAACTTTCTGGTTGCTTTGTTATGCTGCGGTTTGGAGCACACTGGAGAGTGCTAGCTAGTCCCAACTCCTCTAGAGCACCAGAAGAACAGATGCATTCAGGGAACACACTGCAATGCAGGGTAGTAGCTCGTCAGAAAGATTTTAGACATTATTTCCTAAAGGAAAAAAGGGGAGTGTGTCAGTGCTGTCCATTTCCAGGTTTCCATAGTTTTTGCTGCATAATTTCAAAACTCACTGGATAATCATCTGAATACTAAGAAATAAAACTACAGGTCTAGATTTAAGTACAATATCTGAATAAATGTTTTTTTCACATAATAGTCTGCCTTCAAAACTGAGATCACACCTATGTACAACATACAGTGGAATTTCTAGGTCATATAAAATCTCGGGAGCTGAGTTACAAATCCTTTCAGGATTTGCATTATCCAAGTGAAAATCAAATCACTCAAATATTGAAGAACTGTTGAAACGTTGTGATCTGTTGTTACATCATGTTAACAAAAAACTTACTTTAAAAATAAATATATATTTATATCGGCTACAGTTAGAACTGATCTCATGCAGCTTTTTGCTATCATTTTTACTAACAAATACTATTTATGACTCCCTGTATCACACAAATTAGGCTTTGATGAAGACCTAAATCTTCAAAATTCTTACCACTCTTTCCATGCATAAAATTCAAATATCTTTGCAATCCCCAAATGCAAAAGGCCATTGCTGTTATATGATACATGTCCTCAATCAGAGGAAAATTACATTATTTTTTTTTTTCTGAGGTGGAACAGTGAGGGAGGAAAAATGTTGCTGAGCCTTTGTCTGTTTCCTTAAATCAGTGAGCCTCTTCTGTATGTATGACAAATTGATGTGTGAGGTGATGACTAATTTTGCAAAACATCAGAGTATGACTTAGAATGGCAAAACTTGCTGAAAGATGTTGTGAAAGTTCAGTTTGAAATCCTAAAATGCATATTCATTGCAAAGACGCTTATATGCCTGTAAGCATTTACATTCTTTTCTCTGCTACTTAAAAAACTAATGGAGGGAGGATAGTGTTAGATGCTCAAGTGTTAGCCTTCCAGCCTTTAAATATCTTCATCGTGGACTTATTATATTTTCTTAACCATGACCACTATCATTATTATCTTTTTTCTGAGAATCTAATATAACTGGTTAGTGATTTATAGTTCAAAGTGGCTAAGCAGGTGGAGATTAAAGGCTGTCCCTCAGTAACAAAATACAGGCTGCAGTGTGGAAGAGAAAAAGAAAAGCTTTGTAATTTTCCAGAAATTAAAATAACAATGTCACTACCAGTTCTGTGGCTCCTTTTCAGGCAATATTCCCATTGAAGTCAGTGAACTAAAGTCATATGAAATATATTTAAATTTTTCTTCACATCAGTATTATTCAATGCAGAAGCGTATCAGTTCTTCTAAAAGCATTTATTTGCCACTAACTAAAGGCATGTGCCATTTGTTTTCTTTAGCTACTTATAAAATTTAGATTGTGGCTTTTATAATTTTGATGTGGTAAATTCTAGAATACTTGAAAAAACGTTAGGGATTGTTGTAAGCAGTACTTTCAGGAAAGAAAAACATCTCATCTCCTAAATGCTTGTATAAACTAGTGTAGGACTACACAAAACATTAGGCAAGAACTGTGCAGCAAGAGTGGAGGGACTACGGGAGACTGAAATGCCTGCAAAATAAACGTTTTACATAAAAATGGGCAGTCTTTGCTTGCTAGCTTTATCAGATCAGAGAGTAGTAGAGTCATCTTGGCAGTTTTCAGGAAGGATGTGAAGGAGGACAAGGCAGAGGCTTTATGGAGTTTGATAGGTAGCATTGCAGAGGCACTATTATACGAGAAGGCATCTTGGTGCTGGAGACAAGTCTCTCTGGCACTTCATACTAGTGCACTTTATATGTATTTGCTGCTGCATTTGGTCTTACAAAATATTTGATTTCAAAAGTCATACTATTTTAATTCTTAAGTCTGTTCTGTTTTAAGCCTGGTTTAAGTCATACTGTTTCAAGGAGAGCTGCCTGAGTTAGGACTTCTGGCTTGGTCCTCCTAGCATACCTCTTTTCTTTGGTATCTGGAAGCAGATGGTTTGTGCACAAAGATCCTCAAAGGTGGCCTTTATTGCTACAGGTAGCCACCAGGAACTTAGTGTGCATCATTACGGGATAGTATGCTCTAACAGGGAATCACAATATATTGCTTTTATAATGACTAAACCATGCCCTGAATGTGTTTGAGAATCACCAAACTAGCATTTGAGGAGACAAGGAAGGATTTATGGAGCACAGAGTGGGAGACCACATGATCATGGGTGCGGCTGTATGATCATGATCCACAAGAAGAATATTCACCAAGGTCTTTGCAGCCCTTCCACCCATGCTGCCTCTCTGCCAAGTGCTGCCCGTGCAACAGCACTCTGCAGGTTTGGCTGGAGGTGGCTTATGTGGGTCAACAGGGCTTTGCTCCATTCCTAAATGGACAGAAGCAAGGAGAAGATTTTGCTCCCTGATGCTCAGAAAAAGGATTTGAGCCAACAGCCACTTTTGTGACTCCAGTCAAGAATAGTTGTGCCCTTCCAAGAGTATTAAAAGCCAAAAAAGTTGGGTTTTGTGTCAGTGTTATGTTGTAATATCTGTAAGGATGCATAAACCATATTATTTTAGAAGTCATTAAATAGATGGATTAGTGTTTAGATCTGTATATTTAAAAACTGGTGCAATTCTGTGATGGCTGTGTGGACAACATAATTTCAGAATAACTAATGCAATCTATTACATTTTTACAAGCACAAGTAAGTCATAGCATCTGCTTGCACTATTACTAATGTACAGTGTGCATCTGTGCATTTATGTACACAGGAGAGAAAAGTCAAATGTTGACATTAAGGTGAGAGACCAGTGGAAACAGATGGCTCATTCACTTAAATATATACTTTTGTCAACTTCAGTAGAATAAATATCCCTACTAAACTTCTGTTGTTAATTATATGTATATGTGTGTATGTGTATAAGAGCTCTCAGAATATCTGCATTTTTTTAATTGACTGTAGTCTTAATTTTTTCTCACCAGTGCATATATTAAATCTTATATTTTAAATGAAAAATTAGTACAGTACAATTTCAAACAGCAACTGTTTTATTTGTACTAAAATCTCAAGATACAGTAGGCTTATGGGTTCTTGTTTAAACTTTTATGGCTAGAGTGTATACCTAAGTGTCAGTCTACATGAATGCACTTGTAGCTTGTATATGTAAATACTTAATTGACAGTTAGAACATATGTGGGAGAACTTCATCTTGCTGTATTTTTGAAATGCATTTTACATGTGTGTTTATTCTGCAATGCCATCACTTCAGTATTTATAACAAGGGGCTCTTAATTCAAGTAGCAGCAAGATCCTGAAACTGAAATTTATGGCAGACAGAGGGCAAAATCAGGTATTGTCTTGATTTCTCTGCTTATTGGATAGTTTTTCCTATGTATTTTCCTTAATACCAAGACTAATAATAGGAAAAAATTGCACTGGTTGTCAGACAAACCTGCTTTTGCCTGGTCACTCTGTCTCTGTAGTAACGATAGTGTCTGCCAGCTGAATGTATCTCAAAGACTGCATTAGTCATAGACAATTTGGGTTTTTCCTCTAAAGGAGGGAAAAGTCATCTAAATTAAGTGGCAAAATCAAATTCCAGTTCTCATGAATCTCTGAAAGAATTACCATCTGTGATTTGCAGTTCTGTCAGCAAACGGTAACCATGGAACAGCAAACATGCAGCCATGGATAACACATGTGAAACTTGGTCTTCAAGAGATTTCAAAACCCCAGGCATATGCACAACATACCCTTTGACAAGCTGCTTTTACAATCTGCTGGAAACTCAGTGTAATATTTCCACAGTTTGCCTGCAAAGCCAGAAAATAAAGCCCACTGCTGCAGCAAATTAAACAACAGGTACCAGAAATTAGTGCTGAATCCCTGTCTAGAAAACATGCAATGACCACAGGCCACATCATCACAATTCATAAATATTTATGAAAGCACAGCATCATCAGGAATAGAAAGAAAATGAGATAACTCTTTCAAAATTGTTTTGCATATGAAAACCAGCATTTTAAACACAATGATATAACGTGAAAACATTTGGAGGCGGTTGCATTTTCCCGCATACTAAACTTTGAAAGGAAGTTCTATTATCTGTTTTACTACCAGGGTAACAGAGTAATTTACTACAGCAAACCCAAAAAGGTCCTTACTAATACTTCAGCACTGGTAAATCCTAACTGTTTGCATACTTTAACTAGGAGAAATGTAGTTCATAATAAATATGTAATAAAGCATGAATTTAGTATTTGCTTGAAACAATATAATTGCGTTTGAATGTAGGAAACTACACGCTTGAATTTGTTCTGTGCAGTTCTGGCATGTTGATTACAGTATTAAGAATGAAAACATAAAAGAACTACTTGTTAATGAGGTTTGTGACACTGTACTGAGCAATATTGTTTGGTTTTGGTTTTAAATCTTTCTGTCAGTGTACTCGCAGTCTGTGAGCTTGGTGTGTGGTTAGGTTCCCCTGCTCCCCACCCAGTGCTCATGTCACAGTTTACACCTCAGCAGCTTTCCTTCCCATTTCTCCTAATGAATCTCCTTTCCACCCACAGGTTCATTGCTGGTTGGAAGAACTAGCAGTCCATACCTCCCTTTTAGCCCTCCCTTGTACTAGGATTGCTTACAATGATGGGATTTTTCCATCTCCACTCTAATGTATTTCAGCTCTTTCATAACTCATGGACTAAATTAATCTCCTGTTAACTCTGAATTTGTGGGTTTTACAGCAGAGTTTACCCTGGGCTGGTGTTTGTAAATTGGATCTGCATAGACATCAGTTCTTCTTTTTTTTTTTTTTTTTCATTTTTCCAGCTAAACTGCTTCATCTAATTTCATACTGCTCTAGCTGATGTACTCCAGGCTGAAAGCTCATTGCAGTGGTCAGTTACTGTCTGACAGTTTGATCCTATTCCAGGTTACAACATAGGGAGATTTAAATTGATGCTGTACTTTTGTTACCTTTTTTTCTCTTTTGCATCATTGGCAATGTCATGTACATTAACACTGTGGACAGGAGTGATATATTGCCAGTAAAAAAGGCTTTCAAAATGACATGGTTTCAGTTGTCAATACATGACCTATTTTTACTTGCCAGTGTTCATAGTCATTTTAGACACAACAGAATGTATACATTCTAAGGAATTTTGACATGAGAAAATCTGCGACGTATGTAGCAATTATTTTACAAATTCATATACACTTAGATATTCACTGCTTTGTTAAGTCACAGGTATAAAACAAGTTATTTGATATAAGTTCCTTTCTTCATTCCCCAGGTCTGGGAGAGCACATGACCCTTTCCTGCTCTCTCTGTTGTCTGGGACCAAATGTTTCATCCTCTGTTTCATTCTCATTTGTATCACTCAAGTACTGACTAGTGAATTGGGTCTGCATTTACAGAAATACTATACTGCAAGTATCACCTCGTAAGAGTGCCAAAAGAGAAGAAACTATGGTTCCTTCTTCCTCCATATTGAAAGTCACATTCATCACTGCTTCAAAGTAGTCTGAAGAGCAGGGAAGCTGCGCTGCTGCATAGCGACGCTAATTGAAGTCCTTGACACCCCTTTAGCTCAGAATTATTTTCAGCTATGTTTTCCTGGGCAAATATCATAATCTTTACCTTCATAGCCATAACATGAGACTAATGAGGCTTACTTTAACATGTAAAGCAGTGTTGGTCCTACAGGAATTATAGTAGATTATACCAGCATTTCTACAAGACATGACAGATCATGTTCATCTAGAGTTTCACACAAACAATCAAAAAGGCTTCTTTTTACAGATATATGACATTCTGTTAATGACTTTTGAGATCTGTGCCTAACATTATGACAAATCATGTCACTTGGTCCTGAAAGCCATTTTGAACTCAATATCATTCCAATTTTGTGGTTTTTTCTTTTAAATTTCTGAATACTTTCTTTTCTAGCAGATGCTTCATATCTATTTTCTTCCTAATTACTTTAGAACAAGATCATTTCAGAGGCATAGATTTACAGATGCATAAATTAATTCTTCAGAGCATTAACCTCTGCAACATTGTCTTTAAACCTCACCTAAAAGAGAACCACCACTCTGGGAAGGGGGTGGGAAGAAAAACCAGGGTTTTCTCTCTGACACTTTCTAGTTCTTTGACATTTTTATTCTTTAGTGCTTAAAAAACCCTCAAGCTCATCTTTGTGGTACTGATTTATGTATTAACAAGAGGAATTCCTTGAACAAATGAACTTAGGTATGGATGGTTTTTGTAATGATGAGCAGAAAAATTCATAAAGGACCAAGTCTCTTACTGTTTGCAGGTTTAAAACTGACTGTTCAGGTTCCTAAGTCAGACAGGTGGCCTCTCCATAGGCTCCCTGTGTGTTCAGTGGAGAGAGAGAAGCTGCTTCCAAAGCCGTCTTGGGTGGCTGCTCTCCCTCTCCACTGTTTTCCTAGGTCAGTCTAGACTAAAGCAGCTTCATTCAGGCATTGAAATGAGGTACTTATCTACACTGCTGGCCTGGGTGAGATGGGGAAAGTGCTGTCTTCCAGGTGTGGCTCTCTCAGGGCTGCCAGGAGTGTGCGCGTTCTGAGTGGTGTCTACTTCATTTACTTTTGTAAAGGTGTTTTGATATGTGGTACTGCTGGTGCCTGTTAGCATTATATATGAAGATAATGTAACATCAGCTAGAGCTAAAACTGAAGACTGAAGAATGTGTCCTTGTAAGGCGTGCACTTAAAATAGCTTTAAAACCAAAATATTCTTCTGTTTGGGCCTTCTTTGTGGTAAGCCTGTTTTCCCACATTTTTATTTTTTTTTTTTAGAAAAGGAAATTTGAGATTAAAAGTGGTGATGGAATCTTGCCCTGAGCTCAACGTAGTTACAGGATGCTTAAGCCCAGATTCATGAAGATATCCTTCTTTTATCTATTGCTAAATACAAAAATTCAACAGCTTGTTTAAAAGTCAGTCGTCCTTTCTGCATCCATGGGTTTTTACTTCAGCTATTCATCTTCTCCTAACATCCCAGAGAAAAGTCAAAGGCTGTGGCAGTGATTCCTAGGAGGAAATACCAAGAAAGTTGTCGGGGGGGGGAATCTCATAGTAAACTGCACTACAATTTCTCCTTGGTATGAGGCAATTTAGAAACAGTTCATGGAATCTGAAAAACATGATTGGATACAAATTCATCTCATGCACTGATACGTGTTTCCAAATGTTGCATCCAGTGAGAGACGTATGTGTATAAATAATGATTTGTAGTGACAGGTATCAAATATAACTGTAAACTTTAACAAATACATACTCTTTTCTCGTGTTCTGCATGTGACTGTAATGTTCTGTCCCTTGTACCTATGACCATTTTTTGCTGCTTATATGTGGAAGTGCTTTCCCACAAAAAATGAAATAATTTTTTTAAAACAGAGTGCACAAGAAGATACAAAATTTGTATTATTAGCTTACTGCAACTCTGTTTTTGCCATTGGTCCGGTTAATCTTAAAAAAGAGTTTAGATAAATTTTTCTTGTTTGGAATGAAATGAAAAAGATTTAACTGAATTCAGCCATGCATTAACTGTATTGATTTCAGTCTGCTTATCTTTAGTTTGTTTTGGCATATTACATCCAGGCAATGCACTGTGTATTTATGTACTAGACAAATAAGTCTCTGCAGGTGTAGCAGAGAGATCATACTGTCCTTACCAGAAACAGTCCTGTGGTGAGCACCATCAAGAAAAGGAAGAAATAATTGTGCTGAAATGTGTAAAACGCTTTTGCTGCAAGCAATGAAAATGAAAGATAGACAGCACATACTTATTACAACTCTTGTAAAAGTGGCAGAAAATTAAATGCTTTCTATTAACCCTTTGGTTATTATAAAGTTTCTGAGCACTCAGACATGTATGAGGTGAAAGTATTTTTTGAGAGCAGAAGTGATCTCAGGAAAAACGGAAGATGTAGGTAGTGGAAACATGGGTATATTATTTGTCTTTCACTGTCCTCTAACCTTCCCATCTTTCCACGATACTGTACAGTGCAGCAATTGTCAATATTGGATTTCCTTATAAGGTTCCTGACAATGCATTCTGGATTTGAAAAGTAAGTCTTATTAGTTTTGGGTGGATATAGAACATTTCTTCAGAAATAGTAAGGAGGCAAAAAATATAATCCTCATATTAATCCTCATATAAAATATACTATTTTCAGCTGTGGATAAATGGACCAGCACTGCTGTAAAGGCAGAGAGGAAAGCATCGCTTTAATCTGTTGTTTTGGTGACCACTGTGCTATCTATTTGTTATTTTGGATCTTTCTCCAATCAGGTACTGATTTTTTCTCCACTCTTCCTGTGTTGCATCTAGTCATGAGACTTTTTTTGTGGGCCTCTTGTTTTCTCAATGTTTCCTCTGCTGTTCCACTATCTCTTTTTCTTTCCCAAACAACTGTTTTTCCCATGCTGAAACATTTCTCTCTAATGAGCTCGCAGAAGAGCTGCCCCTTTAGCATGTCCCTGGGGAGAGGCAGAGAGCAGGGGGTTGGGTACAGCTGCCCAGGGCATGCTGCAGCCCCTCCATGCCCATCTGTCCCCCTTGCTTCTGCTCCCAGCAGATGTGAAGCACAAGGGAGAAGCACAGGGGGTGCCACCAGTGCCAGCAGCAGCTCATGGGTTTTTACCCAAATGGAGGTGTCTGCAAGCCTTGTTAAGTTTCTGGGAATGGGTTGGTTGGACAGGTGACTCTTTGAATTTTCCTTACTCTGAACATAATGAAAATAATGTTTTAACAGTGGTGTTTCAGTGGAGTGTTAAACCACTTCACAGTAAGAGATTTCTACATTTAAATGTCAAATCAAATTGCTCAATCCACTTGAGTGGTAGCCATATTTCTGTCAGCAGAGTTCTTATGAAAAAACTGAAAAATCTTAACTGCGGTTAAGATTGCTTTTGCCATGAAAACTCTCAGCGAGGACGTGGGTGAGGAAGCCAGATCCTCTTGGCTTAGAAAAGAGCTGCTGCGGGGCTGCAGGAGCAGGGGTGGTCCAGGCCAGGTGTGGTGATGAGCCACTCACCTCCTCCCCCAGCCCAAGAGCTGGTGATCAGCAAGTGATGCCAACAAAGGCTAATTCATTAAAAGCTAATAAAAGGAGGCAATTCCTCATGCCACAAGCAGCAGCCTAATCCTTGCCAGGGGACCTTGTGGCTGCCTGGAGCTGCAGCATGTGGCCCAGCTTATGCCTGCCATTAATCAGCTTGTTTGTGGTTCCTTGCCTTACCAGATGCTTTTCACAGTTCCCCTCCAGGATGTGGGGTTCCCCCCTGGATGGAGAGCGGCAGCCCCGCTGCCAGCCACTGCCTCCCAGAGAGCAGTGTCCAGATGTTGGGTGCATGGGTGCCTGCTCGTCAGGCACTTCTTTTGACTCTGAAATGGAGACAATCAAAAAAAGCAAAGAAAAAAAATTTCAAGAATAAAAATGCAGAGAGATGTCTTAGATAAGAATCCAGGCAGCTTTTTTTATTGCTGTATTTATTTATTAATAATTTATTTATTAGTGGTCTTGCTTGTTAGAGCACTGATCCACAAAGTGCACCTCTCCTTTCAGCGCCAGGTACCTGGCAGAGGGCTGCTGGGGTGGGGCTGCAGGTTGGGGGTTAGAGCTGGTCTGCATCAAACCCCCCCCCCAACAAACCTGGGGAGGGGACCTGCTCAGGTGCCTTAGCAGCTGCATTTGGTGAAGTCCTTTTGAAACGTACTTGTGGGTTTTTTGCAGTAAAAGATTTCAGTGTCGAGAAACATAGCGCAAGGCATTTTTTTTTTCTTTCGGGGGAAAAAAGGATTTTCCTCCAGTTTTCTATGCTTTTGTGCTTCTCTGCTATTAGGTGCCCCTGGAAAAATGAAAATAAGGTAGTGTGTAGTAAAAACATTATTTGCTTGTTTGTAAGTTTGTTGTGGTTTAGCCCCGGTCAGCAACTAAGCACCACACAGCCGCTCGCTCACTCCCCCACCCTTGTGGGATGGGGGAGAGAATCGGAAGGGCCAAAGTAAGAAAACTCGTGGGTTGAGATAAGAACAGTTTAATAATTAAAATAATACAGCAAGAATAATAATATAATGAAAAGGAAAATAATGAGCGAGAGAGAGATGAAACACTGGAAGAAGAGGGAAAAAAAGGAAAAAAACCCAAAACTAAACAACAAGTGCTGCAACCGCTCACCACCCACCCACCGACGCTGCCGGTCCCCGAGCCGCGATCGCTGCCTCCCCCCGCCAAATCCCCCCAGTTAATATACTGTGCATGATGTCACATGATATGGAATACCCTTTGGCCAATTCAGATCAGCTCTCCTGGTTGTATCCCCTCCCCTCCCAGCTTCTTGTGCACCTGGCAGAGCATGGGAAGCTGGAAAGTCCTTGACTAGTGTAAACACTACCCAGCAACAACTAAAACACCAGGGTGTTATCAACATTATTTGCATACCAAGTCTAAAACACAGCACTATGCTAGCTACAGTGAAGAAAATCAACTATCCCAGCTAAAACCGTGACAAAGTTGTACATAAAGTACTGGCTGGTAATAAGGAATGTCTTTTAAGCAATAACATTTTGAAGGGGGAGAAGATGTTTGTTTCTCTAAAGATGTTTTGGAGTGTATGTACCAATGGTATTGAAGGAGGTGTAATGTGGTAAGCATAACAACAGATGTTGCTTGGCCTTGAGAAATTGAAAGCCTCATGTACGAAGTGATATGTTTCTGGCTTTTGCTTATTATTTGTCTTGCATGAGCGGACCAGGGGAGGCAAGTGTCCTGCAGCTGAAGAAAGTGGAAATAAAGTATTAAAAATATGTGGAATATCTTTTTTTCCTCTCTTTCTGAGGATGGTGAGGCGGTTGCCTGGTAAGTTTGGAGTGGCCCTCACAGGGCTGGGGAGATGCCCCTGGATCCCAGGAGCTGCCAGTGGTGTTACTCTCATAAAAGCGAGTCATTCACCCTAAGTTAGGGGCAAGACAATATCACAGTTGTCTTACACTGGGTTAAATGAAGGCAACTGCCTGATTTCAGAGCAGCAAGAGTAAACCTCAGTGTTGCCCACTGCAGCTCCTGTAAGCTTCCATGCCTCCCACACAAATAAAAGTGTTTACTGAGCAGCCTCTTGTACCAAGGTCCCCAACAACAGCAAACCGCTCAAAACTTCTAGGAAATGATTTCATAGAATCATAGAATCATAGAATGATTTCATTTGGAAGGGACCTTTAAAGGTCATCTAGTTCAATCCCCCAGCAATGAGCAGAGCCTTCTTCAACTAGATCAGGTCGCTCAGAGCCCTGTCCAGTCTAACCATGAATGTTTCCAGGGATGGGGCATCTACTACCTCTCTGGGCAACCTGTTCCGGTGTTTCACCACCCTCATCGTAAAAAAATTCTTCCTTATATCTAGTATGAATCGTCCCTCTTTCAGTTTAAAACCATTACCCCTTGTCCTATTGCTACATGCCCTATTAAAACGTCTGTCCTCGTCTTTCTTATAGGATCCTTTAAAGTATTAAAAGGCCACAATAACGACTCACTGGAACCTTCTCTTTTCCAGGCTAAACAAACCCAGCCCTCTCAGCCTGTCCTCATATGAGAGGTGTTCCATCCCTCTGATCATCTTGGTGGCCCTCCTCTGGACCCGCTCCAATGGGTCCATGTCTTTCTTGTACTGGGGACCCCAGAGCTGGATGCAGTACACCAGCTGGGGTCTCATGAGCTTGGAGTAGGAGGGCAGAATCACTTCCCTCAACCTGCTGGCCACGCTTCTTTTGATGCAGCCCAGGACACAGTTGACTTTATGGGCTGCAAGCGCACATTTTTGGCTCATGTCCGGTTTTTCATCCACCAGTACCCCCAAGTCCTTCTCTGCAGGGCTGCTCTCCATCCCTTTATCCCCCAGCCTGTATTGATACTGGGAGTTGCCCTGACCCAGGTGCAGGACCTTGCATTTGGCCTTGATGAACCTTATGAGGTTCACACGGGCCCACTTCTTGAGCTTGTCCAGGTCCCTCTGAATGGCATCTTCACCCTCAGGTGTACCAACTGCACCACTCAGCTTGCTGTCATCTGCAGATTTGCTGAGGGTGCACTCGATCCCACTGTCTATGTCACTGATGAAGATATTAAACAGTACTGGTCCCAATATGGACACCTGAGGGACACCACTCATCACTGATCTCCATCTGGATATTAAGCCATTGACCACTACTCTCTGGATGCGACCATCCAGCCAATTCTTTATCCACCAAACAGTCCATCCATCAAATCTGTATCTCTCCAATTTAGAGAGAAGGATGTTGTGGGGAACTGTGTCAAAGACCTTACGGAAGTCCCAATAGATGACATCCATAGCTCTTCCTTTGGCCACTGATGTAGTCATTCCATCATAGAAAGCCACTAGGTTGGTCAGGCAAGACTTGCCCTTGCTGAAGCCATGCTGGCTGCCTTGAATCACCTCCCTGTCCTCCATGTGCCTTAACATAGCTTCTAGGAGGATCTGTTCCATGATATTCCCAGGCACAGAGGTGAAGCTGACAGGTTGGTAGTTCCCAGGGTCCTCCTTTCTACCCTTTTTAAAAATAGGTGCAATGTTTCCCTTTTTCCTAGTCACTAGGGACTTCACCTGACTTCCATGACTTTTCAAATATCATGGAGAGTGGCTTGGCAACTTCATCAGCCAATTCCCTTAGGACTCTGGGATGCATCTTGTCAGGTCCCATAGACTTATGTACATTCAGGTTCCTCAGATGGTTTCAAACCTGATTTTTTTCTTACAGTGAGAAGGACTTTGTTCCCTCAGTCCCTGCCTTGAGGTCCACCCACTTGAGAGGTGTGGGAAGAGAGGTTATCAGTGAAGACTGAGACAGAAACATTGTTGAGTACCTCAGCCTTCTCCTTGTCTGTTATCAGTTTACCAGTTGTGTTCATCAGGAGGGGCTACACTTTCTTTGACCGTCCTTTTCTGGCTGACATACCTGTAGAAGCCTTTCTTATTATTCTTTGCATCCCTTGCCAACTACAGCTCCTTGGCCTTCCTGACCCCATCCCTACAAAACCAGGCAATGTCCCTATACTCTTCCCAGGATACCTGTCCCTGCTTCCAATGCCTGTGCATTTCCTTCTTGCCCTTTAGTTTGACTAGCAGGTGTTGACTCATCCATGCCAGTCTCTTGCCTTCCTTTCCTGATTTCTTACACATGTGGATTGAGAGCTTATGTGCTCTATAGAAAGTATCCTTAAGCATATGCCAGTTCTGTTCTGCTCCCTTGTCCCTGAGGTCAGTTTCCCAGGGGGACCCACTGACTAATTCCTTGAGAAGTTGGAATTTTGTTTTCCTAAAATTCAGGTTCATAACTCTATTCTTTGCCTGTCCCATATTCCTCAGGACTGTGAAATCCATGAGTGCATGATCACTGCAGCGCGGGCTGCCTCCAGTCTTGATGTCTCTGATTAGCTCTCTTCCATTGGTGACCAACAGGTCCAGTAACGCATCCCCTCTGTTAGGGCTGTCTATTACCTGGCCTAGAGGAATTATCCTCGATGCACTCCAGGAGTGTCCTGGATTGCCTATAGCTCAGCGTGCTACTTTTCCAGCTGATGTTGGGGTGGCTGAAGTCCCCAAGCAGGATGAGAGCCTGTGAGCATGATACCTCTTGTAACTGGAGTAAGAAGGCTTATAGTAAACTCCAACAACAAGGTTTGCTTTGTTGGCTCAGTCTCTAATTCTTACCCATAAGCTTTCAACCTGCTTGTGGCTATTCTTCAGAGACAGCTCTTCACAATCTATCCATTTGTTGACATAGAGGGCAACCCCTTCCTCACCTGTCCCTTCTGAACAGCTTGTAGCCATCGATAGCAGTGCTCCAGTTATGGGATTCATCCCACCAAATTTCAGTCATGGCAACTATGTTGTAGCTTTATAGCAGCACGGTGGCTTCCAGCTCCTCCTGTTTGTTGCCCATGCTGTGTGCATTTGGGTAGAGGCACTTCAGCTGCTCTGTTGACAGTGTCACCTTTTTAGAGGAACACATTTTAGTTCCTTTGAAGTATTTTACTGGTGTTTCCCTGTTGGCTCCTATTACCTCAGGAGTCCCTGGCTCATCTCTGTAAGATTTCGTGTGCTCCAGTGTATGCAGCAAGTCTCAGAGCAATAGGCTGAGGGCCCTCGCTAGCACTTGATCCTTCTAACCTTCTGTCGTCCTATGGATTCTCATGGGTGAGCCTGATGTTATCTCCTTCCCGCTTCAAGTCTAGTTTAAAGCTCTGTCAACCAGCCCCGCTAGCTCATGAGCAAATACCCTCTTCCCTCTTCAAGAAAGACAAATCCCATCCAACGCCAGGAGGCCTGGTGATGTGTAGGCCACCCCATTATCAAAAACCCCAAAATTCTGGTGGTGACACAGCCATGTATTAATAGACTGTCTATCTATTTCTTCCAATATTGCTGCCCACAACTGGAAGGATAGAGCTAAATATTCCCTGTGCTCCAGATTCCCTTACCAACCATCCCAAGGGCCTGAAGTCTCTTTTGATTGCCCTTGGACTACGCATTACAGTTTCATTGCCACTGACATGGAAGAGCAATAAGGGGTAACAGTCTGAGGGCTGTACCAGGCTAGGAAGTTTCCTGGTGATGTCCTTAATTTGGGCCCCAGGGAGGCAGCAGAACTCCCCAAGTGGAGGGTCTGTCCAGCACATTGGATCCTCTGTTCCCCTCAGAAAGGAGTCACCTACAACTATAACCCATCGTTTCTTCCTGGTGGAGGTGGCCATAATGTAGGGCATAGGCCTTTCTGACCTACAGAGCAACAGCTCTAGTGTAGATGGACCATCATCCACATCATCAATTGTGTGACCCTCCACCAGCAGAGCCTCATACCTGTTGTACAGAGGAACATGGGAAGGTGAGGTAGACAGGGAGTGGGGTTCACCTGCCACCCAGAGCATAGACTTGCCTCCATTCACTGCTTTTCTTTAAGTTGCTGCCCTCTGCCTGGCAGGGGGAGGGCACAGGATCCCCTTGATCTTGTGTTTTTTCTGGTGGGTGTTCCTGTTTCTGTCTCAGGGAGGGCAGAGCATGGTTCCACCAGTATACCCCTTTTTCAGACTCCCTGATGCTCCTTAACCTTTCTATTTCATCTCCTAGCTCTGCCACCAGGCTGAGCACATAATCTACTTTGTCACACCTTGCACAGCTGGTTTTGTACTGCCAGGTCCTGGAAGATGGGAGTAGAATACGTCAGCAACAACAATAACAGCCATACCTGAAAACAGTGACAAATGACATCATCCAGCATTGGAAGACTTCTCCCTGTTGTGGTTGTCATTGCTCTGACCTCAGTGCTCAGTATGGTGTCTCACCACCTTACTAACAGATAATCGTTAGCGGAGAAAGTCTCATAAGGCAAATTACAGCACAAATCAACCAGAACCATAATAAAGACTTTGAAAAATATCAATGGGCCACAAATAAAGTCTTGTCATTGGTCCCTTCCCCAACACATGCACACATACACACATGTATAAACACATCTCAGCATTAGTGGCATTATTAATCTTGTATTGAAATGACAAAATACTATGAATTTTAAGGTCTTTAAGATGAAATACAGTTCAAGTGACTTGCTGAGTTCGCAGTTCCAGGTTGTAAAATAAAGTATTCTGCTTTTAAAAACAAAACAAATCTAGGAACCTTGGTGCTTTTTTTTTTGCTTTTTTTTTCTTTTTTTTTTTTCTTTTTTTTTCTTTTTTTTTCTTTTTTTTTTTCTTTTTTTTTTTCTTTTTTTTATTACTGTTTCTTAACAGGAGCTGGGAAATAAATTCTTTTCTCCTTTCAATACTGAAGTTACTACTTAATGCTACTGTCTGGCAATAATTTAACTTTAAAAAAAAATCTTTCTGCTGTAATTTCAGGGACTTTAACACATTCATTTAATCTCTAAGGACAGAAAGAGTTATTACTAGTAGGAAAAAAAAGTAGTCCACTCATATTTTAATTAAAAAGATGCTGTGTTTGTGCTGGAAATTACTTCACCAGCTTGAATTAAATATGGAACTATTTTTTTAATGAAACTTATAAAAATATTGTATTATTAATGTGAATACCTAAAAAAGGAGGAAAATATTTTCTTCTGTTTGTTCTAAAACTTTGTTGAGGACTGAAATGAGTTTTATTTCCCCTATTACTTATAGTGGTTCTCAGCATGTAACTCACAGGTGCTGTAGCATGAGTTCTACAAAAAAGCTGCTTCTTAATCTCATGTCACCGCCAGCTGGGAATTTCTACTTATTTTCTTTTTAAACTTTATTTTGCAGAGGACGTTAGCTCTTATTTTTTTTTCTTTCAAAGAGACACTTTGGCAAAATATTTGGCATAACATCTGAAGTTTTGAGATACTGTTTACTTATTTACAAAAGCTAGCCAAGCCATATGGTCTAGAGATGGTTTGGTGGTATGCGCTGCAGAGGTAGTCCTACCGGGCCTCAGAGGAGTGCTCAGAGTGACAGCTCTTTTGCTTCATAAATCACACTCCTTAGCAGCTACTGTAGTTCATTTTCCCCACATGAGAGTGTTCAGTCTGAAGTTGCTCTGTGCAATGACATGAACTGTCAGACAGACTTGGACTCTGACCCAGACAGTGTCTGCGTCCCTGCAGTAATGAATCTGGTGCGTGTCACCTCAGCTCTTTTTTTGTCTGCCTACTTCATTGTTCTTGCCAACAACCCCCTCAGCCCTGGGGTCTGGCAGCTCTTACTACTCCACTGGACCCCTGCAAATTCCAGAGAAGCATCCTCTGTGCAGGAGGGAATGAGGGAAAAATATGTGCAGCATGTACTGCAGGTCCAGCACAGCATGGAAAGCATTAAATTTCTTACTGTCAACTTCAAAACTATAGGCAGTTACATCCTTACTTATCACTTGTAAACCCTCATACAAAAGCTCACATGCTTTTGTTTCATCAGTGGTTAGCACACTGTGGAAAAGCCAGTGGGATACAATAATCCATTAGCAAATCACACTTCTGAGATATTGTCCTTCCAGTTTGAAACAGAGGAGAACTGAGTCATGGGAGAAACCATTTCCCCAAACCCGTACACTGAGTTGTGACAGAATCAGAATTAAAATGTCCTGGTCTTCATCCTCTCAAGTGTTGCCGCTGCCTTTCATCTGCATCTTTTCTTCTTTCTTCACTGCTGCAGATTTCCTTGGCTTTGTGTTTCTTGCTGTTGTGGTGTTCTTTGTCCCAAAGGTGCAAAACTGTGCTTTGTCCCTTCACTTATTACCTCTCCTTCCTCCAGGTCCCTCATCTCTCACCTGGGATCAATTGACTCATTCCCTTTTCCAGAGTTTAGCACAATCAAAACTAATTATTATTGTACAGCTCCCTGTGCGTTTTGGGCTGAAATGGTGACTTATTAGTAATGGCACATCTGAACTGACCGAGAAAACCAAAATACTTGACAAGCTGAAGTAAGGTGATTAACTTTTAAATCTCAATTTCATTCTCTCCAGACTGTCGAAGACACCAAGGAATCTTGCTAGATCATATTTTTTCTACATTTTCTTTTCCAAGCAGGAGCTACTCTTGTTCATATGCTTTTGACCCTCTTTGTGGCTTTTTTCTCTTTTTTTTTTTTTTAATTATTTTTAAAAAGCAAAAATCCAGTGATATCCCTTAAAGGATAGTTTGGATCTCTTGACCAGGTACCAAAAAGTTTGTAATCAAAAATGCTGGCTTTTACACTGCTTACATATGACACCCCATCCTCTCTAATTCTTTCTGCTAATGGCAGTCCTAGGTGGCACAGAATAAACCTGCAGTCCCAGAAGCATATTACCTAAGGACTTTTAACTTCAAAACAGTGCAATTGTTGAAATAGAGACTACTGTAATGTGTCTTGTGTTCAAAACTTGTGTGTGACTGATCAGCCTCCATATGGCTTGTTCCACTAATATATAAGCCATCTGCCACAGTGACAGCACCCATTTTCTTTTGGGTACTCATGTTGGCTTTGGTGCAGCTACTTACCACGGAAATTTGTGGAATTTCTTAATTATTATTTGGTTTTGTGTGAGGAATTAAAACAGAAGCTGGTCCTTGTATATGTAACAAACATAACTGAATCCTACCATGCAATGAACAATCCTGCTATCTTTGTCTAACGACTTCTCTACCCCACCCCAAAAAAAAGCCTCATCAAAGTGGTCCAAACTTAGGCCTTGATGACGAATGTTATTGCCCTCTACGATGTGCAGCTCATGTTGCAGTAGAAGCTTTTCTTTTCACCAATTTACCTGCCAAATTACGTCTTAGGTTTAAGTCCTGCTACAAGCAGACATGTTTCACTGATAAAAGGTATACGTCAGCTGGACCTGTAAGGAACTGTAGGTTTAGTTCTTTGTCTACAGAGGTTGTTTTCCGCAGCATTCCAGTGACCATCAAAACTTTATTAAGCTACATCCTAGCAGCTATAATGCTGTCAGTCATTGCAGGCTGCCTAGGGGTGATGATTAGCACAGAAATCCTTCTGTACAGACTCCCTGTGCAGTGATCTCCAGCAGACCACCCGCTTGTTCTGACTAATGATGGAATAGCCTTCATTTGAGGATAAGTTGACAAAAGCAATTTTTAGGAAGCAAGAAAATGAGCAATTGAGTTATTTGATGCAACAAGTCCCTAAACTGATGTAGCAAACCCTAGGCTACAAATAGTACCTGAAATCCTAATTCAACACTTCAGACATGTGTCATTGGATGATGTAAATGCAGCAAAGAGGCTGTTTTACTGTTTCTTTACAATCTAGGATCAATGGAAAACAAAAGCAGAGGAAATCCATCACAGTCAGAGAAACCAGTAATACTTTATGAGGCGGAGGAAAAATTGTGCAGGAATATTTTTGTAAACATCCTGTGCAGCACAGCTGTCACGTATCTGGATCAAATAATGGTATAAAGAGACAACATGAAAGAACATCTCTATTCACTAACTTGATCTTGCCCCCAGACAAATGAGTGCTTATATATCTCCTATCTTAGCCGTACATTCTAAATATGCAACTACAACTTTTAAAACAAGATATTGACCTCTAACAGGTAAATCATGGTGCCCTCCCTTAATGCTTTTGTCCTGCTGTAACAGTAGTAGCGCTGATGTGGCTACAGCAAGGGACACCAAAGACGGAGGACAGCAAAGATTCATAGAACCAGACAGTGCTACGTGTCCTTGCAAAGTACAGCTCTACTTCAAAGAGGTACTAGGGACATTAAAAAGGCAGTATCACAATATTAAGAAGAAATAATATTTATTATTGGATAAAGTGCTTCTGGACATGCACTTCACCTCTTCCAGCCTTCCCTGGCTTCTCTTGATTTAGTGCTTTGTTGCACCCAAAACAGGAACTTCCTTTCCCAGGTGAGTTAGTGAGAAACTATGGTTTTTGGTCTTCCTTCTTATTTTGCTCTTTAAAATCTTATTCAAAAATCCTCCATAGGATTGCTCATTGAGTTGCAGAGCTAAAATTTAAGCTGGCTATAAATGTAGTTGGAATGCCTCTTCCTAGATAGTAAACAATCAGCAGAGAAATTTGTTTTTAATCAGAACTTGTGCTGCAGTTGGGAGGACATGTGCCCTCTTGATTAATTTTGTAAGACAGGCAATGGGTTTGCCCGGAGCACTCCTGTACATGTCTGGAGAAAAATTGCTACATTTGTCTATGGTGTACAGCAGCTATGTCCAGAATAAGGGATGCTGTAGCTTTCAGGAAGGGGTGAAGGTTGTTTTTGGAATACTGTGTTGGTTACAAGAGATTGTACGTCTGATTGTTTTGGTTTGGTTTGGTTTGGTTTTCAAGCAAGCAACATTTTACTGAAGAGATGCTTTTTTTCTCTAATGATTTGTTCTGTCCTGTCCTTGTTGGAAGGTGGAAATGTGGAAATGCATGGCCAGAAAAGACAATGTGGAGAATAACTGGCAAGTAGCTTTGTCAACCAGAATGAAAATAACTTGCTGAGCAAAATATTTTCATTGCTAATTTGCAAAAGTGAGGAGGTGAGAACTGAAATGTTCCAGGTAGCCAGAGTTGCCCTCTCCTGAGGATGCTGCAGGAACAGGGGGAGGTGAAGCATGCTCTGAAAAACATGTACTGGGCTATGGAGAGAAGTTGGGAATCATTCAGCAATAGCAGGTGATGTTTTTCGCTGGTTCAACTACAGAAAAAAATATCAACTTTATTCCTTCTTCATATAAAATATACCTTTAGTAGATCAGTTAGATTGTACTTACTGTAACATCAATTTCAAGCCTTTGCTTCCTGGAAGTACTTTCTCAAGTTCTTACAAGGATCATCCCAAAGAACTAAGCAAAATTGCATGAAATTTATTTCAGCCTACTTATATTATGAATTTGATAACTTTTTATGTATGCAGCTTTCCTTATTTCTTTTCATGTGTGGAATATTATTTTCTTCCTATTTCAATACCTAGTGCTAATGTCCCACTACTCTGGACATTGTATGTATGCATGTAGATGTAGCGTTCTCAGTGAGAATGTAGGCAGTGGTGGAACAAACAAGCTGTTGAGGGTCCCAGGCAGAACACTGAAGTGGGAGAAGTTCATGTAAAAACAGTGTAAGAGCACACAAGATGCAAGTTTTTTTCTATAACAAGGGCAAGCCTACCATTCACTTTTAAGTGCATCAGTGCTATTTACCAGGGGTTGAGAACATCTGAGAGCCCTTTTATGTCAGATCTAAAAATGAACTTCAGCTGATCAAGTGTGGGTTTTTTTGGTTTTTCATTTTGAATTTCATCTCCCACTCTTCAGGACTTGTTGGTGTCTCTCCTTAGTTACTCAAACCTATCTCGAAGACCTACTGGCTTGAAATGTTCTCTGCTCTCTCCCTGACTAAAAATGTCTCACAGTTTTTCCTGGAATTCTGTGGCAATAAAGCCGTTTAATTCCATGGTTCTTGCTGGAGTCTCCAGGTGCCTGTGTCAAGCACTGGACACCTTTCACTTTCAGTGGGGAAGTTCAGCAGTGACTGTGCCCTGTGTTATGTAGCTGGACTGCAAGCTTTACCTGCATCAGTCAGCTAAGATAGTGCTAGATCAGTTATACCTGCATAACAGTGACTACAGTGCAGTTTTTCTCCCTCTTTTTGCACCTGAATTTGGTTGGTTATTTCCCCTTCTCTTTTTTTTTTTTTTTTTTTGAAGTTTCCTCCCTTTTTGACTTTTCATTTTTCTTCTGCCCTCCCCATTTTACTTGTACTGCCTTCCACCTCCCCCTTGCTTTCTACTTGACTAGACCTAATCTCTATAATGATGTTCATTTTCCTTCCCTGAGAAAGCAGGCAAGGGGATTTGGTACTGTAGAAAGGGGGTCGTACTTCCGTTTGCATCAGCTGCCTGGTTCTGCATATACAACATTCTCCTTTTCCCAACAGCAGTGAGCACTGTGTGGGTATACGGGAGCTGATATGGGGATCTGTCTTCTGCGACTCCCAAATCACACAGGAACACTTTCTCCACTGTGCCCAGAAGAGCAACATAAGAGCAAGAACATGGCTTACACTGGAGAGGCAAGTGACAGATCTCTTATGGTAGGCTCTTATTTGGTTTCTGCTTGCTTTTCCCTACCAACAGAAATGCAGAAATGCTAACCCTTTTAACTCCAAACAGAAAAAAGCAATTAAAAGGTGTGAATCTAATTATTGTCATGAATTAGTGTGAGTTCCTACAGGGAACAAAACTAACCTGGCAGGAATTGGGATTATATGATTTACAGAAGACAAAACCATTGTTGCTTTGAGTTTTGCAGAATCTGAGAGCAATGCCTTTCTAGAGTACATGTGTTTCTGTAATTTTTCATATTGACCTTTCAGATAAATCAATAGTGACTTATGATACTTTGCACCTTGAAAAGTGGCATTTTATGCTAGAACACTAGAATACTTTTTCCTTTTTCTAAGTTGCTTGTCAATTGTGGCCATAAATATAGACTGAGCAGAAGCTGGGTGAATAGAATTATTTAATACATTCCAGGCAATTTATATTTTACAATGCAAGAAATTAAAATTTCTCATGTTCTTTTTCCTCTCTTTCTTGCTCATTTTGGCTGTTATATTGCCTCTTGCATGCTACAGCAAAAGTCCAAGGAAAACCAGTGCTCCACATTTGTCAGTCAGAGTCTTTGGCAGTTCAGTGGTCTGTAGAGGTTGCTGTTAAAGGCAGTGTTTCAGAAAGGCCTTTAGGTGCAGTTGGGAAAGATGATTGTGCAGTGCACTGGAGTTCAGAGCAGGTTTTTTCTCAGTACTTTTGAAGTGCTGCTTACATTTATAGCAAGCCTTCTTGAGGCTTTTGCATATTTCATAATTTTCTTTTTTCAAAAACTAGATGTTCTTTCAAAAACTGGATGGTAGAGGTTACCAAGTATGTATATTGCAGTAATGCAGTACTAAAATACCCTTCCATTTTGCAGTAAGTTGTGTGTAATGAGGAGGAAGACTGGTTAGTAAACAAGAAACATGGCAGACAAAAGAATCACTTTCTCTCTCTTTATTACAAAGCATTGCTCCAATTTTTTCACTGGGCAACAATTACCCTTGGGAAGTAACAGGGGTCTTGCCCTGAACCTTCAGGAATTCTGTTTCAGTGGATCTGAAAAGGTTTTCTGTGTATAAAATCTCTTTTAATCTGTTGTTATATGAGGTGTCTGAAGTCATATAAAATAACTGTTTTCAAAAAAATATATAATGTAAAAGGAAAAAGGTTAGTTGTTGAAATGCAAAAGTATTAAGCAAGACTGCTGACCCATTGCTTTCATCAGCTTGCTCTTCTGCATCCATTTAACCTGTAAAAGGGGGAGTTGTTAGATGGCCGTTTGGCTGGGGTCACAGGAGAAACCTCAGTCTGACTGTGAAAGACAGCAGGGCAGGGCCTGCCCTCTTTCCTGTCCACCACTGTAGCTCTGATGCTACAGACCTGGCATAGCTTTCAGGGAGCAGGTGTTCAAGATATCAGAAGCCATTTATTCCTACAGCCTGTGAAATGTGCATATTGCAGAAATGTATTACCTATGTAGGAGCTTTAACTACCGTTCTCTGCTATTCTTCATTGGTGGTTTAATGATGCTGGATCAAAGCCTGATAAAGAAAACTGGCCAGGGTTGGAGAAGAGAAACTTTTTCATGTGAAAGGCAATACTAGCATAAAAATAGAAGAGGATGAATTGGGAAATAGCTAGGAAGCACCTTCTAATCAAAGCAGCAGGTTCAGAAACAAATTTCCAAGATGAATAGTGAGGTGCTTAAGAGCGTTTATTTTTTAAGACAGATCTTGATCAGTTTATGAACCAAATTAATGTTTCATGTATGTGGGACCTGAAAGTTGGAGACAGAAGGGCCCTGATTTTTTTTCTTCTTTGTGCTTCCAGTGCAGATATTTTAAGACTGATGTGTCCTTTTAAAATTTCCAAACTGTGCACACGATAGTATTTTGTTGGAGGTGATTGTTACAGTTTATATTTGGATTTGATTATAGTGCAGGTGTATGTTTTACGATGGTGTTGATGGATATATCCCAATTGTGCAGGACTTGAAACCATGAACATAAGGACATGACAATTTTCATAATGAATATGCTAAACACTATAAGCAGTGTTTAAACAAATACTCAAAAAGAATTTCAATACCTTATCAATGGTAGCACTAGCACAAGAGAAGGGATGAAAGAGAGAATACACTTACTGTGGTCTGGATGTTGTCTTGTATTTTAACGTGTTTTTTTCAGTAGACTCTCTCTAGTCTCAGAAGTGTAAATTTGTTTTTTCAATTTAGTTGTGTGAGATCTGAGAGCTTTTGAATAGTGCTGAAGCAAGGCATGGTTGTGAAAGTTAGCACTTGCTGATGGTATTTGTATCCATTTTAAAAAATTATATATTTAAAACTTCTATGTCTTTTGGGTATCTGTCTAAGTGCAGCTTGGATATGGGAAGGAAGGTTTTCCTGTTTGCAAGGAAAATGGTTTCTGGTACCACAGGTAGGTGCCAGGGCATATGGATGGGATGTGTGGGGAGTTACAGGGGTAGTGACAAATCAACTTCCTTGAAGAGTCCTTGCCAAATCAGAGCCCTGGCTTGCCTGGGCTCTAAGAGGAACCTGTAACGTACTTGCCAGGCCTGAAACCTGAGCCTGAAGGCAACAGAAGCATTGAAATAATTTGCCATCAACAGCCAGGCCAATTCCAGCAACAGCAAGGGTTACTTTACTCTTGTGATCACCAGATACATTATATTTGAATGCTTTGCCCGATTCAAAGCAGATTTCTGTTGTAAATGAGCCCTCTGCAATCCTCCTGACCTCAGCTGTTTCATTGGCTCCAGCAGTAGCAAGAGATGTTGAGTGAGAGTCAGCCTGTCTAAGATTCCCTGCTAATGGCACTGCTTTCTCCTGAACAACTTGGTGACACCACCCTTTGAAGACCCACCTGAAGCCTCCTTAATTCCTGGATGCTACTGCATTTGAGGGTGGTACAACATTTACTCTTTCCTAACTCAAAAGCAATTAAACTGTAACGGCATTTTTTGTGGAAGAGTTGTGTCTTTAGCTTGCAGTATCAGAGAATGAACGTTGTCTCAGGGTGGGAGCTAGTCCGTATTTGAACTAGTTCCATATGGATTTAATGGTGACACAGAAGCGATAACAGAGTTGCACCTTCCCTCCCCTCCCCTGACTTTTTTTTAACGCATCTCTGAACCAGAGCTGACTAAGAAACTCAAATGAAGTGCTTTCCTCAGATAAAACTTCAGTCTTCATGAGCAAGAAATTAAAAAAGGGACAAGGTGCAGAGGACACTTACTGTAAGACTTCTTCCTGGTTAAGTTTGCTTTTCTGCAAGTGTTTCACTACTCTTTGAGGCCCCATTTTACTGCAACTGAAGTTGGACATCTGCAAAACCTGTACCCACAAGTTTTACAAGTGGGTGAGGTGTGTCTGGTGAAGAGCGATGGATGAAGCCATGGGACTGGCTGGAGACCAGGCTGCCACCTCATTGCTCAGAGCCAGGGTGGCCCTGAGGGGCGATAGCTGGCTGCCCACTAACCCCACATGCCCTGCAGGTTGGCCTCTCCTCCAAGGGCCCTGGGCAGCCCTCAGACAGGGGTCTGACTAGCGGGAGGCTGAGCCATCCTGTCTGGGGCAACCCAAGGTAAAGACTCTGCTTTCAGTTGCCTTGATTTGGTGTGTGCTGTTGGTCCAGTGGCACCGCCGTTTGTTGGATACTACTAGTAACAACTCTGTTCATGAATAGCTTAATTAAGGCAGGAAGTATGAAGATAATATTATTTATTTTTTAAAAAAACTTTATATTGTTGCATTTTTTTTCCCACCATCCATGTTCAGTGTCACTGAAGCACAGTCCAATCATGTCAGCTTGATTTAAAAATGTTAGCGTTTGGACAGGAGGGTATTAGAGAAGCTCTGTCTCCTCTTGCTCACCTCTATTAATAATTTGTTCTATGCCTTTTTTTAAAATTGGATATGGAGCAAGATGACAGCCATGCTCTGTGTGAGTGGGATTTCTCTCAAACAGAAATAATAAGCTGTCACAGGGCTCAAGCACTGTAGCAGAGACTGAAAGAGGAGCTGCATGAAAAAAATGCATATAAAATAAACCTGGAGATTGAAGTGAAATCTCTTTCTGAGAGACACAGTGCCTGTGTTTTGGGAAAGAAGAATAGACAAAAATTGTTGCGTTTGAAGATTTGAATAATATTTTCTGCTGAGCATTCATGTATTTTTTGTAACAGGAGGACACACAAGAAGGTAGTTGAGATGAGGAGGATTTATGGAAGGAGGGTGGAACATCAATGCAATGTTGAACAGGTGCTTCCAGACTTTTTCTGTTGCAGGCTTTGAGAAGGACTGAGCTTCAGGGGGCTGTGCTCTGGCACTGATAACTCCCCTCCACATCTACCCCCCATGAAATTTAATTGCCTTCTTTTTAGGCTCCAGTAGTCACTGAGCTCACAGATAGCAATGAAAAGCCTTCGATATACTGCCTACTATGTAATCAATAACAAGAAAATTCAACCTCCATGCAGTGACAAGGGGGAAAGAAAGAGTTATGGGAAGGGAAGGAAAGGTAATGGCTGTAACACCCCTGGCCTCCCGTCCCTCCTGGCAGTGTTTGACTACAGGATGCCCACAGAAGAAAAATGTCTGATTTAATAACTTTTGCATAGAAACCAACTGTAAATCCTTGGGCAGCACAGTTAGGATGTGGTTTGTCAAGTGCGTCTCTTGTGATTGTAGTTCTAACAAGAGCTCTGTTGACGTGTTTTTCACCCAGAAAATGACAATACATTGTCTTGTATTCTCCCTCTACCTGAAGACTGACTGTGAGGATTGCACTGAATTGTGGAATAATCTCTGCTAATGCATAAGTAATACACGCTGATTTAACTTGACAGTTGGTCCTATTTCTTACCAAAAAGCATTAACATTTTTATTAGAAAAAATAAAGAAAATGTTAGTAAAGACTACAACTCAATACAGGATTTCACTTTCATTTTGCTGTTTTATTTCCTGTCACAACCATGTAAGTTGGTGACTGCCTTCTTAAAAAAAAAAAAAAAGTGTGTGCATGGAATACCACCAGAAAGCTCTCAGTAATACAAAAGATTAATTGCTACTTGCAACTGGGCAGACTTCTTGCTGATTAAAGAGGAAAAGATTTGGTGCTGGATAAAGGCAGACTTTTGAGGAGAAGACCTAAATATTAACAAAAGCATCAAGATACCATCTTGAAGATATGATGTGTAGGTCCTTACTGCAATGTTCTGTTTTCTCATGTTGCTGGAATATTTTCCTCTAGCTTTTACCAGAAACATGTGCTACAGGGCCATCTAAATCCTTTGACATCATGTGGCATACCACCCATCAAAGGTAGCAGAGTACAGCTGACCTCCTGCATGCACAGGCAGGGTAGTCAGGAGTTTTTCTTCAGTGGTTAATTATGAGCTTCTTGATGCACTTGGTGTAAAATGAGTCTGCTGCCCTGGAGGGCAACGTACCACATGTGTGTTTTCTTCCCCTCCGCCCTGCCATTCCTACAAGACAGATCAGCTGTGCAGGTGGAAACTGGGTTTGAGCAGCAGGTCTTACAAGGCATCCTGTGGCTCACAGTCCTGTGTGGCACTCAGCTTGCCCGTGCACTGTAGGTTACTTATACTACCAGCCCTTTTCCTTCAAGCTGTATTTGTGCCCAAGCTGCGTGTCTATAGGCTGTTTCATTTACTTATAAAAATAAAACTGTTTTTTAAAACTATCCAAACCTTTGAAAGTTGGTGGCTCTTTTTTGCTTCTCAGAATTTGCATAGATGGGCAAATAAACAACCATAGGCATGTAATGGCTCCTACTTCAAAAAAGTAAAAGCAGTAAACATCTCAAGTGTCTGAACATTTAACATGTTTTTAGCTTTTTTTTTTTTTTTTGTGGGTAGTTGCATTTACAAAGTTGGAAAAGAGTATGGGGGGCTACAAACTCTTTTATTCATGACACCAACCACTGTCAGAAAGAATGATGAAAGAGCAGCTATTTTCACATTTTACTGAGAAGGTGAGGCTGGTGTTAATTTTCAGGTGCTGCATAATGCCTCTTAGTAGCTTAGAGCACTAGTTTGCTGCCTAAATAAGCATTAAGGACTAGTGGTAGCTGTTTAGCCTCCTTGTTAAAAAGAGGAATAAAAACCATGCAGGAAAACATTTTGATCAGGACGACTAGCCAGGCACCTGTCCATGGGAATCCCTAGTCATTGAATAATTCTCTCCTTTCTTCTGAGGACTCATTCTCCTCTCTCCAGCTCAGTGAGGTCCTGGCTTTGCCAGCGAGCCAGTCCCTTTGGCAGTGCTGCCACAGCCAAGTCGCTGTGACATGACCTGATCCGGATGGCACAGCACATCAGCCTCCTGTAATTTTTCCACTTGACATGCTGCAGTGTACTGTCTATTTTCAGAAACAACAGCAAAAGAATAACACTTGGAAATATTTTTTCTGAATTACAGATTGGTCTCCCTTGGAAAACAACCTTGCTTTTAAAAGGGAGGGTGTAAATAACTGTCTGCTCACTGCATTTGGAGTGTCAGTGCCACATAAGTACCATAATGCCCTCCTCAATTCTAGATTATGGAGCATTTCTCCAGAGGCTCAGCAGAAAACACAGCAAGAACAGGCTCATTCCTAATGAGGCTGTGGTATTTTTTTGAGGGAAAGCAAGATTCCCCAATGAAGAAACATCTTTAAGCTTTAGCAGCAGATTGGTTCTTGTCTACAGCTCCCTTTAAAAGTATATTTTAAGACCAATTACTTAGTAGGCATGGAATAAGCTTGTTTAGAAATTTAGAAGCAAAATACTTAATGACATTTTTGAGAATTCTGGATATTAAAAATTTGGTAGGTGGTCTGAGAACAGAAGACAAGCACAGCTGAATAATCAAGAAGCAGAATGCAGAAGTGAAGGGGCTACCCGCTGCAATGATCACCTCTGTGTTGCTCTCAGTACAACAAGGCAAATGAGTTCCATGCCTTCAATGTGCAGAACTGAGCTCTGGTGCCTTCTGACAGGAGCAACTGCTAAACCCCATGTTCGGATCTCATGTCCCTTGTCTTCATACCTAGGGCAACAAGAGGAAAAGCAGGGATGCTCAGAGCTGAAAAGCAGGCACTTTTACACCTGTTTGGCCATGCCATCTGGGACAGCTGCCAGCTGGAGGGTAGAGGTCTTTGCCAGTTTGGGAACCGCCACTAGAACAGCTGCTGTGCTTGCTTGAGGTTACTGCTGTGGGTATGTCAGTAGCATTAAGCTCTGTTTCCCAGCAAGGTCTTGCAAGCTTTTGGCAACAGCCAGGATCCTTAACTACATCACTAGATGGCTGCTCAGGTGTTGAGGAGACCTGAAAAAGGGAGTGTTATTCCACATGGTGTTGCCATCTATGGCCTCAGTGCTGGAAGCAGAACTAGGTGCCAAGATTCTGAATGGTCTTCTTTGGCTTATATACAGATGTGATGGTCACTGATTTTATCACATCCCGCATAGTGAAAAGAGGGAAATCACAATATAACAGTGATATAATAGGACTGTTGGGTGCTGCTTTTGATTTTGCTTCTCTCTAGCATCAGAAGCTTGAAGTGCTCAAAAAAGTGGTTAAGTGTTAAAATCTGTGCAGAGAGGATTATAGATGTTTTGCTGAACTCATTAAAAAGTGCAGGGTCATGGCAGGCCTACAGCAATGTCATGAGGCTTGGGGCTGTGTGCTGAATTCCTGCAGCATACATGGAGTATGAAGCCTAGCAGTATTTCTCTATTATCCCACAGGTGCAGTTTTTCTCCCAGCTTATGTTGTTGCTGAATATAATCTACACAGCCTCCATCACTCTTGCCACAACTTTCTCCTAAACGAAACCAACACTATCAGAAAAAACAAAACCCACAGACATCTTTGTGCCAGATCTGAGCAATGATGCCACTCTCATTCCCTTCCTGCTGTCTTCCAAACGTGTCTGATAATAAGAAATCGAAAGGTAAATGCCAGTGAAATCTAACCAGGGACACCTACGAACCACAGGAAAGGCTTCCTGGCATTTGGTGGGGGAAGGACAACATTTCTTAGGGGAAGGAGGAGGGCAGCTGGAGTGAGATTTATTCAGAGACTGTGCGGTCAGAAGAAAATGTACATCTGACTGTGAAGGTGCCCCTGCAAAAAGGGTGGGGTGGGTGCTCAGTCTCATAGTTTCCACATTTTCTTCCTTTCCTTTCTGCTTGTTTTCTCTGCTTTGCAAGGACCACAAGAAATGTAGGTATGACATGCCTGCCCATTTGAAGCATTACAGTAGCCTATCTGACCTCAAAAGACCTGTCACAGTGCAGCTTTTGCTGGAGGCTATATAATGGATGGGTTATTCTCAATGGGAATATGAGACTCACAAATCATTTCCACACAGAGACCTGAGAAATCACATTATAGACTGAAAGGCCAGTGGAGAGTCAACAAAATGCCCTTGGGCCTAAGCAAACTTTTGTCCTGGATCACAGAGATCACTAAGTTTGAAAGAAAAGACACAGCATTGGAATTTGTTTTTCTGCTCCTGCAGTGAAATACTTTTGTTCAATATAAAAATAAATACTTGCCATTTTGCTGAGATTATCAATTTGTTGGGCCAGAAGAGGACAAAGTCCAAGGCTGGAGCCTTGGACTTACGCATGGCTGTCACCACTGAAATCTCCACAGGGTCTGGGCAAACTAATATTCACAGCTGCTTCTGACTTTGGCGCCTGACCATGGCCCATGTCTGGGAGCCACCCCTACCAGACATGCTGTCTCTGTTGGTGCTTGGGCATGGGTACTACATGTAAAAGTTGGGTACATTAAGCAGCAACCAGGCATTAGTTTGTCTTTTAACATGTGAAAGAAATGAGACCCTAATGAAAGAAAGAAACTAAATAGTTTCTAAGAGGAATGCCAATCTTCTTAGTGCAGAGTATATGCAATTCATTATTCATTTTGGTGAAATGCAGAATGCACCTTGCTGTGCAGGCCAGCTGCTCATTTATAAAATTGATTACACATTCTCTAAAGCCATCTCTAGGGAGCAGCTAAATTGCATCCATTGCTGCCAAGGACTTTGATATCCCTGTGGCTGAAGAATATTAATAATAACCAAGAATAAAAGAAAGACAGGTTATGTTCTGATTTTTGATGTTTGTCATATTTTGCTTGCCTCAGAAAGTTTTAGAGAAATGCATTTCTGGCATGCAAGCTGTCATTAGTGTTGCAGCAGGAGCACCCCAAGATGTCTTGAAGAGTCAAGGCTACTTTTATTGTGAAAGAAGGTAGTAATTACACTGCTTTAAATTTTTTTCCCCTGTAATAATCAGGTGCTTGGTTCAAGTAATGAAATACTGGATCTTCGATTCTGTTACTTCAGTCTGACTTCACCATCAACCCTGTGAAGTATAAAATGGAGATGGAGGGGAAGGAACATTCATTCACCTTGCTCTGCATAAAAGGCACTTCCTTTCAGGTGTGAAGTCCCAGGGGAGAGGGAGATGTTGCAGGCAGGTCTGAGGACGGCAGGCAGCACCCAACCCTGAGCTGCATTGGAAGCCACTGAGCTGCCCATCTCAGGGTACCAGGGGCTCATACCAGGCACAGGGTCATCCTCTGCCCACCTGGCTGTGACTGCAGCTTTTGAGCCAAGCGTGAACATCACCTTCCTCTGATGAAAAGAGGCTGGAAGGAAGATGGGAGGAGAAGGGATCCTGCCCACCTGGCAGTGTTGCAAACACCTGTGACACAGACCAGGGTCCCAGCCTCTCTTCCAGTTAGGACTGAGTGTTGAAATCAGAGATGGATTGTGTATTTACAGATAACCATCAGGGCTTAAAATGCCATATGAATTGGTGCTGATAACACCGTATGAAAGGCAAGATCCAGCAGTCTAGTATTCTCTCTATAATATCGAATATAATATCGAATATAGTCATGAAACTGCCTGAACCTTGGCTTTTCTGCAATTGTATGGCACAATTTTGTTCTGAAACATATCCTTAATGAACTATTCTCCACTCCTCTGTAAACCAGTGTAGATGAACATCAGACTGCAAAGCAGATACTGCTTACAAGCAGACCGTGAAGAAACTGCAGAAAAATTAAAAGGCTGCATGGATTTTTCCATTTCCTAGTCTTAAATTCACTTAAGTCTTGTATTTCACAGTGATCTTGTAATTAGTGGAGTTCTAGCAATAAACCTAATAATCCCTGAGTGACAGACTGTGGCGTATGTTGTTTATGCTTTCCAAAGTCATCTATAGTCTCTGGCTTTCAGGAACTGCTTTCAGATGGTGTCTTTCAGCTCAGGGGAGAGTGGGACAGACACATGGAAGGACACAGCATGCTGGGCAGGAGCCACGAAAGTCCAAGGCAGTGGTGTGCAGGCTGCTGATGGCTATAGACGTCAGTTGTTGAAAGGACAGGTTGAGTGCTGCTGGGCAAAGGTCCGGTGCTGCCTTCATGCTAGCTGAGTGTCTCGCAGAGGTTTCTGGAAGCCCCAAAATGGGGCTTGATGCTTTCCCCAGTTCAGTAACCACAGCTCAAATTGGGTCTGCAGGGAGTGGCGATTTACTTTGTTCACAAGACCTTGGTAAATCTTCCCTTGCAGCTGTGGAGGCTGAGAAAACCAAGGTCACAGCTGCTAGGCAAGGACTTTTCTCCCCACCTGACTCCCCTTGTAAAAATAAAAGCTTCACAGGGCCAGAGGAGGGAAGTTCTTGTGCCTGGGACTCCAAAGAGGAATGTCAGTACTTGTGGGAGGACTGGTTAACCTTGAGACCTGATGGGTGTCCCAGGAATGTTTAGCATTTTTGTGTTTCACTCCAATGATTGTTTAAGGTAAACACCTACAGGATGCTTACACTGGGAGAGCAGCTGGTGCTGCCCTTATCTCTCTACCCCTATCTGAGGAACGACCCTGCTCTTTTGCTTCCTTCAACCGGCACATGTACAGCTCTTTCACAACACAGAAAAATTTCAGATTAATGGGGCCGGAGTGTGAAAGTGTGATTGCTGTCCCGAGCTCCACCTTCACGTGCACTGTCTCATATTTAAAATTTCTCTGTGTGCCCTGTATTGAAAGCCTGGCAACTGGAGGCTGGCATAACCTTTTGAAAGCACCAACTTTCCAAAAAATGAAAAAAGGGAAGGGCAGATGGCAACATCTCTGTTCCTGCTGGACTAGCTCAGCATGTTTTAGAAGATCAAGCGGTTTGAAAGGTTTCTTGCCCTGGATATTTTTTTTTATTTAAATTGTTGAGTGGTTACAAGGAGGAGGTGGTTGTGCCATACCCAGCCCCTGCTCTGCAGGCTCTGGGGTAACTGGTGGGGATGGGAGCTGGTGAGTTTTGGGGGTGTCTGTGGATAACTGTCCACTGCTCACCTAGTTCAGGAAACCTCATAATTGGTTGCTGTAACATGCTGAACACTTGTCAGAAATATGCATTTGCTGTCCCAGGAGTCTCATAAGAATGCCTGTATGAAGAGTGAATCTGATGGGATCAAAAAACAGGTGCTTAGATACAAGTTCAGTGGGAGTTATCTTCTGTCCTTGAATGCAGGGTAAACCTATTTTCCTCTAAAGGAAAAGTGGAGATGAAACATTCTAGCTTGTACAAATAACAATTGAAACTCTTTGTTCGAGACTATTAAAAGCATCATTTGTATTTGAAATATCAGCTACTGCAGAAAAAGGCAGCCATGGCTGACAGCCGCCTCAAAGCTGGCCAACTGCTTCTAATAGTAGGAGTTTTTCATAGTTTTCCTCCTTAAACCTTATTGCTGTTTGTTTTTTTTTTTTTTTTTTTTTTAAATAAAAAGCATCCCAAGCTTGACAGAGCTGCAGAGTCTGAAAGATCGCTGGCTGAAGTAAGTGTCAAGCAGGAATCCTGCTATATATGTCACAGCAAGAAAGCAAAATTGTCTGTTTCTTAGGGTGCTGTCAGAAATTTTGCTAGGACAGCAGAGTCATGGGGGAACGGCTGAGAAGCTCTCTGATTTTTAAAAACAAAAAGAGGTTTTGGGTTGGGCCTGTTGCTGCTGATCCAAGTATGCCTGAAGTGTGTGGGTTGCCTGTTTGTGAAGAAGTACTCTAAATGTCTTCTAACTTGATGTAATAGAAGTGCTCACTGTCCTCCCCATTTACTGTCAATGACAAGTGAGGGCTTTGTACTCCGAAAGGAGGAAGGCATTGCACTGGCCACAAGAGGGCTTTTGGACGGTGCACTTGTGAATTAGAATGAAAGAGACGCTCTAAAAACACAGCAACTTCTGAAATGAATGCACTGAAGATATCCCTTGCCTCTTACCCTGGGCTTTGTGCTGGCTTGATTTTAAGTCCAGTGAACACTCCTGTGTGAAACAGGCTGTGCTTTTTGAGTCTTGGCAACTTTGTCCCCAAATGTCCACAGCTGGGGGGAAGATGCTGGTGGCCCCAGGGTGTGGGAGATCCAGCCCTCTGCCCAAAATCAGGGCAGGTTTCATAAGGGAAAGGCCAGGAACTGGCTAGAGGGTGACACTGTGCCATGCATGTGGCAGCAGGAGAAAGAAGGCATGTCCTGGGCTGTGTTTTGGATGAGGCTTACTCAGGAGGTGTGCTCTGAAGACACCTCTGGGGTTAGCCCTGAAGGTGAGAGATACAGGGATGTGTCTCATCTCAGAAACACTGGGAGGGCCTGGGGGGCCCTGAAAATGAAAACCTAGATGGCTTGCTGTACCTCTGCCAGTGGAAAATCTGCATGAGTAGACTGGGTAAGATCAGATCCAATGACTAAATCTACAAATTTGGATTTATATAAAAACCAGCTTAATTCTGCCTCAAATGTGAAATCTACCACTAAGGCTTATAAGTGAGGGAGCAGTTTGGTTTCAGTCCCCATGTCAATTAAAATTTAGTCTTTGCACATAATTTAGACTATAACCAAGCCATATATGGGTAAAAACTTGGAATTGCCCCAATTGAATTTCTTGCCAATTGATTTTTTTGCACCTGCTTTTCTGTGAATAGCCCTATCTTTGTGCTATGCAGCTGACTGAGAGACTGACTTTCTCTCTTTCCCCAGACTTCAGGTGGACTTGATTACCCCTGGTCCACCAGGTCCCAGCCCCTAGGTCAGGTCCACTTGAAATCTGGGGAAAGACAGAAGGTTAAGGTGTCTTTCAATAAATCAGCTGCATAGCACAAAAATGACCCCTAGTCAGGCCCAGACATTACAGACCTGACCCTCTGGGTCCATAACTATGAGTGAAATGGAAACTACCTATCTAGCTCCATCATATCAGAAGGTGCTCTAATTATATCTAGCTAGATCTAGGTCACTGCATTTCTTTTTTTCATTTCAAACTCAGGTTTATAGAGTATTGGAAAGCATTTTTTTTTTTTTTTTTAACACACAGGGCTGTAAGTTTAGATGAGCAAGGGTCTTTAGGAGTCAAAATTTTTATGTAAGGGCTTAATATGTGTTGGTCTAAATTTACACTGGCTGTGACTTCTATGTGTTAGTGTTAACAGGATGGGCTTTATAGCTGCTGATTGCAGAGACTAAATTTTAGCAATTGGATTATCCTACTTACCCTTCTCTGTGCTTTCTCTTTAGTGAATTATACTTTTTGCAAGCTTTTAAGAGAGGAAGTAGAAAAATATTTCAATATACTCCAGCTGTTGCTAATGCAATCTCATTTTTCCTTCAGCTGTCAGAGAACTAATACATCATGAGTCAAAAAAGTATGTTGAAGATGGGTGCTTCTTTCCATTACAGCATGGTCAAATGCCAGTCTGTTCTTTTGAGGATTCAAAGCTAGAAAGTAGTTTGATTCTACTCTTCCCTGACTTCTCTTTGCAGAATATTAGGTCACTGAAAGCTGCGGGAGCTTAGTTATTAGAAAATTAGAGCACACAGTTTCATTATTTTGTATTCTCAACACAGAGCTATTTCTTTAGTCCAGATGCATTTCTGAAGACTGTTTAGCAGCAGTGCTTTTAGTGTGGCATACTTGCAAGGAACTGAGGGGGATGGAGGAGGAGATGAATACTGATGAAACTGCTTTAAAGAGCTCTGTGTGTTGCATGTTAGTGGTATCTGCACGTGCCATTGGCGTGCATTTTCTCTGTGGTTATCTGCATCATGTCCTTTGAGGTGAAAAGCGTACAGCTGCAATTCAGACCATATCAGTCATGTTACTGTATTTTTGCATGTCTTATGACTAGAATGTGACTTGAAGGAGGACTGAAATCTAGCTGCAGCGTAGCCTTAGTGAATGCGTGTGATGGAGACCAAGCAGTCCTTCAAATCATTTTCATATCAGAAACTTGTAATTCTGGCACTGCTGGAACTTAATACTTGGTGACCTGTGATGGTCCTCAGGCTCCACGCTGAGCAAGTGTGACTTATTGCAGGTTTCATCAGACCCATTTGGTTTTGGGGGTAGATCAACCAAACACCTTATATATGGGAATACTTGGCTTTTGAGCCCTCTACGGTCCTTGGCCTGAGTTAAGCTCCCAGAGTGTGGAGGTGGTGGAGACTTAGGGACCCAAGAGCAACACTGATGGAAGTCAGCAGACCCAGTGGGCCACTAAATTGAATATGCTGGAAAGGAAAAAAATCCACTCCACAAAACAACTCTCCCCGTCCCTGCTCTTCCACTAACTCTCCAAATGCCTTACATCAGGTTGAAGGCAGGCACATACTTCTGCTTGGAGTCCTCAGCTGTGAGCCTCTTCTGTGTCTCCGAGCAAGATTAAAGTCTCTCCCTCATTTAACAAAAACAATATTGCCACCAAACTTCAAGGGAGGGTTTGTACCTGAGTATCAAAACATCTTTGCATGCCCAGTATTTGGATCTAAAAGGGAGGGAGGTATGTCTGTCACTTGCAGAGAAAAAGAACTGATCTAGCTTTGACATGCAAACACTGGGTGATTAGAAAAAATTGGATGGATGCAAGCAGTGCTATCCAGTATCAACACTTCTGTGTCCAAATGTCTTCTATGCAGAGTTTTGCCAGTTGTACAGTACCTGCAAGGTTAGGACTTACAAGTCAGCTAGGCAGGAAAAGTCCCAAGTGAAAACTTGAACTGAAATATGAAAGGAAGTGTTATGGCTGTGTTGGAATTTTGGCCTATGTTCTCCTGCATAGGAACCATTTGCTACTGCAGATGGTTAGGTTTGTTAGGGGGAGATGTGCCTGAGTGGTTAAATTGGGCATCTCAAGGATATGGAAATGTTATGATCTGCCATTTGAAGTCATCCTTAGTTGCCTAATATCTTTTGGGATCTTCTGAGAAATCTTATCAACTTAATCTTTTAAACTCCAAGTCCTTTGAATCTACTTCTAAACTGTAAAAAAATCTAGGACTGTACAAAGGCCCTGATCACCTTGAAGGGTCCTTTCTTTAGCCTAATTCCTAATTAACTGCTGTGACACCTCAAATGTGGAAATTTGATGACCCTGTGCTGCTCCATGTTTGGCAATAGCAGCTTTTCAAACAACATGTTTTTATTATTTGGAGGCTAGGCATCACTGAGCAGAACAGATTTAGTTGCAGTAATCTTTTCTAAAATTATCCTGCTAATAAATTAGTCTCTCGGCAGAATTGTACCAGAGCTATGTGCAATTCCATGCTGTGTTGTCTTCTGTTTCAACACATATGGAAAATTCAGGGGATGAGCTTTGGACTTACATCTCCCTCCTTCATGATTATTGGGAGATGGTGGGGAAAACCACCTCAGTCCCACTTATGAACCAGTGCCATAATCTTGCTTCTTTGCTAACTCCTTCTTCAGTCAGGCACCAAGTCTTGCAAAATGCAGTGCTGTGCCAGCATGCAGTGTGCTTAATAACACTGTTTAAGGGTGCAGGTACACAAAACCCCATCTTTCTACCTGTTGTTGGATGTTTAAAGAAAGTGCATCTGCAGGCAGTGGAATAAATTCTTTCAATAGGGTATTCATACTTTTCATTTGCCGCAAGATCTCAACAGATTTGTTTAAAATACTTTAAGGCATAATAATTCCGATTTTTTACCTCAGTCATAATTTTGGTATCACAGTCTTTATATTAAGAAAGGATTACGGAAATCAAATAAATTGCATCAAAGTGTGGTGAAAATGGCAATTATTACGGAGACTGGTTTCATTCAAAGTAAAGCATAAAGTAGCTTTAAACAGTCTGCTTTAAAATGCAACTTGCATTTAGAATATGAGTAATATGTTTTTTTGTTTTTTAAATAAAAGGATACAGAGCACTATGTCATGTAAAAGAAACAGTATAAACTTGGCTATGCCTTTAGATTGCTGCATTGCTCTTAAGTGGAAACATTTGTAGATTTTGCTTTGCTGTTGGGGTGCAGAATACGCATGTTTGCTTTTCAGTGTCTAGCTTCTTAACACATTGCTAGCTTGAAAAGACCTGCGCCGTTTAACATCCTCAAAACTGCAGAGCTCCAGCCCTGAACTTCTCAGCCTGTTTCAACATGCCCTTTCCCTTCTGCCCACTAGGTTACTCCTTCTTTCAAGACCTTCTGATATACAAAAGGCAAACAAGTGACAGCCAAATTGTGAGTGAGGATCACACAGATATCAACTCCAGAAATTGCCAAAAAAATTCAAATAAAGTTGATTTTTTTTTCTTTGTGAAATTGAGTATTTTGAATTGTAGCTATTCCCAAGAGCAATATTACTAGAGTTCATCTTCCACTTGATCACAGAAGCAATAATAATAAAGAATAAATACAACCTGTAAATACCAAATAAAATGAGACAGCTTGATACAAATATTTTACATTTATTGGAAGAGTACAGTAAAAAGGGGACTGCAGACTCATTAGTGGTAACTGGTCCATAGAAAAGACAAAGGACTATTCAAAAATGGTCTGCAGTTTCCAAGAAAACTGAAATTCTGTTTTGTAACCCCAGGAAAATAAAAAGTTAGCTTGAGTTCAAAAGTGTAACTTTAAAGTATATAAAAAATTGGCAAATAAATAAAGTTAAAATGCAGATCTATTTAAAATTATAAAGGACAGACAAATAGCAAATGTATTACATAGTTCTCATTTTCAGACTTGCTTAAAAGCCAGATAAACTCACAAATGTTGTTTCCTTTTTTTTTTTTTTTAACGTGTACTTTTGGGAAGAAGCACCCATTTCCAGTGTTATGAATTATCGATCTGTTTCACAAATATATTATTTTTAAACAACAAAGAGTATAAAAGGTGCTTTACCTGATATTAAACTTGCTGGTGCATACTTTGGCACAAAATTGAATAGAAATCTAAACACGTTTGCAAACGGTATCTGTGCCCCACGCAAGGTTACTCGTGTCAAAGTCTTGTGTGCGCTAGCAGGTCAGTGAACCAACCTTCCCTCCTTCCCCAGCACTCCTCCTCCATTTCCAGATGCCTACAATTATACAAAGGAAAAGTAACACATGCAACTGAAAAAACAGCGGTCCTACCAATCTTAGTCCAAGTTTAATCTCTGGAAGGCATTTGAATATGTATATAACTACACACTCCTTTAACAGAAGAGACAAGACAGGTGCTTATTGTTGGGTTTCAGTCCTCAAGATTTCTTTGTAGGAGTCTACCTGCCTTTTGTGTCCTGTGTGATAAGCATGTATCATGAGTTTTTTTCCTATTATATGTTTTTAGCATCTTAGTGAAAATTAGATAGGAAGCTTGGTGGAAAAAAAAACAAGTTAACTTATCAGTTACAAGGAATGATAAAATTAAGAACAGAAACAGGTCTGTTTCTTCTAGTTGTTCCATCTATTGAAGACCTTGAATCTGTGACATGACCAAGCAGGAGGTGGAAGGAAGGAAAACAATGCAGAGAATCCCCATTGTATATTGCATTTCTGCATTTCATAACAAAGAAAAAAAATGCCACTATTTCTCCTTAAGCACTACAACTTCAGATGATTTAAGGCATTAGCCACACTCAGAGATATAGCAAACTTCCAGTCTCCAGTGGATTTATTATTGACTCGTAGCAAGCATAGGGGTATTATAAAGAGGAGCCATGCAGACTGCAAGACCTTCTCTTTGGCATCCTGGCTGTATCCATGCTACATATCAGAACTGCTGACAGCACCTGAATTGGCTACCTGAACTCAGCAGTTCCCTTCCCTGATAAACTAAAAGAAGGTACAGTTCTACCTTCTTCTTGACTTCAAGTCAAATACAAATATTACTATTGCAGAGATATCTTGAGCAAGGAATACTGTTGTTCAAACTGTCTAACAGGTTTTAATTGAAACAATTACTTTAGTGATATTTAAAATGCATTAAGCCATACCAACTCAGACACCTAGTGAATGATCAGTTCCCTGTAGACTTTTACTGACTTATCAATGCTTATCTTCTGAAGTTGCAAGCCTCAGCACTTCATGGTGGTGGTGGGGCTATAATTACCAGTGTAAGTAAATGTCATATGATGTACAGAAGTCAAATTTCTAAAAGCAAAATGGATGACAATAATGAAAATTAGTAGTATTTGGAAAGGCCTGTTAAGAAGAAGGAAGCTTACAAGGCTTAGTTGGAATTAAGTCACTGCTGTTAATTTTAAAGACATTGTTTGGATCTGGTCTGACAGCAATATCATTCCTTTTTCAAGGAGCATATTTAGCTTTATATTGTTCCCTAGTAGGAGCAGGATGCTCTGTATTGTAAACTAGGCAGTCAGGAGTGTTGTTTTTCTGATGTCTTTTATGATGTGGACAATTCACAATATACTTGGGGTTTGTAACTTGATTAAAATCATGATTTGAACAATGTGCTTCACCTTGATTCACAGTTACAGGTATCAAGGTATAATGTCACAACAATATTTTTGAGTCAAACAAAAGCAGGGATATACTTGAGCTTTTCTGTCGCAAGAGTAACTTTTTTGAATGAAGTGAAAGAGCACCATCTGTGACACATGGAGCCATCAGAATTAGGAAATGTCTGGGAGATGCAACAGGCCATATTATTACAGCAGAGCTCAGCTAGAACTGTAAGCTTACTGCAGCCCTTTTTAAAGAGCAGAAAGATTCTTTAATAACTGAAGCGAAAGATCAGAGTGAAGTCGTTTACATATCAGTAGTAAAAGGATTTTTTATTACAACTGTGTTTAACAATTATGGAATTCTTTGTATGTTGGGAAAGACTGAGCTGACTGTATATAAAGACAGTAGTGTGGATCTTTCTTTTTTTAGCACTGGAAACTTCTGGCTCATACTTTCAACATGTGCAATCTAGAAGGAATCACTGATCAGTCTGACTTTTCTTTTAAAAATCGTAATTGCCTTAAATTGATGAACAGTTTCAATGGAGAAGCATGCGCTGTCTCTCTTACCACACTCACAAAACTTAAGTTATGTACTTGTCTATAAACATTTGTAGTTCTAAAACTAGATGACAGTTCCAAATAGTAGCAATTTAGGAACACTTTTTTCCAAGCCCTCTTTGCTAGTAGCAATGTGAGTCCTAGGCTATCATACTGGTTCACAGGTCATATTTATCTATAAACACAAAGCCAGTTATTGCAAGTTTTATTTACAAAGGATTCAATTCTGGGAGGATAGAGGAAGAAAGAATGTAGTTCATGGCTCTTCTAAGAAGTTTTCACTTTATGACCTCAGTCAACTATATTCTAAGGCTTTATTTATCCATTTTTTCTAAGTATGCTTAGCAGTTTTTGATTTAGAGAAGGCATACATAATGAGGTCTATAAATGAACTACTCGCTCATAGCTATAATCTGAAACAGCTGCGAAATAACAATGCATGTAGATAGCAATCTAATTCATCCTTTATCTCACAGAAAAATCCCCAAACCATCTGAAAATTCCAATTTAAGTCCTGCCTAGATTGATGTCTGAGAAAATGGTGTTCTAAAACAGCTAATAATATACAACTTCCTGAAAATGGAACAGAGTTAACACCCAAGTTCTATACCTGGACATACATTCCAGTTAGAATTTTATGTCAAAGAGACAGCAAGACATAACAGGGAAATAAGGGTAACTTACAGTTATTGGTGGAGGTAGCATTCCCTTGGAGAGAACATTATATATATATCTCTCAACCTTCCTATTTTATAGGTTAGTAGTAAGGCTGAAATACAGAAATTGCTTTTGCTTATTTGACAAAGAACCAAAACCAAGTTGTCTTCTAAAGTTAAAGCTGTGAAATTTTGGGGGATTAGCTGCTGATATAAAGACAATGTCTAGCTTCCAGCTACTGTTCTATGTGGTGCTTATTATAACAAACACAATGACTCTGATAACGGAATGTGGAAGTTAAGGAAAATGTGGGAGCTACCAGAAAGAACTTGCTATACTTTTCAATGAGAGAGTCTTTCTTTCCTTGGTCTGAGAGTAAACTTGGGTTTATAATGCACTAATACGCAATGCTGAAAAGTATGTAAGAGATGGAAATCACAGGTGCTTTATCAGTTTCAGGAAAAAACTGTGGCAATGCTTGAAAGACCGTTCAGAATGTGACAAGTGAAAGGATTCTTCTGTTTCAGCTTGGAGTTTTCAACTTTTTAAGTCTCTCTCTCTCATTTACCAGAACACTCTGAAAAAGTCGCGGTTGTTTGGAACTTCAGAAATATTGGACTTCGCTTGTACTTTCTAATTACTAATTGAAGTCCTGTATTCCTGAAAGTGGACTGCATGAATATGATTCTAAGAAGAAAAAAATATGTACCCTGCGGTATTCTTCCTTCCATATTCTTCCCTCCACATATCCTGACTTGCCTAGCAAGAATGCTTCCAACAATATCACATGCCCTTTTGTGCTTGAGGAAAAAAAAATTAATTGGTGAACTCTTCTTTTAAGAGCAAGCTATCTTATGCTCAGTCATAAAAATACAAATCCACGTGCACTGGCCTAACAAACACTTCTATTGCCTACAAACAGGACAGCTGTTATAGAAAGTGGATTCTCTCAATTAGCCTCTTGCTTTTTATTCCATCTTTATAATGAGTTCTCATTACTTGTGACAAACAGCCATTTTCAGAACTACTGCTCTTGAATATCATGTTTGATGACATTATTTACACACTAACTCATCTCTTCAAATATTTCACTGTTTCAAGTGCATCAGTGGCACTGCCATTTAGAGGACATGACAGCAAGACCAATGGAAACAGGGCTAGTAGTTAATCTCTATTGTTAATATCCATGCAGCAGCATACCTGGGAAAATCTGGGGAGGGGGGAGATATTTTAAATGTTTCTGAGAGTCGGTTACTCTGTAACCTCAGAAAGTGTTTTTTTCTTTAGTATCTTTACAATGGGTGCAAAAAGGATAAAAGATAACAAATGAATAACTTCATAGTTTTAGTGATATGCTTGTAGGACTTGAGTAAGCATAACAGGTGGTCAAAGACATGGATGAAAAAATACTTAAGTATGAATAACCTAATATTTCCTTAAGCAGTTTTCTGTTTCTTATCAATAAGATCAGACTTACTTTACAAACTACAGTTCTTACTGATAGCCTTCTGGTGATGCATGTTCCAACAACAACTTCCAATAAAAATATGAGGCAACTCTGCAAAAAGGCAGATTTTTGTTAAGAAGAAATGCAATATAACTGTAGTTGCTAAATGAAAAACTATTCATTTAATTGGTCTCATTAGAAACTAATGAAAATGTACATTTCAAAGAGAATGTCTTGGTGGGATGCTGACTATACAAGGTCACACTTTGCTGAAGCAAGGTTTGTTTTCAGACAAGACAGTGTTCACTATTTTACTTTCCATAGAATTGAAATGCTTAGGAATCCTCATGATTACCCCTCATGACTGAACTCTGAAGCTAACATGTATGCTTAATTTCTACTGAAAACAAACTAAGGACGCATTTTTTGCCCTCAACACAATCTTTCTTAAAATAATGAATGCAACTCCTTGGAAAAAGATTACAATAACAGATAACCTGTTGAAGTCCATCTTACGTAACAGGCTGAGGTATTTCTACCTGACTCTTAACAGTATTCAGTTTCTTTCATTTAACAGTGTAAAAAATTCAGGATTCCCTCAGGCTCCCCCTTGTTGGGACAGTGCCGGTGTAAGAACCTACCTGAAACACTACACTTGCAAAAGAGACTGAGTCTTAACCTTTTTGTAAATTCTCTAGGATAAACACAGTACGTGAGCTAAATGACCAGTATCTGGCTAACCTATGAATAATACAAGACTAAGTCATCAAAAGTCCACAGAAATCAGATATGGGGGATTTGGTTCTTGAACACCATGTCTTTCTTTTAAATTTAATTGTATGGCAGGTTTGTTTGTGAACTCCCCTGTAAGAAGTTTACAAAAACTTAAAAACAGTATCTATAGGTATGGATTCCACTTCCTAAATTGTATAATTGCAATAATTACAAGTGAGACATGATGAAGAAGTTCTGCCACAAACTGCCAAATTAATGATAAAAGAACAGCTTAAATAATTGAAGAGACATGTACCTGTGTGTAAATTTATTCTACACCTATGAACTCATTCTGGTATTCTCCCAAAGGGTTATTATTTTTGAACTGAACTGATGCCTACTTCAGGAATAATAATAAATTTTCTTGCTGCTGTAGAAATTCCATGTTTTAAAAAGTCTTTAGATCTAAACAGAAGTGTGATATGAATTAGAAATATTAACTATTTCAGAATAAAATATGATTATGATTTTTATCTTTACCTGAAAGCCAGGATGGTGACTGGTTAATTTAAGACAAGTAAAACTGTATTTTATTTCATAAAAATAAACCAGTATTTCTTTGCTGTCAGGAGGGTATATAGCAAAGAAAGAGTTAATCTCTTTCATAGAAGAAGAATATTAACTCTCCAGAGAAGCTATTAATGCTGACAGAGGAGACACTGTTATCCTTACTTGCAGGCTTTAGCGATGCATACAAAAGGACCTGCAGTTGGATGAATCTTGGATTTTTCCAAATGATTGTGGAACACTCCTTAAATCTTAGTATACTTGCACTTGCATTAGTATACTAACAAATTAAGGCACAAACTTTGTGTCCTACTTAAAAGCATACAAACTAACAAGAATGTTTCCCATTGCTCTTGAAAAATATCTTTGGGCTACTTGGAAGTACAGAACTAAGTAAATATATCCTGTATGCTTAAAAGGAAGTTTAAATTTATGCCACCAAGTTCCTCAAGCACTATACCTTCATGGGTATGTATATGCTTCCTTAGCTCCAAGAAAAAAATCACTTAAGAAATGCAAGAAGCACTCACCATTCCTTATACTTGCATGCTGACAGTTCCACCTCAAATGCAGGTGATGTGGTCCAGCATGATCATTCATTGTTTTATTTGGACACTGACTCCAATGGAACAGACAAACTCTTCTAGACTACACATATTTTGGTCACACATAGCCCTTAAACATTACCACTCAGTACTACTATAAATACACTTTACAGAGCAAAAATATTCTGGACAATACAAAAGTCACCTTAACAGAAATAAAAATGTAATGTAGTCACTGACTTCACTACATCTCAATCCCACTGTAACAATGAAATATAAGGCTAATTAACAGTCCAGATGCTGTGTTACTTAAAGTTCCTGTTTCTTACTTGCATTAGCAGCAACTGGCACCCCTTGCTCTGAAAAATTTTAGTTAATACTTAGAAAAATTCTAAGCACCTTAACTCTGGAACTCAAACCAGGATACTGTAACTTGTTCCTATTCCTAGGTAAGGCCTTAGAAGATAATTCCACCTGCAAAGAGGACCCAGAGACAGAGTAACAAACTGTTCCTTTCCTACCTCCCCTATCTAGTAAGTCTTTATTCTTTCTGGAGGAATTTTTTTTATACATACAAGTTTTTTATTCCTGGTGGCATTTAAAACTTGCCTGTCCCAGTCTTTTGAAATCTGATTGCAATGATTTAAAGAAATTAGAAGGTTAGTATTTCTACTCTGCCTTGCTCAGCCTGTCAGAGGCTTTAAATATACTTACTTATTTTGGTTTCTTGAACAATTTGCTTATGCCATACAGAAGTAGTATTTTCCTTTGGACACCATGCATGGAATGTACTTTTGCTTAGCATAAACTTTTATAGGCTCCAGCTGCCTTCTGAGAATTATTACCAATTTAAGGAAAAAAATCAGGGTCAAAAGCAAATTTAGCAATTCACATTCTTTTACTCCTCTAAGATCAATGATATTTGTTATCTGCTGCAATCATTACTAGTAAACCTCTTTCTGTTGGCCTACTGCTTTTACATATTTTCTGGAAGGCAGATGATTCGCAGTATTTCTTAACATGTGCAGTCAAGACTTGATACTGGTTTTTTTTGTTTCTTAAATCAACATAGGTCATTGTATAGGAGACATATTACTGAATTCTGATGGCTTTGTAGGAAGAAAAGGTGTGGCTTAAGTAAATCACATCAAAAGTCAGAAGTGTTTGCTACGGTATGGTAAAAAATGCACAAGTAACTCAATTTTCTACAAAAGAAAATTCTGGGTTTCACTGTTTAGTAAGCACATTTGCATCCAGAATCTAACTGACCATCACCCTTAAAACAAAGTATCAGTTAAAAATATCAGTTGCAGAAAGAATTTAAAAAATATAAAAGTTTCTAGGTGAAATACTTGTCAAACTGTCTTCAGTTTTAAGGCCAACATGTACGACAGTCACCAATTTAGAGTGCTGCTGGTGTTTACATATGGGACAGGGATAGCAGAGCGAGAACACAGCTTAAAGTAGAAAACATCTGAAAAATGTCACTAGCAGTTACTTGCTGGAGAACAGATAGAAGCCACAGTCCCTTAACTCTATAGTATGTGCTTTTCTATTTACATGTAACCTAAATGACAATATTACTGTGACTGGATATATAGCATTCTGCCGTATATGTCTTTAATGCATCATTCAAGATGGTACACATGTATATAAAAAAACAGTTAATTTCAAAGTAATCCTAGAAGAGTATTGCAAATAATGTTGTATAAATGCATACTGTTTGAAGGGAAAAAATTACTTCACTGGAAAATAAAGTCCCACACACTGAGTTTGGCACTTGTTTATCACTATGTCACTTTCTTCTTAATTGAAGACAGCTCTTTCTGAATCTCACTGAATTTTGGCCGGTTTTCTGGTTTGTAGTCCCAGCACCTCTGCATTATTTTATATATTTCTTCTGGACATTTCTGCGGTGCTGACATTCGGTAGCCTGGTTCACAAAAAAAGGGTAAAATGTTTAGCATTGAAAACTGATGTGTATTGACAGATCTAAAAAGAAATGAGTGAAGTTCAAGATCATTGCATTAAAAAAGATCTTCAGGGCAATATAAGAAAGTCTTAAATATATAACCTATACAAGATAGATAATTATTAAACTAATCAAAGCTGCAGTACCAATGACATTTAAGTTGGGCATGGTAAATTGTCAGTATGCTTCTCATCCCTAAGGACAGCAACCTGCATATATTTGTTTCCTGTATCTTAGGAAGTAGCTACCATCTAGGTTTTAATTGTATTCCCTTTTTTCCCCCCACTGTGGAAATCAATAATAAACATTAAGATTGGACTAAATTTCTTTGCTCTTCATCAAAATGGATCAACTTTTTTCTCATGCCTCTTGCCTTTTTTGTCTCCTTAAGTTCTCTTCCCACTGGCACTTTATCCATTTATTTCTCCTCCCTCCTCTTTTCTTAACTTTTATGTTTTCCCATCATCTTAACTCTCTTACTATTCTGGTTTGCTTAGATAGGCAGTGGCCTTCCACACCTCTCTGCTGCCATCAGCTGAAGGAGGTCTCTGACTTGGTGATGAGCACGAGAATGAACAATCAGTTAAGTAAATTAGCAGCTACTTATCAGAAGCCACAGATAAATGGCCATTCCAGCATATCGTCCATACCCTGGACCAAAGACATGCACTCACGGCAATGAAGGCAACTTCCCAATGCATAGGAAGTTGGGCAAAAATGCCAGGAGGACTGCATGGATGAACAAGGAGCTCCTGGACAAACATAAAAACAGGTAATGTGGGAGGAATACAGAAACATTGTCTGAGCATCCAGGGATGAAGTTAGGAAAGCTAAAGCCCAAATGGGATTGAATCTGGCCAGGGATGTCAAAGACAACAAGAAAGGCTTCTTTAAGTACGTAGGTGACAAAAGGAAGGATAGGGGAAATGTGGGCCCACTGCTGAATGAGGTAGGGCACCTGGTGACAGAGAACATGGAACAGGCTGAGGTACTGAATGCCTTCTTTGCCTCAGTCTTAACCACCAAGACCAGCCTTCAGGAATCCCAGGCCCCAGAGACCAGGGAGAAAGTGTGGAGCAAGGAAGATGTATGCTTGGTGGAAGAGGATCTGGTCAGGGAATACTTAAACAAAATGGACTTACATAAGTCCATGGGCCCTGATGGGATGCACCCATGAGTGCTGAGGGAGCTGGCTGATGTCACTGCAAGGCCACTCTCAATAATCTTTCATCCATCACGGTGACTGGGAGAAGTGCCTGAAGACTGGAGAAAAGCAAAAGTTGCTTCTATCTGCAAGAAGAAGGACCGAGGTAACTGCAGGCTGGTCAGCCTCACCTTGATCCCTGGGAAGGTGATGGAGCAGCTAATCCTGGAAACCATTTCCAGGCACAAGAAGGACAAGAAAGACATCAGGAGTAGTCAGCATGGATTCACCAAGGACAGGTCATGCCTGACCAAACTGATCACCTTCTATGTTTAAATGACTAGCTTGGTAGGTGAGGGGACTTCAGTAAGGCTTTCGACACTGCTTCCTGTAAGATCCTCACGAAGATGCTGTTGCAATACAAGCTGGATGAGCAGAGAGTGAGGTGGATTGAAAACTGGCTGAACAACGAACCCCAGAAGGAGGTGGTAGGTGGCAGAAAGTCTAGCTGGAGGCCAGTAACTACCGGTGTACCCCAGGGATCAATACTGGGTACAGTCCTGTTGAAAATCTTCATTAGTGATGTGGATGATGGGGGCAGAGTGCACCCTCAGCAAGCTTGCAGATGACACCAAACTGGGAGAAGGAACCAATACACCAGAGGATCGTGTTGCCATCAGAGGGACCTGGACAGGCTGGAGAAATGGACCAACAGGCACTTCATGCAGTTTAAAAAGCGGAAGTGCAAAGTCCTGCTCCTGGGGAGGAACAACCCCAGGCACCAGTACAGGCTTGGGGCTGCCCAGCTGGAAAGCAGCTTGGCAGAAAAGGACCTGGGCATCCTAGTCGACACCAAATTGAATGTGAGACAACAATGTGCCCTTGCAGCAAAGAAGGCCAATGGTATCCTGGGCTGCATTAAACAAAGTACTGCCAGCAGGTCGAGGGAGATGATCCTTCCCCTCTGTTCAACACTGGTGAGGCCACACCTGGAGTACTGTGTCCAGTGCTGGTCTCTCCAGTACAAGAGAGACTTGGACACACTGGAGAGAATCCCATGAAGGGCACCAAGACGATGAAGGGACTGGAGCAGGTCTCACATGAGGAGAGGCTGAGAGAGCTGTGCAGCCTGGAGAAGAGAAGGCTCACAGGGGATCTCATCAATGTCTGTAGATACCTGAAGGGAGGGTGCAAAGAAGACAGAGCCAGGCTCTTTCCAGTGGTGCTCAGTGACAGGATCAGACGCAATGGGCACACACTGAAACACAGGAGGTTCCTCCTGAACATCAGGAAACACTTTTTCCCTCTGTGGATGACTAAGTACTGGCACAGGTTGCCCAGAGAGGTGGTGGAGTCTCCATCCTTGGAGATATGCAAAAGCCATCTGGGAATGGTCCTTGGCACCCAGCTCTAGATGGCCCTGCTTAAGCATTGGAATTGGACCAGATGACATCCAGAGGTCCCTGCAGACCTCAGCCATTCTGTGACTCTGTGATTCTATGAACTGTTTACCATATGTAGCTCTCTGAGCAAATGACAGGCAGGGGACAGTAAAGTGAGTTGGCACATAGGACTCTACAGCTAATGCAGCTCTGTGACTCCAGACTTACTGCACTGGTCTCTGCATGTGTCTTTCTGAAGCAGAGTATAAATGACACTGGCCTCATACAAGAGGTAAATCTGAGAAATATTTTTCCTTTGTGATAGTGCATGCATCTGCTCTAGGTGCTGGATTAATGCATGCAACTTCTAAGGAGAATGGTTGGGCTCTAGGACACTTACAGACAAGATAATATGAAACTATCTAAATATCCTTTCTTTCACAGTTTCCCCTAGAAACTAGTTCTTCAAAACAGTGACAGCAGCAACTACTTTTTGTCCTTAAAGTAAAGTGATTCTATATTGAAACTATCTGGGTTTAAAGCAAGCATTCAAATGACTAAATTCACTGAAGGCTCTTACTGATTGAGTAATTGAAATAGATAAAAACTGGAAGAGAATCTTGAGTGTCTTAGCTGACTATCCTGACAGAAGACCTATTATATACTGAAAACCAAGAAACAGGCTGATAAAATAAATGAAAATTCCATTAAAAACAAAAAAGAAAAAGAATTGCTCATGGGCCAACAGGACTATTTTCCTCACAGTATAAATAGCTGCAAAAGCATAAACATACTTCTAGATCTTTGAATTTTATCAATTTCAAGAGATTATTATTCTCAGTGGATTAAAACAGAATCTCAGTACTTAGGTAGCAAGACTTGTTGTTACAAACACTCCTCTGCTCTGGAAAACATTAGATTTTTTGATTTGGCCTTTTAAGTAGAAATTTTGATAGTCATCCACAGTGCTTATAACAAACACTGGCAGTCTGTATAAAACAGCAAACTAGTTGTTTTTTTTTTTTTAAAATCATTTAGGATTTTTACTAGCTTCGAACCTGTTTATGAATTACACAGTAGTGCTATGTAGAGGAGGAACAGTTCTGAAACACCACTAAAGATGATGAAAACAAATCGAATTCCTGGTTACAGTTATTTGCTACTTTAAATAAAAGCCTTCTGATTACTTTGTAAAAGAGAAATGTGGCTTTCAATGATCAACTAGCTTGCCATTCTCCACTGTAATTGCTAAATTTTTGTCTGAAATGTTTTAATAGAGAAGATGGAACAATACAGATATTTTCCTCTGGCAGTTTAGAATATTTATACCTGCATTAGCATAATCTTAAATAATTAATTCTGGTCAAGCCTCTGTGTTGCACAGCAGTAAATCCCTCCTCTCCATCTCACCTTTTAGTTCTGCAACAATGAAAGTCAGCACGCTGTAAGTCTTCTGTCCTTTAAGTGAGTATATTCCTTTTTTCAAGAAGCCTATATATCACACTACTTCTCCAAGAAAGCTAGATTCAGCAATTAAAATATCTTGTAGTATTTTTGCTAAAGTTGCTGGATAACTTGTATGTCATTTTTTTGCTATTTTATACTGTATGTATTACATCCTTATGGATCTATACAGCATTTCTTTCACTCCCTACAAATAACTACCTTTCTCGACTTGCTCTCGTGCTTGTTGGTTGGTCATTCCAGGGTACGGACATACTCCTAAACTGAAGGTCTCCCACAAAAGGATTCCAAAGCTCCATACATCACTCTCAGATGTGTATCTCCCTAAGAAAAGGAGAGAAAACCCTCAGCTTAACATACAGAGATATTAATGTTTCAGATAATTATGGCCCCAAATTTTCTGTAAAGGTAAAGTGTTACATTGGCAAGCTTTAAGCAGAACAAAGCTGTAGCTACTAATAATACATTCTGCAGATATCATAGTCTCCTGTATTTCAAATGATAAACAAATTATCTTAAGGTCAATACCTAGGAATAATCTAAACTAACTTTCTACAGTTCTACAATTCTAAAGTTCTACAGTTTGACAGTCCTTACTGTGTCAGTTATTTTTCATGCAAGGTAAGACTTTCTTTCCTTCTTAATGTAAAAAAAGAAATTTTCTTTTAATATAAAAGGACAGAAAAATGTCAGTTTTCTTCCCCCCTTGTTCATAATCGCTTTCAATTCAAAAGATACTTTTAAAAAAATTACCTTTCCCAGTTCCCTAATATAGCACAGCAATGAGTATTCTGAGAGGAGCTACCATCAACACAGTTTGTAACTGCGAAGAGGGCCTGGTTTTCATGCTTTGAGAAACTGTTCTCTGAAAATGAAAGTATAGTTGGTTTAATTTGGACCCTGAAGAACTGATGCACCCAATCAGTTAAAGAAAAAGAAAAAACATCTGGCCTGCTGGTTCCATTATCTTCAGCTATGCTTCAGAGATAGCAAAATAGATAATTGATAGATAACTGAATTCTAAACCTCTTTATGTAATGAAAGCTTATATTATGGGAGAAGCAGAGATCTTGGAGCAGATTTTCCTATTGTCCCTGATGGATTCACATTAAGAAGGATGGATTCACATCAGAAAGTTAAGGCTCCTAAACCTTTGCAGTAGGATCTGTGAAAATGTTACCTTAAAAACCCATTTTCAACATTACTTTCAACATTTTTCATGTTGTTTTTCATTGTTCCATACTATTACATTGTGTATGTGTCTCTATTCTTTAAAATATACACATGCTTGTGAATGTATTGTTTGTTCATCTCTAATCATTAAACAAACCAAACTAAGCCACTTCTGACTAGAAAAAAGGAAAATACATGTAAATTATAGTGACGGTGATATGACAACTGTTCTGACGTCAGAAAGTTCGGTTTACTGTTAAACTAAGTATCACTTCCAGCTGCGCTACATTAGCTTGGGTGCCTCATAGATGGCAATTATACACATTCACTATGCTCTTTGTAGTACGATTAGTTTTCTTGTCTATGTATCAACTCCCTTCAGAGTTCGGCATCCAGTAATTTAACACTTTTCATTGAAATCATGCAGTAGATACAAGATAGGTGATTAGTTTTTTTTAAAGAAAGTACAAATTCTGCACAGTTAATTATCTTTTCCACTGTGACATTATCTGGGCAAAGAAATGGCTTGTTCATTCACAAAAAAAAACCCCTCCACACTGTAATTTATTAACATGACAAACAACTCAAAATGTTGTACTGGAAAAACATACATATTAAATGTGTATTTTAATTTTGAGAGAACAGGAAGCAAAAATACCCTACACTTGGCCTAAATATATACTTTTATTAGGAGCTCTTCAAACATTTTCTACTTGCTGGAAGTGATGGAAATCATATTGCTCCCAGCAAAAATAACAGTATGGAATGGCACTGAACAGCACCCACTGAACCAAAGGTTCAATATCCCACAAGCTCCAGTAGCATCAGGATTTCACTGATGACATCAGACACAACTCCCTAACCACTCCATTTGCCCTAATCTGGTTTCTAGACTTCACAATTTGTGTGTTTTTAATTTAAAATTTTTTTTGTGACTGCTATTAATTTGTCATATACAGTGAATCCAGAATTGACTAAAAAATGAACTTTAGGTAGTTTCTTAAGCACTGTATCATTCATTCTCACTTTCTTCCAACCCTTAAATCTTGCCACTAAGAACTGACATGAACAGTGGTTGCCAACTAGTTTTGAAATACTGCAGATTTAGTTCTATTTCACTCTGATATCCTTAAATACCATCAGCCTTACCTGCACAAATTAATGCAATACTTGTGACCATATTATTAGGATGGTAAATGGTAAAACTCGAACCCATTATTTTTACTCACACCTTTCAAGGCAGTGGAAAAAATGAACCTTCAAAAACACACAGAAACCATCTATGACATTTTGAAAGTTGAATATTAGACTACTGAACACATTAACAAATGTTTGAGAGAGCTTATTTTCCAAACGCTACAGAAAATAACTTAAAGCTGCTTGAGTATGTATGCATTTTAGGAAACACAAAATAAGTAGATGTTAATCAACTATCCTCTGCTCTCCTGTACTATGCAGAAAAAAAAGACTCAAAAGTACAAAGTGAAGGTGTTGTCACAAGAGCCTGTCTCCTGCTTAATCTAGTCGGCTGGACTGCATATGGCTGTGTACGTTTCCATTATATATCAAATAAACCGTATACATTTCTGAAATAACAGAAATAAAAATTCAAAACACCTTTTATAGTGGAACAAACACCGAAAATAGAAAAGTGTGTTCCCCAGTGAACGCTAGCAACACTAGCACCTCTTAGAATAATTGATAATACAGGATCAATTACTGTAACTAAAGTTATTATTAGCCTTCCAAAGGGAAGATCTGCTGTATTGTGTTATGACATTAACTCCTGCAAAAGTGCTAATGAAGAGGCATTTTGCTATCAATCATAAGTCACAAACTTATAATTTCCAATGCATGATTTAAACAAAAAGCTTTAAGAGATGGAAGAAATATTTATAGACATTTCAAATGAAGAATTTAAAACAATTTTTTTCTAAGTACTCAGAAAAACAGCTGGTTGAGAGAACTACATCCAAAACATGGCATCGTTCATTTAATATGCTGCTTCTTCACAGTCCACTTTACTTAGAAGAACTTATTTTTCTAGTTTCTTATAAGCTAAGAAGCTAAATACAGCAGCTTTTGTTTCTGTTCTGGAACTACTACCCACATAGTATGGACCACTTCACTCAATCAGAAATAATGGATTTTTTTCCCCAAGATAATGGCCTAGCAATATGTATGTATGCAGGTAAAGAAAAGCTGCAGTTAAAAAAAATATAAATCAGTGACTGTACTTTTCTTCAATGTAATGATTTATCTAACAGAGTGTTCTAGTATGTTAACTTTTTCTACTGTTTTCAAAGAGGTGCTAAAACAATCACTGCCATAAATATGCAAAACTTGCCATTCATTTTGCTAACGATTATGATTTAGATGACTGGCTAGGTAGTCTACAAGCACGAGTCAGCAACATAACCAAAGCATTATTTTATTGCTGCATAATAGCAATTTTGATGTTACTGCCTTATTCTTTCTGAAGGCAAAACAGTGTTTTATACATAACTTAAATAAGACTGAAATATTAAAATTATTTTAAACACTATTGATGTGAACTGGGCACTAGGAATATGTGTACACACTCAAATATTGCCCACAGTGTAGTCCTGGTGCTCCCTATGCTACTTTTGATTGTTTTGTTTTTGTTTTTGTTTTTTGTTGTTGTTGTTGTTGTTTTTGCAAGAAAATACAGGTATGTTCTTACCATAGTTGAGAGCTTCTGGAGCAGTCCACTTGATAGGAATCTGCTTTAGGCCTGACGATGAGTACACGCCATCATCCTCTTGCCGGGACATTCCAAAATCACTTATTTTCAAAATGTTGCTTTCACCTACCAAGCAGTTCCTTGCAGCCAGGTCTCTAAGTTAAAACAAGAAATAAACACCCATATTTTTACACATTTGAAAATACTTGAATCCTTTTAAAATGGCTGAGCCCCTCAGCCAAGATGGTGGCACCTCTCGGAAAACATATTTATGAAAGGGAAAAAAATGCTGCACAGCAGTTGTGGAAAAGAGGAGTAAGGAAGGAAAAAAAAAGTGTGAGAAATAATCCTGTTTTGGATTGGACCATTGACCAAGATCAATGAAGAAGTGGGGGGAGGAAGTGGAGATGCTGGAGGTGCTCCAGGCGCTGGAGCAGAAATTCCCCTGCAGCCCTGCTGGGACCCACGCTGGAGCAAGGGAACAGTGTGAGGAGGAAGGAGCAGCAGACAGGTGCTGTTATGGACTGACTGCAACCCCCATTGCCCATCCCCCTGTGCCTGTCGGCAGGGGAGGAGGTGGAGGAGTAAGGAATGAAGGAGTGAAGCTGAACCTTGGAAGAAGGGAGGGGTGGGGGAAAGGTATTTCAGTTTTTGTCTTTATGTCTCACCATCCAACTCTATTTTAATTGGCAATAAATTCAATTAATGTTCCCCAAGTTGAGTCTGTTTTGCTGTGATGGTAATTGGTGAATGATCTCCCTGTCTTTATCTTGACCCACAAGCTTTTCTGTCTTATCTTCTCCTCTGTCCTCTTGAGGAGGGGAGTGATTAAGCAGCTGGGTGGGTGTCTGGAAGCCAGCCAAAGTCAACCCACCACAACTACCCTCTGAGTTCACAGAAGTAAACCCGTCGATTAACAAATCAGATTTTATGCAAAATAAAACAGAATTTGAAGAAGCACCCTGAAACATATTCCCACAATTATGAAAGACAGCGAGAAACCAGAGAACTGGGTCCACCTTCTCCCTGCCCATCTTATCTTAGCATTAGAGTTTCCATCCAAAATAAAAAGCTACTTAGTATTACAGGAAACGGAATTTTGGCTCAGTGATGGATGAGGAACTCAGAAAACCAACAGTCTTCCTTCCCCTCCATGTTTTTTTTAGATTAGGAGACAGCCTGTAGTAATACCTGATAAAAGACCTACTGTGGCTTCTCTACAGCATACATTTGGGATAATAATACATGCTAATAATATATTATTAACATACTATAGGTATATTACATTTCATTGTTTCACAATGTATTAAAATACTACATAATAAAACATATATTATTATTGCAATCTTAATGTAATAAAATACAGGAAATTTTTAAAGGGAGAAAAATGTTAAGCAACAGAATTAAATCTATAACATTAGGAACATCATGGGCAAGGTATTTTTAAACTAAATTTACAATATTTGTTTTCAGCTTAAATAGCTAATACGCTCACAAATGGCTCATCTTATGTGAATATTCCAGAATAACTACATTAGCTTTAATGTTTTGGATTGAAGCTGTAGCATAGTTTTGAAGTGACTCCCCATGGCACTTAATGCACATTCATTGGTTTTGAAGAATGATTTTGGTGCATGCAAACTAGATTCCTCTTGGAAGAAACTAACCATGAACTCTGCCCACCGTGTGCATCAAATTTGTTTCTATGGCTAATGCAGAAAGGAAGGTCTAAACCAATGACAAACAGCTTCAAATGCTATGCAGGCTGGGGATATTAATGACAAAGGATTGAACTATATTTAGTCTAAAGTAAAAGTCTTGAGCCATATATAAGGATGTTAAAGCTCATATATCTACAACTACTTTGACCAACTGATCCATATTGGTATTGCCCTACATTATTTGATATATAGACAGAGCCAGTGCTTGAGCATAAATACTATAACCTGATTTATTTTAACATATTTGACTCACAACTTTTCTGCCACTAAGAACATTTATGGCTCCTGAGCTTGATGCTACAGTGATATAAATGCAGTTATTCTTGCAGTTAGAGAAGTTGGACCACCTAGAAACAAGTCTGAAGTCACAGCCTCCAGCTGAAGGTACGCACAAATATATAAAGCAGCCTAATACACACTATGTTACATAGTTTGATGTTAGCATGTGGTATTGTTTGGTGAAAGTAAGAGAGCCGCAAAACAAAATCAAATTGTTATTGCTTATACTCAAGTCTGTAAAAGGTATCACCATGTGACTTCAAGAATTTATGGCTTAGGTTCGAAACATACTTTAGTAATTAGGCGTTTTTTATTGTTTTACTTATGGTCTAGATTTTGTGACAGATGTACATAAGGAGTGGAAAAAGTAATGAAGTCACATCTCAAAGAAAATTTACAGAGTTAATTAAAATCATGGACATCTTCCTACCTGAGTCTGACCTAGCATTTAAACATGTTCTGAGTCAGATTAAAAAAAGGCTGTATACTGAGCTGTCTTAGGTTTTTTCCTCATACGTAAGCGTGATTATTAGGGAAAGTATATCATTAATAGTACACAGTATGATGCTTGTAAACAAAGATTACACTCAGTTCACACAATTTTTGTCTGTTTTGTATATGACAGTTTTATTTTTCTTTCAGAGTCATCTAGAGGAAGTGGTTTTCATCATTACTGAAAATTTACAAAAACACTTCCACAAAAATCAAACCGGTATTTGAGAAAGTTGTTAAAGATTGTGATACTATGTTCAGGATATACATAAATTAACACTAGATCTTTTGAAAGACCACAGACACACACAGCCTTTGCTTCATGAAACAGTGGTTTTCAAGCTGTCTGTTAGCTGGCAGTGGGTTGCAGAATGATACTATTCAAACTGCCATGCTGCATACAAGTGTCAAGGGAGAAATCATGGGCCAGTGGTTAGCTAATGGCCCACAACTTGTGCGGATGGACACAACCATCAAGTCCACCATCAATCTTTCCAGGCAAATTGCTTCTTTCTTTTTGTCTCAGTTTGTATCGAATAGAGAAGCATTTTCATTGCCATCTTCCACAGAATATCAATAAAATTTTATGAAATAGTGAACGCCAAGCTATTAAGATAGAAAAGAATGCATTATGATGAAACTTAACTTACTAATAAAGCTACAAACAGCAAAGTAAATAGTAGTGCTGGTTATGTGTCTCACAGTATTAATACTTTTTTCTGCTTTTAGCTAAAACTCTCACGTTTTTGAAGCTATAATGCTATGTATTACTTTTAATACATCATCGGTGTTAATAAAGCCTTTTAAGCACTTAATGTGTTTACTTCTGACAAGCAAATTTGCTTTTTTTCTTTCTCATGTGTAAGGTAGGCTCTTTCTCTCACTTATATAGAAAATACTTCAGATGTGTACTTTTCTTTCTCTTTTCCCCTCACTTTAGTCATGGTCTTTTTAAAGGACTTTTGTAATCCCCCTCTCAGGCACTTAGTTTTCTTTACACAACTCTTGTGAGGAGTTGGTTCTTGGACTATGTAGAAACAAACAATGTTGAGCAGATCCAGTGATATTAAAAATCATGCTAAATCCTGCCAAAAGCTCTGTTACTTTGCACTTTTAATAACTTGCCATTCAGTGGGGTAAAAAGTATAAGTACAATTTCATTCTCAGTGCTGCACCACCAGCCACTTCAGATTCTGCAGTTATACCCACTGTAGATGTATTTTTCAGGTTCTTTTTGTCTCTGTTCTCTTACTTGTAATTTCTTCACAATGTCTATTTGACTAACATTTACTATTTCATTCCTCAGGCTTAAAAATGTCCTAAATGCTAGAATATCTTTTTAGCATTTCTGCTGACATTTTACATCTGTTTCATATCCTCAGTGATTTCTTGCTGAATCTTCCAGATTTCCTTATATGCATTTGCACGTTCAAAAGCATTTTTAAAAACATTATTACACTGAAGGTTATAGCTACACCAAGTTGTTTTTTTTTTTTTTTATTCTGAGGCTTTGGTTAAGACATTTCAATATTTTTCAGATAATTTCTTTACTGTTTTTCCTCATGTCTGACAGCCGCCTTTAAAAGGATATTCATATTTTTCAGTCCAGATAGAAGAGAAAATTACCAAAAATGCATTTTGGTCACTGTGATTTATTAGAGAATTTATAGCCAGAGTCTAAAAAGAAGGGGCATCAAAAAGTATTACTTCCGTTGCTTTAAATTAATAACTAACAGCTTTAAGTTTCTTCCAGTTTCCAGGTTTCCGATTAATTTCAATTTGCTACAGATAAAAGGAAAGAGTTATAGTATAATAATGTTAAGGGGCTTATAAAAAAACCTTTACATCTTAACCTTCCATATGAAATACACACAATGGGGTTTCATTCAAGTATGTATGATAGGTGACATGAGTGAGAGAAAACAAGACAATGTAAACAGATAGGGCTGATGACCAAAAACAACTATGAAGAGTCAATATTACAAATAACTTCAGTGTTAAATATTTGTAGTAGATCATGACACTTTCTAGATGGCCTTTTTTAAAAAAAAAAAAAAATCAACTATGGTCTACTTGTCTTCTTTTCCCTAAAAAAACCAAGTATGTTCTATTTGTTTTCTCTTCCTTCTCCTTAATCTTCCCTAAAGCCAACATCCTGAAGAAGTACAGATATAACTGCATGGAATTAGGTGTTTCTCTCTGCTTGGGGCATTGGGGTTTTTTCTCATACAGCATTTACTACTTGCTGCAGTAGTTCAATACAATCAGTATTTATCTTTTACATAGAAAACAAGAAAATATTCTTTATTTCATATTGTGAAAGCTGTACAAATTGGGCACAAATTACACTGAGCTGCTACAGAACAAGTTCACTAGTAAAAGAAAAGCTGACTCTCGCTATTTAATACCAAGACTATGTAAGTTCCTAGTGCTATTAGAAACAAAGCGCCTTCCCCCCAACTACTAAGGAATAAAAATTAATATGTCAATTGGAAATTTCATTTTTAAGCACTGCTGTGCAGTCCCTATAAATACAAACAGGACGTTGACTAGGAATCACTAATACAGGTTGAATATGCTGAAACTGCAAGAGACAGCTCATAATACTTTTGCTAAAAATCCAATAGCCAGTTAAGAAGGAAGTAGAGGCAATTTCTCTATGCTGGGAGTTGTTACCACCAATAGTCCTGTCTGTCAGTAAAGACATAAAACTTATAAACTTTTCTCTAAGGACACTCTTATAACCTCTCCCCACTTCCTTCCACCACCCCAAAAGAACTACACAGCAAGTAACACCTAGTTTCAATGGAATTCCATCAATTAAAACAAATCAAAACAAGAGAGTAAACTCCTCGTTACTAAACCTGCACGACAGGCTGCCTCACTGAACCCTCCCTGGATCATGCAGTTAAAAGAGTCTTAGGTGATAAAAGCAAGTAATTAATTAGTGATCTCCTCTGCACATTTAATTCAATGAAAATAGTCTATTACCTGATGCAAGTCTACAAGTGAAACTTGTTTTTTCGTGGACTATAAGACACTACCTCTCCTCCAAACACCTGAGGTAATCTCCAGTGGTGTCTAAATCAAAACACACCTATTTTAGAACTTGCTCAATATGCATATGCTGCTACTTTTGCTGTACATGGAGAATGCAGCAAATAGTATGTGCCTAATAACAGACTGGGAAAATATTAGAGGGTCAGAAGCACATCCTTCCATGTGTTCTGTGTTGTTTTCCCCCTTTACACTTTGTTTTACTTATTTCTTTGTATTATTTTAGCTATGACATTATGAATACTAATAGAGCAATAATAACTACAATGTTAATCATTTTTCTCAGTTCCTCATATAATGCAAGTCCATCTTCATCTTCACAGATGAACAGTGCTGGGAAACCAGAGAAAGTCCAAGTTAGATGCACTAGTGATTTCTCAATTATGTCATGTGTTCTGCTTACTATCTATAGTTTTGGATATTGCTCAGTTCTTCTCAACTACAAAATGAGTAAATTTTCCCACCTCACAGCATTAGTGACGTTCAATTACTCCCTCTAAAGCACTTTGCAATATTCAGATGAAGGACTTAAACATTTTGCAAAAAGAACTCAAAAGGAAAAAAGTAACAAAACAAACCCCAAATAATTGTATTCCACAGCTGAACACAAGCACAAAAAACTAACTTGTATGTAAAAATGCATTTTTTCCACAGAACCTCTGTTTCCTCCACCTGTAAGAGTAAAATGGATCATACATTCCAGAAATAGTCTGCATTGCACTGCTCACTCTCATTGTCATGATAGTCAGAGCTATCATATAAAATGCTTTATAGCAACTTGGCGAACTTATTCCTGTGAACTAAGGTTAGGAAGATCACATTAATCAAAAGGCAAACTTCCAGTAATAAAGGCCAAAGAAAACAGAAGAAAATAGAACAGCCCAATAAAGCTTAAGCATCTAAATTAGTTTAATACAGCATAACAAGTTCTAACTAAAAATTGGTTGGTAAGTTGGTAAACAAAGAATGTGTTCATACATGTCAGACTTCTCCAAAATAACAAAAAAATATTCAAATATAAAATATGCTCCTTAGATACTGGGAAGAGTTATTAAGTGTTTTTACAAATGCTGTAAGGATAAACACACTGTTGAGGATCACAGTGTTCCCAATTCAAAATTCCAAACATCTGTGCATTCTTATTGTCATTCCCACCCTCAAAAAATGTACTTGGTAACTGATATCTTCCTGATCTTCTCTATGTGGTCTTCTCAATATGTGATAGACTGTGGCATGGGTCACAGTACTAGATGATAGAAAGCTACAGCATCCCATTCAGAACTGCAGAGTGGGATGCATTTGGTTCATGAGGACAAAGCATATTGCTTCATCTGTTGAGGACTGCACAGCTCAGCACGGAAACCACCACTTGCAGTGAACTTAATCTTCAGTCCCACCCCACAAACCTTCATGCTATTTACATTCCTATGGCTACATTTTTTTAACAAGTGACAGCTGTCCTGGACTGTACAAACACAGCAAGAAGAAACTTCTTAATGAACTGCTGTACAGAAAAATATATTAACATTTTCTGTAGCATAGTTCGTTACTGCAAATGCTTGAAAATAAAATTAAAATATAAAGTCAGATAAAAAGTTTATTTATTGTACATTCATTTCTGATGAACAAGCATAGTATGAGAATCAGTGGATTATATTCATTTTTATAGTCCACAAAATGGTCAGTTACTAATAAACAAACACACAATTACAGTAAGGTATAACTTGAGGTAAGTACAAATATTGTGCATCCTAAGCTAGATACATTATTTAATTTTTTTTGTAGAGGAGTAGCAGTACTGACTTCAGGACTTCAAACAGAATACTTTCCCCAATATGTTTATGCTTCAGAGCCAAACTTTCTGTTTTACTTCTTCACCATGACAGAGATCACTCATACCTCAAAGGGCATAAAGTGTCCCTTTGGAGGTACAAAACTGAAGCACAAATGCTATATAACGGTATCACTTCCCACAGTTGTAGTTCTGGTCTCGGAATACTTGGTGTTTGATATAAAGAGGTCTAGTTCCTAGAGTTGAAAACTGTGTTAAGTATGAATCTCGATTTTCACTAAAAAAGAAACTGTTTAAGATGGATGACTGTGAAGAAGACACTGGAAATGAGTTTGGGGATAAAAGACAAATAAAAGAAACCCAAGCTTCCTATTTTCTGAATGTTTTGCATTTTTAAGTGATGCAGTATTTTTAAAAAAAAACAAGACTGGCAATTCTGTATGGAAGAGAGTTGAGCTGATCCAGACTCCTGCTCTGAAGAGCAACAAGGTCACTCCTGCATCTTGGAAACCTTCTCAACTGCCTGCTCTGCATAAATTTTTACTAGGAAGAAAGAGGTTGCTGTCACACATTATATGGCACTTGTCACCTACAGAGGTAGTAACAGAGGAAAATTAAGTAATTCTAAACTTACTGTTTGCAGCCCAGAGATGGCTCAAGGGACTATACAGATCTACTGACATGTTATAAAACTTTTATCTTCTTTGAGTTTTATTCAGGTAAGTTACTATGTGTCCTCCATTCTGCTACTAGGACAAGGTTTCTGTACCAACTATATTAAGAGATAAAGATGGGCATAGTGGATGATGAGCATTTCCTGAGGAGAATCAAAGCAGTAGACTATGAAGATGGAAATGAAGCAATAAATCGATACATCATCTATTCCTCCCATCATTTCCTATTTCTGAGGTTTTCTTCACAATGCCTGATTCCGGGACAGAAACATTCCTATCAGCAGCATCTAAATGTTTTTCATCTGCATTGTTTCTCAACTTTTTTAGAACTTAATAGCTATTGTCTGTATTTTCCTGAACAATTATTTTGATGAAAACTGCATGATAGTCATTTCAGTCTATAATAGTCTTCTTTGCATTGATATCCCTGTAGATTTTTATAATCCATTTTTCCTGTATTCTGCTGAATACATAGAATCACAGAATCATAGAATTGTTTAGGCTGGGAAAGACCTCTTAAGATCATCAAGTCCAGCCGTTAACCTAGCACTGCCAAGTCCACCGATAAACCATGTCCCCAAGCACCACAACAACACACGTTTTAAATACCTCCAGGGATGGTGACTCAACCACTTCCCTGGGCAGCCTGTTCCAGTGCTTGACAACCCTTTCAGTGAAGAAATTTTCCTTAATATCCAATCTAAACCTCCCCTGGCACAACTTGAGGCCATTTCCTCTTGTCCTATTGCTAGTTACTTGGGAGAAGTGACCAACACCCACCTCACTACGACCTTCTTTCACATAGTTGCAGAGACTGATAAGGTCTCCCCTCAGCCTCCTCTTCTCCAGGCTAAACAACCTCAGTTCCCTCAGACACTGCTCATAGGACTTATTCTCCAGACCCTTCACCAACTTCGTTGCCCTTCTCTGGACACGCTCCAGCACCTCAATGTCCTTCTTGTACTGAGGGGCCCAAACCGAAACACAGTATTCGAGGTGTGGCCTCACCAGTGACGAGTACAGGGGCACGACCACTACCCTACTCCTGCTGGCCACACTATTCCTGACACAAGCCAGGATGCTTTTGGCCTTCTTGGCCACCTGGGCACACTGCTGGCTCATGTTCAGCCGGCTGTCAGCCAGCACCCACAGGTCCTTCTCTGTCAGGCAGCTTTCCAGCCACTCTTCCCCAAGCCTGTAGCATTGCATGGGGTTGTTGTGACCCCAGTGCAGGACCTGGCACTTGGCTTTGTTAAACCTCATACAGTTGACCTTGGCTCATTGACCCAGCCTGTCCATATCCCTCTGCAGAGCCTTCCTACCCTCAAGCAGATTGACACTCCCACCCAAACTTGGTGTCATCTGCAAACTTACTGAGGGCGCACTCAGTCCCCTCATCCAGATCATTGATAAAGATACTAAACAGAACTGGCCCCAACACTCAGCCCTGGGGAACACTGCTCCTGACCAGCTGCCAACTGGATTTCGCTCCGTTCACCACAACTCTCTGGGCTTGGCCATCCAGCAAGTTTTTTACCCAGTGAAGAGTACACCTGTCTAAGCCATGAGCCACCAGCTCCTCTAGGAGGATGCTGTGGGAGGCTGTGTCAAAGGCTTTACTGAAGTCCAGGCAGATAACATGCACAGCCTTTCCCTCATTCACCAGGCGGGTCACCTGGTCATAGAAGGAGATCAGGTTGGTCAGGCCTGATCTCCTGGTTGTCCTGCACTTGCCTGCTGAGCGCACTCAAGATCACCTGCTCCATAATCTTCCCCAGTACCGAGGTCAGGCTGACAGCCCTGTAGTTCCCCCGATCCTCCTTCCAGCCCTTCTTGTAGATGGACGTCACATTGGCAAGCCCCCAGTCATCTGGGACCTCTCCTGTTAACCAGGGCTGCTCATAAATGATGGAGAGTGGCTTGGCAAGCTCCTCCGCCATCTCCCTCAGTACTCTCGGGTGGATTCCATCCGGCCCTGTAGACTTGTGAGTGTCCAGACAGCTCAGCAGGTTGTAAACTGCTTACTCCTGGGTTATGGGGGGTTTGTTCTGCTCCCTGTCCTTGCCTTCCAGCTCAGGGGGCTGAATACCCTGGGGATAACTGGTCTGACTATTAGGACTGAGGCAAAGAAGGCATTAAGTACCTCAGCCTTTTCCTCATCCTCAGTGGCAATGTTTCCCCCTGCATCCAATACAGAATGGAGATACTCCATGGCTCTCTTTTCTTGTTAATGTATTTGTAAAAACATTTTTTGTTCTCTCTTACAACAGTGGCCAGATTGAGTTCTAGCTGGACTTTTGCCTTTCTAATTTTCTGTTTGCATGACCTAATGAGATCCCTGTACTCTTCTTGAGTTGCCTGCCCCTTCTTCCAAAAGTGGTGAACTCTCCTTTTTTCCCTGAGTGACAGCAAAACCTCCCTGTTCAGCCAGGCCGGTTGTCTTCCTCGCTGGTTCGTCTTGTGGCACATGGGGACAGCCTGCTCCTGCGCCTTTAAGACTTCCTTCTTGGAGAATGCCCAGCCTTCCTGGACTCCTTTGCCCTTCAGGACTGTCTCCCAAGGGACCCTCCCAACCAGTATCCTGAACAGGCCAAAGTCTGCCCTCTGGAAGTCCATGGTAGTGGTTTTGCTGACCCCCCTTCTTACTTCGCCTTGAATTGAGAACTCAATCATGTCATGGTCGCTAAGCCCAAGATGGCCTCCAACTGCCACATCTCCCACCAGACCTTCTCTGTTTGTAAGCATCAGGTCAAGCAAAGCACATACCTGGTATGGTCACTTACCAGCTGTGTCAGGAATTTATCTTCCACACACTCCAGGAACCTCCTAGACTGTCTTCTGCTCTGCTGTGTTGTATTTCCAGCAGGGGTCCGCTAAGTTGAAGTCCCTCATGAGAACAAGGGCTAGAGATTGTGAGACTTCTGCCAACTGCTTGTAGAATGCTTCATCTACCTCTTCATCCTTGTTGGGTGGTCTATAACAGACTCCCACCATGATATCTGCCTTGTCGGCCTTTCCCATGGTTCTTACCCATAAACACTCAACCGTATTGTCACCATCATTAAGCTCTAGACAATGAAAACACTCTCTAACATACAGGGCTACCCCATTGACTCTCCTTCCTTGCCTATCCCTTCTGAAGAGTTTATAGCCATCCATTGCAGCACTCCAGTTGTACAAAGCATCCCAACATGTTTCTGTGATGGCAATTGTATCATAGTTTTCCTGCTGCACAATGGCTTCCAGCTGTGAGACTTATGAATATCTAATAGGTTTTTTTTCTCCCCTTGCACTTTATTTTTATCTTGAAACAAAGGTTTGCAATTCAATTTCTTTTGTGTGCTGATTTATTTAATTTGTTTGGCAGGAAAGTTTACCTTATCTTTGTCCAATTTGAATAACTTAACAGAGTACATTACTACTCCCTGCAATTTTATAGTAATACTCAACCTTCCATATGTAGCTGCTTTTTCCTTTCTAAAGTTATTGGAATCAAAGATTTACATAGCATACATTTTACAGCTATGAGAAAGCCCTTTACAAATTAAGTTTGTGCAACTGCACAGTAACCTATTCAGCCTCCTCACTTCTCATAAAGTAATGGTTTACACCATGAGAGTGAACTCTAGAAAAAAAAATTACAAAAAGCAATGCTAGTGATAGTCTTAAGGAAAACTAAGGGTCTGGATAGTCCTAAGACTGGATAAGTAACTTTAGGGAAATCCTACAATATTAGGGCAACTGGAAAGTGGAAAACACCCTCCAGAAATCCCCAATGACATGACACACACTGGAATAATACCACTGGTGGATCCTATGCAACCACTCCTATGCTCTTGAAGTTTTTGATAGAAACATTACAGAACATAAGAGGCACAAATATGGATACATTTATGATACGCATAAGATTTTTAATATTCCTTAAAAATCTATTTAAATGAATTATGGGGGAAAATAAGTCTCCAAAAAGTAATTATCCAAGATGGATAATTATCCAAGACGGACCAGAACTTAAGTTTGCATTTTGTGCCCAAGAAAGTTGCAGTGTACTTAATTCACCATCACAGATGTCTTCCATTTTCAAAATCAGTCATACAAATAGATTGTATTTTTCACAGTAAGGCAAATACCATTTTCAAGCAAAAATTTCCACAAGTACTGTATCATTCACAGAAGCAACTAAAATGAAACACAACAACAGAGCATATGATTTTACTAGCAAGTGTATTTTTTATGATAATACCATGGCGTTATTCGACCTGTGTGATGACACAAAACTTGCTACAATAACTGTCCTTGCTGTTTTATACAAGGAAGATGCCTCAATTTAGTTCTTAATTCCAAATTTAGGTCTGAATTAGTCTCTTCCTTATTCTATTCTATAGTATGAGGTCAAAATATCACTGATTTCTCTGTACAGAGGCACTAAATATTGGTTTAACTTGTTTACAAACTTGGTAACATCTGAAGAGGCAGATCAGATATGGTCAAAGATCATAATCACTTGGCCATTATACATCAGTGATAGAAAAACTTGCATGCTGAATTTAAAGAAAATGTGTAAAGCAGAGTAGCTTCTAGCGCTGACTTTCTGATGATTAAGTTTTTTGGAAAATAAGTTTCTCATTTTATTAAACAAAGCCATTTTCTAGTGTTAATATTATTACCTATTCTATTAAGTTTAAAAAGCAGTTGAAGACAAATAATGAAAAGCAGAGCATGAGAAGTAGGCAAAAAACACTGCAAGAGCCCAAGGAACCAAGAAATTAATAAGGATAATTATAATACAGGTTACTCTTTTCCACCTTTTTCATTAGAATAAAATGAACTAGCACAATAGTCTAGTATTTGCAGGGTTTTTCAGGTCTCAGTGAAATAGGAAATATTTTAAAACCTTTCTCTCTCTTCTCAAGTTAGAATTAAGTACTTACAGCTGGTGTATATCAAAGTTCAGCTGAGGCAGGCAACAAGTTTAGCCACGACTGCTTTTTCAACAGCTAACACCAACAATGTTGTATTCCGGAATAGTTCAAGTTAGCAATAAATGCATTCCTATCACTTAAATCTATTTCTGCTCCTACAGAAGACAGGCATGGATTAAGATTTCAAAAGTAAAAGATATGTATGGGCTAAAGTTAATGTTTTTTTTAGCAGATAAAGTATTATATAGGCACTAGATCCCAAGACACTTTATTTAATTAAGTTAAAAAATGAAAAGCTAGTAATCAGGGTACAAAGAAATGAACCATCCAGCATAATTAAGGTACAAGAGACTACATATTCATGAAAAGAATACACAAAGAATAAGAAAGAAACCAAATAAATAAGTTCTGATTACAACTCAGGAGGAAAAGACAGAGCACAGAAGTAGTAGAATCAAATAGTGCTAGACAAGAGAGTTATGTTGTAGTCCTAACCTTTGTGGCTAGAATATAAAAAGAACCCCAACCTCTTGAATTTTTAAGAGAAAATCATAAATAAAACCAATAACAAAGAGAGAGAGAAGAATCAACCACAATTTAAAGCAATTATTACACTGTGGGTGTTTCTTACTTAGGAAGGGAAACATTTAAATGGATGGCACAGGTAGCATATGCTAGCTAAGCATTCATAGCAATGGAAACCAGTTTAACAAAGATACTTAATAATAGTTCACTAATTCATAATTTTCTAATCAGAGTAAAAAACATTTTGTAATTTGTACCTTAAAATATCTCTCTACTTTTAATCAAAGATTATCAACAAATGCTTACTGGCATGTTAAGATGTTTTAGTATTCTAAAAACAGTGTGTTTTGTAACTGTCATAAAAAAATCTAAGGCAAAGATGAATGAAAATTAAGATGAGTAATAATTTACTAATTGTCCAAGACAGCTAAGTAAGATTTGCAGCTAGTTTACAGAAATACTTAAAAAAATTTATCTGGCTAATATATTGTAGAGAATTATATATAGAAATTGAAAGGAATAAAATGACCTATTCTTTTTATGTAAGTTAACAAGTTAGGAAATAAATTGAACCTCTCCCCCACTTTTTGTTGCTATTACTTAAAATCTACAATACGTTTTCTACCCAAAAATAAAACAGAAAGGTGGAAGAAAAATCTTTGCACTTTTTCGGTCACAAGAGGAAGAAAAGAGTGATGGGATTTTGACAATTTGGGTGAGGTACCTGAAGTAGAAAATGTGGAAGAAACATGAAATGACAGTGTGCTGATTAAGGATCATGATTACATCTCATATTGACAGCAGCAGATGAGACAGGATTGCCATAGCTTTCAGAAACTGGAAGAACTCACATGTACATGCATGTTCACCAGGGTAAGACTTTATAGCTTGGAAAAGTCAAGGAATACATGTTAATAAGCCCAGGGGCTCTGAGTTCATCACATACTGAACTCGATCCTTTTTATTTTATTAAAACTTCATGCTACCTCATGAAGTCATCTGTTACATCTGTCCTTCCCCTGGAAAATCCAGACTTCTGTACTTAGAAGAAGCCACCCTGCCTCTGGCTATTATCTGTCTCTATTGAAGCATGCTCACTCATGTATAGTCTTGATTGCCTATGGATCTGGAGTGCTTCCATGTCCTCTGGGGACTCAGAAGTTTGTTGGAGGTGCAGGAAACACTTCTTTGTGCTTAATCTAAAGACAGGAATAGAATGAACTTTACAAAACTATTGCAAAGCTATGGATTTACTATACCTGGCTATTATTCTGAAATATTTCCACACAAAACCATTCTAGCTGTAGATACACAGGATACTCTTTGCTACTTAACATGTTACATTTATTTTAGCATTTGCTGTGGGCAAAGGTTATAAAATAACCAAAGTTTGGCTAATCATTTGCTAAACTCCTAAAATCTTTCTGCATACAGAGATTATGGGTACAAAATTTTTTAAAAGATAAGAGAAAGTGTTACAATACATGGCAACGCACTGAAGTTGCCTGTTTTCATATAGCAGCTTTGTTAATGATCTGAAGGAAAAGTCAAAGAGTAATTTAATTAAATTTCCAGATGATATCAAATTAGGAGCTGCTGCAAACAACAGTAAGGGCAAAGAAATAAAAGGAATGAAAGAAAGAAAAAAGAAAGGATGCAGAAATGTCTATTGGAAACAAAAAAATTAGACTTAACCTGTAAAACATTAATTAATATATTTTGAAAAAATAAGCCTAAATACAGACATTTAGTAAAATACAAATACTGCTAAGCAAACATGTGGAAAGAAAAGAGAAACATAACAGGTATGGACTCTGATTAAATACAAGTAATGGAATTAAATTGAGCATAGGAAAATAAAAGCTCATTATCTATTACATTGTGAAAAAGCTGCCTAGGAAAATTAAGAAATTCTATTTTTTTAATGCAGTTACTTAAAAAACCAAAACCAGTTAAATAGGTGTACAGACCAATGTCAGTTTCAAAGAGATGGCCTAAATAAGCTAATACAACTTTTTATTGATTTAAAATAAACATTTGAATTGTCAGATGTCCTGGAATCTATTATTATACTATCAGGTATACAGCACACAACAAAAAAGTAGCAGTCAAAGTAGCAAGACCCCAAGAAGCATTCATTTTCTGAATGAGTATATTTGTTCATTTTATCATATATGAAAAGATGACTTTTTCAACCAGGCGCATACATGCAAACTCTGTATCTCACAAAAAAGGTTTGAAGTATATATTTTTTCCACTTATAACATGAATTCCCAGCAGCTCACAGCAGAACAGCTCTAGAGGTTTATTTTTACCGTACATTTATTTCAGTTTAAAGTAGAATGTACAGAAACTGGTATAGGCAAATTTAAGATGGTATTTTGGTATCATAAGATAAAACAAATCAGGTAACTGCTTGTTAGCTGCTAATTAATTGATAACTGGAGAGCAAAATTTTTTGAAAACACCTTTTGAAATAAGTTTAATAGTGGGCAAAACAACAAAACTTCAAATGCAATTCGTGACACAAACTGCTCATTACTGTAAAGAAAAGTACTACAGATGTTGCCAGCTGGGTACAGGTAGGTTCCTACAAAGTCAGATGTCAGAATTTTAAATCACTGTTACATTGCCTGCATCATTTGCATCAAAGCCTGTAACCATTGCACCTTTACTGTAATGCAGGCCCTCCATTCCAAATATTGAGCTGATGTGAACTTCGTTGCTACCAAAAGCATGCCATTTATGGATTCTCAGCATAAATACTAAAAACTCTAGACAATTCTAAAAAAGCTGCTGAGCTACGTGGTTGTAATTTCATGAATTTCCACTGTCAACTTGAAGACAATACTGACCATAACCCTACAGAAAGTTCAGCAAGTGTGTACTGGCAATTAGTGCTTCAAAGTGTGACATCCCATGTACAGTCCTTGTAGCACATCAGAGACTGACAAGACCTCATCATAAGTTGCCCACAGCATTATTTGCAAGGAGGCGATGAAACAGGAAGTTGAAAGATGGAGGTTTTAATTCTCATTATTTTGGATCTTAATCTAGGATATTTAATAACAGGGCACGTTCAAAAGGTCATTGATATTATAGGACAAGAGAGACATCTTAATGCTTAAAGTAAAAGCTTCCACACAGACAGAGCTTTGGATAGTGGATGCAGCCCTCCAAGCCCCAGGCTGCAGGGATCACCTGGGCCATCTCTCTGACCCCAGGAGTGATGGCCCTCTGTCCTTCAGTGCTGTCTTGGAGAATCTGCACCACCAAGTGGAGGAGTTACAGGAGGAAGTGAGCAGGCTACAAAGCATCAGAGAAGATAAAAGGGAGATGACAGGATCTCTGAGGTGCAACAGCTTGAAGATCCCCAGACTCCACCTGCAGCAGAGATGCAGGCAATGTCTACTCCTAGTATTAAGGTAAGGGCAGCCTCTGCAGAAGATGAAGCTTATGACTTCTGTCTCCAGCAGAAATGCTCCTACTCTACCTAAGGGCTTACAACAACAAAATACAGTCACCACCCTCAAAGTGGAAGAGGAACCAGATGCACCTTCGAGTAAAGGTGACCATTGACCCTAAACCATGCAAGACCACCAGGAAGAAGTGGTGAGTGATCATAATGGGCGACTCCCTGCTGTGGGGAACAGAGGCACCCATCTGCCAACCTGAACTATCATGGAGAGGTTTGCTGATGGGGGCCTGATCCATGATGTTGTGGAGGGACTGTCGAAGCTTGTTCAACCCTCTGACTGCTCCTCCTTGTTGTTCTTCCATGTGGCCATCTGTGATACTGCCACAGCCTACCTGGAGAGTATCAAAAGTGACTACAGAGCTCTGCAGGCAGTAGTCAAGGGCATAGGGGCCCCAGTGGTGTCCTCAATCCTGCTGGTGAGGGAAAAGGGTATGAAAAAGAAGGCACTGATAGTACAGGTCAATAATTTGCTGTGGAGCTGGTGTGGCTGACAGAGCTTTGGGTTCTACAACCATGGGACTACAGATCAGCATCTGCTCGGGAGAGATGGGATCCACCTCACTAAGTGGGGCAAAGCTATGTTTGAGAATATGATGGCTGACCTGGTAAGGAGAGCTTTCAGCAAGGAATAAAGACAGTGGCAGAGAGTCACCAGCAATGCTGTGAGGGAGTGATGAACAGGATGGATGAGCACAGAGCCTTGGGTGATGGGCCAGGATGAATGCCTTCTTTGCCTCAGTCTTAACCACCAAGACCAGCCTTCAGGAATCCCAGGCCCCAGAGACCAGGGAGAAAGTGTGGAGCAAGGAAGATGTATGCTTGGTGGAAGAGGATCTGGTCAGGGAATACTTAAACAAAATGGACTTACATAAGTCCATGGGCCCTGATGGGATGCACCCATGAGTGCTGAGGGAGCTGGCTGATGTCACTGCAAGGCCACTCTCAATAATCTTTCATCCATCACGGTGACTGGGAGAAGTGCCTGAAGACTGGAGAAAAGCAAAAGTTGCTTCTATCTGCAAGAAGAAGGACCGAGGTAACTGCAGGCTGGTCAGCCTCACCTTGATCCCTGGGAAGGTGATGGAGCAGCTAATCCTGAAAACCATTTCCAGGCACATGAAGGACAAGAAAGTCATCAGGAGTAGTCAGCATGGATTCACCAAGAACAAGTCATGCCTGACCAAACTGATCACCTTCTATGTTTAAATGACTGGCTTGGTAGATGAGAGGAGAGCAGTGGATATTGTCTACCTCAGTAGCCTAAGTAAGGCTTTCGACACTGCTTCCTGTAAGATCCTCACGAAGATGCTGTTGCAATATGGGCTGGATGAGCAAACAGTGAGGTGGATTGAAAACTGGCTGAAAGGCTGGTCTCAGAGAGAGTTTGATCATTGGCAGAAAGTCTTGTTGGAGACCAGTAACTACTGGTATACCCACAGTGTCACTACTGAGTTCAACCCTGTTTAACATCTTCGTTAATGATCTTGATAATGGGGCAGAGTGCACCCTCAGCAAGTTTGCTATGGCTCCTTTCACAAAGCAAAGCAGTTACTTCAGTTCTTACTGGTACCAAATGGTCCTTTCCCCTACACGGCTTAGCTCTGCTGACTTCTTTTCCAATGTAAAAAGTTTTCCTGCTCCTGAAGAGAGGACTTACAGAAGGAGGTAAGAAATATTTTGCCCTACTATTGTAACTAAGCACGTCTGCAATCTTAACCATGACAAAGTAATTGTAGTAATACAGTATCATCAAAGATAATCATAATTATTTATAGCTTTGACTTGGGAACATGACTTTCTCCTGCTCATTAACACCATTTCCTACAATTATTCTATGTATAAACAGCAGAGGTCTCGAGCCTTCCACAGTAAGAGAGAGCAAAACAAACAAAAATGGAAAAAAAAGTATAGAAGATAAAAGGAAAGGCAGCACCAATGTTAAAAATCAAGTAGGTAAGTAAAACTTAAAAGCAGGAAGTCCAGAGCATTATTGTTATTATGAAGCTATTTATAAGGCAAGAAACAAAAGAAATAACAAATGAAATTATTCAGAACAATAAGAAGAGTACAGCCATGAACAATGTATGTTTTCAGTATTTCTCCATAGGCTTTAAGTATGTTAGTGACAGTCTGGAATCACAGATAAAGAAATAACATTCAACATGGTTTCTTAAAGGTGAGAAGAATAAACCCAAGTTCATAGAGGTATGCATATGAAACTAAAAAGACAGATACGTTAAATATCTTGTCAGGTGTGATTTTTAAATGTTTATCTCCTTTGTGTTATCAAGGCAAATATGTCAGCTGGCATTGCAGTTCAATATAATATGAAAGGTGTATGTATGTACAAAACCTCTAAACCCCACCTACTGAAATGAAATAGAACTGAATCATAAACTAAGGAGTTATAGGAATTCTTCTTTTCATTCACCCCAGCACCATCTTTCATGTACAAAAGCACAAACACTTCCACAATGATCATCTAATATGTTAAATGCCTGAGACATTTAGAAGGGCAACAGCAATTTAATAGGGACTAGAGATCAAATTTTAGCCTATTATACCTTAAAAGGTAGAAGATGGTAGTGCATTCATTTAAAATTCTTTTTATTTACTTTTTCCTCTGTAAAAATTTGGGCTTTTGATTTGTAATTAATTGATAATTGATAAATTTTGAGAGTTCAGTTGATCCTACAGTTCTATGTGCCCACATGAAGCACTTTCTCTTTCATTTTCTCATAGATGGTTGTCAATACAGAAACTTGGCATTTGTCAAAGTGACCCAGATGACTACTGGAGTACTGAGACTCCCTTTCCACTGTACACCTCGCAATCTTTCGATTATCTTTTCTTCTGTGGTTTTTAAAACTTATAATCCTGTGGTGGTGGTGGCATGTCCAGCTGGAAAGACTGGGATCACTTCCACTATCTAACGACATTAAAGGAAGCCTTCCCTTACTGCAGCTATCACGCTGCAAATCAAAAGATCTGGAGACAGATTTCTTGCATTTCTGCTTTTTAATTTTACCCTTCTAGCCTTTTTTGGACTTTATAATCACATTACTGGTGAAAACATTTGCCTGCTTCTCCTGGACCTCTGTTTCTTTGAAAAATGCTTAGCTAGAGTGTATGGAATATTTAGGGGAAAGAAGGGTGAACAGCAGCTGTGGCTGCTGCACTGCAAACTGTGTGGAATATTCTTTGCAATACACAATTTCCACAGAACTAAAGTTCTATGTCATTTGGATATGCAAGTCAACTGTAAGTCAGATTGCTTAAACCATCATTAAAGCTGGATTCAATGATGAAAACAAACCTCCGGAAAGAAACCGACCAGTCGCTAGCTCCCTATAGAGAAGAAAGTCTGAAAGAGATGAAGCTGGAATATGAACAGATAATGAAGTCGGCCTTGTGAGCAAAATCTTCCTGTATATAAATAAAAAACAAAAAAAGTACTTTGTGTAGAGTTAAAAACAGTCAATGCTTCTTTCTTAACTGTCTATTTCCTGTAAATATGAGCCCCAGTGTGAAATCCTGGTTCTACTAAAGTTAACTAACTTAATGGAATTAGGATTTCAACCATTGTTTTTAAGCTGAATTTGTTCAAATATTTGACTGTATTTTTATCCAACTTTGCTCAGTTTTTCTAAAAGCAGATACAGTGTCTTGAGAGAAATTCTGCAAAACTGCTCTGCATATGAATTAACACAGGGGACTGACAAATAGAAAAGTGGGACCCAAGAATTGTCTTGGTGACAGGACAAAGTAAATTCCCTTTTTCCTTAAAGAATAAAAACATCAGCTCCCTTTAGAAGCCCATAGTTAGTGTTTGTCGGCTGCAGCCATAGCAACTATGGGAACTAGCATCACAAGAAGAGAAACACATTCTCCAAATCTAAATACTAGTTTTCCCTAACTTGGCTCATGTTTACTTTATGTACTCCCCCCCTATATATACACAAATACAGACTCCAAGTGATAGAATCTTCAGCTTCTGTTTTCAAAATATTTTTATTAGATCAACCAATAATCAGTCTATTTTACTTTTCTTACTTTTATTCACAATGCAATTTTTTACCTTTATTGGATAATTTAAATCAAACACTTCTTATCCTTTGCATTTTTATTATTCAGCTTTCTGTTTTCAGCCAAAACTGTCCATTAGTTTTGCTTATACTTTTGCTTTTTTCTGAGTTACTACTTCATTTACCACTTTCTAATATCAGTGTCCAGTGCTGCATGCAGTGTTCTCTTCAATATATCTCCCTGCTCCCTTACAGACCGGCATATTTTTTCTTTTCACTACCTATTTCTAGTATGTGGATAACTATTGCACCTCTTAAAGTATCTCTGCAAGAGAGACATGAATTATACAACATATTTATTAGATATGAAATGAATTTGTCTTGACTATACATATCAATATAAAAGCAGCATACGATCAATCAGTGAAATGAAAGTTGTGTATATAGGCCAGAACCCTAGGGGAAATACTTGAACAATATTTAAAGGTGTTTTTTAAATATTGAGTCAGTAGGTGCAGTTAGTAACTTAGTCTATGGGGATTTGAATTGTGTCCAGCAGGTACCTCTACGTCAGCAAATAATTCAGTGTAAGAGAAGCAGATAAACAGACTGAAGTAGCTGGTGCTGAGGCTCCTCAGATTTCCATTACCTGCAGTTACAGAGGTTTACTTGGGATTAGATGTAGTCCGGTTTCATGTGCCAAACATAGTCCCACACTGCGTGCAGGAAAGCTACCATACAAATTTTGGCTTCCTCAGCTGCAGACTTCTTTAGAGAGCACCATTTTGTCCTTTCTCCTATCCCATGCCAATGTCAGCAACACATCAGTGGCACATCAGAGCCCCTGCCATTATTGCTTACAGAAGACTCCTCATTATTTCTGCTTCTCCTCATAGCATGTTTGAGTTACCTGATGACTGTCCTACCCTCCAGCTCCAGGTTTAGACAATATCTACTTAATGCAAGGAGCTCAAATCACGAATAGAGGTGATCTGTGTGGTTTTAAACAATAGGTTGGAACTATCATAGAAAAATACTGGCTCACTGTCAAATCTAAAAATTACCAAGCACTGTATCAGTTGCTATAAAATACTCCCCAAATGGAAGCTGAAGCACTTCAATTTAATAGCTACTTAATAGTTAAAAAAATACAACAACTGCCCATTTAAGGAAAAAATATGTCTTTATATTTGACATAGAAAAATCTTCCATAACTTTTACAGTCTCTGAGTTCTGTTTGCCTGACTCTCTCTGAAGGTTACAATGCTCTCTTGTGGTAGGAAAGATGGTTATTTACTTACAAACTTATAAAAAACTAGTTTCAATTTATGACTGAAGTCCAGCTGTGTTACAAAAGAATAATGATATATACAGAAGTTAAACAAACCCTCTGAAATTAAAATATATTAATAAATAACCAGGATACATAAGTATATCATAATATATTTATATACAAATACATATATACAGAAATATTATATTTAGCTTGAGTTCAGTTAAAACAAGACAATAGCAGCATGGGAGATTCTGTCATCTCAGTTTTGCCATCTGTTTATGATACTCAGAATTTCCATTCAGGAACATGATAATCCCTGATCATTTCAAGCTAGAGAGATGTTAAACTCATATCTATGACTCGTTTTTTATCTAAGCAGTTATGCTAGTTCCCATAAGGATTATCTTCAATACGAAAGGGAAGAAAAGGTGGTCTCAGTAAATCAGGAGGGAGTGGGAATTCATGATTCCATCCATGACCCTGTAAGAAGGGCAAGAAACTAGTCCAGATAATCATGTGCAAGAGAGGACAGTCTGCACAAGCAATAATGGGAAGAAAGGGTGGCTTCCTGAAAGTGAATGAGAAGCCAGGAAGGTCTATGATACGAAACAGGAAGGACAGTCAATTCATTTGTTACTGAATGGGAATGGAGATGTTTATATTCAGTTAAGAAGCAATATTTATAGCAGCAAAGTTTAAAACCTCCTTGTCTAAGCATTTATAAGCTTACTCGTCATACTGATCTCCAAAATCCTGCTCAGAAATTACTCTAAAAGCAGAAAGCCTTGCGAGTCAAATATTTTTACTTATTCTGCCACCCTAAGTCCTATATATAGTTTTTCAAAAGTGGGACTTGGCCCTTGTTTCACTGATCTATTTTTATTTCCCAGAACCCATGAGACTTGATGAAGTATCTGACATCCAGGTTTGCCAGGAGCTTTTTCTGTCAGGCTTGAGTGACTAAGCTTAAATCCGTGAACAACAAAATACTGTAACATTGATTCAACAATTCTTACAGCTTCATGTACCTTGATGATCTCCCTCAATCTTCCAAATCAGTTAACATGCCAATAAGGCTTTCTTCACTGCCTGCTGCCTTGCATAAGGGATTTTGAAATAGCCTTTGACAAAGCATAAGTCCCTATTTCAATCAATACTCAGTGATATAAAAATGTTTTATAAAAGCATATTCCTGCACTATAATTCTGCCAAACGAGACAGAAAGAGGCTGAGAACTACAGAGCAATAAAAAAAGTGAAAGAACCTAACATGGACTTAGCTTACTGTATGTTTTATTTTACTTATTCTCAGCAACTATGATTCCTTTAAGATACACTAAATTTGTTCGGAATCTTTTTGTGAGCAGTACCTACTGGAACTGAGTTTACGTTCAAACTGAGCTGAACGTGCATAACTTCACCTAAGTTTCTCTCAGCTTTATGAGTAAAATGTCTTGATTCTCAAAGAAAGATCAACAATAAGCTGGAAAACAGCATTTTCTTCGTTATTTGATATGCAGAACTATATGCCATCTATGATCATGCAGAAGTAATATATTCTCTAAAACATAATGCTTTTCAGTTGCACAAACTTTAAAACTAACTTCTTTCATTAAGGCACACTAAAACCCATTTTACATTCTTCCTTCATATGTTTTTCACTATGTACACAGCCACACACCTATGCTGCATGTAATACTTCAGAGGTAAAACTACAGCAGTGTAAAGCTCAGAGGCACTTCTGAAAAACCTCTTGAGGCACTGGGAAGAACTACATTAGAATAAGGTATATCATCACTAGTACTATCTGAAAAAAACAGTGGATAAACATTTTGTCAAATCCACAAAACAGCTGTAACCTAGTTTGCATATATAAATATATGTATGTATGTGTATAAAGTTAGAAAAGGGAAATATGTTTATTTTCCTCAGGAAAGCAATTTGCAAATTTATTATTCATTACCATTGACATATAGCCTAAGAATTTTTTATTAAAATGAAAGTAGTTTTCTGTCTGAGACAACTGCGGTACATTCCTCTTCGGAATGTCAAGAATCAGTATCAGGAAGCCAATAAAATATTAAACCTATACATTATATCTTAGTGCAACATATATTTCCTTTTCTAGAAACACTAATTAGAATTTTCTGCTCTAGGAAATAAAACAGGAAAGTTCTACACCCTCAAGAAAAGAAAACTGTACAGAAAAGCATGCTTTGGCTTTACTAAACAAACACTGAGAGAAATCCTCTGGTCAATGATCTATGCTCCAAGAAGAATTCCATACCTCACTTTTGAGGTGACTAGCATTTAGTTGACTACATTCTTCCTCTCCTCCCCAATACATTTTCTTCTGCTTTTGTCTTATCTTATAATCTAATTTGTTGTTTATCATCTACCACTAACACCTCCTTTACCCACTGCAAAAATGAAATCCTGCAGTCCGTCTTTCTTTTTGGTACAGAATATCAAAAACATAGTTTAAAAATTTTGTGGAAACACCACCAGTGATATAGTCAGCCACAAACACAGTTTGCATCTCCTGGTTGTAAAGTATTTGGTATCTGATTCTATCTGACAAGGGGGTGTCTGAACTTTCTGAGCAGATTTTATATGAAACTTTGAACTCCAAAATACAGTGAATGGAGAAGAGTTACTGCTGTAGCTTCATGGCGATGACTACAACAACTTGTTAAATAACAGGTATTGAAGTATTGCAAAAGCAGTCATTGTCATCTCAGGTCCTACTTCTTTTCCAGTTGAAATCAATGACAATTTTTCTGTTGATTTCAGCATGGCAAGCTGTATTTAATGCACTTACGTAAACACAAAACACTGGTTTTGCACTTACACTTTGCTCTGTGGGATTGGTTCACTTTTCACTACAATTTCATAGTAAAATTCTTACTTCAAAGATGGCAACCAAACCACTATCTTATTTTTAATAACCAGATAGCCAGTGATAACAACAAATTAATTTACTTCTAATTCATGGAATAGAAGTTCATCTGGCTGTAAAAAGTTGCAGCTTTTCATTTACTGTTAAATTTCAGTAGGAGGTTAGGACCCTTGGTTGACTAATGATTTCCCTTGGTATCTCTTGATACTTTCAGATTCACACCTTACCATTTCCTCCTCATTATTATTATTAAAGCTACAATATTCTCCAAACCTCACTTTTAAATCCATTCAAAAAACACTGTTTAAGGGATAGATATAGATAGATACTACAAAAAAGTGGGTAATGGAGCTATTCCTGAAAGAGTATGTAAATGTTTACATTGTTCAACATTAGGTTGCATTTTTCCTCTCTGGAAGAGATTAGGCATTTTCAAAGTTATTTGCAAAATGTCTTTTCCTACTCAAAGAAACTAGTCTACACAAACTAGCAAAATCTGGAGAAACATGTCTGGTGGCATACTGAAACTTCTTCTACCTCTTAAAAGTTCAATAGTAAGTCACAGAAATTAAAATTCTTCTTGAGAGTAATGAAAGCTAAGACAATGTGGAATTGTTAAAAATTAATCCCCTGAAACTAAAATGAAGATGAGGTAGAAATGTCTAGATGTTGTAGATGACAGCAACCTAATTAGTGTTGCACACATATCAAAAGTATAAGTCTCTCTTCTGTACTTGCTTCTGCATAAAGTATATAGGTATATCCTTTGACAATAGTTCCAGAGTACATGTATAACACAAGACAGAAATTCAGACTGTGAACTTAAGGCTTGTTATTCCTCTAAACAGTAGATGTCACTAAACTTTTTAGACTTACCATAAAAAATAATTACATTTCATCCACTATTCTCCATTGCACCAGGACTATGACAGCAGAGAAAATATTATTTATACTATGTAGGAAAGCTGTATGACTTTATGATCACTACAATAGCTTTCACAAACACTAGCTCTATGTTATTTTTATCTTGGTTTCAATATCTTGTACTCTCATTTTTTACTTTTCACTTCTTAATTAGAGAGAGCCTGTTGCTCTCCTGCAGTGAGTAGGTTTATTATTCTAAAAAGATATTATTCAAATGATTTTGTCTGAATAATACTTGAATAAATACTTGAATAAAAACAACCCTAACACAATACCATGACACTCAAAATGCTACAGCTTGTTAAATAGAATGAGGAACTCTAGGAAAATTTGCTTACATTTCTTTCAATCCCATTTGCTTTATTTCTAGCAAAGCTTACTCATTTTTCAGAAAGGAATTTTCTGTATCAGGGATATCTCATAAGAAAAAGATACACTGACTCAACTCCACAAAGGCAAAAAAATAAGTATTTTTCATCAGATGTATCTTCTGTAACAAGAAAAATATCTAAACCTCCTTTGAAATTTCTTATGAATTGTTTATAATCAAAGATTTTCTTCTGATTTCTTACAATAAATATCATCCTTTCTATAACTAGCTTTTGACACTTAACTTTTCTCTCCACTGTCTATAAAACACTGTTTTCTAATGCAAGAACTTTATATTGGTTTTACACAGAACAAGAACAGCTGTCTCACAATAAAGGGTACAAAATAAGCCTTCTCCTAAAAATGGCACATTTCCTTCCTTTTATATTTGCATACAATGTATGCTCCTTAGCAAGGATTTCTCATGTCCTTCCTTCATGATGCCAAATCATCTTCCCATTCTGTGTGCCCAGGAACCCAGCTCCAGGCTCTGCCTCACTCCATCCCACAAATGACTAGGCAAATGCCTGGAGAGTTATCATCATCTCCCATCTGTACACAACTCCTACAGCTCCCTCCCACCAAATATTCTGATTATAGAGCTTATCTCTCAGTGATTTTCAGTCATGTTATCATTCAGCCATTGAGGTCCTTGAATGAGGAAAGCTGACCGCTTCATTAGACCAAGGATGTGGATTATATGGATGTAATTCTTTAAAATTAGTTAATACTGCAAAATATTTAATTTACAAATGAACCTGGATACCATGTTAATACTTACATTATTAATTCATTTTTATTACTCTTATTTTCACTAATCATATCAAGTCACATCAGGTAAATTTTGGTCTGGCAGTGTGCCCATGAATGCACTGAATGGAAAACCCAAGCTATGACCTGCCACCCCACCCCAATAACAAAACCTGAGTTAGTACCATGAACTTTCAAGAAAACAAGAATGGTTTTTGGTAGAGTTAAAAATAGGTGTTTTCAGCTATAGATACCACCTCTGGAAGCTCATTCATTTCAATGCAGACCAGTTCAGAAAGAGACAAAGGATACTCCCAGTTAAGCGGTGTATATAATAACTTCCATCCTATATAAATCATTGCCAGTGTCATTGCCACTTTCCACATGGCAAACAATATATTATGCTTTCTTTAAAGAAAAGACAGAGCAGAGAGGCCAAGAAACTCTAGTGCCCATGGAAGCCCTGAAATCTAAGGAAATCTTTGGCAGGACAGGACAAGACATCAGTCGGGGTGGCCTGGTAGGGGCAGTCTGAGTGGAAACTTTGTTCTGCTCTCATCCCCAGTCAAAGGATTTCACTCTCCAGGGCTGCTATATTAGTTTCTTTCAGAAGCACAAAATCTGCAAGTGTTAAATTAAGGTCTCAGGTCACATTTAAGTTATATATAAACACATGAAACACTCGTGGTTCCTTAAAAGTACAATACAGAGAGTCAGTTGATCAGAATGAAGAAGCTACCTTCTAATGGTAAAACTAACCTCTAAGTGCTAACTGAAAGATGGGATGTACCAAAACAGAAAGCAAAAATGGAGCCTGTTATACATTTCTAGCTATTGTGAAAAATAATAGATTTTCAGCTTTCCCTGTATTAGCAGTTATTGATGAATTCTATCACCACATATATTTTTAATTACAACAGTTTACCGTCAATAGGGACATTACGTTTTTTTAAAATAACTAGGTCTACAAAATAACATGCCGAACAATTTATCTATTACTATCTCTAGTTTAACTCTACATGACATTTTAAATCATCACCCTAGGAAAAGTGACATATTGAAGTCTCAGAGGTCTGAAATAATTGGATATTTTCCCCATTTTACGGGTAACACATAAAGGATGATATTCAAGCACAAGCTGAATAGGGAGCATTAGGGAAAGTTTACCATAAAATTAAATGCAACCTCACTGAAACCTTTAACAGACACTTCAGAACATTAATATAAAGAACTATCTTTGGCTGATTATAGCTAATTACCCCTGCTGCCATTCAGGTGATGCATAGACTGTGTGTTGGTTAGATATAAAACAAAACCTAAAGAAAATTTCAATTAAATAAGATGAAATGTTATAACTGCCTTATCAAAAGAAAATTCAATATTGGAAAGAAAAAGTTAATTTCTCTTTATTTATTTCATATGAAGAAACTTCAATTTGCCATTCCAAACTGAGAAACAGCAGAATCTAATACCCTATACTAAACTGGCCTCTGAGAACTATTAATTATTAATATTAGCCTCAGAACGACCACAGTTAAGCAACAACTTTGTTTTGCACTTGTATTAATAGATGCCTTATAATGTAATATTTAAAAAGAAGAGTAGCAAATGGTAGAGATAATTGGTGCTTGAAATTCCCAATGGCAAACAAAATCCGTCCTAATAGCAGCTAAACAAAGAAATGTTATTCTTAAAAAAAAAAAAAGACACCAGAACTTCCAGTTCTATTACTGATGTGCCAGTCATTAAGTTAATATAATCATGTGTAGTCTACTGCTTATTTATGTAACACAATAACACCAAAAAGCCACAATTCAGATATGTATTTCCTACATACTGTGACCACTGACCCCTCTGGTAACACGACTACATTGAGCATAATTCAGGAATATATGAAAGATAGCATGGTCTTATTGAGATAGGACGATATGTTGAGATTTACAGTATACAAAAATGTATTCAGACATTTCTTATATCATACTCTGACCATACCAATCCATGCATCTGCTTCTCTAATTACAAGCCTTCTGCCACTGTGGCAAAGCTAAATCAGAGATAGCCAACTGGCTTTTAATAGAGGTTGGGGTGAATTTCAAATAAAGCACACAAGGGGAAGCAGCATCAACCTCTACAACAAATTCACAGAATCCACAAGGAAAAATGTATTCCTCTCCCTTTTAAAATCTTTTGTTATTCAGCCATGCCAGAATTCAATAGCTTAGGGAAACAGATAATAGATTAGAAGGAAGCTCACTTCTTATTCAGAAGCAGCTCTTCATCATAGTTCACATCCACTTATATTACAGCATACTTAGAATTCAGTAATCTCTCTTATTTATTATAATGTGTTTAAAGTATACAATATTCATAATATTTAATTTAATGGGTTTGGATACTTACGTTTCCCCTGTTTTTTTCCTTAATACTTTCAGACTAGAATCATACAAGCTCATTAAAGAAAAATATAATCATGTTGCTCAAATAAGATTTCAGACAACCAGAAGTACCAATTCAGAACTCACTCAACTTTAATTGTAAATGGATTTCTCTAGGATCAAACCATGTTTACCAACGTGACAGTGGAGATGACTGTAAATTGCAGAACCCCCAGTCCACCCTTGAGAACCTTTGAAAATCTATTTTCAAAAGCAGAAACCTGGTATATAATACTCTAATCTATTCCTATATGGCAGACAGAGTGAAACGTAGCAGTGCACCTGTCTCTCCTCCTAGATGACAGCAGCTGAAAAGCACTGTATTAGTTATTTTAGGGTTGGAAATACTGCATTTTGAAGAAACACAGTGGTGTGAAAACTATGAACAATAATTTCCTTGAGTGTTTGAAAGCACTGACACATTTGTATTGATAAATGTTATGGTCCAGAATGCAGTTTTAATAGGCACTGATGAAAAAAGTATCTTGTGCAGACTGACTACCTCAACAGCATCACACCCTTGGAGCGCAGAGACAGGCTGAAGATTCTAAGTGCCTTGGTACAGCATTAGCAGAGTGCCAGCAAACACCGCAGCCTTAAGACAGGTGTAGCATTCCTTTCTTGCTTTAGAAGCAGAGTGCCAAGCAGTGCAGCAACGGGAGCAGCGCCACTGTTTTGGCAACAGTCAACAGTTCCTTAATTTGCTTAGCAACAACTAGGACTCCCAAGACCTGCTCTTTGAACTTATGTTTTTTGGAAAGAGTTAGCAGGCAGATCCTCAGCTACCCACAACAGAGCTGGGAGAAGGACGGCTTCTGCTGTCTTTCTGTATACTTGCAATCTGGATCATTTGTCCAAATAAATGCTATGCATTTGTAATGGTTCTTCCATTAGTACCTCTTATGACCACTAGACCAAATAAAAAATAATCAATAACCTGTGTAAAACCCACAATTATATAATTGCATTATACTATTTATACTATAATTGCTTTATACTAATAAAGTCAGTGGAAGTACTGGTTTTAGCGGAAAAAAGCTTACTAGTTAAGAGGCAACAGGAAAGGTTGCATAAATGTTGTGGTTTAGCCCCAATCAGCAACGAAGCACCACACAGCCGTTTGCTCACTCCCCCCACCCCACTGGGATGGGGGAGGGAATCAGAAGGGCAAGAGTAAGAAAACTCGTCGACAGAGATAAGAACAGTTTAATAATTAAAATAAAACAGAAATAGTAATAATAACAATAATAATATAATGAAAAGGAAATTAATGTGAGAGAGAGAAAGAGAGAGAGGAAACCTGGAGGGTGGGAGGAAACCAAACAAAAACCAAGTGCCACCACTTACCACCTGCTGACCGACGCCACCAGTCCCCAAGCCGTGATCACTGCTTCCCCCGGCCTACTCCCCCCACTTAATATATTGGGCATGACATTACATGATATGGAATATCCCTTTGGCCAGTTTGGGTCAGCTGTCCTGGCTGCGCCCCTGCCCAGCTTCTCACTGGCATGGCATGAGAAGCTGAAAAGTCATTGACTAGTGTAAGTACTACTTAGCAACAACTAAAACATCAGTGTTATCAACATTATTCACACACTAAATCTAAAACACAGCACCAGCTATATCAGCTACAGTGAAGAAAATTAACTCTATCCCAGCCAAAAACATGACAGTATAGCATGTCCATATTAAGAAATAAAAGCTCAATACATGGTACTGTAATATGCCAATCAAATTCAAAATTTGACTAAAAATTATTTTATAGATATGACAGAATAAATTTTCCAGCTTTTTTTTTTTTTTTTTAACACTAACAACATACCTATATAAAGTGACCTACAGGAAAGTAACGGTTCTTCATCACAGCTGCCATTTGCAGTTTTAACTTTAAAGAGAATGGAAATATTTCTAATATTCATATTGTAAAAAACACGCTTTGTAACATCATTTTATATAAAGCAGAGACATCACCTTACAAATAAGGCTTGAAATTATGATTATTCATTACATTTATGTGGTGTTTCAACTGTACTACTGAAAATAATTCTCTGAAAGACTTATTTGTTGAAGCATGATCAACTATTATTAACACAACAGTACAGAATTTTTTGATTCAGTGATGATTAAATATTTTCTGTGAAAGAAAGCTAGAGAAATGGAATCTCACATTATCACTTAATTTTATACATACAGTTCTGAATGAATCATAAAAAGCTAATTAATAATGGCAGATTAATGCTTGCACAATAAACCTTGAAGACTCTATCTAGTTTATAGAATGGCAAACTCATTCCACCAAAATGTATTCATTCTTCGTAAGCCATCACCAGCACAGAATATTACAGAATCTACAACAAAGGCCTTAGCTGTTGCAATTGCCCAGGAGGAAATGCAATATTCAGAGAAACATGTTGTGCTCAAGGAGAATAAGCGACTTTGGAACAGAACCAAAGCAGCCATTCCACTGAGCACTGAATTGCTTGGCACCAGCCAAAAGCAGACACAGACAAATATTTAGATCCTGTCTTCCACTGGATTTAGGTAGAGAAAACAAGCAGGCAAGTTATTCCCTCTCCTTAGGAAGGAGACCTCAGTTTTGGAGCTAAACCATCATTCTCCTGCTCGCAGGAGACTTGAATCACTACCGCACACTAAACTGAACAACACCTATGCTAAATTGAATAGGATCACTTCTAGTCCTTTTTGTGGTAGCTGAACTATTGTCCCAGGAAGAAATGGAAGATTCACAGGAAAGGAAAGACTAACTTAACTAACTAGTGTAGTTCTTAAGGCATTCATGGTTATGAAAGAGTTCTGACACCTCTTTCTAAAATTCTTTACATTAGCAGTTACCAGACTGAAGAGGAAAAAAAGTTCTGGGAGCAGAGTAGATCAGGTAAACCAGATTAGTAACAGGGAAGCAAGTATTTTCCTAGTAATTTATATGTAATTAATATAAATGATACATATCTAATGAAAACTATAGAAAACCTGAATTAACATCCACAGAGCCAGGATTTCATAGCATGAAACCATCCAGTTTTAATTTAAAGTGGGGTTTGTTAACGGCTAGAAAACAAAAGCAAAAAGAAGAAACAGTAATATGACTAGAAGTGGAAGAACTGGACCACAGAACATGATCATCTTACCAACCAACACATCTTCTTTAATTCAGAATATGGGAGACTTCCAGAATATAAATCCATTGACTGAAAGGAAAACTTAGTCCGTATCCTCTCACACACATAGTGCATATATTGAAAATAAGCCGTTTTAATTGAATACCAACTTTATGCTACATTTATCAGATGCATAGTTGAAGGTTACTGCTGGTAACTTTAGTGAAAAACTGATGCTGGAAATGTTTATTAATTGATTACTTTTAAGATTCTAACTTTTATTATAGTTCTCTCCTAATAATGCATCTTGTAAGATTCTAACTTTTATTATAGTTCTCTCCTAATAATGCATCTTGTTTAATCATAGAATGGTTTGGGTTGGAAGGGACCCTGAAAGATCATCTAGTTCTACCCCCCCCCCCCCATGGGCACGGACACCTTCCACTAGACCAGGTTGCTCAAAGCCCCATCCAACCTGGCTTTGAACACTTCCAGGGATGGGGCATTCACAACTTCTCTGGGCAACCTGTTCCAGGGTCTCACCACCCTCACTGCAAAAAATTTCTTCCTTATGTTCAATATAAACCTCTTTCAGTTTCAAACCGTTGCCCCTTGTCCTGTCACTACCTGTCGTTATAGGTAAAAAAGTCTTTCTCTGTGTTTCTTATAAGCCCCCTTTATATAGTGAAAGGCCACAACGAGGTCTCCGCGGTCTTCTCCAGGCTGAACAACACCAACACTCTTAGCCTTCCTTCACAGCAGAGGCCCTCCTCTGGACCTGCTCCAACAGGTCCATGTCCTTCCTGTGCTGAGGGCTCCAGAGCTGGACGCAGCACTGCAGGTGGGGTCTCACCAGAGCGGAGTAGAGGGGCACAATCACCTCCCTTGACCTGCTGGCCATGCTTCTTTTGCTGCAGCCCAGGATACAGTTGCCTTTCTGGGCTGGAGGGCGTGTTGCTGGCTCATGTCCAGCTTTTCATCCATCAGTACCCCCAAGTCCTTCTCCGCAGGGCTGCTCTCAATCCCTTCATCCCCCAGCCTGTACTGATACTGGTCATTGTCCCAACCCAGGGGCAGGACCTTGCTGAACCTCATGAGGTTCACATTAAATTATTTAAAAAAATAAACTGGTTCTTAATGTATTTGTAAAAGCTCTTAAACAAGGTAAAAACCAATCTACTTCTCAAGTAAAGCATTGAAACTGTCAGCAGAACACTATCAAGGAGCACAGTAGCTAACTGAAAAAAAGAAAAATATTTCTGCTTGTTTCAATTAGAATTATATATGTATTACTTGTAGATAAAGCTGCAATACAATTTTCCACACAGAAATATTTTCAAGACCTAACAGTATCTTCAATTTTGAAAGGTTGTACTATCAAATGATAAAAGAGGAAGTCCTACACATAATTGCTTCTCTCAATATTAAAATATTTTACCAATTGAGTTCTACCATAATTTGTATTATTTTCATTACAGAATGATGGCAGTAAAGAGAGGGAAAAATAAAACAAGCTATAGGTATGTTGAAATCTCTGAATCAGGCAGTTGCAGCTTCTCTCCTATACTCCCACAGGATTGGTTTGGAAACTAAACATAGATTATGGACAAATGCATTCATCATGTGGGAATCAAATACTGGAAGAGAAGACCACTCATAAATGCATATTGAACCAACTGAAATTATCACATCTCCATCCTTATCTTGTGTTTATAATTAACAGAAAAAATGGAACTATCTAAACAATAGCGTATGGTAACAATGAAAAGCAAGAAACAATTTTTCAGCCTCATGTTAATTAAATGGAGATGAAATGACTACATTCTTCCACATATGTTCAACCACTCTTTTTATTTCTTTTAATAACATCTTTTCATGCAGCTTTTTTTCTTCATTTAAACCCACTAATTTCTGCTCTTTAAACAGAACAAAGAGAGAGCAAAGAACAAGTGATATCTGGATGCTAGAGGAGATGAAAATGCAGATTAAATAATCACTCACATGCATTAAGCATTCTAAGTCTGACAAATTTTAACTTTGTATTTGCACCTACTGAAACAGCATAACACACACAAAAATAGAAAACAAAGAGCAGACTAGTTGTTGCACTGGCCCCACAACTGAAAGGCTAAGTCCAAGTATGACTCGAACAGCAATTTCAGAAGGCCAGTACAGATTTAGGTAGAATTTTAAAATATAAAGGCTAAGTATAGCTAGTGCAGCTACAACTAAAAAGTGGTATTAAAAATAATTTTAATAAACTGCTCAGCAGCCTTTAGCTTCACATTAACAGCAATTCAAATGTACATGGTACTATACTATGGTCACCTAAACTACTAAAAAACCATGTGAGGATTCTGAACAAATCTTTAAAACAACAAACAGAATACTGCAGATGTTGCAGCCTACATAATAGAAACTATTTCTACTTATAATTACTGATCCTTCTTAAGTAATAGTAATCAAAGCCTATGGACTTTTAAGCAAAACAAAAAACATTTCGCTGCTTAGCCTATTTTCTCTCTAGTTTATTTTCTTACCTCTTTTTTACCTGAGAACCACTTTCAGGTGATGCAGTTTCTGACAAAAAAGAACAAGTTTATTGTCCTTTCAAAAAATTACTATTCTTTTTACATAGTGCTACATCTTCTTCCTACCTTGTATTAAATTGTTCCATTCTAACCTACATGCTCTCAACATTAAATTTACTTATGACTGATTTGTCTTACCTGACCTAAAAAGGAGAGAACAAGGGCTCCCAAATTCCTTGTACAGACCATGCAGTCACATGGCTGCACCTTCAGTACTTAGGTAGGGAGGGGCTGAAACTCCAGCGGAGTTCTGAGTCCTGAACGCCTAAGAGCTCGCTTACAAAGCACTAGACAGTTTGACTTTTCCCTACCAGCCTGTCATTCCCTTGTTTAGTGTATTTGCAGCACAGCACCAAGAATGTTGTGCCTGCTAGTGTGCAACAGGTTCAAAGTACCCAGCAAGCAAGAGAAGCACTGTGCTTCCATGGCAGACAGGGTTTCCAGACAAATGTATCTCCAGCCATCCCCCAGGGTGCCCAGAAATCATGGAAAAATGCTCAAACTCCTCAAACAGGGAACAGACCTAGAAAAATTGTATGTATGCTAATCCTACTAAAATGCAGTTTAGCCTTTGGTAAAGCATGTAAAACTTCATGAGCTACTTTCCTAGAGTAAGCATTTGCCAATTAACCTGTATTAGTAACTCACAGCCGCCCTCCTCGAAGTGCCTCTATCATTACTGCTAAAATTACTAAACTTCATTGGTTCTTGTCCTGATTCAGAAATTTTCATTATGTTTACCTATCAAATTCAGAAGATTTAGCTCATAAATAGAATAAGCACAAATTATGGCCAACCACAGAAAACCAAAGATAATCTTGAATATCGCAGAAAATAAGATTGGCAAAATAATACTGGAACTGCATATTTTGATTTATTAACCTATGTGTTTCATAAAAGTAAGCAGTTTTCTTGAAGATACTGTTTGCTTGCTTGGTTGCAGTTTAAAACTGTAGTTTTCTTCAGGATGGGTTTACTAAAAATTTTGTTTCTGCCTTTAAGGAAAGTAGTAGCTATCTCTGATAGCCTCCTGTGACAATTTGTCATAATAATAAAATTTTGTGAAGATTTAGAAAGTTAAAAAGTAAACAGGGAGAAAGAACTTTTTCCCTTCTTGTACCACAGTATGTGTAAACCAGGCTGTGTGCACTGGCAAGTGTATGGCTCTAACAAAACAGATTAGATAACAGCTCTTTTTCCTGACTTGAGATCTATATGATACGTTTGTACTCAGCTTTCCAACCGAAAACAATGAAACAATAAAATTGTGATATGGTAAGACACTGCTACATATATCTTCTCTCTGAAATATATTATCTGAATCACTACTAGCTCTGTAAACCCACCTTAACAAAAGCTATTCCTATTCACTGTTAACCGCCAGTGTGTCTTTCAGAGATATACTGAAGCCACATTGTCATCTATAGTAGTTAGAACGGTACTAATCCACATATATGAGCAGGGATACCCTTTTTCCAGAGTTTTTTTTAAAAAAAAAAGTGGGGGGGAGAAGTGGGGATAGCACTTCTCCAAAAAGAATTGTTTCTAAAATTACTTATATTTTGCAGTCATCACATTATCATTTAATGAATAAATACCATACCCTTTTTCAGTAATTGCAATTACCAACTAAGACATTACACAATACAGTTCTAAAAAATTTTAGAACTAAAATATTTCTAAAAAATTAAACTTTTCCCCTTAGTTTTATTTTCTAAGAACACAGGAGTTCTAAACAGGCACTTCTGATTTAACATTGATCTGACAGTTACAGAAATTATTATGCACTAGAGCATTTATAAGGCTAATGTAAAACACCAATGCTGTTACTTGCTCTGATTTTTATGCCGTTATTTTCTTGGCAAACAGAGCCAGGCTGAAACACATGCTACGACAGAACGCTGCAACCTTAATCCTATTTTTCCCCATGGTGCTTACAATACTTTTTGGGATTTCCCAAAAGGAATATTCCATAGTTTTATATAGTGAGTTAGGTTTTTTTCCTTTCAGTGTTTCTTATATATCATGATCTTGCAGAAGTGTTTCAATTACCTTGTGTTTCAGAACAATTTTCCAAGTTCTGGAAACAGCATAAGATACTATTCTATTTAAGCTTCCTTAAATCAAATTGAAATCAAATTGAGCAAAAAATATATAAATGACACTTGCAATAATACTGCAAGATTTTTTAAATAGATTTGAGCTTACTCCTGTTTGAACAGTGTTTTTAAAGACAAATCTGCTTCTTGACCTGCACGATTACAACTGAACAATTCACTGTTGATAAAAATCTAAGAGAAATGACACTCAGGTCTCCAATATTGGCATTCATCAAAATGGTGCTATATATGAAATAGGCTGATTATGTAAGTGAAGTGGCACACAGGTGACCTACAAATATTCTACAACACAAAGTGGAAGTCATCAATATTACAAATGAAAACTTGTTCTTCATAAGTTTTCTGTAAAGTGAATTGTCATCATATTTATGTCTTATATTTCAGCCATATCACTGTAGCAGGGTATACACTGTGATACTCTGAGAGAAAAATAATAGGTGGAATTTTAAGTACATTCCCTTTGATACACACTGAGTATAAGCAGCTCCATGGCAGAGTCAAGGTGGAGAAGAAGCAACAAAAAGGAACAGTAGGAACAGAAATAAGGTGCCCCTAGAGCATAATGCCTGATAATCTTCTGTATTTTAGAGAAAGTAGTCCAGGCGATTAATATTTTAATATACAGAACTCTAGTTTATCTGCCTTATTTATCTGAGAAATCTGTGGATTTTTCTGAAAAACACTTCAACTGTAGCTTAACTTCCTTGTTGGCCATGCAAGTATTGGTAAATTTCAGACAGGATATAAGCCTCACAGATTGTTTTTTGCCATGATTCATTGTTACCGTATGAATTATGCTCCTTATAATGCAAATTATTATGGTGAAAAACCATTATAACTTATATTACTAGTAACACACTATGCAGATCAAATAATGTAGTACCTATTTTTACCCAAATGAACACATGATTTTTGAATTAGACAAGCAATAATGACCTCCTATCAGAAAAAGGAGTGTAGTCTTTTTTAAATGGTAGGGATCACTCCTGTTGATAATAAGCACCATATACACTTAAACAGCTAGCATTTCCAATGATCAAAATTACAATAGTGAGAAAAAATATCTTCCTTACCTATGTATACAATTTTTAGATTCGAGATATGCCATACCAGAAGCAGCATCTAATGAAAATTTCACCAACTGTTTGGTTTTTAGCTCATCCTTCTTTTTTCTTAAAAAGGACAGGAAATCACCTCCTAGAAAAACAGACAGATGGACAGTGAGACATGACAGATAGGACACTCACTTTCATCTCTCATTAGGGGTGTAAGACCAAACAAAATGCAGCCATTAGCTGTTCTCCTGAACTCATCAGTTTGAGGTTAGCTTAAGAAAAAGGAAGGAACTTACCTTTCAAAATGCAGTTTCTCTAACTTTCCTTAAATACTTGGTGCTTAAAAGTGAAACCTATACAGCACGTTTTTGATATAACCAAAATCTTTACCACTGTACACTAAATACAGACTTACATGAAAATAGTTGACAAAAATAATTGATAATTTGTGATAAATATGCTTCTCTAAACACAGACTGGGGTTTATAAAAATTGTGAATAAAGAGGTTAGTTCCTATTAGTTAAATGAGAGTAACTGATTTTTAGCTGATCATTTGCAGTGGTGTTTCTCAAATTCTACACTGATGTGTTTGGAGGGTTAACAAAGTGTATTACTTCCTGGGCAATGTTAACTACATGTTTGACACTGGCAACTGAAGGCTAACTATTAATGTGACTTCACAGCCTTTTGCCTTGAAGGAATAAAGTTGCTGTCCTTCTGTCTGAGGAGGGGAAGGGGTCACCATGGAGAATTTCCAAAGGGGAATCCGTGTTTGCAAAAAAAGTTTCTGAAAAACTAATTTCTGACAAAGATAAGCGGGGGAGACATTATACAAACACTGCAATGCCATGTTCTGACTAACATAACCATATTAAAGATTTTTTCTAAAATATATTTTATTGTTCCAGGCAAATACAAAAAATCAGAGTGGAGCTTTCCACATCACACTATTTATTTGCTAGTGTGTAGCTAGCCATTGCTCCAGCATTTCTTTCTTTTCACTTTGCACTGAATTGACTACAGCAATTCACTCCTGCAAGTTATGCACTGTTACACAATTTTATATACCACCTTTCTTAGCAATATGTTTCATACAGGATTTTCTTAGGAGGCCATTTCTATTTATATTTCAAACTGTAAGATATAAAATCAGAGAATACTAGAGACAAAAGTCTGCTGTAATGAAGTGTAACTGTAATATCCTTCAAATATTATGTTGGAGTAATTGTAAAATGGATTAGCACCTTAGCTGCAAATGGCTTTGTTTATTCATTTTGCCTGGGATCAGGTTTCTTTCAGTGCAAACGATCTGGATATGATGGCTTTATAGGCTGTCCCTTAATGAAAGCTCCCAGAAAATAAACCCTTAATAAACTACAGATAAAAACCATTTTGCTCCATTCCAACACATACAAACAAGCTGATGAAAATTATGTTGTTTATATACTGAGAACTCACTGCTCTGTACTTAGGAATCATCTTTTAATTAGGAGGTATGATTACGTGCCTTTATGAACGTGAAAGTCTTCCAATCTTGACAAATTGTGGCATAACTTGAATGCGAAGAGTAAATGAAGGAGCTTACAGCAAAAATATATAAGACCATCCTAAAAAAATCGTATTGTCAATCAACCAATATTCCAATATTGAAGAGTGAGAATTTCTAACAACTTACTGCAGGAAGAACTGAAAAGATAGATAAGCTCAGTTTGATATGACTTCTCACACAGTCACACTAAAAATGAAGGAACAAGTGTTAAGTAAGAAAGGTCTATTTATAAGAAGTGTTATAACAACATCAGTGTGACTCTAAATTCATACTCTTCACAATTTGTATAAATTCATTGTACAAATGAGTTACTGCTCTCCACAATCAACAGTAAAAAATCTGTTCTCAAATAACAAGCTACTAAAGATAACAAGTTATCAAAAGAAAAGCTAACCATATCCATTAAAAAATTTAGAAATAACATGTTATAAATTTGTTTCTAATATGCTCAGGCAATCTGATTAAGATCCTAATTTTCATCAGTTCATTTCTGAACATGATTAAAAGCTGCTCAGTTTCTTACACGAGAATATGTCAAACTCACAGAGTACAAGCCTGTAACTTCCCAATGCAATCATGCCATCACGAAGTGCTTTAGATTTGCTACTTTTCAGTGTTTGGCATGTATTTTATGAACTACTAGAGTTTTGAGCAAAACCAACACAGTATACCTCAAGTTGTATACAGTGTATTTTATGCCTATCATCAAAACACAGTTTTAATAAAATTATCTTAATCTGTCTCAGAGTCTCAATAGAAAAAGTCAGCAAAGGTAGGCCTTCACTAGCAGTTCTGTTTTCATGTACCTGTCCTTGCATAGAGATGACAAAAATATCTTTTATATACTCTGTTCAATATTGATTTGAAAGCACAGTTAGTGCAGACAAAATAAGAGAGCAAAGTGATATACATCTCATTCTGTACAAGATACATCATTTTAGGTTAAATTTGATTATCCTTATCATTGTGATACCAACATAGGCTTAAGTATCTGTCCTTTGACTTACAGAATTACTCTTACTAGTAAATTCTGACTTTTACTGTCTACTGTGGCCAATGTTGCAGCTGTTCATCTTCACAGGAAAGCATCCACATGAATACCTACAAAGCTGAGTTAAGAGGATTTCACCACAAACCCTTCAGCGCAGAACTGTAGCTACGTAATATCTTTATGGGCTTCTTAAAACAAGTTTAAATACAAAAAGCCCTAATTCACTATTTGCAGCACACAGTGTCAGAGCATTATCTCCACTATAATAGCTGTTGAGAAAAATGAAATAAACAGACCAATCAGACTATGAAACAACTGAAACAAAACTAGATGACTACATAATAGTAAGCAATGCTTTCTCTTTTATGTGGAATTTCCATTGTACTCTATACAGCTACCTGCTATTCCAGTTAATGGCACACACTACCAGGAAATGAGGTCTGCTCCAACCACTGTAAGTACTACAGAAATAATTAGACCATTATAGTATTATCACCAAGCAGAAATCGACTGCCTGTTTTGGGTTTACAGGAGGATAAATAACAGCATTGGAGTGTCTGCCTAATACGACAGAATTATTTTACTAAGTAGATGACAAAATGTAGTGAGTGCAGAAGCAGAAGCTCCATGAAAGCAGCCTGCTATAATTGGATTCCTGAAAACAGCCCTTCATGTATTTCACTGTGAATATGAACTATTTCTCATTATATGCAGAAATTTTAAGAGAGCGAAAATACCACATATCAGCATCTCCTAGTGTTGGCCATACTTTATAGCATAAATTTTATGCTGTATGTTAAGTAGTATTTTATAGCAATATGACAGTTCACTTAATGGTGCACACAAAAGTAAGCTACTGTTTTGCAAGAGAAAAAACTTACCTGTGATCTATGAGAAGAAATCAAAATGCAAGAAACGGCAACAAAATATGTTAAATCAGTTTACAAAATAATTGATTATGGCAATCTCTGACTTTAATGGCATTAATAATGAACTATAAGTACACACTTCAGTGTTCTCCTGAGCAGGTGCCTGGAATGGTACCTACTCACTTGTTCTAGGCACACTTGGCATTATTCTGATAGCCAGTATCGATATTGAACATAATTGAAATACAGTTTTGAAATTATGATGGGAGATCTCCCACTTATTGATATCTAGATATATAGACATACATTATTTATGTATCTCTAGATAGTATCATACCATTTTAATAATGTTATAAATAATTATACAAATATTAATAAATGTGTTACTATAACAGTAATTATTAGGAATTATATATATTATTATTTACATATAAGCTTTAATAAAGTGGGAGAATTTCTTTTATTAAACAGCCTTGTTAAGTAGCAGTTTGTTTAAAGAGTCCACTTAATTCTTCTTACATTTATACACACATTAATCATGCAGATGCAGCATGCTTCTGGCCATACCACTTAACGGTCACCTAACACAGAGGAGCTCTGTGATTCAATATTTATAATTGTTTTATAAACTATTATAATATTATTGAAATGACCTTTATCTGGACCTGTAAGTATTTCTAAATTTGAGGATTCATATGGTCAGTCTTTTGACTAACATAAGAAATTTAGAGTTTCTTTACTGCCCAATATCTTAATCCCATATACTTTATCAACAGAACAAACCCAAACACAGCTACTTAAAACTATTAATTTAAAATAGTAAACATGCATCTGTAGCAATTCTAGAAGACAGTTTTTTAAGAAAGTAAGCAGCTATTTGAAAAACTATTAAAAATGGAAGGGTTTAGAAATGCTGAAGCACGTATTTTCCTTAAAATAGTGTGCCTTCACTTTTCAACTAATGGATCATTTGTGTGTAATGCAGTTCTTTCACTTTTTTTTTTTTAACTTTATGTAAGTAGTAATAAAATCTGTAAATAAACCCAAAGTTTTTCAACTGCCTATAAAGTACTATTGTGAAATTCAGTTAAAACTTCATTTTTCCTGTTAAGTAATGCACAGAGTTGCTACAATCATGCAAAGTTTTGCCATAGTAATATTAACAATGGTAGTAATGAAGTATGAGTGGAAATGCGTGTCTGTGAAAACAAAAGATGAAAGAAAAAAAAAGAGTTAAAAGAGTGGTGTGCACTGAGCGCCAAGGACAGGATTAGCAGCAACAAAGAGGCAAACACAGAGACAATGTTGCTTGCACCAGGACTGTGCTGTGGATGACTTTTAGCGGAAGACCTGTGATGAGACCACAATGGAGATGACTCACTAGCACAAAATAACTACACTACAATAAAATGAAGATGAGAAGAAGGTCACAACACATTATATGTGCTATTTCACTTCCTTTTAACAGGATGACAGACTACAGACATACAATATTGAAATTGAGGAAAATATTGACAGAGGTCAGCAACCTTGCCTTAGAGATTTAAGGTGGATCAAATAAACTAGAGTGTGAGGCCAATTATCTGACCGCATTAACTACTTATTCCCAAACAGCATAAAAGCCTGTCCAAAACCAAGTCTGACAACATCTGTCATGAAAATAACAGAAATCATAGCAGGACATTAATAGCCAGCACCCCTTGTCTTCTGTGCTGCACAAAATAATCCTCCCCAGACTACTTGGACTCTATGTTTTGGTATTGTGGCTATGAGGATATATGACTATGAGAGGGTAGATACAATCTAGTTCAGAAATTAACTAAAAGGAAAATCATCTTCCCCTGGGAAGTCTTCCATTCAGTTTTGTTTCATTAATTCCTATCATTAGACTATGCTTCAAAAACAATAATCACTAGCCTTGTAAGGGATTCCAGATTGGAAAGTAGTGATAGCCCATGTGAAACAGAACACACATGAAGAACAAGGCTTTTTTAATCTAAAGGGAAACAACAAACTTTTTTAAATGCAGACATATTAAATAATAAATATTTTTACTTAAAAGTTGTTCTAGGTAAAGCAAAAATAATAATGTGAAGTAATACCAACAAATAAAACTAAAGAAATAAGATGCATACAGAAGTTCTTGCAGCTACCAAAATACTTTGCTGATTTTTTATGTTTGGTTCTTTTTATTCAGTTTTCAAAGAGATTTTCTAGTTTCATCTACTTGCTGATTTCTTTTTGTACAATCTTGATACAAAATATAGTATCAGAAAGCCTAAAATATCTGAAAAGATAAAAATCAAACTCTAGTCACAAATTTTACAATAAAAGAAGACTATAGAGTGAGGCAGGCCTCTTGGTGTTTTTGTGTGACTTCCTCTTTGCTGGGATGCATTGCTCCTGAGCTTTAAAGAGGTGATCCTTGAATATTAACCAGCTTTCTTGGGCCCCTCTTCCCTCCAGGGCTTTATCCCATGGTACTCTACCATGCAGATCCCTGAAGAGGCCAAAGTCTGCTCTCCTGAAGTCCAGGGTAGCGAGCTTGCTGTGAACCCTCCTCAGTGCCCTAAGGATCTTGAACTGTACCATTTCATGGTCATTGCAGCCAAGGCTGCCCTTGAGCTTCACATTCCCCACCAGCCCCTCTTTGTTGGTGAGAACAAGATCCAGCATAGCTCCTCTCCTCGTTGGCTCCTTTATCTCTTGGAGAAGAAAGTTATCAATGCATTCCAGGAACATCCCGGATTGCTCACGCCCTGCTGTGTTGTGCCTTGTTTTAAGGGATCTCTACAGAGAAGCAATTGGAAAAAAACCCGGATGCTCTCTATAGAGACTTCACTGCCTCCAGAAACAGGAAATAGAAAAAACCCCACCATACAAAGTAGAAAACACAGCAGCTGAATCACATAATATGAAACTAAACTTAACATTTTTTTCAGCATTGTTCAGCAATCCAGGCCTGAGTATGAAATCAGCTGCCCCTTAGAGACAGTACGGCTAACCTTAGGTTCAGGTAAGCCATAGAGTACACTACTTCAGCTACTCTTAGCATCAGCTCTCCTTTATTCAAGATGATAATTCATTTAGCAGAAAAGCTCAGATAATATGGATATTGTACATACCTCAGTCTCAGTGCGGAGACTTTGGTTATAAATGGGCTTGTTGGCTTCAGTGCAACTAACAGCATAAATACATGGACTCAGCTGTGATTTGGTGCTATAGCCTAAAGTATCACTACATACAGAAAATATGAGTAATTCTGCAAAAGTCAGTTGAGATTTAGTAGGTTGTACCAGTTCTACCTCAGCACCACCTATAATGGACCTGTAGGTATTTCTCCACTTTATGCTGTGTAGCCCTCTTTTCCAACAAAAAGAGGCCAAAAAGAGGGCCTGCTAGGTCCAGAATACTGGGTTTTACTGGCAAGTGCTTCTGACCTAATGTGCCCTGTGGAAGTGCTGTAACATACAGGAAGTAGCAACGCAGTCACTTTAACTTCAGAAGAGATGGAGTAAGTAAGCTTTTGGACCAAAGGCAACTGCAGGTAGGATAGCATGAACAGGGTGCAGAAGTAACCTCAGAGCTTGGATTAAGAATGGCCTATCAGATCCTGTTACAAGCACTACAGAAATGGCTATGCTCTTTCTGAATGTGCCTGGGAGCCAGCATAGCTGAAATCAAGCAGTGCTGCACCTGAGCTAATAAAATCTGTCACCTCTGAATGGTTTTTGCATCAATGGCATAGGCAGTTTGCATCCCAAATGTTTTGGTACAGATCTGAACAGGTTACTTTATCCAATTGCAAAGATGGATGCTACGACCTTGCTGAATTCAAATTTGAAAGCCAGCTACGTATGTCTAGATATAAGCTGAACATACATAGTTGAAACCTAATTCAGACACCCTTCCCATACTATCAGATTACTGGATGTTTTCACAGCTGTTTATATGTACAAGCATAGCTCAACCTGTTTCCAGCTGCAAGTGTTCAGCAAATCTACTCTAATGTGTGTCAGCATGAGTCTAAATAAAACAAAGAACACAAACTCCATGTCCAGTTAAGCAGGGGGTTGCTTTTTTTTGCAACCATGTATCCATTGTCAAATAGGAATTCTGTGGTGGTATCAGGAATGCACACTAGTACTCCAGAGAAATGTTGAGAATGCATTTAGTATTAGAGTGAAAAATGTCCAGAAATGCTCACTGGGGAGGGGGTATGGGAATCATCCTCAGAGCACATCACTGACAGCATTGACTAAATAAGGCCTATGGTCACAGAATGGATTTGTTGATGAGAAACAGCTCCTGGAAAACTGTTCAGAACTGTGTGAGGTAAGGATCTAGTACAGAAAGGAGCTCCAGCTTTCATAATATCATAATACAATGTAACATATAATATACTCATAATGTATTATATTATCACAATATATATGCTAGAGGAAGCTAAATTAAGACTCAACAGATAAGCCAGATTCCTGTATTGCCTATTTTGAATGCTTGACTTAGCAAAAAGAAAATTATTTTAAAATATTTCTGGGGATGTAATTTCAACTATGTTTATTATAAAAATGTTTAAATATACAGAAACCTGAAACAGAAGTAGGCTACCAGCTTGTGATTAAACAGTCCAACAGCTAGAAGGAGTAGATCACAAAAAATGTGACTACTAGCTTCCTTCTACTACCTTGAATCAACCGTGGGAACTTAAAAAGATGTCAGTTAGACAAATCTTTCCAGAGAGAGCTGCTGCAGGTATGACGGTGCTTATCTTGACAACCTGTGCAGACTCTTTTTGCTGGAGGCAAAGGCACCTTTGAAGGTTCTACAAGATAAACTGTTGACATAGTTCATGAAGCGGTAACTGCACCACAAGGTTACACATATATCTTCAAAATGCCCCACTCTAGAACACACAGTTCACGAACATGCAAAGTTCCTACCTCTAAATTAAATTCTCCTTTCACGGCAAGCTAAAAGTCAAATAAAGTGAAATGAACATAAAGAAGGAGAAGAAAGAATTTTGTGGCTTGGGATTGCTTTTTGCATCTTGCAGATTACATCTGATTTTGGTTAGTTTTTCTCCTAAACATAGGAAGAGAATAAAAACATTCAAAGTTTAAAGGGACTCCTGGAATTTGTTTTTGATTACATGGGAGATTGCATGATAAATTAAGAGCAGATGAAAAGAGAATTAAGTGATCCTGAGTGTTTCAGTGAATTAAAATCCCTTATTCTCAAAGCAGAAATACCATAATAAGATCCATGATCACCAAGAGAGAAGCTGGGACCATGAAGATAATAGTGAGGAAGGGTAAAAGAGAAGGGTATTCTAGTTTCTTCTTTTCCTGCCTTTTTCCATGAAAAAAATGCTGAGTTCACTCTGAAAGGAGAAAAGAACAGGAAGCAGGTTTTGTCAACCCCTTCACCATTTTCCTGATAATCTTCTCTACAGCCCATCAAAATCCAGCATCCATTTGTCTCAGGTTATCGGTCTGGACTCTGTCCAGCTTACAGATAATGCTAGCAGTATTCCAGACAGTCTCTCTGATCATCATCTAAATTTGCTAAAAATGAGCTGTTATGAAAACTCCTTATGCCCTGTGTGGCCTTAAGAGACACTGGCAAATTGTTCTTGTCCTGTTCTGAATATCAAAGCAGCTCCTCATAATTACTTCCCTTTCTTCAGTTTTAAGGTCAACAACACTGGATAAAGTACAAAAAACCCACTGGGAAAACAGGCACAGAGCAAAGAAAAATGAATAAATTAACCCAGAAAATATGAGTAAAATGCTCAATTCTTCAGATTGATGTGGCATCACAGAAAAGTTATATTTTTTCTTACACAGTACTATAAACCATACTTTTACACAAAGTTCTGCTGTTCCTCATACTGGAAACCATCCCTGACAAAGGCTTATCGACATTAGACAATTCCTGTGGTGAAGGCTACAGACTGCATTCACAGTCTCCAATATGCAGTAACCCTCACTAAACAGTTTTAAGACTAGTATCGCACCTTTATTACATTACTTTTTAGTCAGGTTAGTCAAGTCCATTGACTGTCCATCCAGACAATACAAACTCAAGGTTCTATACTAACATCAAGCATTTGGCAAATCTCAACATAAAGGGTTTCTTTTCCCGAAATTCATTAGGAATTCTCACTTTAACTTCTGTCTTTCTTAGGATAAACTGAGTAAAATGTATCACAAGAGATTACTAAAAAGTAACTGTATTAAGTTACAAAATAATGCAGTATTCCTATTCTTAGAGCAGAAATCAGAAAAAAAACTCCATCAAATACCACTTTTGCAACAAACCTTATCCAACCATCTTAGCCGACATTTCATTATAAAGTAGTAAGAAAAAAAGGAAGAATACTACAGAGAAAATAACTTATAGCACAACACATATGATTATCAGAGTTCTTTATAATACTAACAGGTTCCAATAGCCTAATTTTTCTAAGCTGAATTTTTGAAAGGTATGAAAATCCTGGGCAGTATACACCAACTTGAGAGTTGCACTCTGCTTTTCCTAGAGCTGATCTGAATAATTTCTACTCCTTCAGTAAAGGATGTAAAATTCACTGCATGATATTGAAATTACCATGAGATTTATTTCACTGTACTGTAAAATAAAACATGCCTTTTTGGCATGGAGTTCTCATTAGCTATGTGCTAACACAGCATCTGAAATCTGCTCTTGGGCAGCGGAGACAGAAGAAGAATCTGGCATTCTAATACTGTTTCCCTCTATTCAGTAGCCTCACTGGAGTCAGAATCAGTAGGGAGAATTTACCCGCTGGATTCTGTCCAGCTATTGCTGCAAGGTAAAGCTCAGGGTCATAAACCAAGTTTACAGGCTCCTGGTTCGAATAACAGCTTGATATTAAAACACAGTCTTCTGCTGGATGCATCCCAGTTACTCTGCATATGCTATGCAGATGATCAGCAAATGCTCAACAAATTAGATGGTGTGGCTCACTGTGCAGAGAACTCTACAAGAAATTACACTGATTCTGGATCTCACATGTGGTGTCTGGCTCAAGATATCACACCACATGCCCTGGGAGATGAGATTACTTGAGTCTCTGTATCTAGAAACCAGCACATCTGACTTACCACATGAGTGCAGAGGGCACGTGCATATATGTTGTTCAGGCCCATCCTAAATTAAGAGTCCAAATAGAATGTGAAGAGTAAAAGCTAGCAATATGAAATCAGAAAATGTGAGCAAAGATAAGCACACAGCAAAAGAGAAACGAAAGTCCAACTTCCATTAAGAACACAAAATACATGCAAAAATCAGCATACAAATGCATGGGTGCTGTGCTCCTCAAATTTTCTTTCTTTTCAACAGTCTTGATATTTTCACACCGGTAACTAGAGGTTTCAAAGCGAAAGAGTCATAACTACCAAACAAGAAGAGGAAATCTCTGTGAGAAGTTCTCCATTAACAAAATATTGTAATACTAAGGTCATTTCCAGAGTTGTTTTCTCAGTTCTCAGTCTACTAAAAAATTCACAGAAAAAAACTTTGCCACTGTAAAATTCAGGCTAATTTTTATTACATGGTAGTTGAGAAGTCACACAGCAACTTCAGCATTGGGGTCTTTTAAGGATCTGGGCAGCAGTTTTTTTAGTTAATATTTCAATGTCATTTGGGTAAAAAAGGTTAAAATTAATTATTTGCAAGGGTGCTTTAAATGTTACTACAAATTTAGTCATCATGCTATCACAAATCAATGTTTTAAAACCGTATGCTTTCCTAAATGGCTTTTTCATAGCAGCTAGCTACCATAACCTAAGCCTGCAAATAAGATTTTTCTAGAGATTTCTGTTAACTTACAAATATGTAAAATGTTTATAAGAAAAAATATTAAGGACTCATTGACTCAATTTCAAGGGCTATCTTGGCAATTTTGGGAAGATGAGGGGAGAAGAGGGAGAATAATTTGCTTGGGATTTCAAAAATAATTCATTTTATTTTTCAGTAACTCTCACTGCAAAATCCTGAATGGCAGTTTTATGTCGCATCTCTTCTATACGTGTAACTTTCTGTGTATACATGAAGGACATTGTTGCTGCTACATGCATTTTAGCTTCTGTTTCTATATGACAGGCAATATTTTCATTAGTTTATTTTTTATCAGTTAGAAACTTTTAGAAAGCAATAATAAATCTCAATTATACAATAAATAAATACTGTCCTACACAAACTAGAAGCACATACCTCCCAAATAACGCTCTTTAGAATACTGATTGGGGGTTTCTTATTAGCTTCTTAAAAGATCAGGATTTATTTTTATCTTCAAAGAAGTCTGGAGAAGCTGATTACCAAAGTGTGCTTTAAAACCCAGGACACTGCTCTTAGTCTCCATTTTAATAAAGTTAATCACATGCACAAATATAATAATCTAATATAATCTAATTGGAAAAAAACCAGAAAATTCCAATAGGTCAAAGATGTCATCAGTGCTCTTGTACTAAAGCCAGTACAGTTCTGTTGTCTTGAATGGCTACAGAAAAACTCATAACAGATTTGTGGAGCTCACTCCACTCTGAAGCTAGTAGAATCTAGTATTTCCAAAGATCTAAATTATACAATATATAAATACTGTCCTACACAAACTAGAAGTGCATACCTGCCAAATAATACTCTTCAGAATACTGACTGGGGGTTTCTTATTACTAGGCAACCACCAAAACTTACTGAGGTTTTTATCTGTATTATGTGTGTCACCAAGAATAAAAAACAGTTGGCAGAATATACTCATCTGTATTTAGAGAAACTATTTATTATACCTCTTTACTAGGGCAATAGTACCATTTGCTTACATGGAAAACAGGAGAACTCAGCTCTTTAAAAAACATTCCAGTAGCTTTTTTCCTGTATTAAAATGCATGTTGCCTGACATATGTTCTTTAAAATGTAAAAAAGAAGCTTATCTTGTGATGGTCACTGGGCATATTTTATTAAGACAGCTGTAAAATACAGGTTCGTTAAAATATTTTTTTATGATCTCTGAGTCCTCAGAAGAAATTTTCTTTTACCAGTTTACTGGACTCTCTTAACTTGATATATAAGAATCATGCACAGCTTAGTTTTAAAAAATCATTAAGACTCTTACACCTATGTTTCCACTCTAGTGGATAAAGCATCTTAAGTCCATGTTATCTACAATGGTACCATCATAAAAATACAGTTACAGTAACAAAAAAACCCCCAAGTTCTGTCTTTTCAGGCCTTCTCCCTCCTCAGTTTAAAGGATTGTTTTCTTCATTAGATGTATGAGAAGCTAGAAGGACTAGAGTAACCTCATCCCAACCAACTCTAGAAAAAGATGCCATATTCTGCTTACAGGATGTTCTTCCCTTTCCCAGTTGTGGAAGTTCCTGCAGAAAGACGTTCAGGAGAAGGCTGAGACCTGGCCACTAACAACTCAGCCAACGGCAGGGAGATAGGCTGTATTTTTCCACACATGCACCCCTTAAAGAGAATTTATATCACACACATATGCATTACATTAAGATATTTCCTCATTTCCTGACATGTGGTGGACTGCAAAAAAGATAACCAAGTCTTTCTGTACTGGAGTAATCTATGATGGATTGACACCGGGTGGACATACACAGTGAAATCAGTATGACCAACAGCACGTAAGTGAATAGTAAATAAATGATGGTTCTTTTTTTATTAACATACATAATTTCTCATCTAACTTTTCACTTTGGCTATGTATCTGCAACACGCTCTCCTACCTTATTTATTATGTCAGTTAATCTTTGCAGTTAATCTTGAAATTTCTTTATAAATGTGATTCTTCCTTTAGGACACACGTCACTTGTTACGTTAACATGCACACCAAGAACAGGGAACTACCTACGAAGGATAATTGTCTTTGACAACTTGCTTTATTTCTCTGTTATCTGTTGGCAACATCTGGGTTATTTTTGCATTGAACAATGGATGCACAGATGCTTAAATATGCATCTGCCACATTCTCTATTGTCTTCACTGATGACTTTATCCAGATGCATAGTTTTTACTCCCATCTACATTTGCAAAAACAGAAAAAGACTTCTCTGCAGAGACAGAATCACTAACAGAGTAGCACCTCTCTACATAAAGTGCTAAGCTTCAAAATAAATTTTTAATACCTGAACAAATTAAGAATCTGAATTGAAATCTGAATCTGGAATAAAATGCAGATTTAGCGGCTACTGAGCCACATCATAGCAGTCTCAAATGACATAGTAAGCGTATAGCCTACACGTATTTGGGATATAAAAACAGTAGAAAGAGTGCAAACATTAAACAGAACTCAGAAAACAAATGAGAAATTCCACATTTTATGGAGCTGTTTCTAATTTTTTCCTCAGGGAAAAAACTGTCAGACATTTATTAATTACACGCCTTCTCAGCCATACATTTACAGAATACAATTCTAAGCTAAAACATGCCATTTTTAGTTATTAAAAAGAATGTCAGAGTTAAACTGCTTAAACACCTTCAAGCATAAACACATTTAAGACAAAACACAGACGAAGCAGACACTGAGAAAGTTGAGTGTTGAGTGCAAGTCAACAAGCCTACCACTATTCTGTTCTTCAAAGGGCAGCATTAAATACCAAGTCAGAGCACTAATAATTATTATTTTAGGTAATCTCATCCAAACTTGCCATTAGAAAACAGAAAAGCAGTTATATCAGAATCACTGCTTCTCTGAACTGATCTAAATAAGTGTTTTATCTTTCCTCTGCCAGTTTCTTCAGACTTGGCATCCTTATTGTTTCTATCTGATTTGGTCGGTCTCATGGTGTGCTAGCTAAGGTTTAAAATAATATGAAAAAGTGTGATGGCTTGAACACAGTACATTGTTTAAGAGGGCAGGCAAGAACAGAAGCTAGCCAGAGGACTTACAGACCAGAAAAACAGGATAAGAATTAAGAATTTTCTTGCAAATTCAAAGCCAGGAGACAGAATAATTTTTGGATAGAGTTTCACTGCAAAACAGGCATGAGAATCAGAGAAAGTTTCTCACTAATTCCTCCCCTAATTTTATTAGTATGTTTCAACCACTTGTCCTAGGTTCTGAAAACCCTGAACCAGAATGTTAAAGGTGTTAAAATATCAGGATTTATTTTTATCTTCAGAGATGTCTGGAGATTACCAAAGTATGCCTTTAAACCCAGGACACTGCTTTTAGTCTCCACTTTAATAAAGTTAATCACACATACAAATATAACAATATACTATAATCTAATTGCATAAAGGCAGAAAATTCCAACAGGTCAAAGATTTCATCAGTGCTCTTGCACTAAAGCCAGTACTCAAGAATTATAAACAATGTAAGTTTTCATGAATGGAATGGTTCTTAAAATAATTTGCTGTATAATTTTGAAGACAAACCCAGTGATATATAAAACAAATACAGTGTTGCATATTAAGCAGTACCAGAGGCTACCAAACCCACATATTTTCCAGCTGCTGAGAAAATCAACAGAGAGGCAAAATTGTCCAAAAGCTGTTATCATCCCAATGATGTGAAATTCTCTCCAGCCATTGTTGAATAACATGGACTCAAAATTCCAAAAATAAATCAAGAGCAACCCATAAACTAAACAATATATTTTGGTAAAGAAAAAAACTCTTATATTACCATAGATGATCCAAATCTGAGTTACTAAAATTGAAACATTATCCAGCCATGACATTTCTTTAAATACAACCATCTTAACATTCACTATGTAAGTCTATTGTTAAAGGAAGTACCATGTAATATCTTGTCAGGAAAAAAATTAAGATAGAGCTGAGATACCTTTCAGCAAATGCTGTTGTCTTGAATGGCTACAGAAAAACTCATAGCAGATCTGTGGAGCTCACTCCACTCCGAAGCTAGTAGAATCTAGTATTTACAAAGATTTGCAACACAGGTGACTTTTGAGTTGAGTCATAAGAATGCAGATAAAGACAAGTAGAAAACAATACATTTCACACTATGGAAACAATACCTATGAAAATATGCTGAAAGAAAAGTGAAAAAATTACCTGGAACAAGTTCCATAACAATATAAATAGGTTGCCGTTGTGTGCAAACTCCTATAAGTTTTACAATATTAGGATGATCATACTGTTTGAGTATTCTGCAAAACACACAGTAAATTTATTATATTAATAAACTTTATTGTACAAAACTGATTAAATATTGTAGGAAAATATCTTCAATCCATAATGTTATTTTAATGGAACATGTCATTACTGTTATCATAAAGAAAAAAAAAATCAATGTAACAGATCAATCATCATTTTGTTTGAAATGGAGGGCATACTGATTCACTAATAAATCAAGATGGAACACTATATTATTCTTATTGTAATTTCACCATTTGTCTACATAAAAATTGTCTATATAACTAAAAATGGCCTGACAGATTTGTAGTTTCTCAAGAACCCTTGTAATTAAATAGCATTTCAGTGGTGGACCAGAAGCAGAGCTACATCAAAAAGGCATGCACAGCATGCCTCTACACTTGCCTGCTGCACTTTTCAAATGCACACTCACTTCAATTTTACTTTAAAAGACTAATTAATACAATAAGTTTCACAAGAATATAAGGACAGCAATTTTAATATTGGGAATTAAACAAAAATATTTACATCTTCTTACACAATACTTTAATAAGGAAATTTGCAGTCTAAACCAGCATGCTATGATTTATAAGTGAAATGAAGGACAAGAATTCTGCAAGACCTTGTAACTTAAATGTTTCTTCTACTATTTGCTGACTTGAAGCACCTCCTCTTTTTCCCTTTTTTAGTGAGAAATAACACATTTCATTTCTTTTCAGACTAACACTGCTCCATTAGTGGCAGGCTACTTAACAAATGAAACATCTCTGCAGCTGCCTAGTTAACGAGCTGTTTAAAATTATTCCATAGATACAGTGGCTGATCTTCATTCTCTAAATGTAGATAGTATCTTTTACTTCTCCATACTGATCATAGTAGTTTGGGAGTAAAAATTAGAACACATGAAGCTTCATAGCAAGAGGGAGCAAGTTAATTTAAACAATTGTGAAATTATCTGAATATACCCCTCTATCCCGGCGTCTCAAAACCCACCTATCTATATCAGCCTATATTCAGAATACCTAGCATATTGTGGCATGATTGTCATTTGAAAATTAAGTATGCAATCACTTGCTGCCAGCATAAAATATCTCTATGGGAGTGAACTCTTCTTACAAAGAGAAAATTACTAAATGGGGTCTATATGGTAACCTACCCATATTTGATCAGCTCTGTTAGTCATGCATGTAAGGTAGGATTTATGACTGGTATAATCACATTTAAACTAACAGCACTTCCAAGTCTTCTTATCCCAATCCTCATGGCTCATCTCAGAAGAAGTTCTAAATGAAAGCACTTACAACAACAAAACTGTGTTTTATAGGCATAGCTTGCTTTGCCAAAGAGGTAGTTTCAGTAAGTGCAGATGCTATTGCATTCACACATTAAAAATGCCTATGTTTAGTTACCAGGACAACAGCTGTGGAATGTACTGAAGGAAAAAAAAAATGGGAAAAGTTTGACTAAATCCATCTAGTAATAAAGCTTGAAAAAAACTCACACAACAAGTATATATTTCAATTAAATTTCGAGAACCTACCTGGCTTCTGACAGAAATTTTATTTTCAGTTCCTGAGGAAGATCTTCTTTACAAGTTTTTACAGCAACAGGAGTTTTATCCTTTAATGTTCCCTTATACACCTCACCAAAATTTCCCTGAAATCAGGAAAAAAAAAATCATTCTAAGTAAACGGAATCTTCACAAATCTCCAGAAAAATAATGCAGACAGCTAATATAACTGGTACGGAATTTTGAAATGTGTTTATGAAGCCAAATGAGGTTTTCTTCCAGTGTCTACCCCTAACACAATGCAGTTCACATAGATAGTACATCTATTATATGAACATAGTGTATAAGTTCTACTTTGACCTTGCTGGAAAGAGAAAAAATACATGAATTGTGTAATTTTCTCATAAAACCTCTCAGTAACTTACAAAATCAACACTGATTCATAGAATCAACACAGTATTTTTTTTCTTAATCTTATCCCTGCATTCTTTCATATTCACACTACTGTATTTTACCAATAGTTTTTAACTTGCAGTCTGTAAGAGACCAAAAGATGGTATCTGAAACTAGGACAAAACACATCAAAATAACATAAACATTCTCAAATATACAAGAAAGAAAAAATGCAAAGTAAGAAAAATGAAAATACTGCATATTAATTTTGGTTGTAAATTAAAACCACTGCAAAAAAATGTATTGTCATGTCTACCCAGAAAAAAATTACGTAATCCACAGTTTTTTAAAGGCTAAGCTCAGCACTGCTCTACAAAGGCAACTATGTAAGGCCTCACATTTGGACAAGACTGTAGAAAGTAGCTCCTTTCATAATCACATTGTTTAGGTCATCAATAACATAGCCCCAGGGTAAGTTGTTTATTTTTTTAGCTTTCATACAAGAAAACTGAAATAATAAAGACCATAGAATAATCTTCATCAGATGTATTTTTTACTTAGATAAAAAAAAAGGAAAATTAATTAGGATACAAATTGAAGGAAGGAGGAAATTGTGCAGTATATAACAAAACACTGCTATCAATGAAAAAACCCAAGAGAAGAAAAAAACCCCAAAACTGAAGATCTCATACTTTTAGGTTTTTTATTTCTCAAAGAATAAATACAACTCAATTTTAAATCTACATCTGTTTAATTTTCACGATTTCACTTCTGTGTCGTTGTATCTGGGGCTGCATGTAACTTCAACAAACAGCAGAACTCTGCTGAAGATGTTTTCCTTTCTTTCCTGAGTGATGATGATTTCTTTACATCATGCATTTGAATACTGTATTGCCAAAGGAAGAAGACAGAAAAGGAAAAAAAGAGTCACAGATGGAAAACAGTAATGCACTGCTAGTAACAAGGGAAGAAATTCAGGCCTAAACACAGGTTTCCAGTATTATTTTATACACCCTAGGATAAGTAAGATATAGCTGGCAAGCAAGGCATAGGATCTATTACAGCAATCTGCCCTTCTAAAATAGCGCTTCTAGAGGCCAGGACACTACCTCTTATATCTAAAATGGCACAAGGTGCCTGAAGGCAAGAAGCCAAGTCACCCCCAACACACTTTTCCTCTAGCCTTCTGGTCAGAAGTATTTAACAGTGAAAGCTGAACCTACCTCAAGGACTACTTAAGTATTGAAAATGCTTTTTTTTCTTTATTTAAAATATTTAATTATCATTGATTTTTAATTTAACATCTTCCTTTCATATAACTTTCATTTTGTGGGGTATGATAGAATTAATACTGAGTAAATAAACAGACCATCACTCCTGAGGTGAAGGGAGATCTTCATCTTTTTTAAAGTTTGTATCCTCTTATGCATTAAGCTTTCATGACTTTTCTCCTCATCTTTTCCAGGCCACTCGAGATTTTATAGACCCTCAGATTTCTCACTTCCGTGGTGAATGGCTGTAGTTTATACCATTTTCTCATAGGGATGCTGATGGTCCTGTCATTCTTCCCTTTTCCAGTTTGACTATATCATTTTAGAGGTGGATGCATAACAGATATATACTGTGTTCCAAGAAAGTTTTTACCCTGTTCTGTGTTTTTTAAAGAACATATCTTTCTATCCTCACTTTTAAGCACCAACTTATCTTTACTGAATGTTAAAAATGCTTTGTGCCAAAAATATACAATGCACCTGTAAATCCAGTTTACTGAATTAATCAATTTTCAGATTGTTTTGACTGCCTTTACTCATCAAGACTAATTCATATTTATCGTTTAACATGAAAAAACTTTTTAATGCCTGAAGCATCTTTATTTTTCTCCCTTGATACTATTCTATTTAAGAATGTGAAGCTGTCATAGTATCTGCATTTTATGAAGCCACAGCTCTGTCTACCATCCGATAATACTTCTTGTCATTTTACACTTCCAAAGAGACTTTATCCTGGGTAAGAGAATTTTCTGACAGTATTTAATTCCCCCATTTCTTGAACAGTTTATAAATTCTTTTAATGTGCATCGTAGTAGGAAGATAATTATTGCTTTAATTTGTCTCCTTTTCATTTAAGCCTATTTTCCAGGTTTTGAGAAAACTTTTGGAACCTTGTGTCCAGAGTGACACCCACAACTGTCTTTGTAGGTGTAAAGGTGCTAAAAATGTAAGCAAGGTATGGGGTTTACCTGATTTTAAAGACTTACAGCTCCTAAGCAAAATTTGTGATATAAACTACACTATATCTTAATTAATTTAATACATATGCCATTGTGAAGTTACCTAACATTGAAACATAGAATCATAGAATCATTAAGGTTGGAAAAGACCTCTAAGATCATCAAGCCCAACTGTCAACCCAACACCACCATGCCTCCTAAACCACGTCCCAAACTGCCATGTCTACACGTTTTTTGACACGTTCACCTCCAGATATGGTGACTCCACCACCTCTCTGGGCAGCCTGTTCCAATGCCTGACCACTCTTTCAGTAAAGAAATTTCTCCTAATATCCAATCTAAACCTCCCCTGGCACAACTTGAGGCCATTTCCTCTTGTCCTATTGCTAGTTACTTGGGAGAAGAGACCAACCCCCACCTCACTACAACCTCCTTTCAGGTAGTTGTAGAGAGCGATAAGGTCTCCCCTCAGCCTCCTCTTCTCCAGGCTAAACACCCCCAGTTCCCTCAGCCGCTCCTCATCAGACCAGCTCTCCAGACCCTTCCCCAGCTCCGTTGCCCTTCTCTGGACACGCTCCAGCACCTCAATGTCCTTCTTGTACTGAGGGGCCCAAAACTGAACACAGCATTCGAGGTGTGGCCTCACCAGTGACGAGTACAGGGGCACGACCACTACCCTATTCCTGCTGGCCACACTATTGCTGATACAAGCCAGGATGCTTTTGGCCTTCTTGGCCACCTGGGCACACTGCTGGCTCATGTTCAGCCGGCTGTCAGCCAACACCCACAGGTCCTTCTCTGTCGGGCAGCTTTCCAGCCACTCTTCCCCAAGCCTGTAGCATTGCATGGGGTTGTTGTGACCCCAGTGCAGGACCTGGCACTTGGCTTTGTTAAACCTCATACAGTTGACCTTGGCTCATTGACCCAGCCTGTCCGTATCCCTCTGCAGAGCCTTCCTACCCTCAAGCAGATTGACACTCCCACCCAAACTTGGTGTCATCTGCAAACTTACTGAGGGCGCACTCAGTCCCCTCATCCAGATCATTGATAAAGATACTAAACAGAACTGGCCCCAACACTCAGCCCTGGGGAACACCGCTCCTGACCAGCTGCCAACTGGATTTCGCTCCGTTCACCACAACTCTCTGGGCTTGGCCATCCAGCAAGTTTTTTACCCAGTGAAGAGTACACCTGTCTAAGCCATGAGCCACCAGCTCCTCTAGGAGGATGCTGTGGGAGGCTGTGTCAAAGGCTTTACTGAAGTCCAGGCAGACAACATGCACAGCCTTTCCCTCATTCACCAGGCGGGTCACCTGGTCATAGAAGGAGATCAGGTTGGTCAGGCAGGACCTGCCTTTCATGAACCCATGCTGGCTGGGCCTGATCTCCTGGTTGTCCTGCACTTGCCTGCTGAGCGCACTCAAGATCACCTGCTCCATAATCTTCCCCAGTACCGAGGTCAGGCTGACAGCCCTGTAGTTCCCCGGATCCTCCTTCCAGCCCTTCTTGTAGATGGACGTCACATTGGCAAGCCCCCAGTCATCTGGGACCTCTCCTGTTAACCAGGGCTGCTCATAAATGATGGAGAGTGGCTTGGCAAGCTCCTCCGCCATCTCCCTCAGTACTCTCGGGTGGATTCCATCCGGCCCTGTAGACTTGTGAGTGTCCAGACAGCTCAGCAGGTTGTAAACTGCTTACTCCTGGGTTATGGGGGGTTTGTTCTGCTCCCTGTCCTTGCCTTCCAGCTCAGGGGGCTGAATACCCTGGGGATAACTGGTCTGACTATTAGGACTGAGGCAAAGAAGGCATTAAGTACCTCAGCCTTTTCCTCATCCTCAGTGGCAATGTTTCCCCCTGCATCCAATACAGAATGGAGATACTCCATGGCTCTCTTTTCTTGTTAATGTATTTGTAAAAACATTTTTGTTCTCTCTTACAACAGTGGCCAGATTGAGTTCTAGCTGGACTTTTGCCTTTCTAATTTTCTGTTTGCATGACCTAATGAGATCCCTGTACTCTTCTTGAGTTGCCTGCCCCTTCTTCCAAAAGTGGTGAACTCTCCTTTTTTCCCTGAGTGACAGCAAAACCTCCCTGTTCAGCCAGGCCGGTTGTCTTCCTTGCTGGTTCGTCTTGTGGCACATGGGGACAGCCTGCTCCTGCGCCTTTAAGACTTCCTTCTTGGAGAATGCTCAGCCTTCCTGGACTCCTTTGCCCTTCAGGACTGTCTCCCAAGGGACCCTCCCAACCAGTATCCTGAACAGGCCAAAGTCTGCCCTCTGGAAGCCAATAATCATACAAAAGCAACAAATATTTGTTTTAACAAGTATTGCTTTAATCATCTTGTTATACCAAATTTTATACATAAATACATAATGTTTATACATAAATGCATAAACAGAAATCTGTTTATTTATATTTTGCAACAATGTATTTTGTAAGACTACACAATGTAAAATAGCCACATCATGCTTTATAGAAATCTAATTAGGTTAAAAGCCTTCCAAAAGAGAAAAATATGTATGCTAGTTAAACACTTTCAGCACACACGTTATATCATTTAACAGTAAATGTGACTTACATTTGTTTTAAAGCACAATGCTGTCTCTTGTGTATTAAAGAATTGATAGAAAAATTGCAGACTACAGTGATTTAAAAGATAAGGCAAGTAGGAAATGTATAGGCTTAATGATTAATATATACTTATTTAAAGGTTATTTACCTCACTTGATTACTTACTTTGCCCAGTAATTCTCCCAGTGTGACATCTTCATGATTAAGAACCCATTTCTTATCCTTTGGAAAGAAAAGGAAAGAAGGATTTTCAGTCTGTGCAAATATGTAAGATAGCTTCTATGATATGCATTTCAGTAGAAATGGAGCTAAAGAAGCCTTATATTCAGACTGCTCAATCAAAAGCATGCCAGGAAGTAATAAATCTAAGTGTTTATAAAACAGAGTTTAGTATGGCAATATTTTACTGTGAAATATTGAAATATACCGTATAGAAAATTTCTATCAGAAGATTAAAAGCCTACAACATGACAGTAGGTATGTAGATAGAGCACTATGCAAATTTTCACACAAGCTCTGGAAATGACATCTAGTGACCTGCTTTTAACAATTACCTGAATCAAAATCAGATAAGAAGACTTCATTTTAGTATACGAAATAACTTATTACTAGATCAAAAAAACATTTTTCTCCACAGCATACATGAAAAAACTCATTTTTCTACTTATTAGCAAGACACATATTTGCATCTCTTACGTCTTCTGTGGTAGTTTGAAGTATTACAGGCAACTACTTGAAAAGACAACATAACAACTGCCAGTTAAAGTATCTGTTCAATGTTGATGACCAATGCTGCAAATACTCTGCAACAGCCTAAAGACATATCAAAAACAATTATAAACTTCTTGCTACACAGACATGTTTAGTTAATACTTAGCAAAAATGCTAGAGTAGGGTATTTTATGTCTAATTCATATTTACTATTTTTCCATTTTATTTCTCTATTAGCACCTCATCTATTTATCAAACACTATTATTGCTCCTCATGTCCTAAGGATTCTTCACTACTAATGAAAAAGGCAAATATCTAATCAAGCATATGCTAACTCATTAAATCATTTCTCATGAAAGTTCATGGAAAAGCAAACCAAACATGATGGCTTTGAGGAACACCGAGTGTATCGGATTACCAGGTTTTCTGAACCATGGAGGACCTGAGGTGATCCTGACTGGTAGACTGTCACACATCAAAGTGTTAGTGATCCACAGAACCACAGAACCAGAGTGAGGCCAGGCCTGTGCTGTGCTGTGCAACTCCCTTGGCTGCACGATAAATTCAGCCAGCAGATTGCAACAGAGCCTGCAGGCAGTTCTCACTAGGTATCAGCAATTATGCCACCTGCGTGGCCTTGCCCTTATTTAAAAGTGCTCCAAGAAGTTCTCATGTGGATGTCCTTTCTCTTTGCCAGCAGAAATAATGAACAGTTGTTTCCTTGTAAGAAAGTCCTGTTATAGCTCAAATTACCAAAGCATGAGAATCTCTGCTACAGGCAGGGACTGCCCAGCATGCTGCACGTGGATCAGTGGCCCATTCAATGCTACACTACCCAGGGCTTCCACTGTCTAAAGGGATCCAAGATTGTGTATACTATTCTTTCCTTACAGTGTTAGTTCTAATAGATAGTATTTTAAATATACCTTACAGACTCTTGAGTGCCTTTCTTACTGGGATCATAACAGCACCTCCTGGTGCAAAATGCAATCTTTCCAATGTGTATAAATACCTGATGGCAGGCAATGAAGAAATGGGAGCCAGACTCTTCTCAGTGGTTTTCAGTGACAGCACAAGAGGCAATGGTCACAAATTAGAAAACATGAAATTCATTCTGAACATGAGGAAACATGTTTTTAGTGTGAGGGTGGTCAAACACCAAAACAGGCTACCCAGAGAGATTTCGGAGTCTTCATCTGTGGAGACATTCAAAACCCAGCTGGACACAGTCCTGGGAAACCCGCAGTAGTTGAACCTGCCTGAGTAGCGGGGGTTGTACTACAGAATCTCAGGAATACCCTTCCAACCCAAATGAGCCTTTGATTCAAAGACAAAGCTTCTGTATGAAAAATAGACTGTAAAACCACAGAATGGTTTGGGTTGGAAGGGGCCTTTAAAGATCATCTAGTCCAATCCCGCTGCCATGCGCAGGGACATCTTTCACTAGATCAGGTTGCTCAAAGGCCCATCCAAAATGACCCTGAACATTTCCAGTGATGGGGCATCCACAGCTTCTTTGGGCAACCTCTTCCAGTGTCTCATCACCAACATGAAAAAAAAATTCTTCCTTGTATCCAATCTAAACCTAAACCTAACCAATCTACCCTAATTCTGTTTAAAACCATTTCCCCTTTTCCTGTGACTATAGGCCCTGGCAAAAAGTCTCTCTCCATCTTTCTTGTAAGTCCTCTTTAAATATTGAAAGGCCACAACAATGTCTCCCCAGAGCCTTCGCTTCTCTAGGCTGAACAACCCCAACTCTCTCAGCCTTTCTTCATAGCAGAGGTGTTCCAGCCCCCTGGTCATCTTCATGGCCAAGAGGTCCATGTTGTTCTTTTACTGGAGATCCCAGAGCTGGACACAGTACTCCAGGTGGGGTCTCATGAGAGTTAAGTAGAGGAGGGGGAAGAATCACCTCCCTCAACCTGCTGGCCATGCTTCTTTTGATGCAGTCCAGGATATGGTTGGCTTTCTGGGCTGCAAGCGCACATTGCTGGGTCGTGTTAAGCTTCTCATTAACCAACATCCCTAAGTCCTTCTCCTCAGGGCTGCTCTCAATCCATTCATCCCTCAGCCTGTACTGATACTGGGCATTGCTCTGATACAGATGCAGGACCTTGCACTTCGCCATGTTGACCTTCATGAGGTTCACATGGTCCCACTCTTCAAGCCTGTCAAGGTCCTTCTAGATGGCATACTTTCCCTCAAGTGTATCAGCTACACTACTCAGCTTGGTGTCATCTGCAAACCTGACACAAACTTGACTCAATCCCACTGTCTATGTCATTAATAATGATATTGAACACAACCAGTCCCAATATGAACCCCTGAGGGGCACCATTTGTTACTGATCTCCATTTGGGCATTGAGCCCTTGAGTATAACTCTTTGGATGCAGCCATCCAGCCTATTCCTTATCCATCAAACCGACCTCTCTCCAATTTAGCAACATGGATATTGCATGGGGAATTTGTTCCCTTGTTGTAGGAGCAACTTGCCTGTAGTACGCTAGGTCAAGCCATGTTATCTGCTGGGAACCAGTTATTGCATAAAGAAGTTTTCTGCCAAAGACTGAATCTTAACAGACGGCACTGCAACAGTCACCACTGACTTTAATACATTTTCAAATTTAAAAGAAAATGTCAAAAGTATAATTATTGGTTTTTGAGTTATTAGTGAGACAGACAACCAAAAAGGGAAATTTTGACTCCCTAGGTAAGAAAGCCATTTTAAAAATCAACTATCTATCTATCTATCTATCTATCTATCTATCTATCTATCTATCTATCTATCTATCCCCTGCCATGGCTGAATTCTAGGTTGCTAGTACAGAACTCTGAGTACAACCTGAGTACAGAGTTTCATGAAGGACCTTTTTGTAACATAAATCTTGAGATCATCTTAAAAGAAGGTGAAATATATATAACTTTTTTTTTCAAACTGTGAAAATTCTTCTTCCCCTTCAGATGGGGGCTAAATCTTTACCAAAACATTCCCCACAGGAGCACTGTGAATCAGCACTATTTCCTTTGGCCTATACAACCAGTAAATTCTGCTGTCAACTCCTAAGGAAGGTGGAGGCTTGTACTGACTTATATCTCCCTCTTTTTGCAAGGAGAAAACCATCCAGCAGGTAATCCAGAGATGTTCTGGGTAACTGAAAGAATGAAAGGAGTACAGAAGAATTATGCTGCACAGTGCATGTGCTGGGAAGGTGGCTACTCATTACTATCCTCCAAATGTTTTGAGTGACTGAATTCAGCAGAGAAAAAAAGGGAGGATGGGGATCATTACTATTGAGATTTCTATGGGGTTTTTTTTATGTATTATGTCACAAAATCACTTAGACCATTGCTCCTGTAAGCTGTGCTCAGTGCATGTTCTAAAGACCCTCTGAATGCCTCTGTTCACCCAAACTCCCAGCACACAACTCCTGTCAGCCCCATCACATGAATTCTTGTACCACACCACCATGCTGTGTGATAGGATCCACGTTTTGCCACTCCTCTTCCCTCGGTGGGGCACTGGGAAACTTGCGAGGAAATTCTCAGTAACTATCAATTGATTTTTCTTCTATAGACAGATTCTTGATTAAAACTACTGCCTCGCTGATCAGATATCATAAACAACGTACTTCCTTCATCTCCTCCTTTTCATTTTGCTAAAAATCGTAAACATTCTGTTCACTGAAGATTTTCTAGATATTTTTTGCTGACTGGATGCCTCGTTCAGGAGCTGTTACACTATTAACAGATAGGAAGCACCACCAAACTGCACACTTTGTTTTACCAGTAAAACTCAAGTTTAAGAAAACAACTTGCAAAGAAAGCTGTAAAGAAAAACCCCACAAAAATGACTACTTGGAGATATTAACATAATGGGTTTTAACACTGAAATAAGTACTGTAAAAGTCAAAAAATTATAGAACTAAAATTTAATGGATTTGTTACCCCTTAATTCCGAGGATTCAGTACTTCAGTGAATGAGTTTTCGAAAATATTGACAATATGGCATTTCAAAGGCTTGTTTATGAAGAAAAAATCTGATACATAATCCTTTAGAGAACTAATTAAAGAAAATGGCACCATAAACTGGAATCAAATAATCTGTTGAAGCATTTGTTATCGTTGTATCAGTATATTAATCACTGTACCTGTACTTTTCTTATGAAAACTTTCAGTCATTTATTATACCAGTGTAATCCATTCATCACATTATCATGGTTCTGCCAGATTTTTCACAATCAAAGGATTATACAAAGTTGTCAGGCTTTGTTACTGAAGTTCTTTTTGTTGCCCTGCTATTATCAGTTTCACAAGGTATCAATAAATGAATATTCATCTAAATGGTACACAAATAGAGTTTGCTGCTTATGAGAGCCTTCTATGAACAGAAATCTTAATTACTTTTGTAGGTATACAAACTACCTCTTAAATTTAGGAGATTCATCGTATATGTCACTCCTGTGGCTACGTGGCTGAGCAGACTGGAAAGGAGGCAGGTGCCGCTCCAGTGATCCTTTCTGCTTCTAGCTGGACTCTCTTCAGAACTGTTCTTTCATTACTCATCAGGCACCTCCTGCACAGACCTCAAAAGCAGACAGCTAGAGAAAATGATGCAATCCTTGGCATATTGCCCTCTTTTTGATAGCACTTCTCATCATCCATTTAGTCTCTTAAATCCTATATTTACAACTTATTCTGACACCAGGAATATTTGCCAGACCTATCCACATGAGATTAGCAGAAGATACATACTGTAACATAATTAACAGAACAGAAGCTGTAACCCAGAACTTCTTTCTATCTGATTTCTGCCCCCTCACCCATAAGCTTTTCTGTTATGCTCCTCCCTCCTGGTTTCTCTCTCTCAGGTTTAGTGAAAGTCTTAAGGACTACGAAAAGAGCAAATTTTTCCCACTAGGAAGTATGAAAATACAACTTACTTCCTTCCCCTGCCCCTTATAAAGCCTTCACTTTGTGTGAGTGTTATCATTGAGCTTCTGGATGAAGAGATGGCAGCCTTCATACTACATCCTATTCCTCTATTTGAAAGAGGACGAAACTTTGTATTTGAAATATTTATATTCTATATTTTGAAAGAGGATGAAAAGTTCAGGTGCTGCAGGACACATTTAACACTGTAAACCCTATGCGGAGAGAAGTGCCTAAGCCCTAACACTAGCTAAGCCTGTAATTTTCTCCTAAGATTGTCATTTACTTGTAAGGTACACGACTCCTCATGCACTGCGAAAAGAGGCTTGAAACCTAACTCAGGGCTTTGTATTCTGTGATGGTAGTGAAGTACTTCCAACTATGATCACTAAGTCCATCTGTGAATTCAGCTCTGAAGCTGGAGACTGTCCCTCTGTCCCACCGCACTAGTCAAGTTGCAGAAAGCATTTGAAGTAAAAATTTTAAGTTAAAAAAGGCTGGAGCTTCACATTCAGTATAGTTTTATCTAGTATCTTAAGGCACTTGTGGAATAACACAACCCCTATTAAACGGCACTAAAGCACTTTCTTCAGCAGGTAGTAAGAAAGAATGTAAAAGAAGAGATGATGTCATCTACATCATACCAGTGTACAATTCTGGCATTAAAAAGAAACAAACCCTATTTTTTCATTTGCAATATCTTAGATGTCCATTTAAATACTGTTCTGAAACAAAATGTCACAGGTTCAGATAATTACTTTTAATTAATAAACTATAATATGAACAGCATTGCAAGGTGGACAGTAACAAGGACAAGACTGTTTCTACTGCAAGTACGTTGCCTCAGTAATTCTGTTCAAATTGCACTGCATTGAATATGTCATCATTCAACATTTTAGGACAGCTGCCAATAATTAAATAAATGAAGCACACAAAGGAATGGATGCATATTAGCACATCATAAAGAAAAGTTAGAAATAAGTAATGTCTTTTTTCTGCCTGATCATAAACTTCATGATCTTCTGATCAGTGCTTAATTCTGATTGTGAGTAGAATGTAAGTATTTCTCCAGTTGTTAAATGCTATTACTCTACAGATTAATCATGAATACAGAAGATACTGAAAGTTAAAAATGTGACAACAAAATGGGAAATAGAATAGTAATATATAAGAATATAAATATAAAATATAAAAATATAAAATATAAATTATTATAATAAAATTCTTAAACAATATTTAGTGCAGGTATATACAAACAGACTCTGTAATGCCCATCAGTCTGAGTCACAGAAATTTCCATTTCAAGAGAGTTGCTTCTAAATCAAATAGAGCAAATCCACAACAATTCTGTACCTAATCATAAGGTAGTCTGAACGAGAGAGTAAGTCAGAACTCTTGAGACTATTAATGCCATTACTATTCCCCGCCCAGAAGGAACCTGCTTATGATGTTGCCCTCTTCTTGTAACACCACTATAAATCTCTTTACCTCATGCTTGTTCAGATTTTTTTTTTTGTTAACCTTGGACCACAGAATATAAAAGCATTTTAGACAAATCCAGTTACAGAAATTAGTGCTTGAGCACACTTGTTTGTTATCTTAATGATATACCTTATTTCCAAATGGGATTACTTAAGAAACCCAGAAACTTGACCATATTCTACTTTATTTATGTCCTCTGGAGGGGACACTGAATTACATGAATGCCATACTTCTTAGCCAAGCACAGTAACTGACTTGGCTCAGGTCACATAAAGCTTCAGTGCCTCTTTGGAGGTAACCCTTTATCAGACATAACGAGCTACTTGGCAAAAGCATGCTTTTGAGATTCTCTACAGAATAACACTAGGGAAATGACAAGATTACTAAAGGATAGGAAGCAACTGCCTCAAGGTGGACACTTCCTGGGAGGAAAGGGAAAGACAAGCAAGAACCCTACTGAGACTGTCCCATTTAGTACACGGTTGTTTCCACAGCAGGCAAAGGGGTTCCTTGTTCCCCAGCTGGCAAAGGCATTACTGTCTTCTGAAGCCAAATCCTCCCACCTATTTTGTTCAATGTTGTTACTGTTCCCTGCTTATTCTACCTCGTTAGTTACTAAGCAGCTGGAGTGACAGTGTGTAGTGAGGGCTGGCTGCTCCCTGGGGCTGAGCAGCTGTGGAAGACCCCTGACCAGCAGAGCTGAGGCTCACCAGCCAGGACCCACCACACTGCCCTCAGCGAGGGAGTAGGACAGGCCAGGGGGACAGCCCCAAGTTCAGATCAGCTACGTCTGTGGTGATAAAACAGGTCTGTGGTCAAGGTGGGAAGTCAGCGTGTGGGTTGGGGTCAGGGTGAAGGCCAGTGAGGGGAACCAGCATCAGGCACTGCTCCATGACCAGTGGGCAGGTTCATAGTGAGGAAGCAACGCCAGGGTCAGTCCAGAAGCCAGGCGGGAGTCAGTGTCCAGGACCAGATGAACGGGGCGTGTGGCCAGGCACAGGCAGGGCTGCGAGGCAGCAGGAGCTGGGGCTCAGGTGGGGCTGAGCAGCAAAGCCTCAGCTGAGAGTGGCTCCCACGGGACGGGGTTCAGCCCTGCCTGGAAGCCTCACCCCAAGAGGGTGAAGCTCCAGTTGAGGGCTGGACAGAGCAGTCCTCAGATGCTTTATTGTATGTTGGTTCCAAGCCCTGGCCTGGAGCGGGGATGCTCTCAGGGCCCTTACTGAGCTAGCTCTTGACTAATAACCTGTGTGGGGTCCTATCACTATATCTAACTTTTGAAGATACTGCTAGAACAACTGTTGCCCAAATACTGAGAAACAACCTGTCAAGTAGGCAATTCACACAGTGGAGAACTTGGTCAGCCTCGACAATGCTACCCTTCCCCAGTGCTCAGGTAGTAGCTAACAGTCATCATACTGAAGGTTTATATAAACAACAGTTTGGTAGTGCGTACCTTTCCAGACTTTCTGAGGCTATCCAGGATACTTGTTTCTTTTCAACAAACATTTTCAAAGAGGAGAGTTATTTCGAGAGTTAACTGTAACTTGCAGAAAAATCCCCAAACAAATCAGTAATTAAAGGAATCAAAGCTTCAACTGTGAAAAACAATACCTCAAAAATAATCAGAATTTTATCTTTTTATTTGTAAAATAAAGTATTCTGGTTATGAGAAGATGTTAGTAAGTTTCATGGGTCCTTGGATCACAATAACTTTCAAGCCTTGAGTAATCAGCAGGAAATCAATCATGCAGGGTCCTTGCAGTGGAGATGCAGGTACTGGAGTGTGTGCAAGGCCACTGAGGCCACACTATGAACAGCAGATGGTCTCTGTACAAGATGCAATCTTATTTTACTTTTTCTGAGCTACAAGACTGAAATGTTATCACTCATTCTAAATTTCTTCCAAACATGTAAGCTCAAGTCCGAGGTGCGCAGAAATCACATCAAAGAAACCACAAATTATTATGCCAGGAAGAAGGCTTACGAATTAGTTGCAGTAAATTATAACAGCTTTCAATAAAATGGAAAACATAACCCATAATGAATACTTAGTGTTCAAATTCCCCTAGCATTATTTTTCTGTAGTTTTTGGTAACAATTTCAATCATGAAAAAGTCTAAAATGGTGCTTTTTCAAATTAACAACCAGCAGTAAGGCAATTAGATACTAAGTCTTTCAAAAACAGACATTTTGGGAATTAGATATGAATTTATGAGCCTCATCTTAAACACTTGGTTTTAAAAATCTTACCATTTCTAATAGGAGAGAGAAAAAGGGAGAAAAAGAAAATGCCACCTGTGCTTCTATTCAGAGTACCATCAAACAAAAACAAGATTCTTACCCAGACTCCAAAGCAAGATCTGTAAATGAGGAAGAGTGAGCAAATCCTGATCAGGTTCCATGACAGTATGAAAAAGTAAGACTTCTATGTTATTGTCACTGTTATTTACTTATCTCGTTCTCTGTCACATTATTTACTGCAGCTAGTTCAGACCACATCAAAATCATAAAGCTGCATGACATCATACTCATGAAGGCAGGATCTATGGCAAATTCTACCACTGCTTTTCATCAGTAGCCGATGTAATGAAAGCAAAAAAAGTTAAAAACCTCTAGAAATTGAAAACTTTAGTTGATTTAGGGAACACCGAAATGACTCAACCAAAAGCAAAATATTGCTTTGAGAGAACTGAAAACAAGAGACTTCCCAACTTAAGAATCTATCTGAACACAGCACAGGGAATTTACCAAAAGCCTAAATATCCCTCCCCTTTCCCCCACCTCAGTAAATTCGTCATTAACAGTCCTCTAAAAAAACCATAAAACAGAGGAATATCATCAGCATCTTATGAGTACGGTACATAAACATGCATTATGCCTGTTTCTTCATGTTGTAAGCAGAAAAAATGCATTCAGAAAAATATTTTGGAAAGCAGTATTTGCTCTCCTTCTTCCAACTGAAATACAAAGTAACAATAGTATGAATTACTGTAGCTAAGAGCAATTTTTCCAGAACAACAAAAATGGAAAGTCAATCTTTCATTTTCAGTATTAAGGATAATTAGAAAAAGACTCTTTTTAATGGCTGGGAAAATCATAATCACAGATAATTTTTCATCACATGGGTATTCAAATATCACTTATCAGAACCTGATGAATCAGAGAACAAAAAGAAAGCAAGTAACAGTTGTGTAGATTTGGATAGGCCTATCAATGTGGAAATAAGAAATTATATCTTAAAGTACTATTTTTGACACCACCTATGCCAGTAGATCTAATGTGCATATCAATTTCATGAATCATAAACTGTGTTTCAAGTCCTTCAGATTAAGTACAGAAATAAAGCTAGCTACTGGAAAAGATTTTTCATAAGAACAACTGAGTTTTACAAGAGGGGTTTTGAAAAACCCCACTGACAACTTCTTTAAAACTGTTTCAGAATAAAGATTCATGAGCTGTAAAAACTGTTATAGAAGCTGTTTTGTATTATTATCAGCACTGTATTAAGCCACACTGATGAAACTCAATGTGAGCTGTAAAACAGAGTAATAGTGCAGATAGGTTTACCTCCTTGCAGAAAGTACTATTTCATCTGACTTGTTATTGTTCCATAAAAAAACCACCGTGAAGTTCAACCTTTCTGCTAAACCAAATTCTAAATGGCCATAAACCAAGAGGATAAAATTGAGATTTGCAAAAGCTACTATGCAGCATAACCTCAGATTAACTGCACAGCTTTTCTTTGAGCATTCTTTCTTGAAGATCAATAGACAAAATGACTGTAGAAGTCAACACACAAAACCTTCACTGTTTTTTTGAAGGATGTGCAGTATTTCCCTAAGTTTATATTCTCTTATTCATCAAAGGACTAGAAAGATGCTGAGGATCTTTCACGAAATAAAGAAAAATAAAGGAGAAAAATATCCTGAGAAGGAACAAGACATAGAATGTGAAATCCTTAAGCACAGGAAAAGGAAAGTGAAGTTTATGTCAAAACCATTATATTTCAAACACATTATAAGGAAACTTAGAGCATCCTTCTCTACTTAATATAGCAAATTTAGCTCCCAAATTGAAGTACTCTGAATCACCTGTTAACCAAATATATGCAGAGAAATTACCTGCCTTTATCAGATATGCCCTCTAAAAGAGTGACAGTCTTCTGTACAATCAAAGGCAAACAAAACTGTATCATAACGTAGTTTTTCATTTAAACTTTCTGTATGATTTAAAAAGAGAGGAATGCAAAAGCATAGTCATATTATGCACACATGCATAAATACATTCAAATTGTTAAAATAGGCTAAAATACTGTCATATATGCAATTTTTACCTCCCCAAGAGGTAGGTACAGCTGGGGTTGGGGTACTACAGATGTATATAAAAATGCCCAAGAGACTCTCCCTGAACTATGTAAGATACTTAGCCCCATACTGGTCCCATCCTGACTTAACTTCAAAACATTCAGCTGTTTCCAGTTAGATGGTTTCGTTTCCCCAGGAGATAAAACATTTAACTCATTATTTGGCAATATCCACACACTAAGGTATACTCTCTGCAAGACTGTTCCCTTATATATCCAACAGTCCTTCCAAAATAATTTCTAAATTATAGTGGTTAGTGTGCAGTACCTTTCAAAGAGCTGCAGTTCCACATTAGAGCTTCCACCAAATTAATATTTTGTTTACAACAAAAGCCTAAGATCCTTCATCCTATCACTTCCTAGCCACATCTGCTCATCTTGCATTAGCTTTCATAATCTTCAGGTAACATGTTAAAACCACTGAAATGGAACAGAATTTACCTGGCAAAATTTCAAATAAACTGTAATATTAGCTTAATTAGTGATTGAGAAAGAACAGGAAAAAGGCAAAGCCACACAGAAAGGAAAAGGGGGTGAGAACACCCACCCCTCCCACACATACACACCTTTTTGGCACCAACAACATGTTCACTTGACAGCTATAACATGAAACTGCAGCCTTAATTTATGAGATTTTTTTTAGTGTGAATATCAGTAAGCTTCACCTGCATTCCAAGCGAGACAGAGGATGGCTTTGAATCAGAAGTCATACAACATTACATAAATGCCAATAGTTTAAATGAAGCATGTTTTTTACATCCGATACACATTGTTCTTTAACAAGATATTGCTAGCTTCTCACATCCCGCTAACTCATTATTCAGAATAGCAAAAGTGCTGGGAAATCTCTGGTGGCAGAAAAAAAGCCGGTCAATGAAGGCCACACACAGGGAAGCGGTACAGACAAACCAAGTGGCTCTGCTAAATATTAGCAGCTTCTATTATCACTCATGCACTCTTCCGAATGCTGTATTCAGCAAATATATTTTTTTTTCTCCTCTATTAATGGCTTTAGCTTGACAAAATTTTCCTATGTGGTCTTTGGCAATCTATTCTTTGTTGCACCTTACTGTATCTTTTGTATCTTTTTCTAAAACTCAGAAGTCTGAGAATTAATTATATAGTGTCCTCCTCAATGTGCCAGAACACCTTTTGAACAAACAGGCCTATAATTAAGCAAACAAATTTACTACTCATACTTTTTAATTTAAAATCTCAACACTTGTGAGATAAGGGAAAAACATCTATATCTATGATTTAACTTCTTTACCTTGCTTTTGTTACTTGAAAAGTACTGTAAGCCTACATGTTTTTCTGCTGATCATTCTATGGAACAGTCTCAGAAAGAATCATCCCTTTTTACTTCGTTCATTTGTAGAAAAGAAATCCACTGAAAGTAGTGTTTTAACATTCACAGGCACCTCACCCTCACAGAGATGTAGTCCTTCAATGTGACTTCACAGAATCACACAGTGGTTGAGGTCTGCATGGAGGTCATCTGGTCCAAAGCCCTGCTCAAGCAGGGCCATCTAGAGCCAGTTTTCCAAGACCATGTCCAGGTGGCTTCTGAATATCTCCAAGGATGGAGACTCCACAACCTCTCTGGGCAACCTGTGCCAATGTTTGGTCACCCTCACAGTCTGTGCCCATTGCCTCTAGTCCTGTCTTGGGCACCACTGAAAAGAGCCTGGCTCCATTCTATTTGCACCCTCCCTTCAGGTATATATATACATTGGTGAGATCCCCCAAGCCCTCTCTTATCCAGACTGAACATTCACAGCTCTCTCAGCCTTTTCTCACTTGATTGCTGCTCCAGTCTATTCAATATCTTGGTGGCCCTTTGTGGGACTCTCCCGTATGTCCATGTCTCCCTTGTACTGGAGAGACCAGCACTGGACCCAGCACTCCAAATGTGGCCTCACCAGTGCTGAGTAGAGGGGAAGAATCACCTCCCTCGACCTGCTGGCAACACTTCTAATGTAGCCCAGGACACCATTCAGCTTCTTTGCAGCTAGAACACACTGCTGTCTCACATTCAATTTGGTGTCGACTAGGATGCCCAGGTCCTTTTCTGCCAAGCTGCTTTCCAGCTGGGCAGCCCCAAGCCTGTACTGGTGCCTGGGGTTGTTCCTCCCCAGGAGCAGGACTTTGCACTTCCGCTTTTTAAACTGCATGAAGTGCCTGTTGGTCCATTTCTCCAGCCTGTCCAGGTCCCTCTGATGGCAACACGATCCTCTGGTGTATTGGTTCCTTCTCCCAGTTTGGTGTCATCTGCAAGCTTGCTGAGGGTGCACTCTGCCCCATCATCCAGATCATTAATGAAGATTTTCAACAGGACTGAACCCAGTATTGATCCCTGGGGTACACCAGTAGTTACTGACCTCCAACTAGAATTCACGCCTCTGATCACCTCCCTCTGGGGGTGGTCTTGAGCGCAGTACTCACAGTGGACACACTATGTAAATCAGTGGCAACCCTTTTAGGATTCCAACTGACTGAAAGGACAGAACTCCTAATAGCAGTTACTTCATTATGAACCGATGATGAAATCCATGCACTACCCTAAATAGTATATTAAATACAGTATTTACCATGTAAATAAGGCATTCTGAAGTCCTACCTAATCTGGCTCCTGAATTCCTCCTTAATCGACATATAAATACCTCTCTCAAACATCCAGCTTCTTGAGAATTCAGACGCTATTACATAGATCTGATGCACACATCTGATGCAAGAAAAGCCCTACCATTCTGAGCGTGCTTCTTCTTCTTTGTGTATCCTTTGCTTCTCCACAGCTGAAATGTCAGAAGAAAATGGACTTCACCAAATAAGTTTAATTCTTTTGTGGCTTGGTCTTGTAGAATAATATCATATCTCTGTAACGAATTGCCAAGAAACTTAAGTGCAAGCAATCCTTAAAGAGTTATCTTATTTTTGGCAGCAACTACAAGATAGCTCCTGGAGATCTACATGCATCTGTAACAAGCCCTATGCCATTATAGATACTTATGGAAAAGCTTCCTTTGTTTCACAGAACAGTAGGTATTTATTTAGGAATTCAACAGCTATTTTGAACCGAACTGCTCACTTTGGAATTACTCGCAGTGCAACACGTATAAAAATAAGCACTACAAAAAACCAATGTTTACAGGTAGATTTTTTTTGGCGGTCTCCCATCCTTAACACGTGTATTACTTGCAACTTACTTTTTGCTCTATTGCAGACTCCAGCAACGAAAGGTTGGGAAAGAACACTGAAGAAAGGAAGCATACGTACCCACTATCCCCTGAACAAAGGACATGGGGCATGTGAGATGCACACACACTATGTACAGAAGACTAGGACAGAAAAGCCCCACAGCTCAACCATTTGAGGTACATTATGCACGCACAACGGACAGTACACTTACAAAAGCCCCAGTTACTAGCACGTCATTTCTCTCAGGATCAGATACAATAACCTTTAACTTCCAAAATGCATTAAGACTGTTTCTTTAAAACAGACTTAAAATCTATGGTAACATATGCACATTCTAGCATATACATACCATACTCAGAATAGTTTGAGTGGAGTAAAGAATAAATTGTCGTTCTAGAGGTTTTTGTTGGAGGACTCCTAAAGTATTTTATGTACATCCATGACTTGCTCCGCAAAAAATGTGCACTAGAGGTTGATGTGTAACTCATACCCCTAAGCTCCTATACTTTAACTACAAAGTCTATCCTTCAGCTTGTATTATCCAACTATCTTTTCTTAATAAAACAAATAAAACACACATGCACACAAACATACAAAGGAATCAATCTGTTCTTTAAAGTCCCATTGGAAAATGAAGCCCAAAAGTACATGGACCATTAAAAATTAATACAAAATTATTGCTGTGATATCTGTCACAGCAATTGATTCTGTGTTTGTCAATACAGAATTAATTCTCTTTATGATGTTTTCCACATTTACACAAGCTCATTCCACATCTGGAGTGGTTAATAACAGGACACACTCCTTCAGTTTAACACTCAGATTCAACTTGACCCACTTTCACCCAATATCTACACTTAAAGCTTAACATTAGGATGCCCATTATGGAAGCAAATAGCCATATATGGTAGAGAAAATACCTTCCAATATTCACATACACTGCTAAATATATTTTGATCACCATAATGTTTATTTGATTAGTAAGCTTCAGAGATGTTTATTCTCAGTGGTCTGTATATGAAATCTGATTCAATAGTAACATTTTTCATGATGCTTAAAATAGACAAGCCTTAAGTCCACTGCCCTTGTATACATAGCCACACATACACATGCAAAAGTGAATACTACATATTCATGAGGTTTCTTTCCATGTATGTGAATAGAGAAGACAACTCGCATCTAAAGGAGACAATGACATGCTAAAGGGCAATGGTACATATTTGCCAGCGACTCCATGAAAGATGTAGGTACGCTAAAGTTTGCAGCTTCAGAAAGAATAGACATCTGTTCTCTTATTCTTTCCTACCCAGGAAATCCACAGGAAAATAAATCTGCTGTAATGCCATCACCTTCCATGCAATTTTCTTGGAAAGGACTTTGGTGGGAATCCATGAACCATATGCACCATCCTACCATTCCATATGAACACATGTGCTGGCCTCCAAAGCACTGCAGGATCTCTTTATGCTAGGGTGATCTTCCTGAGAGGAAACATACTTGCTCTGAATAACGCATGTTGTTTGTGATATGGATACTGGAATTGCTGGTCCAATTTATATTCAGTATTTTCAGTTTGCAAGCCATGTAACTATCATTATCTTATTCTTCCAGTACATACTGGTGGAAACCTCAGGAGCTTCTGAGATCATCTGTGAAGATACATATATGTAAGCCACTACGAATTTCAAAGGAGCCACCTACTATAGCAGACACATTATTTGCTGCAATCACATGAAGCTCCACACAAACTAATCTACACTCATGTAGGGAGGTATTAAGCGTTTAATACCAAAATAGTTCAATTTTAACAATGTCAGCCTACACACTAATTTACTATAAGAAACAATTTTAACAGCTCTAATGGCAGAAAAAACAACTGTTCAGCACTCTTCCTCTGCCCAGGTAAAAACACGACAACAACATATTGCCTAAGCATCTGGCAGATTTTGATGTTACACACATCATAAACTATTTCAACACAAGTATTTACTTATTGATAAAACATACATAAAATTACATTCCTGATTAACAACAACAACAACAAAAATATCCCAAACCATAAGTCTGCATTTAAAAGTTGTAGCTAAAATAAGACTTCTTTTATTAAGTTTAAGTACCTGCACAATGTCATATAAAAAGATGAAGGCATCTGGTGCCAAAAAATAATAGATCAGAAAGGCAAATACTTCATGACAAAACAGTCTGAAAAAATAAAATGGAATCAAAACCCATGTTATATTCCTTACTACCACCTTTGCCAACAATCCTGTGTTTTCCTAGTGTCTTCTGGTCATGTTTTAAAAGGAAAACAAAAGCAAAAAGCCTAGCTTACATACAATGTATGTCTTCAGCTGATTTGTAGAAAGAATCTGTCCATATTAATCATCTCTTCATCATCAGAATGCAAAACATTTCTTGGCCATTCTTTTGAGCCTCTAAATAAAAAGTTGTCTCAAAACTCTAAGGAATAATGTCTATTCTTTCTCCCAGAATAATCTGCACAATGTGCACAATGTGTGCATATACCATATGCTATTATTCACCTGTGGTAAAACACATATAAAGACAACACACCAATTATTTTATTTTCCTTAGAGAGAGGAAAAAACCTTTATGAATTTTTGCTGCAGTATCATTGTAGAAAACGTGACAGTCAATCTCATGACTATTTTAAAATTTACAGTAGCTTTGACTTGTAAGTCACTGATAGCCAAAAGAGGTCCACTCTCCCTGGTTCCTCTTCACAACATTTTACTCCTTTTTAACATTTTGTTCCACTTAAACTGGTGGAGGCTAAAATAGTTGGAGGCAATCACGAGCTACTTCACAGTACCTCATTGTGCATAACTGTAATTCTACAAAAGTATTTAAGAGCACAGACTCTGATTCTTACTCTTAATCTATGCTGTGTTTTCTGACCTGTGAGAGCATACGTTCAAGTAAAGTTTCATATTTGGCAGCCACATCCTATGAAAATACTGTAAACTCAAAATATAATTTCTATTAAAGTCACACTGACTGTAGTAGTAAAAACAAGAATATAATTAGAGGCCTACACAAATTTGTAACTCACAATTTTATAAAAAATATTTATTATGGAATATTGGAATTCCAAATCTGGGGAAGCAGTCAGAATCCATAAAAAAAATCAGGATGTTACTTCAGCAGAAAAGCAATTTACTATTGCAATCCCACCCAATTCTAATAAAATTTTATTACTGTGCTATATTAACATCTGATTATAAAGATTTTCATAAAGACACTGAAAAGCCACAGTGTAAAGCCCCAGTTTTTATAACTGCTCCATAAAGGTCTGACTCACACCCAGAATTCTACAGAACACAGTCAATCCTTTGATTTTCACATGTGTATACAAAATGTTAGCAATAAAATCTGGTAAATCCAAATAATCTTTGCTGAAGGATGCTTTAATTGAAGTAGTTTATTGTCCTAGTCATCGGTTTTTGTCAAAAACTCTTTTCTCTGAAATCTTCCATTTAATAACTTCCCCCCCTCCCAAAACACACTTTTTTATGTTTTAGTAAGAATGGCTTACTTCCATCTCCCGCTTCATAAATTTTGGTTCTTCTTCCTACTTCCTGCTGCTTCAGTTGCATTGATGAGATAATTCCGTTTGCTCAATTTGCACCCCACACAGCAACATGGTGCTCTCTACTTTTTTATATGAATGTACAGAAACCACGAATGCACATGCAGTTGAGGTGCCAATTTAATATTTCTAGGACAGAGATTTTTAAGAGATTGCTCAAAAATGACACTTTGTTTCCTAAAATGGAATTCATATACTTGATAAAATATACTTTTTTCTAGGTTTGAGCATAAGCTAATGCTTACACTCTTTAAGAGTGTTATCTTCCAATTTTATTCTAAAACTGATCATGGAAAGAACTACCATAAAGACAAGACTGAACCAGAAACATTCATTAGAGCAGATTTTTAATGCCATGGCCTTTAGAAAAGAGCTAGCGAAAACTTTGGTTACTGGATATAAAACAGTCTTTGTTACTCTTTGTTCAGGTAGCCTCACATGCCTCTGTTATTACAACATATTTTTAAGAGATTTTTTCAGAAAAAAATCCTCTAAATTTTAAAAGTAGTCAAGATACCTGAAATTATACATAAATCTAGTTTAGTACTTTGTTATCACAAAGAGAAAATTACTCTCCTTTTTTTCCTTTTTCCCTCTTCGCATTAGGATGCAATGCCTTGACAAGTACAAGCCACCATTATGGAAGATGTATTCCTTTTGTTGCCTGACAGAAATATTGCAACCCTCTCTGCTACAAAACCTTAAAAGCAAATCCTGTAACACCTCTGAATTCTGAAGAAATAGGAACATAACTGAAATGCATCTCTAGTATTAAGACATGAAACTCTGTTACCAAATATCAATAGCTGCAGGCTTTTCTTCAGATTCCAGAATTAAACTAAAGAACCTACAGAAAATCTGCCTAAATTCTCCTATTATACTAAAAAAGTACTGCCAATTTCCCTGAATATGAATCACAGGCCTTCTGCGTGATCATAATACTGAATGGCAAATAAGTGGCAAAAGATTCATTTCACGCTTATACAATAAATAGTCATTTTCTATAAGTACATCTTTTACGTATTATAAATCCTCACTTCTTATTGTGGATTTAATTTCCTTAAAGAAATAAAAGATATATATTAACATTTAAAAATGCATATATCAAACTTTAATCATGCTCATGAGAATTACAGCTTTGGGCCAAAAATCAACAAAGAGACCATAACCACCAGGTGCTTTTCAGCATTCCTCCGAGCCTGGCCAGATGCATGGGTACCACACAGGTAATTCATAGTGGAATACTCTTTGGAGCTATCAACCTAGCCAGGTAAAATTGTGATAACTGAATCACTCACTGCTGTAGCCTGTTTCTTCCTTTCAGCTGAGATTTCTGCTCCTGAAGAGCTGTTCTCAGGTCAGACAAATGCAAGATGATCTTCCCAAAAGGCAGCGCCAATTACTGCAGTTGTTTCCCTTTTCAGCACCGTAATTCTTTCCTGTCACAAGATGAGAATCTCTAATTCAATGACAGCACTACTTTGTGTTCAACTTGAAAGCCTCCTTGCTAAGTCTCTGCTTCTCTCCAACTTCTCTCAGCGGGCCTAAGAAGGCTTGCCTGAAAGCGAGGCTATTCAGCAACCTCCTTCAATTCCTCCACGTCAGCCTTGCTGGCCTGAGAAACGCACTGCCTGAACCACTAGCACACATGTTGTGAACAACAGTGAACTTCAGCTTGTTTTGCAAAATAAAGCAAAACCAAACCAAACTCCTGCAAAACCAACCAACACAAGCAGAACCAAAAACTAGGAAAACAACTTTTGGTTAGCTTTGCATGGATAAGGGTATGTTAATTAATTGCTAAGGGAGACAGTATTAGTTCTGTGATACTACTATGAAGCTGAAACATGGAGCAGATAGACTGTTTATGCTTTCCGTCTTCGAAAGCTGAGCTCAAAGACTTCTAAACACAAACTATAGCTCAAATTGGTTCCGTGGCTGAAAAATTAGGGTCATGTCAGATTTTTATGAGTACGTGTTCATGAAAAGAATGTCTCTACCTTTATCTTCACACTTAAATTTATATCTCTTCATCATTTCTTTCAATTTCTAACTCATTAACATACTCCTATCTTGCAAGACAGCACCAGATCCGCACAGAAGTCTCATGTCATTTGCAAACTTATTAATCAACATTAGAACCACTGCTACGAAATACATCTGCTTTTTTTAACACTTTCATTCATCTCACTCAACATTATTTACAGTTCATCATTTTCCCATGTACCAAAAATGTTTGAGGCCATATCACATGCTTCTTTGTCACATTAAAATAGATCCAAGATTTTAAAATGAAAGTTACTGGCAACAAATACATAGCCTAACCCGTCTGACAAAGTGGCAGTTAACTTTTTTCATGAGCTCAAAATTTGACTTTACTACAGAGGGTCTGAAACATTGCTGAGAGGGTGCCACAACTTGTCAAGAGCACAGATTACTATCCGCTGTTACTCTTCCATGTAGGCACAAATGATGCTATAAGCCAGAGCCTGGGCAGAACCAAGGAAGACTATAAAGCCCTGGGGAAGCAAGTGAAAAATATTAATGCCCAAGTCATCTTCTCCTCCCTTTTACCAGCTGGAGAAAAATGGGCAGTCAGTGATAGATGAATAATGAAAATCAACTCTTGGCTACGTGGCTGGAGCCGTCGCAAGGAGTTTTGCTTTTATGACAATGGGACTTTCCCCAGCAACCATAGCCTGTTAGGGAGGGATGGAATCCACCTGTCTATAAGGGGCAAGGGAATCTTTGGCAGCAGGCTGGCCAACTTGGTGAGGCAGGCTTTAAACTGAAGGACTCGGGAGGCGAGCTCCAAAGTGGCAATGCTAATGCCATCACATCCAACGGGAGAATAAGCCAGGCCAACCAGAGCAGCGACAAAGGTGCCTTAGCTGCCTCACGAGATGACAGTCAGAAGAGCAACCACCTCAAGGGTGTGAATGGCTATAGTGGGTCCTTATGCACCCCTCCAGGGAAACCTGTGTGCTCAAGTACCTCTCTGAAATGCCTGTACACCAACACATGCAGTATGGGGAATAAACAGGAGGAACTAGAGATCTGTGTGTAGTCGCAGGGCCACGATCTCATTGCAATTACAGAGACATGGTGGGATAGCTCGCATGATTGGAATGCTAGCATGGATGGCTACATACTTTTTAGGAAAGACAGGCCAACAAGGTGTGGTGGGGAAGTTGCTCTTTATGTGAGGGAGGAACTGGAATGTATCAAGCTCTGCCTAGGGGTGGAAGAAGAATGAGTCGAGAGCTTATGTGTAAAAATTAAGAGGCAGGCAAATGTGGGTGACACTGTTGTGGGCCCTTGCTACAGGCTACCTGATCAGGAAGAGGAAGTCAATGAGGCCTTCTACATACAGCTGGAAGTAGCCTCACAATCGCAGGACCTGGTTCTCATGGGGCACTTCAACCATGCTGGTATTTGCTGGAAAAGCAACACGGTGAGGCACGCATAATACAGGAGGGTCCTGCAGAGCACTGAGGATAACTTTTTGATGCAGGTGGTGGAGGAGCCAATGAGGCGAAATGTGCTACTGGACCTTATACTAACGAACAGAGAAGGTCTGGTTGAGGATGTGAGGGTTGGGGGTAGCCTTGGCTGTAGTGACCATGAGATGGTGGAGTTCAGGATCCTGCGTGGCAGAAGCAGGGCAACAAGTAGGATTACAGCCCTGGACTTCAGGAGAGCCAACTTTGGCCTCTTCAAAGACCTGCTTGGAGCAATCCCATGGAATAGGGCTCTAGAAGGTAGGGGGGTCCAAGAGAGCTGGTCAATATTCAAGTACCACTCCCTCCAAGCTCAAGGTCGGTGCATCCCTGTGAGGAAGCGAAGTCTAGCAAAGGAGCCAGGACACCGGCATGGATGAGCAAAGAGCTTCTAGAAAACTCAGATGGAAGAAGGAGGTTTACAGCACGTGGAAAAAGGGACTGGCCACTCGGGAGGAATATAGGAATGTTGTCGGGCTATGCAGAGATGCAATGAGGAAGGCCAAGGCCCACTTGGAACTAAATCTGGCAAGGGATGTCAAGGATAACAAGAAGGGCTTCTTCAAATACATCAGTAGTAAAAGGAAGACTGCAGAAACTGTGGGCCAGCTGCTGAATGAGGTGGGTGCCCTGGTGACACAGGATGCAGAGACCGCAGAGTTCCTGAATGCCTTCTTTGCTTGAGTCTTTACTGCTAAGGCTGGCCCTCAGGCATCCCAGCCCCCAGAGGTGAGAGAGAAAATCTGGAGAAAGGAAGAGTTCCTGCTGGTTGAGGAGGATTGTGTTAGAGATCATTTAGGCAAACTGGATCCTCACAAATCCATGGGCCCCAATGGGGTGCACCCACGAGTGCTGAGGGAGCTAGTGGACGCTGCCGCTAAGCCACTCCCCATCATCTCTGAAAGGCCATGGATGACAGGAGAGGTGCCCAAGGACTGAAGGGTAGCCAGTGTCACTCCAGTCTTCAAAAAGGGCAAGAAGGAGGACTCGGGAAACTGCAGGCCAGTCAGCCTCACCTCCATCCCCAGAAAGGTGATGGAACAGTTCAGTCTGGAGGTCATCTCCAGGCACGTAGAAGAAAATAAGATTATCAGAAGTAGTCAGCATGGATTCACCAAGGGGACATCATGCTTGACCAATGTGATAGCCTTCTATGATGGCACGACCGGCTGGGTAGATGAAGGGAGACCAGTGGAAGTTGTTTACCTCAACTTCAGCAAGGCTTTTGACACTGTCTCCCATAAAATCCTCATAGGTAAGCTTAGGAAGTATGGCTCAGATGAGAGGACAGTGAGGTGGACAGAGAACTGGCTGAACAGCAGAGCTCAGAGGGTCATGATCAATGGCGCAGAGTCTGGTTGGAGGCCCGTAACTAGCGGTGTTCCCCAGGGGTCTGTTCTGGGTCCAGTCCTGTTCAATATATTCATCAATGACATGGACGAAAGGACAGAGTGTACCCTCAACAAGTTTGCTGATGGAGTGGCTGATACACCAGAAGGCTGTGCTGCCATTCAGCGAGACCTGGACAGGCTGGAGAGCTGGGCTGAGGGGAACCTCATGAAATTCAACAAAAGCAAGTGTAGGGTCCTGCACCTGGGGAGGAACAACCCCATGCACCAGTACAGGTTGGGGGCTGACCTGCTGGAAAGCAGCTCTGCTGAGAAGGCCCTGGGAGTGCTGGTGGACAGCAGGTTGACCATGAGCCAACAATGTGCCCTTGTGGCCAAGAAGACCAACGGTGTCCTGGGGTGCATTAAAAAGAGTGTGGCCAGCAGGTCGAGGGAGGTTATCCTCCCCCTCTACTCTGCCCTAGTGAGGCTACATTTGCAGTCTGCGTCCAGTTCTGGGCTCCCCAGTTCAAGAAAGACAGGGAACTACTGGAGAGAGTCCAGTTGAGAGCTACAAAGTTGATCAGGGCACTGGAGCATCTTTCTTATGATGAAAGGCTGAGAGACCTGGGTTTGTTCAGCCTGGAGAAGAGAACACTGACGGGGGATCTTATCAATGCTTATAAATATCTGACGGGTGGGTGTCAAGAGAATGGGACTGGACTCTTTTCAGAGGTGCCCAACAACAGGACAAGGGACAATGGGCACAGGCTGGCACACAGGAAGTTCCACTTGAACATGAGGAAAAAACTTCTTTACTGTGAGGGTGACAGAGCAGTGGAACAGGCTGCCCAGAGAGGTTGTGACTCTCCTCTGGAGACACTCAAAACCCACCTGGACACAGTCCTGTGCACCCTGCTCTAGGTGTACCTGCTCAAGCAGGGGGGTTGGATGAGATGATCTCCAGAGGTCCCTTCCAACTCCTACCATTCTGTGATTCTGTGATCCAAAGACTAGGACTAAATTAGCACTGGTAAAATAGCAGCAGATCTCCACAGTGAAACAGTCGGTGCTGAGGACCTGAAACATACATTTTTGGGGAAAAGCAATATTACTGAACTCCCTCCCATCAGCAGTTGTGCATCCTCCTATTTTGTTTCAGCTGAAAGGAGTAAAGTTTGAATCCTCGGAGACTGCTAAATGATGGAAGCATAGCATCCTATGTGGCACTGGGTAGATTTGCTTCAAAGGTGTATTTCTGATCCAAGCAAAAATATTAATGCAGATATATCCATATAAAAATGGTATTCCTTATTTCCTTGATGATTCTCTTTTCTAGTAGTCAAACTGAAGCATATCCACAACTTAATTCAGATTTCTTAAACATAAAAAATATATTTCAGAAAATTTAAAAACCTCCACAACATGAGGTCAAAGATGTTAGAAAGTTAAAATATATTTAATATGTTTAAAATAGCATTTCTAATAATAAAGTCCTTGGGTATGTATTGAGGTTGCTCAGGGGCTTTATGTACCAATCAATAATAAATTGAAGAACATATCGTGCATTTTTTCTAAAAGATTATAAATAAATATGAGAGACTTTTCCATTAAAGAAATCACTTGCAGATATCTTTTTAATGCCCTCAGTTTTTTTAATTTAAATTCTATTATTACAGTATCATTAAGATTCCAAGCAGGCAGATTTGGTCTCCATGAAATGGGATGTGGGACAGGCCTTTTGTGGCACAATTAAGAGCATTCCTTTCAAGGGCAACGTCATAGAAGGTGAACGCTAATTTTACTAATATGGTAGAGGAGGACGAATGACTGTGAGAAGGAAGGAAAGCAAAAACAAACTACATAGCATAATTTTTTTCTGTGAAGTTCTCTGTCATATTTAACTTTCACTTTCTAAATAGGTTATTGCAGGGACAGCAATTTGCATAGAAAGATTAAGGATAGCACGAAGAGTCAAAGACTGCTTTGCAGCTATAATACGAACAAAGGAAAAACAGTCTTTGCAGATGTCAAATGATTTTTAAGGAAATGATCAAAGATGTTCTGATAATAGCATACAAGGCATAAAACACCCCCAACACTAGGTGTCAGAGTGCATATGCTATTTCTGAAAAGAACTTACGATGTCTCCACTTCCCCATAAGAAAGCCAGAGCTCCACACAAATTACAAAGAAAAGCTTACAACACTCTTTTCCTTGTTCTGAAATACTTTTTATCAACAACTAGCTTTTATCAAATGGGAGAACTAAAATCATCATAAAATCATAGCTCAGACTGAAAGGTATTACAAAACAAAACCATTTAAAGATTTTTATAAACAGCTGCTCTAAAACAATTTAAATCATCTAACTAACACCCTTTCCAATACTGTCTTACTTGGTTCAAATTGCTGGTCATGAAGCACTAAGTACGCTATACGTTGGTTTTAGTTTACACAAAGTATAAGTAGCTATTGGACACTCAGATGATATTTCATAAGTTCTTGAAAGCCTACATACAATATATGTAACATGTATATTTAAAAAAACCTATACAATCAAGTCTCCTGTAACCCAATACTCTTCTTAGCATGAACAGTCAGTATTACCATGGACATCCTTTCATTACTTCATGTAACCTATCAGAATGAAAGTTGAGAAGTTCATCAATCCCAAAGGAAATACTCCTGAATATTACAACTGATACACACCAGCACAAAGTTAGTCATATGATGAAATAAATGGAGCCTGTGTGATTGGATTTTATGCATAGATGCCATTACTTGCAGCTCTTTGGGAAACCTGAGTAGTAAAAGTAGTTTTTCCCTGTAGCTCAAATTAACCACCCAGTAGTCATAAAACTAGCACGATCCTAGAGGAAATATTGATACTTCCACTAATTTTAGTTAAAACAAAGACTAACTCTAATCAACAAGTCCAGAGAGGAGTGGGCCCACTTCATTTTCCCCCTGAAAATAAAAAAAAAAATAAAAAAACCCAAACAAACAAACTGACTTTGCACCCAGTGGCAGTAGAAAAGCTCAAAATCTGTGTTAAAAATTGTCCTCCATCACCAGCCTCTGTCCATGGATTCAAGTCCTCGAAGGACCCACCACACAGTCATACATGTCTGCATGATTATCATCAAGGGATTTTAGACCATCCCTATGTGCATTTACACCTCAAAGGACAAGAGATCAAGTAGAGTAATGGAGAAATGATCAGGAAAGTCATTTGGGACCATATTTCTTCCATAGTATAGGTACTATAAAAATTCTTTGATGATACATAGTTACACAAAACTATGCATAAATTAAAACAACTTTATAAAAAAAATGGTAGCAAAATGAAACAAAAATTTCACGAATATGGAAACTCCCTGTTGTCAAAGTAAACAACAGAGAATGAAGGGATGATGTTTTCCAGATGATATTTTTGTGTTTAACCTTAACAGAGAATAACTAAGAATAAGTTGCGTTATCATGCAGCATGTAGTAACACACTCCACTATAGTTTTACATTTGCTAAAACAGGGCTGCTCTTATGGTATGTACATTATACAAAGGCAGAAAAAAAGCCAGGAAGCAGAAAGACTATTAAACTTTTAATACAAATATGGTATTATATATCAAAATACAATTATTCACACATCAAAATAATGCCCTACGCTTTCTCGTAAGTTCTACAATGAATTTAAGCAATATTTTACATTCCATAAAGTGTCAGCTTGGTAATCACCAAGACATTAACCTAAAATGTGCATTAACAAAGCCCCATTCTTTAAATTTTAAAATTATATATAACAGGCAAGCACATTAAGTGTAAAAAAATCACATTAATTTTGAGAAAGGGAATGTGCTGGGCTTTAATTTCTTAGGATTATTAGCAGAAAAGAACTAGGATATTGGAGTAGGAAACTAACTCTGAAATATAAATTGTTATGCTTCCTAAAGTTTTGTAAAACATAGAAGGTGCTTTATGCATGCTTGAAACCAGTCTTTTTTAAAAAAAATCAAGAACAAGTGGCTTACTCATAGTTAATATGCAAAGATTTAAGTGGAAAAGAATTGACTTATGAATGAAATACCAACTAGGTAGATACTATCTGCAAAACTACTGGAAGAAGCCAAGGAGACTTTTAAGCTTTCTAAACAGTGATATAGTTTAATATTTCCATCCATTTTCACTTCCCTCCTGAAAATAGCTTACTGATTAAACAGGGAATTTTTATTTCAAATTTGCAATGACGCTGGAATGACAGTAGCTTTTTCTGTGTCTGTATAACTTATATCTGAGATATAAAATACAGACAAAACGGAGTTGTCATAACTCTTCCAAATTTCATGAGAACTTCACCACTTAAAGAATATCATTTTATCAAAAAAAATTCTTCATCACAACTTTATGGGCAATGAACTACTACTTTCAGTTACTCATAGTGAAATCCAAATGGGAAACCAAAAAGAAAAGTAGGAGGATATTTTGTGAGATGCTGAATGCCATTCTTTCAAGGGTAATAAAGATTTATTATAAGAATCAGGATGGAGCATTATTTTAAAGGAATGTGTTGCACAGAGCAGAGAAGGTTGAAAAAGCTCAGAAAAAGAGTCACAAAACAAGCAAGAACGAAAAATCTTCTGAGAAGTTGCACAAGAACATATTTTTGATAACAATACAACCCCCCCAAATTCTTTTCAGTTAACTGGAGTTCTTGGAATGTATGCGTTACCTTAACAACAGGATTCAGCAGAACAACACCTGATTTCTTTGTAATAACTTGCTTTGTTGTGTAATGATGTTCTATAAGCTGAGGAATAGTTGGAAACCCAGTTCCTTCAAAACGATACTGATTCTGTATGGAGGTAAAAGAAAATGATTGTTTGTCTACAAGCAACATTTTGAACAAGAAACTGCAAAAGTGTATCACCAAGCTTCCCTCAGTAGTAACAAAACAAAAAAATGTTTCCTTTTACAGAATTAGATTTCTTTCCTGATCTATTTAATAGCATTTCTACTGAATTAAATGGAATGATAGTTAGGAATATGATAAATTAATAAATGTAAAATTACTGCATCACTCATTTCAGGCAACATGATAAAATAAGTATTTATTTAAACTCTTAATTTAAAGAGATAGGACAGTTAAACTTAAAGCTCTGACAGAGTGAAATAAAAATATTATAAACGAGAGAAAACAGCAGTAACTTCCTAATTACTTAAAGTTCTAAGAATTACAGAAAGCAACCTAAAAAATAAACATCTGACAATAAAATAAACAGGAGATAAGTAACACTATCTTACTTGGATCTTACTGCATTTACCAATGTTTGATAAAATTAATAAATCCCTGGCACGGAGTATAAGATGCATGATTGGTCTTTAATAAAGAACATATACCAGAAGAGTCTACAGCAGCTAAAAACAAAGGCAAGTCATGCATATAAGTCATAGAGGAGTTGGGCAAGACAAAATTCCTCCTCTCCTCCGCCTCATGAATTTATTTCTATTTATATACGTAATTTAACATAACGGAAACAATTAAATGTCTTAATATTTTCTTAGAAGTGTGTAACATTTTCTTAGTAAAGACTGCTATGACATAACATTCTTTCAGGTGTTATGGGGAAAAAATATCTTTTCATTGCTTATCTTTGCCCATACACTTGATGAGGAAAAAAATAGCAGACATGTTTATTTCATCCTCCTGAATGTCTTAAATTATACATTGCAGCTAATTAGGAAACAAGATAAAGTCTTTTGCCTATACAGGACTCAGCATTTACGGTTAGAGAACTCCTTCCCCAAAAGAGGAACTGCCATAAGCCAGTCTGACAATGGCAATAATAAACAAGTACTGCAATTAAAAAAAATCAAAGCACAGGCAGTGATTCAAGTTCATTTACACAACTGGGCAATGAAAACCCCTACCACTAGCTTGCAGACTTTTTTCTTTCTAGCCCCCAGGGTTAAATTCCTTGTGCAATGCATTATAAGTTTCTCTTGCTTAGGGGTTAACGCATTAAATTCCTGAAACGTGTTATCGCTGTTAGTAAAGACAGCTTGGTCATGCCACCTATTTTTAATATTCCTGGTTCTCTATCATAAAAATGTTTTCATAGTCTGAATACTTTTTGTTGTTTATTTGTTGTTTAACTTTATTCACTTATTAAATAGAGACTCAGCTTCAACTGATCAGTAACATTAGCTCTCATTCCTTTCAAATAAGCTCCTTCATATTTCTGTGCTGATGATCCAAAAAAACTGATGTCCTAAGAGTCTCCCTAGCACAATAACTAGTATTGTTAACCTGCCTATTATTTCCTCATCTCAGACCGAGCCACACGCCCATCTGCTGCCATCTATGTAAGACCTCCAGGGCAGACAGTGTTCTTTGATTCTGTGTATTTACACAGGATCCTGATAATTAAGATCACTAATAAATAACAATTTGAAAATAGCACAGCCTCACATAGCAGGAGTGAAAAACAACAGTAGCCTTGAATGACAGCAGTGAATTTTGAAGCTTAAAGCTGGACGATGAATTTATTTATCACTCGCATAGTTTCAGTAATATCAGCCTTTAAAATAACAGTAAAACCAAAGAGAGAACACTTACACAATTAAAGGACCACAGGAAAAACAGGTATATGTCCCACTCTACCCTTCAGTATTTGATTCAGAAGAAAATTTGTATACGGAAACCAAGTTTGGTCTCCATATGGGCACCTGTCAGTGATCCAATAGCGTGATTTGACCAGAGAGACCTGATTCCACATTGTTCATACTAATGTACACAAACAAACAAATCCCCTGCACTAAACTCTCCTCAAACTTCCCTACCAAAATGTTAAGTACAGTCCCTCTTGTTATATGACAGTCCCACCATCTACTAACTCCTTTTTAGAGCTTAATAAGCTTTTTCTCTTTTTACAATTAATGCTTTTTTCACAATAAATGCAAAAAATTCACCCTGTAGACATGCATAAGGAGTCCTGCATTTCTGTAAGAAAAATTAACTTCCATGATTGTCAAGAAAATCTGCCATAAATGAATTCCAAAAGCAGATGAACATAATACGCTATTACTAAATGTACAAGCAGACAGATCAAGTGACCTGACGATGCTTGGACTGTCCAAGCTATGCAATATTAAACTCTATCAATCTTACATTTCAAGTGTAATTCCTACGAGAAAGTAGTGAAATTATGGAAACAAAGATAGCTTTTTACAAATTTTTTTGTGGAAAAAACAATACAAAAAAAAGTCAGCTTACAGGTAGGGTTGGCCTCCAAGTGATACTTATAAAAAAAACCCCTCTATTTTAACTCAATTGAAAGTTCAATCGACGTTTTTTGAAGATCTACTTGCCACATACAATGATTTACACAAAATTATTTCAGCCACACCAAGTACACAAAGTGCATTTATTTCTGCTGGGTTGGGATCACAGAGCTCCAAGCATCTTGTAAGACTGTGTGTCTGGGTACAGGTAATTTTACTGCTCTTATTTTCTCATGCAGTACTCTGACGAATTAAAATATTTTAAGGTCATAAAATCAAAATAAAATAAACACTGACTTCATGTAAAGGTTCAATTCTACAAGAAAAACTCTAGGTGAAACTTAATGAAAACTCCAGCTGGACAAGTGTCCATAATCATTGATCCTACAGAAGCCCCCCAACTTCTATAAAGTTTGAAAAATATCACTGCCTCTCATTAAAAATAAATAAACCAGGTACACAATATTGACTTCTTCCAGGCATGCTGCATCAGCTGGTGATTTGGATGAGGACATTTCCTTAGTGTAAACATTGTTATGTGACTAAATTTGTGTATTTTTCTGTATATGGGTGATTTTATTACAAGAGACTGAAATATGTTTTGGCAGCATTACTGAATCAAAACTGAGAATGATTTGCTGCTATGTCATACTTCAACAAGAATTTCTAGTAACATTAACAGAACTGTCATATTTTGAATGACTTTGAAATTCTGCAAAGTAAAAAGAAAAATACATGCATCAAAAAAAAGTAATGCATTAGGAAAAAGAAAAAGAAATACATTGGGTACAGGCATATAAAAATGAACATAGTGTTTAAAATGATCAATTTTTCCTAAGTTAGAGCAACAGAGGGATCAATTCTGGTCCTTAGAAGCATATATGCTGTGCAACATCCACAAGTGTTTGTGTTATACTGAACAAAACAATATCCATAGGGCTAGAAATAACATAAGCATCTCCAGTGCAGCAGGGACTTCAATTCCCAACTATAGAGAAACCAGCACAAGTTATTTTTTCATCCATGAATGTTTCTACTTTTCAGGAAGATTCAGTGGAATCTTTACAGTCTGAATCAAAAGTAGTCTAATTAGCACCAACTATGAAAATGCATTTAAAAATAAATAAAAGTACATGCATAAATTAGTAGTAACAAATTAAATTTCAAAACATTTACAGAAATATCTTGGCTTTTCAATATAAGATAAAAGATGCTGAATAACCTCATACTTCTTTTTTTTTTTTGTTTCCCAAAATGACCTTTTCCCCTGATTTCATCACTGATGGAAATACTTCCAACAGCTTTCATATTTTCATATAAAGGCTAAAGCCATTTGCCATTAAATTATGTAGATCCTAAATTGTTTAGCTGAAATGATAAACTTCCTAACATTGAATATTCAGTACTGTATCAGAGACGTACATCAGCATATTGTATGATAAAGTGTCTCCGTTGTCCATCTGAAAACACAGAAAGGACATATTCACCAGGTTTCCCGTGGCTCTCTCGCACCAAGAAGTCTCCTTGCTGTTTTAACAGCTCCTGGGCTTCTATTCTTGGAATTGCACCATGATACCAGTCTTGCTCAGCCAATGGTTTCTCAGTGGTTGATATTACATCAAAGAACTTCGGAAAAATAATGAAGAAAAATGTTATTATAGCAGTACAGTTTTAGAGTTTACTTTTACATGAAAAGCGTGATAAACAATAATTTTTATTTCTTTATCTAAATTATGTATTTCTGTTAACAAATGAAATCAAGGCTGTTACATCTACACAAATGGCATCCTGATCACCTTCTTTTCTATTACCTAAAAAATTAATATACAAAAAGCAGTTTACGGAAATGTCCATAGACCATGTCATATTCTTCACTTGGCCTGCTATTTTTCCTAAGCCATACTGACCAACTCTTCCTCACACATTCTGACATGCTATTAACAACAATTCAAAACGAACCATTTCTTTATCCAGACAGAAACTTCTCAGACATAAAAACATAGGGAATGGATTTATACAAAGCATTTGAACTGGATAAATGGTTTTCACAGAATTTGTCAACTGTATCCCAAATCAATTAATAACTCTATGAGATATTTTTCCTAGCATTTACACTATAGCACAGAATATACACCTGGATGTACTGTGCTTATGAACTTTAGCACAGAGTTTCTGAAGGCACAAAGATTGCAAGAAATTATTTTCACTGGCTATAAATGGAAGGTAATGAGTTTTAACCTACAATTTCACATACTAGTTTTAACAAGCTTACATTGTTTACAGAAACACTGGGGAAAACTTCACATTTTGTTCTATGACCACTTCATATTTATTTGTTACGGCTAGACAGACAAGCCCTTACTTAAACTATATGTCATTCAAAATTGTTAGTGCCAGAGCTTATAGAAATTCTCACTGCCAGAGTGGTAAAGCTCTGAACAAAATAACACAGTGTGTACCGTATTGTGAGTTGAACAGATACGTGAATGTGTCCCAGGCAAGCCTGCTGAACTGCATTTTTGATAACAGCACAAAGACCCACACCTCAATTAAGCACGATCAAACAGATAAAAACAAAGCATATGATTCTGAATTAGCCTCTCCTACTGCTCTTCCCTGACAAAAAAAAGGTTTTCTTCCTTGATGATACGACATGTCCCCTGTGCGGACTGGGAGAGAGAATGGAAACACTCCATTGGTGCATGCAAGGAAAAAATTTGACATGGTGCAGCTATGGGCATGGTGGAGGCCATCTGTACATTTAAGGTCTTCCTGGGGAGATATTTAGGTTAAGATGACTCACCTAGCCAAAAACACTAGGAATAATCTCAGAGTCTCAGAGTGGGAATGAGTAGACCCAAGAAAGGGAATCTACTCAGATCTTCTTTTTTCCAAGTATCTCTAAGTCTTTAGCACTTCCACAGTAAAGTTTCTGGTATAAAAAAGGCCTCTGCCTTGGGTTCCTGGATGCCTTTCTAAGTTATACCTCAAAAGGACTAGTTTAGTGCAGGATCCTGATGGAAAACTGGAGAACATATTTAAGAGCCTAACAGAGCCTCCTTGGACATTGACACTGAGATCTAAAGCCCTGGGCCTGTATCAGGGATCATTTCAAACATGAGATTTGAGGCCAGTACTGTAACCAATAGACTCATCATCAGAAAGAGTGAGTCTGCTCTATTACAGATTTTGCTCTATTAGAGATTCAGAGCTAGGGAGGACTATGAAGAAATAACAACAGCTTGAACAGAAAGTGCACAGTCAGAGTTCTTAGAGGCAAAAGATGTACTCCAAGGTACTGTGTTTATCACCACAGTGAACTACTAAAAGCCCAAGATATTGTTTGGCCAAGAAGGCAGTCATTTATTTCAATTTCATCAACAGTTAAGTTATTTCTCAGATCAGAGCTGTCTACCACTGTTAAACGACGCTAAGTCATTCTCTTTCAGAAGTTCCTAAAAGAAAAAATAATCTTTCAAAATGTTAGAGAATGTTATTTACTTGAGCATTTATTGTTCAAAGACACCAGGTTTGATTTGCCAGAAAACCCAGACCTCTGCTATGCTATCAACAAATGTTAAAGGATTCAGAGTAGCAAAGCCTTTGCCACAGAAACACATTTCAACTTAAGAGGAAATGTTTCTAAGGATAAAAGGACAGTTCAGGGTCAATCATAGAATCACAGAATGTCCTGAATTGGAAGGGACCCACAAGGCTCATCAAGTTCAACACCTGTCCCTGCACAGGACAACCCCAAAATTCACACCATATCTTTGAGGGCGTTGTCCAACTGCTTCTTGAATGTCGTCAGGCTTGGCGCCATGACTACCTCCCCAGGAAGCCTGTTCCAGTGCTCCACCACCCTCTGGGTGAAGAACCTTCTCCTAATATCCAACCTAAACCTCCCCTGGCACATCTTCCTGTCATTCCCTCATGTCCTATCACTGGTCGCCCAAGAGAAGAGATCAGCGCCTGCCCCTCCTCCTCCCCTTGTGAGGAAGCTGTAGACCGCGATGAGGTCTGCCCTCAGTCTCCTCTTCTCATCTCTTCTCAGTCTCTTCTCTTCAATAAACTAGTTCATGGTCTTTACAAAGGAATATTAAAAAAAAATTTTAAATCTGACATGCAACTCATTTTATAGCTTACTGAAGAGGAAGCCACCAGATAGTAACAGATGCTTATGTTCAAACTGGGTCAAGTCTGAGTCACTGTTCAGACAACCATGATCACATCCCAAAATAAAACATCTTAAAAGCCTTTATGACAGAGAAAAAGCTTATGGAAGAACAAAAGAGCATTTTAGACATTGCTAACTATGTCATTGTTTATAACACTAATGTCAATCTTGGCCCTTCTTTTAAATTTGGTTAAACTAATATTTATTATTTTAGAATGAAACAATGAAAATTCCACAAGGTATCCTCTGCTGATTGTCTCCTACCTTACATTATTTTACTTTTTGTCATGTACTATGGGGCAGTCCTAATCAAGGTGGTTTCTCTGATGAAAAAAGCAGTAATTATTCATGTTCTGAATGTTATTAAAATTGCATTCTTTTTATGAGCAAGTCTTCCAACTCTAACATATTTTCTGTATGATACAATATTCACCCTGACTAGCTATGAAAGAAAACACAGCTGAAAGCCCAGAACAGTACAAATGCAAGATATATAATGATTTTACTATTCATTTGCACTCAGTTTACACCACTTAGTGCAAATGTTTCTACTGCATTTTATTTTATAATTAAATGGTTTAAATACAAGAAAGGTTAGTCTTTAAAGACGACTGAGGGAAAAAAGGTATCCGCACAAAATTAAATTCCCATCTCTATTCTTTAAACTCTACTGAGTTCAAAATCAGTAAGTAACTTAATATGACTAATTAGATACCTGAAAGAACAAGTTTGTATTCTAGGCCTCAATGTTTTACACTTTCACGTGGGGGATGAGATCTCTTGCTCATTTGTATGTACACACTTACAGAATCACTTAGTGATTGAACAGCTTAAATAAAGAAACATTTTTGTAAGATTTTTGTTGTTAATTTAACTGGAAGCTAAAAATAATTAACAAAATCATACAGAAGGAAAGGAACTTTCACTGTCAAATTTCTACTCTCCCTCCCACCCACCTCCTTTTTTTGCCTTTTCTTTTTCCTTCAAGATTTCAATTTATTGCCATATTTAGCTCATGGGTTATTTGGGGGGTGGGGTGGGGTGTGTGTGCCCTTATATACTTCATCACACTCTTCCTTCTGAGAGGAGGGAAATGCCCTCATGTACTTCATCATGCTCCTCATGGACCTATTACTGTCCTCTTTACTTATTGAGCCCCCTTCTCTCTCCCTATTTAACAACCCATTGAAACAGTAGTTTTCCTCCAAGAGTAAAATGAAGCAGTCCCCAGCTGTTGCCCTTAATCCAAGAGAAAATTTGAGCAAACAGCAGTGTATTATTTCTAACTCAAAAAAATGAGATATGATTCCTGTACTTACACTGAAAAGAAAATAATAATGGGAATAATATTTTGTTAAAGTAATAGCTTACTCACTATTGTATTTTCACATATACTCTGAGCTCAAGCTTTGCATACTTCCTTATTTTCCATCTTTAAGCAAACAAAACATTTTGTCAAGACATTTCTTCTCTCCCAGTGTACAAGAAGGGCACAGACACAGATGAAAAAGCAAAACAATATATTTAGGTTGATAATTTGAGACAATTCCCTATGGAATATCCTGCCTTTAGACTCAGTGTACCTGGCTCATTCCCACATGCTAATATACCATATGAAACCACTTTTAATTCCACCTATTAGCCTCAAAATGATAAAAAAGTTATCCTATAAACAATATCTGTGCCAAGCTGAAATGCCTCAGTGGCAAGAAAATACGCAGAAGGCAGAATCTGGCATTCATGATGCAATTCATTCATTAATTCAGTTCATTCATAGCACTGCATTACAGGTACATGAAACTTGCCCCTTTTCTTGTGTCTTCTCTCCTCATTTGATTAAAATTATGTCTGTTGCTATTATAGAAACTAGCTTGCATTTTGTCCAAGAGAAGCCACCTGAACCCCTAACCTAACTGTTTTCTGTTCAAACTATACTTTTCCCCTATATTACCTTTTACCTTGTCATTCTGAGAACATGTAAATTATAAAAGAGCCAACACATAAATAACAGTTCAACTCCTGGCTGCTTTTGGAAGCACAGGGTTTCTCTATGACTTTCTTTAGATGACACAAAAAAAATGTTTTTTTCTCTCATTACATACAAAATTCAACTTCTCCCACCAATTAAATATGGGACGTTTTTTTCAGAATAGCACTACACTTAAACCAAGATATGGCTCCACTTTTAAAGTTTCAATATACTTAAAACATACAATGTGAAAACAGGTAGTTAACATCACATTTTTAGACTATACTCTATAAGACGATCAGTACCGGTCCTTTTCCTACTCTGCTTTGAGATCCCTTTTTGTATTGGTCTGTTTAAAAAAAAATAGCATTCTTTTATTTATGTTGTTAGTATTTTATAATACACCTTAGTTTAGACGTCTAGCAATAAGCACAGTTATGCAACTGTCAGCAGGAAAAACCCAAGCAGCTGATCACCTTAAGAGCTAAGTACTAATTCATGAAGCAAATTTTAGCTGTATATGCGTAGTTAGCTTTTCTAACACACAAGAAATCGCTAAATCAAACACAAAGCAAAACTGAAAATTGATTGGTTTATATATTCTGACTTTGAAGCTTATTTAAGTGACAGGTAATCAAGAGCACACTTGCTACTCAGGTTTTATTTCCTGCCTCAAATGACCCAATTCCAATCTTACTTCTCCCAGACATATTGCAATGCTTCAGTAATCCTTCCTACCATATATCTACACCCAGGTTTACACCAGCTTCCACAGAATTAATAATGGCACTTGAAAATGACACTTTAATCAAAGCCAATGAAAATTTTGACATTGACTCCCCCATATTTCATCTTATATGTTTTATTCTGATCTTATTCTTGAAATTTTTTTCTCTTCCAGTTTTTCTCTAAGCACTTTTAGGTAGTTTTATTTTTTTTAAAAATCATAACAAGTTGTATAACACATACAAATAGACAAAGTTGAAGGCTATGTCTCACCTACACAAAGAACAGAGATCACAGCAATATATATTTTAAGATGCTTTTATTATGAACTGTTGCATTTTTACATCAATTACAAGTTTTATAAACCAAAGATCATGACACTGTGGAGATTTTGTTCATCTCCAGGGATATTTTAATATTTTAGCACGGTTTTTCCTATTATTTTCAAATTTTCCTATTTTCAGATATGTCATGCAACTTCCACATTTTTCACAGTAAAAGTGTTCCTGTCCTAATTTTACCTCATTATCATATTTATTATTCCATTGCTTTACAACTATATAGAATTTTCCTATGTATACATCTGTATAAACACATATATGTATACACATTTTGAGCTAATGTTTCAGGTGACAAGATCACAATTAAAAGGCAATTTTAAAAACTTTTTAAAATTCTGCCCAACTTTTCTTGGGTTGGTTTTTTTTGGTTAGTTTTTCTTTTTTTGTTTTGGGTTTTATGGGGTTTTTTTGTTGAGACGGTTGGGATGATCACCTGTTCCACTTCAGAAAAACACAGGAGAAAGGTTTTCAAGTAAAATCTGACACCTCCCTAAGTAGGTGTTCAAGTATTCTAACCAGCCTTGCAAGCTTCTATATGAAAATGAACAGAGGTAATACAAAAGCAAAAGGAACAAAAGAGTTTCTCCATCCCTTAAGGATCCTGAACAAAAGCCAACTAGAAGTAAGAGATAACTCCACAATCATTTTTAGTCATGATTGAAGCAAGATGTATAATGCCTAATTACTTAAATAGTACCAGTTATTGAGGAAGTCATACTAATAGTAGTAAAAGTAGTAGTAATAGTAATAATCACATGCTTATATACTGGTGCCTTTATAACAAATATGGGGAACATAATTATTGCAACAATAGGGAAAACCTGCATGACCATCTGATCTACTTTAGAATATCATAATACACTGCATTTCCAGCAAATCAGACTCTCTGGGAATAGTACTCTTAAAAGTATAGCACCAGTCTGAGAGCTGCAAAGAACATACAAATTCTCTTTTTTTCCTAAAGTGCAACAAGTTGTTCTGACATACTATTATGCCAAGATATTATCATGTCTGCTGATGAATCAGAACAGTGTTTTTATAACATTATTTTAATGTAATGTCTGTCTATATAGATGGAAATACATGATGCTTCAGACAAAAAATCCTACTTAGGCTGTAACAATAACAGAACGTAGTACAACACTACATTATTGATACTACTTACCGACGATGAGCCCAACATGGATTTTGGAGACCTTATAATTCCAGCTATGGAATGACGTATAGTGTCAAATCTTGAGACTTTGTCCTTCTTGTCCTAGGAGAAAAAGCAGTACCTCCAGTGAAAACAAGCAACTTGGTTTGATAACTGAATTATTGAAGAATGTGGAATGTAGACTCCTAGATTTTATTTAATAAAAGATAGGGGCTGAGCCTCTACAGATACAAACCAGTAAGTGTTAACATCAGTGGGATTAAGCTAACTCATATCAATTTAACTGCTGACAAATTCTATAATTCCTTAAATATTTTGTGCCATACTTTTAACTATCACTATAGTTTTAACTATAAAGAGAACTTAAATTCTTTTGTACCCTAAAAACAAAGGACATAATTCTCACTTCTCCTGACATACTTATTTTTTAAAAGGACATTGATTTGAAACCATATAATAAAAAAAGCCCACATAGTGAAACTCAGAAATACATAGGTACATTATCCTTACTTAATATACGGGGTGGGGGAGGTGGTGTTCTCTTTTATTAACATGTTCTTATCTAACAGTACACTACTTGTAAATATTAGTACCAATCAGTGCAAGTTATAGAATCCATTTTACTTCTGGCACTACTGTAAACCTTAGCAGCAGTCACCGTCTGGATTTTAAAACCTGTTAAGACAAGGGCTCTAACTGGAACACTGAAACAGCCTTTAAGCATCTCTAGTTCAGCATACATCAATGTAAATTCCAAGGAGCTCATAACTTGACTTAGTCCAAACACTGTATATTTCTCAATCTCTGACTTACTATCAGCTCTCAAAATTAATATCAAAGAATCTTTCCAAAAATACAAACCAGTATTTTTAACACTGACAAGGTAAGCTTATTTATTGTAAATCACTCTCAGAAACAGCCAGAATATTTTAGTGCGTATTTGCAAAGTAATTAAACCTGAAGCAGAGAAACCACACATTAACAACCTCATTCTAATTAGCTATAGGTAACCTAAACTTTAAGAAACTGATAATGGAGACAGACTACAACTGTTTGGTAGTGTTTCAAAGAAAAATTGCTTCCAAGTTTCAGAACTTGACTGAAGAAACTGAAAATCCGATAACGCCATAAATGCAGCTTCAGTTTATTCTAGGAGTTTCAAATAAGCAACAAAATCTATTCATTCTGTATACAGAATATACCAGTGTTTGAAAATGACTCCCAAATACAATTTAGTTTACAGGATATAGGTTAAACATTGTCTTAGTAAAATAAACTTATTTATTTTGTAGCAAAATTCTGCAATGTGCCTTAATTTGTATGCTGTGAAAAAAGAGTGCAAAAACCAAACAGTCAAAACCCTAATAGGGAGTTCATTAGTCAATGAAATACTCGTTAACTATGTGCCTACTTAGTCATCAGTAACATTTTTATTCCTTTTATCATACTCAAGTAATATTGTATGCCAACTAATCTTCTTATAAAAAAAACCTGTGCTGAGTCCTGATTGTTGTTTTTATAATATTGATGAATTCAACTGGCTACACAAAAAAAAAAAAAAATCTCATTAACAACAGGGGGACACAGAGCCTAATTTTACTTGCATGCTTGCTGGGTGTGGATCCACTCATTTCACACATCTCTTCAGAAGTGAGCCATGAGATTTAACTGCAATTAAATGTTTACTTCTTACATGACAGGAAAAAATAAGTTACCAAAAGATGCATGAATTCCACTACACTTCCCCTAAACAAACTCAGGAGTTTTCTTTCTATTGTACACTAATAGCATGCTTATCTAATGACATCATCAAACTACAAGCAAGGTTCTACATTCACCAGTTTCTCCTTATCAAAAAATGTTTTTAACATGAGGGTTTTTTGACTCAAATTACCAGAAAGACTCATGGACTGGGCCCCACCAGAGGACTTTGATAAGCACCACTGAATGATATATAGAGGCTAATAGTCGCATTAAATAGAATGAGCATTAAAATGCAGATTTAAGGGATAAATTTGGCATGTAGTGCATGCCCTGTTCAAACTGCAATACATTTATAAGCACTGTTTAGTATTTTCATAGCATTTTCTCTCTGACATACTGAAACTACTCTGTATCTTACAGCAGTGAAGACTCATAATTTTTCTGCACAGCAGGCATTATCAAACATACGACAAACAAAACTGCAGCCTGTACTGAGTTTAGTTATTCCATTTAAGTATTTTTAGGGCAACTGGAATAAAACTGAAAAGCAGCAACAGTGGCCTTTTGCTGATTTTTTTTTTTGCCATTGCCCAGCTGCAGACAACCTTAGAAGGACCCATTAGATCATGCAGGAAACCAGTTTTCACATATAATAGTATATTAACCCATGTGAAGAGATTTTTTATTACGCAAATTAGGTACAATTTTTTTCCTAAACTAGTCTAAGAATACAACTCAGAACAGCCCACCTACTTTTATATATATACACACTTTTATATATATATATACTTTTTAATATATATATATACTTTTTAATATATATATATATCTGTGTGTGTATGGTCTTACTAGTTAAGTCAGTGAGTTATTTTAAGTCTGCTTTCCAAAATAAAAGGAAATGCACATCAGAGCTGTCTTTCAGTGATCTCCACCCTAGCCACACTAAATTCTGAATCTCTCAGCCAAGGCTCCCACAATTTAGCAAAGGATTTAGTAGAAGAAAGGATTATCTCAGTATATTAAGTTACTTAAAATTTCTGAAGGAAGTCAACAAAGAGCAGAGACTCTCTGCGTCCTCAGGAAGAAAAGTTCATTATAATTCCATGCACTACTCATTCCAACAAACATCCGACATTCGACCAAACAGCACAACCATGCTGGCTATGTAGACTCCACGTACACTTCAGACAAACTCGTCATGTTACTATTTGACTAACAAATGTGGGACCGACACTGGAAAGCAATTAGGAGTTCTGCATCAGGGATGCTGTAGAGAGCATTATGGAGTAGTATGCTTGCCAGCATACACGATGCAGCTACTAAAACGTGTTAGCTGATTCAGTTTCATTTTAGATTAATTGAACTACTTTCAGAGATATTAGCAAAATGGTAGCACGATTTGTCACTTCCTTTATTTTATACTACACCAATTTCATTAAAAAGAAAACTAATCTGTGGGCCATAATATTTTATGCAATGACTGAATTACTGCAGAATGAATTGTAGTTTATCATTAAGAAGCTAGATATGTATGAAAATATGTACTGTCATTAGAGAACATTTTTAATCTATTTCTTTGACTGTGTTTAAATGTATCTGTGGCACAAGAGCATATCATATAAGGAATTATGAAAAATGTATTGACTGATAATTCCCTTTTAGGACTAACCATATTTCTAATCACTCTCCGGAATGAATTAAAATGAATCTCTACCAGACTTGAGACTGGCACTTAGAACAGGTCATAAATTTTCTATCCATTGGACAGGTATACCTAGCAAAACTGCTGAAAATCCAACTACTTACCCTAGAATGATGCAAGACTGATGAACTTCTATATGGAATACAAACAGCTGTTTTATGGATGGGACTTCTTGTCGTTATCCACTTTAGTAAATAATGCAAAGCACTACTGCTTTTATTTCCAAATAATATAGAACGGACTTACTAAGTCAAATAACTCTTTCATTGAGAAATTGATTGACAGCAACTACTTGTAACCATCAGATTAGAGTGGTCTGTTATATTTTACGAGCAACTGGTTTCGGATGCCACAGTGTTATAATTCTTCTGCCACAAAACAAGGAATGCTGAAACCCTGTTCCCAGTTGTATACACCTCAGCCAGCTTTTTCATTCCAGTTCTCTTCTTCCTTCTTGATACTTGAAACAATTACCTCAGCTCTTTTGAAGAGATGTCACAGCAGAAGACAATCGCTCTGGCACTCTTAATTTTACTTTCCATTCTTCTGTTCTGACAAGATGCAGAGAGGAAAAATAAAGCATAAGAACCCCAAAAGAAGTGCAGAATTCAGGCCAGTTGAAAAATGCAAGTGAAGCACTCCCTATTTTGCTTGATGTTTTCCTCAGGTACATCTTTATATGTGATATACAGAAAGCCGAGCTTCTCTGTTTTGTACGTTCACTTTGGGGAATATTATGCAACATGAGGTCCTGTCCATTTTAATGGATTTTCCACTAGAATTTAGCTTATGTGGTCATGCACTACAACTGTTAGGGTCCTGTGGACAAAAATCTCCCTTTTACCAGACATAAAGTTCTATCACTGGGCAAAATCACTGCAGATCTTGGAGTGCATGAAAAATAACACAATACACCCAGAAGTGTGACACAATCAAAATGACAGGGCATAAAAATCAAATTCGCAATGCTATTTTGAGTGAATGCGAGCAAGACAACAGGGCAAAAGAGTTTGCTTAAATTGAACTGCATAATGTAAAAGCCCAAAAGAGCTTTTTAGCTGTATAAATCCAGAAAAACGGCTGTATCTTAGATGTTGTTATAAAAGAAAAATAATCTATATTCTTTTTAGAAAATTAAGGAAGTAAGAAGCTGAAGAGAGATCTCAGATAAAGGTAAAACTGAATTAATGCTTCTGAGGGACAGGCAGATAGTAACACTATCCCTACTGATCAAAAGGTGGAAGATTAGCAATAAGATGGACAATGGACAGTGCAGCATGTATTGAATATTACTAAAAAACCTAGCCAGACATGTACATATAGCTGTTATAAATAGGTAGTCAATGACTCTTTTCCCTCAGTCTTCACCGGCAAGTGCTCAATCCACATCGCCGAAGTTGGAGAAGGCAAAGGAAGGGACTGGGAAATGAAGAACTGTCCACTGTAGGAGAAGATTAGGTTCCAGACCATCATTAGGAACCTGAATGTGCACACATCCATGGGACCTGATGAGATGCATCCATGGGTCCTGAGGGAACTGGCAGATCAAGTTGCTAAGCCACTATCTATCATATCTGAGAACTGATGGCAGTCCAGTGAAGTTCCCACAGACTGGAAATGGGAAACGTAACCCCAGTTAGGGGTGAAAAAAAAAGGTAAAAAAGGAAGACCTGGGGAATTACAGGCCAGTCAGTCTCACCTCTGTGCCTGGCAAGGTCACAGAGCAGATCCTCCTGGAAACTATGCTAAGCCGCATGGAAAACAGAGCGCTGAGTCGTGACAGCCAACATGGCTTCACTAAGGGCAAATTGTGCCTGACAAACTTGGTGGCCTCCTACAAGGGGATTACAGCATTGGTAGACAAGGGAAGAGCGACTGACATCATCCACCTGGACTCGTGCAAAGCATTTCACACTGTCCCACACAACATGCTTGTCTCTAAAATGGAGAGACATGGATTTGATGGATGGACCGCTTGGTGGATAAGGAATTGCCTCAACGGTTGCACTCAAAGAGTTGCACTCAATGGCTCAATGTACAAGTGGAGACCAAGTGGTGTTCCTCAGGGGTCGGTTTTGGGACTGGCGCTGTTTAACATCTTTGTTGGCAACGTGGACAGTGGAAGCAAGTGCATCCTCAGGAAGTTTGCTGAAGACACTGAGATGTATGGTGTGATAGACAAGCTGGAGGGTAGGGGTGCTATCCAGAGGAACCTTGACAGGCTTGAGGCGTGGGCCTGTGTGAACCTCATGAAGTTCAACAAGGCCAAGTGCAAGGTCCTGCACATGGGTCAGGGCAATCCGAAGCACAAATACAGGCTGGGCAGAGAATGGATTGAGAGTGGCCCTGAGGAGAAGGACTTAGGGGTGTTGGTTAATGAGAAGCTCAACATGACACAGCAATGTGTGCTTGCAGCCCAGAAGGCCAACCATATTCTGGGCTGCATCAAAAGAAACAGGACCAGCAGATTGAGGGTGGTGATTCTCCCCCTCTACTCTTCTCCCATGAGAACCCACCTGGAGTACTGTGTTCAGCTCTGGGGCCCCCAACATAAGAAGGACAGGGACCTGTTGGAGCAAGTCCAGAGGAGGGCCACAAAGATGATCAGGGGACTGGAGCACCTCCCTTGTGAGGCCTGGCTGAGAGAGCTGGGGTTGTTCAGCCTGGAGAAGAGAAGGCTCCAGGGAGACCTTATAGTAGCCTTCCAGTACCTGAAGGGGGCCTACACAGAAGCTAGAGAGGGACTTTTTACAAGGGCATGTAGCGGTAGGTCATGGGGTAATGGCTTTAAACCGAGAGAGGTTAGATTTAGTTTAGATGTGAGGACTAAGTTCTTCACTCTGACGGAGGTGACGCACTGGAACAGGTTGCCCAGAGAAGTTGTGGATGCCCCATCCTTGGAAGTGTTCTAGCCAGGTTGGATGGGTCTTTGAGCAACCTGGTCTCGTGGTAGGTGTCCCTGCCCACAGCAGGGGGGTTGGAACTAGATGATCTTTAAGGGCCCTTCCAACCCAAACCATTCTATGATTCCATGAGTCCATAAACTTAGAGATAAAAAAGACATACCAGACAGTATTTGCCAGAGCAATTAAGATCTTTTTGTGTCTGTTTTTTGGGTATTAGCACATACTAAAGGAGATGTAAATGCTGACGCATATTAAAACCTGAACATACAGTAAAAATGCTTGATGTCCCTGAAGTCTATGATTTGATGTCAGAAATAAGACTAATCTCATACCTCACATGGCTTTTTTTTTCTCATCCATGACAGAACTGGGTATCTCAGAAAGACCACATGTAGAAAACCAGATGAAAAAATCATGCTATGTTTACCAAGCAAAATAGGATATTTTAAGCTATTATCATGGCAGTCACACAGGGAATGAGTTGTTGGCTGAATATGAGCTGATTATTTGAGCTGAGCAGATCATCTATCTTCAGAGCACCTTCCCAGGAATTATAATATGTATTTTCTCAGTTTGCTATTGTAGGTATATAGAAATGAGAGCAGCACTGTGCAGAGCCATGAAGATGTAACACAGAGTTATTAAAAATTAAAACATTCAAAGGTAATTAAAAATATCTCAAGTACACTGTGAAACCAATTAAACAACACAGCTACTCAAAAATTGTTGCTTTGATAAGGCAACATTTTCTTTTTTAAAGACAAGTAACACCTTCCAAAGCAGCAGAAATGATGCATAATTGACATACACATATTATAAAACACTGCACTGGATGTAAATTAATGTTTCACCTTCTAAATTGCAGTGGGTAGCCTGAAAAACAAGACTTACTGGTGTGAAATTTAAGAACAGCTATATTTTCTCAGACCAAAGATAAAACCCAGGCCATGCCAGTGGCCTAATGGCCTGTAAGAAAAGGAGAATAATTCTTCAGAGCATATCCTTGTCCTCTGAAGATATGTGGTATAAGATCTGCTTTAGTAGTGTAAGTTGTGATGTTTCTACATGTAACGGTCATAGAAAGATTTTCCTTTCCTAAGTTTATTCAGCTGCTTTCTGAATCTATATAAACTATTACAATCCACTGCTATAGCAACCAGCTGCACAACTTAATTACATGTTTCTGAAGAACACGTTTGTCAGCTGGCTTTGAATCATCTGCCTACTGTGGTTATTTGATGGTCCCTGCATCTTGCTTCTGAAGAAACACTGAACAACCATTATTCCCTATTCACTTTCTCCATGTCAGCCAACATCCAACACATTGTATACGTCTTTATCATATTCCCCTTCAGTCTGCTTTTTCAAGTGTGAAAAGCCCCATCTACTTATTCACTAATTCTGCAGAAGCTCCTCCAGGTATCTGAGCATTATTTTGCCTTTCTGAATTCTCCTACATCGATTTTGTAATTTAGAGAGCTGAAAATAAAAGTGATCTACATGGAACCAGACTCTTCTAGGTGGTACACAGCAAAAGCACAAGCAGAAACACACAATTTGCATCAAGAAAAATTCCATTTAGATACTGAAAAAAAAATTTACCATAAGGATGGTGATCAAATACTGAAACAGGTTGCCCAGAGAGACTTATATCACTGGAGCTGCTAGAACCTCAACTGGAACAAGGCACCGTACAGCCTGATACAACATCAGAGACAACCCTGCTCTGAGCAAGAAGCTGAACCAGATGGCCTCGCTGATATCTCTTTCAATTTAAATTCTGCAGTCTATTGGCATCTGGGAGGCAGGTGCACATCAATCTATACAGTGGTGCAATATTTTCTTCTCTATTGTCTGTACCTTTCCTGAAAATTTCTAGCATATTTTTGGGGTTTGATCACTAAGTAAATAGTGGCCTGATATCTTCAGGAACATTTATTATTTCAAGTGGTAAGGCAGAGTTCATTGCTGGTATATGTAAAATCAAGCACTGTTACTACAATCTGGTCTGCAGAAATGTAACTACACAATATCATCCTAACATTAAAAATAAAAAGGCTGTTAGAAATAATACATATCAGTTATAGCAAGTCAATGAATTCACTCAATTTACCATCAAAAAATATTTGCTTTATTTCCAGATAAAGCTTTCTACTCTTGTGATTACTTATATGCATATGATAACTTATATTCCAGAATTCTGAAGGTGCAACAGAGGCTGGAAAGTAGTTTTTTTTGTTTGGGGAAAGAGCAATAACAAAGAGCATTAAACAAGAGATTGGTGAACTATTTGTAGACAAAAACCTGAAAGTCTTTGACAGATTTTACGTAGGAAAGCCTCAGATTTCAGCAAACACTCTGTGTAAATAAATAAATTTTAAAAAAGGAGCATGAATACTATGATTGACCCTTTGCTTTCTTTTTGAATTACTATCTATCAGAGCAGAATGTACAGTCAAGTTGCCTGCACTGTTTTCTGTTTTAATTAGAGTTTCAGAGGACCAATTTTTCAAGCTACATATGAAATGTCAGGGAAATGTCACTTTCATCTTTGAAATGATTTGTAAATCTTCCAAACACACAAATACATACTAGAGGTCTTTAAGGAAGTAGAGTACCTTTTAGTGGGGGCTAGCAATACTGTTTCCAGAGACATGGTACATTTTAATTATCATATACTAAACAGCCTTTTTATTTTTAAAAAAGATAGGATTTTGATTTCACCTAATTATCATCAAGAATGTTAACTGTGCTCTAGAGAAGATGGTGACTAAATGTACTGCACCTAAGCTGAGGCACTGAGATCCTGTCCAATAGCTGGTTTTGTGGAAGGAAAAGTAGCCAGACAAAAGCTTTTGCAAGGCAGACAGATAGGCCCCTGAAATTCAGTAAGGAATTCCTGTGTTGCTTAATGAATGTATCTGTATACCACTAAATCCTAACACACCTCCATCCACTGATCGCATAATGATGCCAAATAAATAATTGATTTCAGTAAAGGCAATTTACAACAAATGAATTCAGACTCCTGAAAGCTTAGAGCCAAATTTAGAATTAATACATATTTTTGAAAAATTATGTTTAAATGCCATTATCTTACATAACTGGGGAAACATGTAACAGGGAAAATGGTGGCTTCTGTCCTACAAAAACCTCAGGTTGGTATGTAAGTGTACAGATATGAATTGTCTCACTGATTTCAACAACACTGTTATTAATCAATAATGCTATTATTAACTGAATCAACAAATATTTTATTAATTCTTACACTGTCACTTTACTAGTTTCAAGTAATCAAAAATTATCAAATTTCAGTCTGTACAGTACTTGCTATAGCTGAAAGGGAAGTACCTGGTTATAACATGACCCTGGACTGTCACTGCCACCTCACAGTAAGAGATCCCCGAATATACACATAAGGCCTCTCTTGCTATAATTCTGTGTAAGCTCTTGAAGTTGCAATGGGAGAACATAAAAAAGACTGTATTGAGTGCTCCTAGTTGTACTGCAGTACCTAATGTTCACAAAAGCAAGAAAATCTGCGTCTTCTCACATCCTCTGGCAGCTCACCGTCCAAAAAGCCAAGACAATGAATTAGCTGTTGGTCAAAGTCACCATCTGCCAGGAGAACATCTTGCTCAACATTCAGGTTGTGCTGCTGCTCGAGAACCCAAGAACCACAACAAGCCAAAGAGCAGTGAATGAACTACTGCCACCATTCCACACAAGAAGTGACCAAAACAACCTGAGCCACAGTCAAGAATAGATGTGAAGTGAGAGTATACAAATGGAGTGGGAATGTATTACATTTCTTCAAATACTGTCCCTGTTTCCAAAAATTTTCATCTTCCTAAGCCAGATATCATTTTTAGCCTACAAACCAACGTTTATGGTTTGGCAGTTATATATACTAACAACATCAGAATAAGTAATCAGTGAATCAGTGAGATTTCATGAATGTGACTTGAAATTTCAAGAATATAACCATAAATTCAAAAACAACATAAAGCTCAAAATATGTTAGAGAAAAAATATTAAGGGATCATAAAACATGCAAAGCAAACCAACTGTGAGGAAATTTTATATTTCCATCATCTAAACATTACAGTTTGTCAGACGGCTATGAAAAGCAGATGCTTTATTAGCTAGAAATACATGTGCATCCACAAATAATTTAAAGTTAACAATTCTTAGGAGCATTTTTGCATGCAAAGAGGCTCATTTTATTCTGTACTTTATTACTGCATATATCCAGCTGAAATAGTTTCAGGCATGTATGACCCAAATTCTACAGAAGAACAGAAAAATACAGTAATGCTAGAACTGCTGCCCCAGAGTTGTAATCAATATCAACACTATAGCTGCCTTTTGGAGCAATGAAATCTTCAATGTGAAATATGTTTGAAAACTGGTTATATACATGCATACACACACACAGACTCAGAGACTGATCTTGCCATTCCCCTTTCAAGTTAAAAAACAAAAACCAAAACCTGAGCTAGAAAGAAAATTCTTGATAAGGTAATGGAAGAAAAGGATTTCTTTAAAATACTTCTGTGTTATGCTGCATTACTAATATTTGGGAAAACTTCATCTTTATTTGACTAAATTGTGATAAAACATCAACTGATCAGTTTTCCTCCACTGAAAATGGATATTAGTGTAGAAAATAGATTCTATGTCCTGAAGTTTTCATATACTCAATTTTCCACAAAAAGTATAAAGGCAGACAGTGGTTTTGGCACTTGTTCACAAATGACAATATTCCATAATAGCACTTCCTCAATTGAATGGTAAAGTTTTAGGTGGCCAGTAGATAGCTTAACTTTTAAAAGAGTTTACATCTAACTCTTCAAACTGATAAATATCACATAAGGGCTACTAGAGCTTCATTACAACCACTGACCAAATAGAAAGAGGTAGAGTCATCCCTGCTGACCTATGTTCAAGAAAGACATCAAAACAGGGCAATTTTAACAGAGGGAAAATTTGGTGAAAGACAGCTATATGGGCTAATAACACAAAGCCACAGGCGAAGAACCTCTAGGTTACATTTTGCATGACCCATGAATAATTTTACAGTGTAGGTAGCTGAAGGACTAAAACTACGCATACAGTGCACTACACAATGAACTCAGCAGATTAAGCAGAGATAAATACAATTTCCAGGCATTTTTACGTGAGGATCCGGACTGTTGAACAGGAAAAGTGTTACACAGAATGGCCAAAACCCCTCAATTCCTAATGGTCCCTGCAATGGTCAGTAGCTGAATTAAGGAAACAATGAAAATCAACCACAGCTACCACAAGCATGTTGGTGAATCCCTGGAAAGAAGTGTACACGCCAAAGAACGCCACCTGGAACTGGAAGTTATCTTTACTAACCACAAACCTAAAATAACAGTAATAGGCTTGCCAGAAATCTATGTACACTTACATACCCTGCAGACTAAAACATTCTCCTTTTCTCACTACTAGCAAAAACCTGTGTTCTGGTTATTTTAAACTTCCAAAATTCCAGACAGGAAGCCAAGCCACATTTCAGCAAGGCACAAAGCATTAACTGTTTTCAACTTTTTATTCCTGATCTGCACAGGCAAAACTCCTCCAGTCTCACTGACTACAATGGAATCAGTATTCTGATGAAACATGATCTCATACAGCAAATCTGTCTGGCAGTTTGTAGGGAGGGGATTAAAAGGCAGCAAGGAGAAAAATCACAGCTATGCGCTGCAAGCAGGTGAATTATTGCCGCCATGGCGGCTAGTCAAAAGATGTTCCAGAAAAATACAGGGAATACAGAGCAAAGGTAAGGGGTCAACGAGAAGGACAGTTTGGGGGTTTCTTCCTAGAGATACTGAAAACAAAGTTTCACCTGTCCTCAACTCAAGCAAAGGTTCCCTCCAAAGGAGATTTTCTAAGGAGGACTATATATCTTTGGAGTTGAGCATTTTGTATCCAAAGGACAAAGCATTGATACACAACTGAAGCAACTAACTGGATACTATACCACCTGTATAAAGTGAAACCTGAAGCTACGGGAGCAAGTAGTCTGTGCATCAGCCAGCAAAGCAGAGCACTGTGCCAACTGGGCCCAAAAGACATCCAAATACAGTATTTATAAACATAGCATGAACTGAATACAGCATGCTGTTAGTGACTGCGCATAGTATACAGGTCAATTACTTTAATTAGAATGCATTACTCAGTAACAGAAGGAATGAGAGTCTTTCCAGATCCCAATGAATATATATTCAAAAAGATGTAGTTTGGATTTGGTTGCTTTTTAGTCACAGATACACACAGTAATGTCTGCTAAAGAAATGTGTCTAACAAATCTAGTGGTGGAGTCCAGATTTTAGGCATTTAACCCCAAGAAAGTCTGGTCCCTGGAAAACTATTAGAGGCATTGAAGCAGCTATACCCCGAAGTGCCAACAGCTGCTAGGGGAACAGTGGCCAGAAGTCAACATGTAAGGAAAGAATAGAGAACGAGAACATCCTCTCTATACTGCGTGACCTTGAAATCCATGAGTAACCATACGTCTTTCCATGGTTCACAAGACACCAAGAACTAAATAGCTGCAGACTCCCAGGCCGTAGGCAAGGACTTGCAACCTAACTTTAGCGGAGGTCAGTGCCAACTCACAGAAGACAGTACTCCATCAGGGGAGGGGGAAACCCCCAAGTGTTCCCCTAACCTCAAAGGAAGTTCCCAGAGGCCCATGAAGAAACCGGTCTTCCCAGCTACTCACCAGAGGTGCGCTGTCTGTAAGTTTATTACCATACTGTTCTCACCAGTTTAAGGTAATATTTGTTGGATTTTTCCCTCTCCACACCACCATCCAAAAACTGGCACCTACCAATGAAGATCCCTCTTATGACTCATTGACTGGCTCTCATTTGGCACCCTGGCAAATGCTATGCCAAGCGACATGAAATAGCGTCACATGTGTTATGTGATCTGACAGGATGTAAAGCCTTCTCCTTCCCTCAGTAAATAGCATTATCAAATATAACTGGCAATTGTATCCTGTTTTAAAAATTGTATTGTGAGAGGATACATTTGTTTCACAGTAAAATAAAGCTTTACGAAGTTAACCCAGAACAGCTCCAGCCACGGGGGACAGAACAGGCCAGATCTTCATTTACGTTAGCTGTATTAAAGAATAAAACTGATCCTTTCATAACCAGAAAGATTTTGTAGTCTGACTAGATTCAAATTTGATCAGGTATTTCTGTTTGACAGCTAACACAGTCAGAATGTGATGTCTGCTTTTGGTTTCACAGATCCCTGCATCAGTTTATTAGATCCTTTCATAACCAGAAAGATTTTGTAGTCTGACTAGATTCAGATTTGATCTGGTATTTCTGTTTGACAGCTAACACAGTCAGAATGTGATGTCTGCTTTTGGTTTCACAGATCCCTGCATCAGTTTATTACCAAACTCAGCTTGCATATTAACAGAAAAAATGATAGAGCAACTTTGTGACAGCTGCAGCATTCAACTTTAGCAGAATATGTGAGGTAGGCTTAATGAGTAATCTTTGTAGGTTACCAACTTAAAATTAAGCTTTTACTTCCATAAATGATATATACTGGCATAGCTACTGGAAATATACTAGTATTTTTGTTCAGAACAGACATGCATAATACACAAATGCCCACTACTTTTTCAAATAAGGGAAACAGCAAACCCACATAGTGTTAGACATTTTTACACTTGAAGTAAACAACACTACAAATGTCTGCCAATTTAAACAACAGAAGAACAAAAATGCAAACCCAATAAATAGGCGGTGTTCAAATTCTACTCTGAGTAAAGTCTATGGTCCACTGAACTCACATCATACCTCAGATCACAGCTGTTTAAATCATAAACATGAACAAGACTATTCTGAAAATACAGACATCAAGGAGCAAAGACTCAGTATGCAAGCCTCAGTAATGGTACCGGAGAGTAACCGATTTCAATCCTATCCAAGATGAAGTTCATAAATTCTATCCAGCACAATGAGCCAAAACAAACTAGGTAGCATTTCTCCTGCAGAGTTATGAAAAGACTTTGAGTTGTTATGCTCAGTGGTCAACAGGAGTCTTTCACATGTTTCAGTCATTAGTCATTACTCATTAAAAGGGGACTGTCCAAACAAAGGGTCTCTCCTCAAAATTCATCAGTTGTACCTATTAAGCATCCTCAAACTGCTCGTCAAATCAAAGGCCACTCTTCTCCGTTACAGAAGAAACTTCTTTCACTCTTCCCAAAAAAAGAATCAGTAATTTCTACACATTATGGGTATAGTTATGTATAACTCAATGCATCAACTTCTTAATAAGTATGTTGAAGAAAGTAACTGAGATGATACGTCAGTCATCTTTGCTGAAAATCCTTATTTCCTCACTAATTTTCATCACATTTTATAAAGCTACATTTCATTATCACATTGTTCCTGAGACACTTGAATGCCAAGATCAAATTTTAGATACAATGGTTCATATAAATGATGTTAATTTACAGTTGATATCTATAAATCCCACAGACTGCACAGATCAACCATACAAAAGCAGCAAGCACCTGAAGTGGGCCAAAACCCTCTAATACACAGCCACAGCTTTGGATACCACCACACTGCCTCTCAGTAGAGGTCTCCTAACAACCATATTAGTGACCTTAAAGAGGATGTTTCCCCAACAAGAACAGCGTTAGAAGAAAACAGTCACATTTTTCAAAAACCTACTTCATTGCCCCATATAAAAATTCCTTTAAGACAAATCCTCTCTCCATCAATGATACTTATGTAGTTGTCGCATATTACTGTAGCCTGGGACTGGCATCAACAATCACTAAACAACCACAATTACACTGTAATGAGATCCTATTAGATAAGAAACACTCACAATTCCCATCTGCAGGTTTGTCTTTTTGTGCCCCCCATCAAAATAACATCTCCCCTTTATGCTATAACAGCAGCTAACTTTCACAGCAAAATAGTTAACATAAGAAAATTGGATTTATATCAGCTGTTCTGAACCTTCATTTTCCTTGAGGATTGGGACTTCTCTTTCAGACTAATGAAAAACTTGTGTACCTAAAAAGTTTCTTTTTTTTTTTTTTTAACCCAGAAGTTACTTTTTAACTTTTTTTTAGAACTCTCTGAATATATGTTCTCTCACTTAAAAGTAACACAAAATTCACATCCTGTCTTAGTACAATGGTATATGGTCACCTCAGTGTAATGCCTGCTCAGTCACATCAGCTTCTCCTGTATTGCGACGTTCTTTGCTCACCCAGAATGAATTCAGTAAAACAAGTTCAATTTCCCTAGAGAGCTGCTAGCACAGAGGATTAAAACTTCAGGTTACCATGATACAGAAATTGTCTCCTTTTAGCCCCTCCACTCCAATATATTCAAGCTTCCATTTCTCTCTCTCCTACCTACAGTTCTTTGTTTTCATTTTTATCTCAGTCACTGAGTAAATTCTAAATACAGGTTTCCAGAGTGAGATCATTTCAGTTATGTTAGCCATTGTGAATGTCCGCATTGTCACAAAGTTTTGGCAAAACTAGGTAAACTTAATTTAAAGGGGGAATGACAGAAGTTTATATTACATATTAACCCAAACATTGAGCGATTTTATTTCACCTTAGTACTTGAAGCCAAGATCTCAAAATAAGTAATTGTGAGGCACATCAAAACCAAACATTTCAAGATGTAGCTCCTAATTCTTTAAATTCTCAGGCTATATCACTTGTATCCTGTATTTTTCTTGATTATACTATTCATGCTTTGATTTAGCACCCAACACATCACTGCTGCAACACGTGTTGAAAAAGACAAAGCCACAGTCTCATGGAAATATTCTCTCTCATGGAATTATACTAACACTGGCAACCTGTAAAACAGCACATGCATCTTGAAATTCTCAAGTTGGCTCCACTTTCTCATCCTTTCATTCATCCTCTCATCCAACTCATCTAGAGAGCAACAAAGTAAAGCAGTTATTTCATAAGGCAAGCAAGTAAGCCTCTATCAGAGCATTAATATCAGGGTCCTGAGGGCACCGATAGGCTTTAGTGGCCCTGACCAGCCTCACTTGGAGATTCATACCATCCACCCCTGCCCATGGGCCCACCAGCCCCATTTCAGTCTTGGCCTGAGCTGTATCATAGGTACCTGTCTCCAGATTTGTCTCTGGCCCTGCCTCCTGGATGGATCCTTCATATGTAAGTTGTAGCTCTCTCCAGTCCTGTGTTTGGTCCTGTGTCCTGGACGGACCCACGTTATAGCCTTGTCTTCAGCCCTGTCTCTGATCCCTTCTCCTTTTGCTCCTGACTGGACTCCTAGTTGGACTCTGAACCTGATTCATTGCTCTGCTGTCTCTGGAGCTGCCCATGGATCCTGTTAACATCTGGCTCTGCCACTGTGCTCGGACTCTGTGGGATGGCACTTCATCAGTGAGGACACTGCCCAGCCTAGGGTCACCTTCATCTCATGGATCACCCCTCCTCTTTGAGCAGCTGGCCCTTGCTGCACCCTAACAACCATTTAGGACTCATTTCCTATCACATCTATGGATACCACCTATGCAAGATTTTAAAGTGCTATCGAATCTCAAAGAAAGAAATTGAGGACACTTTTTCCCCGTAATTTTATTCACATTGCATTGGGTTTGCATGACAAGATTCTGGGGGGGGTGCTACAGGGGTGCCTTCTGTGAGAAGATGCCAGAAGTTTCCCCTACATCTGACAGAGCCCATGCCAGCCAGCTCCAAGACAGACCCGCCACTGCCCAAGGCCAAGCCCATCAGCAACAGTGGTAGCGCCTTTGGGACAACATAGTTAAGAATGGGGGAGGGGAAAACAACCTGCGCAACTGCAGCTGAAGAGAGGAGTGGGAATATGTGAGAGGAACAGCCCTGCAGACACCAAGGTCAGTGAAGAAGGAGGGGGAGGAGGTGCTCCAGGCGCCAGAGGACAGATTCCCCCGCAGCCCATGGTAAAGACCATGGTGAGGCAGGCTGTCCCCCTGCAGCCCATGGAGGTTAGCGGTGGAGCAGATATCCACCCGCAGCCTGTGGAGGACCCCACGTCAGAGCAGGTGGATTGCCGACGGAGGCTGTGACCCCGTGGGAAGCCCACACTGGAGCAGGCTCCTGGCAGGAGCTGTGGCCCTGTGGAGAGAGGAGCCCACGCTGGAGCAGGTTTGCTGGCAGGACTTGTGACCCCGTGGGGGACCCACACTGGAGCAGTTTCTGAAGAGCTGTAGCCTGTGGGAAGTACTCATATTGGAGAAGTTCGTGGAGGACTGTCTCCCATGGGAGGGATGCCATACTGGTGCAGGGGAAGCGTGTGAAGAGTCCTCCCCCTGAGGAGGACGATGCGACACAGTCAACATGTGATGAATCATAGAATCATAGAATCATTAAGGTTGGAAAAGACCTCTAAGACCATTAAGTCCAACTGTCAACCCAACACCACCATGCCTCCTAAACCATGCCCTGAAGTGCTACATCTACACGTTTTTTGACACGTTCACCTCCAAGAATGGTGACTCCACCACCTCTCTGGGCAGCCTGTTCCAATGCCTGACCACTCTTCCTGTAAAGAAATTTTTCCTAATATCCAGTCTAAACCTCTCCTGATGCAGCTTGTGGCAATTTCCTCTTGTCCTATCACTACTGATTTGGGAGAAGAGACCGACCCCCACTTCACTGCAGCCTCCTTTCAGGTAGTTGTAGAGAGCGATAAGGTCTCCCCTCAGCCTCCTCTTCTCCAGGCTAAACAACCCCAGTTCCCTCAGACTCTCCTCATCAGACCTGCTCTCCAGACCCATCACCACCTTCGTTGCCCTTCTCTGGACACGCTCCAGAACCTCAGTGTCCTTCTTGTACTGAGGGGCCCAAAACTGAACACAGCATCCGAGGTGTGGCCTCACCAGTGCCGAGTACAGGGACACGATCCCTGCCTGGCTCCTGCTGGCCACACTATTGCTGATACAAGCCAGGATGCTGTTGCCCTTCCTGGCCACCTGGGCACACTGCTGGCTCATGTTCAGCCGGCTGTCAGCCAGCACCCATAGGTCCTTTTCTGCTACTTCTTTTGGAGCCTCCATCTGCTGCCTTGGCCCCAGGGATGGTAGGGTGTGGCTCCATCATTCTATCTCCCTCTCACACTCCAGTGAACTGACCACAACACTTATTGCCCGTCCCCCTGCACTGCTGGGCAGGGAGGAGCTAGCAAATTTAGGAGTAAAGGTGAGCCTGGGAAGAAGGGAGGGGTGGGGGGAAGGTGTTTTGAGATTTTGTTTTTATTTCTCATTACCCTACTCTGATTTGACTGGTAATAAATTAAACTAATTTCCCCAAGTCGAGTCTGTTCTGCCTGTGATGGAAAATGGTGACTGATGTCTCCCTGCCCTTATCTCGACCCACGAGCTTTTTCTTGTATTTTCTCTCCCCCGCCCAGCTGAGGAGGAGAGTGACAGAGTGGCTTTGGTGGGCACCTGGCATCCAGCCAGGGTCAACCCACCACATACATGTATCAGAAGTTCCTGTGATACACTGAGATACTGAATATCTATAATCCCATTTGTCTCAAAATGTCAGTGTTATGAAACTTAATAAAGCTGCCAAGGGTTAAGAAGTCGTCAAATGAAATACCTGTTCCAACTGGTTTTAAAAACTCCCTGAAAGGGTTAATAGAAAAGAAATTATTTGACTAAGAACTTTATTCACTCAGGTTAATGCTGATCAGGAACCAAGGAGCAGTTAGGAGCAGCTGGTAAAGAGATGATCTAAATTCAGCATCTCACAGATGCTAGATTTGAACTTTTTTCCCCAGAACAACCTCCTCTGCTTTCTCTCTACCTGAGGAATCATAATACATTCTGGAAGAGGATTTTCTTTTCTTTTCTTTTCTTTTCTTTTCTTTTCTTTTCTTTTCTTTTCTTTTCTTTTCTTTTCTTTTCTTTTCTTTTCTTTTCTTTTCTTTTCTTTTCTTTTCTTTTCTTTTCTTTTCTTTTCTTTTCTCTTTTCTTTTCTTTTCTTTTCTTTTCTTTTCTTTTCTTTTCTTTTCTTTTCTTTTCTTTTCTTTTCTTTTCTTTCCTTTCCTTTCCTTTCCTTTCCTTTCCTTTTTCCTTCCCTTTCCTTCCTTTTTTCTTTTTTCTTTTCTTTTTTCTTTTTTCTCTTTTCTTTTCTTTTCTTTTCTTTTCTTTTCTTTTCTTTTCTTTTTTCTTTTCTTTTCTTTTTTCTTTTCTTTTCTTTTCTTTTTTCTTTTCTTTTCTTTCCTTTTTCCTTCCCTTTCCTTTTTCCTTCCCTTTCCTTCCTTCTTTTTTCTTTTTTCTTCTTTTCTTTTCTTTTCTTTTCTTTTCTTTTCTTTTCTTTTCTTTTCTTTTCTTTAATTTTATTTTATTTTATTTTATTTTATTTTATTTTATTTTATTTTATTTTATTTTCTTTTCTTCAAATGTCTTTTATTAAAGACACTGAGAGACACTAAGGAAAACTTGGAGGCAGCTAAGTCATTCTTAGCTACTCTATCCCTAATTTAGTTTTTGGTTGGGTTTTGGTTTTTTTTTTTTTGGTTGGTTGGTTGGGTTTTTTTGAGTTGTAGAGATCTACAACCCAGCTTCCAGAAAATGAACTCTTGCTTTCTGCAATTAAGAAGCTTGCAGGGGGGGTGGGGGGGTGGGTGTTAAAAAAATTACTTTGCTTGCAGAAAAATTCTGCAGTAACTTCCAGAAAACAAACCTGCTTTTGACCCATACAATCTTACAGATCAGGACTGTTATTTGATTAAATATAGAAGTAACTCATCAGAGTTCCAACAGTACCCCGGAAGTAAAGGCCTTCAATCATTTTTCAAGAATGACACATTCCCATGCATCTTGGCTGTGATACTCCAACCTTTCTTTCTTCTTAGGATGAGGACATTAGTCCTCCCTAAAAAGAAGCTGAGATAAGCAATCCTGGAATTTTTTGACTGGACTACAGCGACTATCACATCTGACATGGGAGTTCTGCTTTCCCTAATGTTAAAGATTTTTTGAGCCAAGAAATTCAAAGTGTCTGTTGGAAAATAGGCTTCACCTGTTTGGATATTAGTATCTAATATTCTTTATTGCTTATGTTATCCAAGACATCTACATGGGACTGGCATACATGAGTCATAGCTTGATGTCAGGCAGGATACCTTCTAAAAATGCAAATACCTTCTAAAAATGCAGGATACCTTCTAAAAAGCAATCTAAAAATGGAGTTAATGTTGAAGTTCAGGCATCTGGATCACAAGGTGACCAGAAATACTTTGCATCTATCTTACTGCAGGACAACCCAAAGACAAAAAATTCAGTGATATCTGAAACATGCTATTTCATTTACTCCACTGTTAAAGATTACCAACAGTAAAAAGCAAAAAGGAGAATAAAAAATTATCTAGTATGTATCTTATGCATAGGGCTCTGAAAAATAGATTAGATTGCCGTTCTGGTTTCTCAGTCTATAGCAGGAAAGAGCTTCCCCACATGGAAGAAAAGAGCAGAAGCCACAAAGCAAACCATGAAATCATACGCTTCAAATCTGGCAATAAACTACAGTGGCACTAGATTAAAACCATAAATTTGGTTTCCAAGAAGTATTTCATAGTCAATTTTAAGACTTTTAGCAGCATAATAATTGCCTTCAAGAACAAGGCTATTTTTAACCAGCCACTCAAAGAAGGAAAGAAAAGGAGAGAGATGATTTAAAGCCAAATTCTATCACATTATTTCCTGTGTGTTGCCTAGAGAATATGAGAAGTTAATAATCACACTAATTCGGTCCCATTGCTATGAAAAAGATGGAAGAAGCCAATGGTGACAATTCTGGCAGAGAATTACTACTTTCTTCACAGCACACAGAGAAACATTCCAACATACACTGAAACATACGCTGGATACCAGTATGTGATTTCTGATCAAAGGGAAACTTCTGAGTGAAGCTTTCACAGAGAAGATTTTGACTGAAATAACAAATCCCGAGTGGGTATGCAATGCTGCAACACTACTATGATGAAGCCTTCTTCCTCAAGGATAACTGAAAGCTCTTGAAATATTTTTGGCAGTTTGACACAAGCATATGTACTTATCTCAAGTACCTATACCCTCCTTCATATAGAGAGGGTAAACTAATTCTGCACTTAAAGTATTCTGAGAGTTTGGTTTACTCTGAACAAGCCACATCCCTCAAAATTCCTCCCAAGGTTCTCTCACACTTCTAATTTTGCCTTTCCCCAAGACTAGGTTATTGCTCAACACTTTTTGTTAGATAATATGCTAACCTTAAGAAATACATAATTTCTGAGCCTTAGCCTATGAAAAGATTACTGTCAGGTTAATCTTTTACTTCAGAAGTTTCCAAACATGTTCACTGAAAAGAGGCTTGACAGCTCCACTGACCTCCCATCTTGTAGATTCTGGACCAGTCAGTAATACCCATGCAGGACAAAGTATGACCAAGTTTATCTGTCTATTACTTTAGTATCTTCCTTTGGATTGTTCTTCCTCTGATGTCTGTCAGGCAAGTAGGATTTATGAAGAGAAGAAGCAGAAGCTAGAACGTACTCACTCTGAGAGCAAGAGGAACAGAGTTCATCCTCCACACTTCCTAGAAGCATCTGACATTTGAAGCATTTTTGCTCCACATTAAGTTCTGGCTGTAAGCCAGAAACACAGGTCCCAGCCAGCAAGCCTGGAAAGTGGCCCAAAGCAAAGATCACTTAGCTGAACTTCAGCTGTCCAGGCATCCAACAAATACAACTATTTATTTCCAAGTCTTTGATAAATTAATAGGCACAATTTCTACATCATGACTGCACTGGCAGTGTTTACTCTGCTGAGACAAAAATAAGAGAAAGGATAAGGATACCAGTGCTGCACAGACTTACTTTGGCTCTGTTTCTATTGACAAGAAACTTAAAATCTTGGAACAGCACAGTGGAAGTCTACAAGGTTTATAAATATATAAATCAATTAACTGTGAAGGGCTGCCCTACCACTTCCTAATGCATGCCCTCCTATAATCTTAGTTTTATATTAATGTCATGAGCCACAAATTAGTAGAAAATTACTTACAGGGACAGAAAAACAAGCGATTTGGTGATGCATTACAAAGCGTAAGAATGCCTCAATTCTTCTTAGTCAGTGAGAAAAGAACCAGAAATTTTATCTCTACCATCAAGCTTTCTGCTACTGCAGGAATGGGCTGTCACAGAAGCTAACCGTTACCCTGCATCTGTTTGAAAATAAAGATCCTATACAGCCTGAGACAGTATGAGAAAAGGAGACCCCCTAGAGTGGGGGTACATCTCTCAGCTGGTTATGTTTCAGGGCCTTATGATCCACCAGCTAAAATGCATTTAATGAAGCATCTACAATCATGTAACCAAATCCCAGAAATACTCTTTCATATCTATGGAACTGACTTTAAAAAATTCGAAATGTACAAATTGATTAGATTTGTCAATTATTATTTTAGTGAGAGTTCTGAAAACATTTGCCTCAAACGCAAAACTGCAGAGGAAGACTCTAAGATAATTGTTTTGTTGATCACACTGTTAGAAGAAGCACTGAGTCATGGATTCTCAAAAGCAGGGATGGCAATATAAAGCATTCACATTAGGAAAATAAACACTTTTAGAATAATTTGCAAATAATGAAACTGGCACTTTAGCACTGTTTCATGCATTTAATATTTTTTCTTCCATAACCACTGAGAACTTTATTTTAATTTACCACAGTCTTCACCAAAAGCTGGCTTATCTTACTTTTAAAGCAGTCACTGAGAATAGGATCTCTGAAGTATTTTAAAAGGAATAACTAATAGTAAAATCAATTACATATGCAGTGAACTTTTATTTTTTTTCCCTTTGGATAATTCTGCCACAACAGATAAAACTGGAATTCAAAAATGTAAAATCTCTTACTAACAGCCATTTTCTGTAACCCCACCCTGTCCAGTTTTAAGCATGGCACTCTCCTGGAATGGTGCATTAATAGTTAGACCCATCCCACTGGCTGTATCATGACACCATGATGCTCCAGCTTCCTTTTGCCCTGTGTACCTTTCATGAGTTCATTTTACCAGAGACATTACTGTCTCCCTTCCTGGCTCATGTGTACTCCAGAGCCTTCCATCCTGACAACCAAGCTGGACTAGAAGTCCTTTAAGGAGGGTATGGAGAAAAAACAGTGACTTTGTACTGTTGCTCCACGGGCAGTAGAGCTGCACAACTCTTTTAGTTGGCTTATGTGCTGTTGAAGACCATACATTAGGGTCTTTCTAAATTACTGTTGTATTTTATTATTTGTAAAAAAAAAAAAAACTCAAAAAATCAGAACAAAACAAAATCAAACCACCACTTCAGATTATTTAGATGTTAGACAGCTGAGAACACATAATTTCTCCTCTACATTGCTGTGTCTCATATATCTTTTTTAAACATATGTAATGATGAGAAATTTTGATTAGTCAGTCATAACCAGTATTCTAGCACTGAGCTCCACCTGCTGACAAGTCTTTCAAGTATTGCAGAGCCTGCATACCAAGTCTCAGTTTCAACAGTGGTTCTAGTATAATGCTGCAGTATGCAAAATAAATCTATATGGAACATTTCTATAGTAAGAAAACCGTATAGTTTTAAATACCTATTCTTAAAAATAATGGGTTGGTACCTTTATAATATTTGATTTTACCACATAAGGAAGAAAAAGGAAAAGGCATATTAATGTGGCATACAGATTTCACTGTATTATTGCTAAACAAAATGAATTACTATTTTATAGTAACTAAATCTATTGCCAGGCTTAAGCAGCCCCTGAAGATTTCCTATTCCATAATAATTTCCAAGTCAATACTGATGCCGTAATTTTGAAGTCTTACTACGAAATGCAAACTACTGTCATTGTACTTAATTACCTGAGTAAATGTTTAACTGGCACTGCAATATTCCAAATATTCCTGATGTTTTTATTTCTAATCCAATCATTAGGCACATAAAAGTTTTGTTGTTATTGTTTTCTTTGTTTTAATTATGGTGGACTACTGCCATGGTCTGTTTATCATATTAATAGCAAGAATATCATATGTATCTTAAGACAAATGACAGGCCATATATCCATTGACTGAACATCTAAACACTGAAAAATTAGTTCAAGCTTCCAGTTGGTTAATTTTTGTAAGGTGACATAATATATAAAAATCTGGATACTACAACATTTTGGCAAAAAAACAGCTGTTTACAAGGAACAAACAGCTTTTTCTTATTATCTATTTCCTTAGTTTAATATAAGTGTAGAAGAAAAAGTTAACTATGATTCTCCTGATTACATAGTGCATAGTAACATAACTGCATAATTCTAAAGGGCTCAAAGACATTATTTTAAACTTGTAGCACCTTCAGCATTAAAATTATCTCTGTCTGGCATGGTTATCTCATTAGAAAGGTATAAATGCTAGAAACAAGAAAATATGGGGGTTTTTTCCACATATGATGACAAAATTGTTAAATCCAATATTCAGGAATGACCAAAAATAGAATTGTTTTAACTCCTTGATAATGCTACTATGATTCAACAAAAGAGAATCATCCAGCAATTTAGTTTTTTCTTAAAATGTGTACATGAACACCAATACACAGCTAACATTCTACAAACAATAAAATACATTGACCAAACCAAACCATCTTGAAGACACTAAAAAAATACAAAACTTCCTACAGTTAACAGAAGCAAAAAAGAACAAGGAAACAAAGGAAGTTATAACACTCATGTAACATAACACTGCCTATAAAAACACATCAAACAGCATTTCAGAATTTCATTCCTTGTTAGTATTCTCTTGTACTGTTACCTAATGTAAGAGATAGAAAACAAAACATTTTGCACACTATTCCACTATGAAATTGGCTGTATTTATATGATACCATATAAGTACTTAGAAACATGAAACTTTACAAAGTTGTGTATCACATTTTTAATTTTAAATTTCAAAAAAAAAATCCACTTGCGACTGACTACATGAAAATGTACTTCATATGCATGCTTACAGCACAAGCCAATTGTGATTTTGTCAATCTTAGGAAAAGAATTTGTAAAAGAAGTGTTTACAATGAATTTCTGAAGAGGAATAAATAACCGTATTCAAATGCAGCATCAGACAACATTTAGGTGAAGTGCTTTTAGATAAAGAGGAGAAACCTAAATGGATTTATAGCTGAAGATACAATGATCCTCCTGAACGATACCAAAATGAGCATCATCAGCAAGAACATTTAATTTCTGATCATTTAGCACCTGTATAATTTTAAGGAGTTTTACTAAAAAAAAAATCCATTATAAAAATCACCAAAATGCTTATTTATGCAAAGAGCCCATCAGTGTATTATTTTTTCACCTTGAGATACAGTCAAGACTGCCTTTCAAGGCACAGCAATTTGAAAAAAGTTTAATTTAGACTGCAGTTGTATCTACTGCTTTTTAGTCAATTTTACTAGCACAGGATATCAACTTAATAGTTAAACAACACTTAAGTGGTATTTGCCTGTCTTAGAGAATGTATTCAAGGGAAATCACCCAGCATTTAAGTCATATTCCATTATTTTTCATGGTGCACACAAATTATAAGACTAAATCCTCTGAAGTCAAAATAGCGACAATTTTCTTACTCTTGGTACATTTAATATATGCAAAAATATACTTCTTACATCGTTCTAGAAATCTCAGTATGTACCTCCTCCAGCAAAAAAAGATGATAAATTATTACAGATAACTTTTATTGAAAAAAAAATTAAGAGGTCCGAATTCTTCACTGTGTATTGTACATAAATGCAAGGATTATTTTCTCCCACCCACTGAAACAGAGATTTGGACACCAGAAGACAGACTTTAGTAATCTTGAACTGAGGTGGAAGAATACCATTCTCTTGCTTAGACTCATCATCTCAACTAACCCTTACAATCAATATTCACTAACACTACTACAGGATATTACATGAAATAACTAACAAGATAGCCTACCCCAAAAAGATTCCAAGCCTCCTAATATTTCACAACAATTATCCTGATCCTTTCTTTCTCCTTTTCCATCTTTTGGTGCTTATCAACTCCTCCTGGATCATGACAAGCATACAAGGTTTGTAAAACAATATTTTGTACCAGTGAAAATGGCAACCACCTGCTAGTGCTTTGTAAATATTAAACAGTAGTAGTGGAAGCAAGAGAATACTGACAATTAAGTATGACTGTAAAATGAGAATGGAAGAAAAACCAAACTTGTTTCCACAAATAGATAGAGAAAACAAAAGCATTCCTCTCAGATACAACCATTTCATTATCATTTCACTGAACTGCTGCTCTGTGGGCCAAAAGAAATGGCAGGCTAAACCTCTAAAGAAAACAAGTCACAAGCATCTTATATATGTCAAACGTAATCCATAAAAGCAAACACTACTGCTTTTCCCTTTAGCAAACAGGTACTGTTTGTTTGCTTTTTTATGTAGCCTAGTATCTCTACACATAGCTGCATACAATTGAGAAAAGGAAGACACAGAAAATATTAGCAAAGTACTTATTTAAATTACATGGGGTCTCATCAATAGCACAAAAAGTTCCTTTTATTAAGAGCATGTAAACACTTAAAAAGTAAGTTGCAAAGAAACCCATGTTTGTTTCTATTTAAAGAAAAATTACAGTACATAGTATTCATTTCTCAATCACACGTGTGCAGTGATTCCAACAGCTTTTACTGTTAGTTTTCCATCTACTACTGTGAATGTACTTCTTCCAACACAGCCAATGAAATTACCAATAGCTACTCAGTCATGTTTACTAAATCTATTTAAAGATTTACACTTGTGATTATATAACAATCTAATGATAATCTAGGTATCAACCGTGCCGAAGACCAAACTAAGTCCAGAGACATACAGAGGGTGTTACAAGTTATTGCAACTTAAAAAAAATCACACAACTAAACTGTTCTTCTAAACAAGTCTCCACAAATCTAAAGTGAAGTTTATTCACTTCAGTCATCCCTGTGAATATCCTGAAACTCTGATCCCAGGACTAAAGTACAATAGCAAGGCAGCATAATTCAGTAAAACAGATGTAAAACTTACCATAGAAGTGACAGATCTGGCATCTTCTTCATAATTCACTACAGGTGGTGGCTCTTTCCCATCATTCTCTTGAACCTTTTGTTCCAGTAGTTCTTTCTGGGCTGCAAATTTTGCCTCAGAGCATCTTAATTGCTGAACTGTTTGCTTGAGTTCTTCCAGCGCTTGCTTTTGGCTCAGCAAGAGTACAACACTGCAAAGAAGAATAACAAACAACTTAAAATTATACATGATTTAAAATACATACTTTGTTTCATAAAAGCTAAAACAAAAAAAAACCAAAAACCAAACCAAACCAAACCAAACCAAACCAAACAAAAAAAAACAAACAAAAAACATTTTCAATGCTGGGACCTGTTTTTCTTTTTTTCACTTTATTGATTCATTTAACAAAGAAAATTTTACTAAATTTCAGAAGTAAAAGCATGAAAAATCCTCAACAGTATTATCTGTACAAAGACATAAACACATGAAGCAATTCTAGAAAATTTTTAAAGCTACAAGACAATGCAAGCAAACACCTACTTTGCCATTCTCTTTTCTCAATCTATCATAAAAATCATGTTGTAATAGATATAGATGAAACTATTTTCGTCCACTTTTGATTGAATTCATAAACGCTAGTGTTCCTCATCCTTTAGCGAAGACGTACATCTTTAGATTATGATTTCCAGTGATGAGAAATCCTCTGAAATCCATATTGTTGTAATAATAATTTGCACTACTAAACTCACCTCACATCCAGTATAAATTCGTCTAGTGTCAAGTTAGAGGTATCTGTTGTCTCTTCTGGACTGAAAGGTCCTCTAGTGGGTAAGTATTTCTGACTGCAGTCTAACATTCTTCATATGAATCTAAATAAATTTAACTCCATGAGGAGCTAAAAGCAATTTTTTCTTTTCCTCTGCATGTTTTTATGGCTCTTCTCTGAATACCCCTCATACGCCTTATACCCCTGAATACTCAAAGACAGTCATAATTCAAGCATTATTGAAGGACAAGCAGACTACTTGGAATATCTACAGGTACCTATATGACTCTATTATCCCCAAGAACTGCCAAAACCAAAGATGGACAGAAGCTGCCTAACAGACAGAATCATCCACAGTACCATACAGACACCCTTAAAAGCACTCAACTGGAGCCCAGCAACATGTGGTCTACAAAGAGACGCAGAGTTCTCACAGTCTGCAAGAACAGATGAAGAAGGTAGAGGGACCAAAACTATGAAGAATGAGGATAGTGTAAGGAAAAAACACAGTATTCTGTCACTCTGTACCTTCAGAATAATCCCTGGAAGGCAGACCTTCCTGCAAACCTTACCCTTGGAGAAAAAAAGAAACTTAAAAGTCATTCATATTGAGATTGTTACTTCACAAACTGATGGTGAGCCAAATGACTATTTAAACAGGTTCTAAAATGATCAGGGAACCATCTGTCATAAAATCCTCATTGGCAGGAAAAGATAAAACCATATCCCTAGAACTGTACTAAGTCACCAAAGAACAGAACTCCTTACAACCAGCAGAATGATCATTCATGTAAAAAGGATAAGTATGATGTATGAAAACACAATTAGAGGACCTGAAACTGAGTTTTGGCATGACGCTGCACACATTTAAGAGCATCACACAAAGAAATGAACAATTATCCTGGCGTTATCCTCAAGATAATGTTCTTTCATCTGGTCCTCATTATCAGACAAAAAAAAGAGATCACCCTGTGAAAATGACGGCCTTCCACCATCAGCAGGGCTTTGGTGGATACACATTGGTTAGAATGACAACATCCCAAACACTGAATGGTTTCAACTCATCCTGATCCGGAGATAACAAGACACACCCTGCAAGTTAAAGGTCACAAGATGTTCTGTTTCCTGAACTGTGGCAAGATGGATTATTGCATAATCGGTTTACCAAAATCCAACACAGAATGCTCCCCATTTCATTGATGCATGAGGAATTAGAACCTATAAAATTATTTGCCTATGGATTGCATGAGGGCAAACTTCCACTACTTGTGGCTAGCAAGAGCTACTAGCAACATCACAGAGTGAGATTGTGTGAAGAATCCTTGCAAGACCAGAAGAGGGCAACAGGTTGGGAAGCAGTAAAAAGGTGAACTGAATCAAAAAACAAATATTCAACATGCTATCATGTTGGGAGGGCAGATGGTATGCTTGACATACACATATATAAATAAAATATAATTAAAACTCTCTGTGTTGCAGGTGATATCATCATTTGAAGGCGGAAAGGGATATTGGGGCCAGGATAATAGCACCAATACAGCTAAATATTGAGGAGAAACACAAAATCAGAGGCCTGAAGATACACTTCTGTATATTGCCTAACAAAAAGTGCAGTACATGCAAAGATCTGTTTGTACTGTTGCCATAATTAGACACAGAGAAATGCTTCCAAGCCCCAACTCAGACTGCCACTGCAAAGCCAGTAAACAACTCAGAACTTGTGGTATTGAAGCTGTGTCAGAAAGAAGTGGGGAGATAGATGAATTCCAAACTGGTTCAAGTGAAGAAACAGAAAACATGATTTTGCAGACTTTTACCATCATTTTGCCCAGATAAAGCAGACAAAGAGACTTCCTCAGCACTGAATTATGAAGCTCAGCACCTTGGGTGAGGCTCAACAATAACATAAGGTCTAGAGCTCTTGCATTTGGCGTGGACTTGATGATAGACTTGCATTGCACCAACAGAATGGCCTCTGGCTCAAGAGGCAAGCTTTCATTTGTCGGTCAACTACCTTTCACCCTGCCTTGCAGCACTGAGGCCAGTGCCATATGCTATGACAGCGATGAAGAACATGCAACAGTTGGATGAGATAGGGACCATAAGTATGTGCAAAAACATCCTGATCACTCTGCACTGAAGTTAAAAGTTGAAAATGGGGTCTGCTAGAGGAAGGCATGATCAATGACAAATCAGAAGAGAGGTGGTTTCAGGGAAACTTTCATCTTACTACTAGAAATCGAATCAGATTTCATGCCTTTTAATACGACCTACAGGTACTGGTGCAATCTGAACTAAACTAATCTCCTCAACACCACAAACATCTGCTACAGGATCAGTCAAAGGAGCCTACCCACAGCATGAAACACACGGATGGTCTGGACTATTTTCAGAGAGAGATAACTAGTAACAAAACAATACTGAATGCGGGGAAGAAAAACCACCACAAAACTCATCTAGTTCAAATACAGTTTATGCTTTAAGTAATGTGCAGCAAGGAAGGTAGGTCAAGAACCAAAAAATTGGAAAATATACTGTCAGTACATGTGAATTTCACCAAAGAAAGAATCGCAAAGTATCTAATCAACACATTGATATTATAGATACATATATATATGTGTATATATATATAAAAAGTTTATATATATATAGATATATATATAGATATATAAAAAGTTTTGGGTGTGAGTGAAATACTGTCCAACATATCAAGTAACCAGATGTCTCCAACAAAGAGCTCCAAGACTTCTTCAGTGAATGAAGGCCTGATTACCTGCGGACTTGCATTCCAATTCACTGGTATTGCAAACTAGTATTTATGACCAAGTTAGTAAGGTTATGACTGATAGCAACAAGAATCAGAAAAATATCACTACAGACAGAAGGTTTCTTTATCTGTTGTATTAACTTCAGTTTGGACTGGGATGTGAATATTTTTCATAACCAGAGGTAGAAAACCCCTGAAGATCTTGCCCAAGAATGATTCTTTATAATAATGTTTTATTTATGGCACTGTAAAACACTCATTAATCCCTCATCTTCATTATTTACTATGCAGTACTACAGGGTATCAGATCTACATTCAGTTTTGCAAAGAAAATGCAACGAATTAACCTGACGAGTTCCAAATGTATTATTGTATAAGAAGGAGTACGTGTCCTGCACATGACTCTGAAAAAGTCTTTCACAAAATTATATCTACATAATGAACTCCGCCCAACAGAGAGGCAATCTGAACTGACTCCTTGTTGTGGTTTAACCCCAGACAGCAAATAAGCACCACATAGCCACTTGCTCATGCCCCCGCAGTGGGATGGGGGAGAGAATCGGAAGGGTAAAAATGAGACAGCTTGTTGGTTGAGATATAGACAGTTTAGTAGGTAAAGCAAAAGCTGCATGTGGAAGCAAAGCAAAACAAGGAATTTATTCACTGCTCCGCATTGGCAGGCAGGCATTCAGCCATCTCCAGGAAAACAGGGCTCCATCACGCGTAATGGTTACTTGGGAAGATAAATGCCATCACTCTGAATGTCCCCTCCCCTTTCTTCTTCTTCCTCCAGCTTTATATGCTGAGCATGATGTCATATGGCATGGAATATCCCTGTGGTCATTTGGGGTCAGCTGTCCCACCTGTGTCCCCTCCCAACCTCTTGTGCACCTGGCAGAGCATGGGAACCTGAAAAAGTCCTTGACTAGTGTGAGCACTATTTAGCAACAATTAAAACATCTCCGCATTACCAACACTGTTTCAGCACAAATCCAAAACACAGCCCCGTATAAGCTACTATGAAGAAAATCAACTCTATGCGAGCCAAAACCAGCACACTCCTCTTCTTCCATCAAGCTGAAGTTATAGTGCTAACCAAAGATCCAGTTCTTGAGCCATCCCAACACTATGACAATTATATTAAACTAATGGAGCTGCTCAGTTCTCCAATAAATGAAGATCTGCAGTGAGTAAAGGTTATTTTAGACATGGTAAACTAACCTGTTGTTTTTCACAATAATCACTTCTCACAAAAGCAGAACAAGATTAGTAGAGGTTATTTCTTATTTAAGTCTTAGGATGCAATTCCTCAAATCATTCTATTTTGAAATTTTATTGCGACTTACTCTGACTTCTTTTCACAAGTCTTAGAGGACTCTTCTATTTTTTTCTCTAGTTCCAACACAAGTTCCTCTTTGCTCAAAAGGGTTTGCTGTGTCTGAATCAGTTCTTCTATTACTGTTTTTAACCTGTAATACATAGATTTCAGAAACGCATATTGTGAATACACAAACTGTATATATTTTGGAACATTGTATTTTTTTTCCTGAAGATGAAAAGGAGTATTACTCTTTAAATTACCTTACTCAGTGCTTGGTGATTTTTTCTGGTGGATATATGTTTATATTATATTAACAACACATATTATTACAGATCCCATACTAGCCTCTGTATACATACAAGGTTACAGAACGATTTGCTGCCTGCAGGCTCTCCTATCAAGAAAATTTTTTTCAGAATGTGTAATGAGTTCTGTGAATTAATGCTTTCTTAATATATTGCTAATCTATGAGATGCTTTATGAAAGACAAAAGCCTTCCAGTTCCTGAAGTACACACTAAATGAATACATAGAATCAGTAGTTGAGCTGTGTTCACCTCTAGAAATAACAAAAATATAAACTGACACTTTCTGTTATAAGAGTGATCTGTATATTTTTCTCTACAATTAACTTTCTTAAAGCCACACAATCTTTGGTAATGGTTAATTCAAAGGAAAGATAAAATTTGTACAAGAACACTCAATACTAAGAGAGAAAAGGTTATTGCACATTAAAACCATTACTGACACTTTGCAATTATGCTGGCAAACATTCCAAAACCAAAAAGTCAACAAATGTACAACAACATTTGCACTCTGAACAATGCAGATAAATGGCTCACATAGCGATGACTTCTAAAATACGTATCAAAATATACATGTTGACTTCAAGCAATTGTTAAGCCAGGAGAATAATTTTTTTAAAGTAAATAAATAAATACGTACACCTCATTTCCTTCTTGGCATTCATCTATCCATCTTTAACTATTTTACTCTGACTCCCCTGTATTTTCAAGCCCAATTTCAGTAAAGAACTTATCGAAGTAAGGAGTGGAACAAAGGCAAAAATACATATAGTACTTACCACTGTACAGATCTATAGCCCAAAGCCATTCCAGACTGGGGAGTGGCACAGAAGGTCAACTGAGAGTAATTTACATGGACTCTAAACATCTAGGAGCCACGGTCCATGTCCATATATACCAAACTGAATTATTTGATTCTAAATGTTGAATTAGTTCTCTCTCCTCCTGATATATTTTATACAATGTTGAGTAAACATATTTTTTATTCAGACAGTCCTGGATCTTATCTTGGAAGACTTGAATTACTATTAAAAAGCCATATAGTGAATGATAAAAGTTTATTTCCCAAATGAACAAGCATCTGCAAGTGTTTATTTTGAAATAAGGGAAAGACTTAAAGCATTTTTCTCAAAAGTAATATCCCCACAGCTCCATTTTTAATAAACTTTTTCATTGTTTTTAGGCTATCACAATCCGTATGCTGAACTTCTCAAAAATGGCAATTTGCTTACACTGCCTCTCCAACTTTATATCAAGTAACTTTTTTCTTTTAACACCTTGCTAAAAAAGTAATTACCAATTTTGTAACTGCAGATACTGCTTTTTGCTCAGCTTTCTCAGCAAAAATTTAACCAACGCTATTGGCTTAACAATTGATTTACAGGAAGCAGATGTTACATCTAATGATCAAGCACCAATATTCAAGAAATCAAAACCAAATTAATAAGATTGTTCATCACTGGAAGGTATGAGTGTATAAATGCAGAAACAACATATTAAAATACTTTACCATTTCAAAAATATCAGATTTTATATTGCAGCATCAGACTGAAATAGAAAGTTGAAGTAGTTCTCCCTAAAACTTCTGAGATACCTTAGGATGTTTGTATTTATCTTAGAGAAAACAAATCAAAACAACCATATACACACTAAACTAACTTTCTCCCTTGTAGTCAACCTCTATTTTTTGTTTTAAACAATAATTTTCTTTCAAACTGGCTAGAGCTGACATTGCATCTGCCTTGTATTATCGTAGTTGTGGTTTGTCAAAGGAAGTTTCCTGTGGCCTCATATTTGCCTCCTAGACAAAATCAGTTTACAAAAGGGTTTTTATTACTAACCAGTTAGTCACTATAATCCTTATTAGTTTTAACAACCATACTATCCCAAATTGTCAGGTTTCAATAGCACGAGAACACATAAAATGAGACTAAAAAAAAATCTAGAAAGCAGACATCTTCAAACTAGGTTCTGGCTACCTGGAAAGCTACCTTCCATATTTCTTTAGTCATTAGCACCATTCTGCCTTAAATATCAAAAATAAATGCTTGTTCTTACAGAACTTACATTTCAGAAGATTTTTTTTTAAATTAATTTGGTTATTAATTCATATGCCCATTGATCAACACATTTCATTCTGGTTGCCTCTTCTCAGTTTTTAATGCATGGAACTTCAAAGCATAAACTGTTATATTTTTCAAAATATCTCAATATTAGTCAGTGACAATCATCAACACTTATCAGGAGACACCATACCTCTCTCATTACTTAGAAAGGTTAGCTAGTCAACACTGACCTTTAACTATCTACCTCTGTCAAAACTTTATCCATAAATATAAACTTACCTAAAAATGTAGAAGTAAGCCAGTTTTCTCATCATGTTTCTTTAAAAAATATTTTAAGAAAACCTTTGAACAGTAATGTATGTAAAGCTGTCATTTTTCCCTCACATACTCAATAAAACAACTTATTCAACCAAAAATTATTGATTCTGAATCAATATACATCTTTGAATCTATTAAAAGTCTCTGAAATCCACTATGTATACTGGACTTATTATATTTGGTAGATACCGAAGGTAGTTCTCTGCAGAAACATAATGATGTAGTATTTTGAAGATGCAAGCAAGGCCATGATCGCAATACTAAAGATCAACAGTCAAATTTCTATTGTTTCAGCACATACAAAACGCATTTTTAAAAAGTCATCATCTGTGGATAAAGGATGTAACACACCTACCTTACTTGCAAATTTCTAGTCATACAGAGTAAGTTGATGCAAATAGTACGGGGTTTTTTTTGCTGTAGTGGTTTTAAAGCAAGACTATAACAAAAGGTATCTAAAATGCAGTTAACAAGGTATATATACAAAGGCAGTTAGGGAGAACTAAGCAGTTCTAAAAGGAAGGGTTCTCACCTGCACTAAAAAGCAATTAAAAAAAAGGTCAAAGAGATAAGAATAAACAGTTTTTACAGTGCCAGGAGCTAGTGGAGCATCACAAAAATCTGCACTGCTTAATATTTTCATAGTAAACCCAATAAAAGGACAATTTAAAAAGTGACAAAGAATGCTGACCATACAATGTTATTTGAGGTAGGAGGTACATGAAGAATACAAAAGGATTATTCTGGATCTTACGATACTCAATAACTGGACTGTCATTTAGATTAATTTCAATGCATATTGAAATAAGCAAATATACAGGGGGAAAAACAATCCAAAGCTTTATTTATGCAGTGAATAGCTTTAAGCTGACCATTACCACTCAGAAATGAGATCTTGGAATTATGTTAGATGATTCCATGAAAACACTAGCTTGATACACTGCAGTGGTCAGAAAAATAAAATAATGATTCTCTACAATTTGTTAAAAACAAAGCAAAACAAGAATACAGGAAACCTCATTATGCCTCTCTCTAAACTACGCACCTGGATTACCTGAGCAATTCTGGTCATTCATCTCAAAAACCATACAGCAACCTTGAAAACATTCAAGTAAAGATGATAAGCTTGATAAAGGACACGGGGAAGTTTTGAGAAAGGATAGACTAAAGCTATAGGAGTATGACAGAAGTTTACAATATCATTCGTGGAAAGGAAGAGATTGTTACCATTCTCTTCCACAGCAAGAGCTTAAGGGCCATAAAATGAAACTAAGAAATAGCAGGTTCACATAATATGAAGTTATATTCCTTGACCTAAAATTCTGCAGAGAGCAGATACTTGTACATACTGAAACTGACTGGACAAATTCACCAATAAAAAAACCACCTCTAAGGCTATTATAAACTACACCTAAGGCTATTGTAAACAAATACTGCTTCTGTCTCAAACATTTCTGAGCTGAAAATCACGGCAGGCTGAGAGATTATTCTGAGAAAACAGCATTTAATGATCATCGTGTTCTTGTTCTCCTCCCTAGACTTTTCCTTGTTGGCTAACATAAGAGAGAGGAAAGTTGGTTAGGCCAATCTTTGGTCTGACCTAATACAGTTAAACTTTTTTGCTCAGAGGCCTAGTATATGAACATGAGCCAACAGTGTGCCCTGGCAGCCAAGAGGGCCAACCGTGTCCTGGGGTGCATTAAGCACTGCATTGCTAGCTGGTCAAGGGAGGTGATTGTCCTGCTCTGCTCTGCACTGGTGCGGCCTCACCTCGAGTACTGCGTGCAGTTGTGGGCACCACTGTATATTAAGGATATAAAGCTACTAGAGAGTGTCCAGAGGAGGGCCACGAAGCTGGTGAAGGGTTTAGAAGAGAAACCGTACAAGGAGCGGCTGAAGTCACTTGGTTTGTTCAGCCTGGAGAAGAGGAGACTGCGGGGAGACCTCACTGCAGTCTACAGCTTCCTCACAAGGGGAGGAGGAGGGGGAGGCGCTGATCTCTTCTCTCTGGTGACCAATGATAGGACCCAAGGGAATGGCAAGAAGATGTGCCAGGGGAGGTTTAGGTTGGATATTAGGAGAAGGTTCTTCACCCAGAGGGTGGTGGAGCACTGGAACAGGCTCCCCAGGGAGGCAGTCATGGTACCAAGCCTGACGGTATTCAAGAAGAATTTGGACAAAGCCCTCAGACACATGCTGTGAATTTTGGGGTTGTCCTGTGCAGGGACAGGAGTTGGACTTGATGATCCTTGTGGGTCCCTTTCAACTCAGGACATTCTATGATTCTATGATTCTATAATCTATACCAGAAAGTGAACACCTTGAAGAGAGCAACACTTAAAAGAGCTATTTGATTCCTGTTCCAAAAATAATATCACACCATAAAATTTCTCTCTCAAATTCAGAAAAGAATTTAAAGTGGATGAATATAAGATTTGTAACAGGACACACTGGATATTTTATTGAAAATGTATATATGTAAGCAAATATGCAGACACACATTTATAAACACAAATATGCATATTATCAGAATCATTTACTAGAAAAGCAGCATTTCATCTCTTTCACTTAGACATGCTGATGTCTTATTTCTAAATAATGGGATACAAATGACAAGCCAAACAAGAAGTTATTTCTCTTTTTGAGCTATGGAAGCCAGGATCTTTGAAAAATTGTAATACTTTCTTGAAAAGGGAGATTTAGCGTATATATTTTTCCTGTTACTGTGCTGAAGCATATCTAGTTGTACAACACTTACACAGTTTAAGCAGGAATAATCTCAATTTAGTAATGATGCAGAATATATTATGAACAGAAACATGTTTAAATGAAAGGGAGGATTTTTAATTATCAAGGGATACTTTCATAAGAAAGATGACGCTGCTTCAGGACTAAGGAGGAGTCTGACAAAGAATGATAAAGCTTCATATTAAAAAGGTTATTTCAATACCTTTTAAGGAATAAATTTATGAAAAGTAATCAGATTGCACAGGAAAAAAGAGCGGATGATTAATGACCTTGAAAAGGAATTAATAAAATCAAGCAATTCTGTCATGTTGAGAAAACACAGGGATTAGAATAATCTGCAGAAGACACTGCAATGTATTTACATTTGAAATACCTCACTGGTATTAGGAACTTACTATCATTTTGGTTTTCAGAAAAGCCTACAAGAAATAAGGGTCATAGTCCGATTAAGCAGATGAAAATTTTTTAAAAACTTAAAAAAACCACACCATTGATACCTTGTTTGGATCAGTTTTGCTTTCTAAAGAAAAAAAAACTTCAAATAAGTCAAAGATGGACTGAAATACAGTAGAGACAACAAAAACATCATCAACCAATGGAATTCTGAATTTTCCATTTTAAATTGCAATGATCAATATAAAAAAAAATTAAATATACAATTAATAGTTGCAATCTCACAAGTGACTGCATTGGACCATTTTATGTTAAAAGTTGAGGCTGATACTATAATAAGAACATAATAATCCCAGCAGGAGATTTGTTCCCCAGTTAGAAATGATTAAAGGTGAAGTTGGTAGAAGTAATGAAAAGATTTAACTAGGCAATATATCAAAAAAATACATAGAGAGGTAGTTTATCTCCCTGAATAGCTAAAAGCTTCATGAAATGCAATACAACAGCTGCATCTGTGTTAGTGAGTTAATGTATTTTAAAGGTTGTAATCATGAATAAGAATTTCCTTTGGAAAATGAAAGCAAACACAAGTGAAATAAATATATTCATGAAAATTTTCTGCATGGCAATTTAAATCACTGACTACATCACTGTACTCAGTGGTTTCATCAAAAGATTTCAGTATTTTTCCTAGAGTACTGAATGTGGAAACCCTTTTGGGAAGATGAATCAGTATGTTGCCAAGGAGGATTCATGATGGATTTGGGGCATTGTATAAATTAACTGGCAAGGAAACGAACATACACTGAAAGTGCTGGCAAGTTTTTGGGGGGACGGAGGAGGAATATTTTGTGCAAACAAACAATAAAACCAGCAAGGGAAAGTGGCTACAGTGTGAAAATATTGTTTTTAGAAACCGGAACTTAAAAATGATGATACAGCTATGTGATGATTCAAGTGAGCCTAGATATAATGTGTGACAGTGTTTCCAAAAGATGAAAGGTTTGTGAAGAAAGACTTACGTGACTTGTAAACTTTCTGCTGTTAGATTATTCCACATGATCTCATTAGCTTGAAGGTTTTCATTTTCTTCTAGTAAAGACGTATCAAACTCTATTTCTTGTTCAACAACTTCTGATGACCTAATTTAGTAAAGAAATATTATATATTCAAAATTAACATGTATCTTTGAGTAGATCATAAAGCAAATCATTGTTTTGAATTATTTTAATAACTAGAATATATTTAAAATTACATATGATATAAAAGAAAATGTAGCAATTGGATACATATTCTTTTTTCTTTGAATAAAGAACATAGTCTTAACATCATACCAGATAATAAAATGGCATACAATTCTTTCAATCAGGATCACAGCATGTCCCCAGGTTCTCAAGGGGTATCAATGTGAATGGGTCCACTCTTAGCTGATCCTGCTATAAACCTGTACGTGACAATTATCAATTTGCACATAATGACAAAAAAGGTAATGCAAGAAGTCTTAGGACTATTTCTGCATATACTACTACAGAGTAACAGTTCAATAAACGGCAGATACAGTTTATTTTTAAAGGAATAGACTTTCTTGCATTATATGCATCCTCTATAGTCTCAGGCACTACTTGACCTTAAATAACTGCAGAGTACACAGAGGTACCTAGAGTTCGCTTTAAACTAGTATTTGGAAAATAAGAGGAGTAAATTAGAGAAACTTAGTTTAGCCCAGAATACAAACTGCATCCAAATACACAGTAAATTAGCTCACACTGAATCTGGACTGTCATATATAGTCTGCTGTCAGTACCAAAGTTATAGCTCTTCATATGTAATAACAGTAACTGGAATTTTGTTTTTCTAGAGCCAGCCAAAGAGATGGATGGTTAAAGAAACAGGTTAAAAACCTGACATTCAGCCAGCGTTCTGTACATGCAAGTAGAACAATTTTCAAACTAGGATAAAGCTTTACAAGTAACAATGTTAAAGGAACCAAACAGAAACAAATTCAATTCTGATCACTTAAGCAGTTTTGCAGTTTAATGCAGAGTTTTCTCAAGACGACACATGAACATGCACACCAAGACAAAAATGTATACCTGTGAGTATCTATGAAGTCATTATACTCAGAGTTAGGGTCTATCTGTTCAACCGAGGTCTGGATCTCTTTATGGACATTCACAATCTCTTCTGTTACAAGACTGGTGATCTGGCTATACTCATCCAAGATTCCTTTTCTAGAGAAGAAAAAAAATTCTAGTGTATAACATGGCACTGAAGGTATAGATGATACTGAAGATGCTTCAAACTTTCAATCTGCTGTTTCTACAAACTCTTGTTGCAACTGGCTAAAAAGGGAAAAAATAAGACAATACATTACTCAAAGAAATAACAGATCAGCTGTGGCCTTTTCTTTACAGACTGGCTATTAGTGAGAAGTCTCTAAGACCATGCTGCTTGTATTGATTTCAGTACACCTACATACAGGGCAGCTAAACTAAAAACTGTAGAAATTACAAGGAAAAGGAATATATACAGCTCATTGATGATACTCTTCTTCACAAAGGACTTATCATGCTTGTTATAACCTACACTAAAGCTTTTCATGTTCTGACTGACAAAAATATATTCTGGCATAAGGCAAAACAAGCCACAAAATAGTGTGCATTTCCTTTAAAAACTGGTTTTCTTTATCGTTTTAACTATCTTCTTTCATATATTTATTTTATGATTTGGTCATTCTGATAAAAATAAGCATAAATCACAAGTTAGTGTATATTTAGAAGAAGAAACAAAATCAAGCAAGAAGTTCCTGTAAGAAAGTACAAGCCACCCAGCCTTGTCTTTACCTGCTTCTGAGTGCGAAAAACCAGGTGAACAGGGAATGGTAAAAGAACAGGTGATATTGTGCCACTACTCTTAATAGCATCCAATGACACTTCCTCAGAACACCCTCCAATTCACTTTAACTTTTAGCTTTCCATAAACGAACCTTTATAATAATTTCCTATTTCATTTTTATCCTTGACAAACTTGCTAGCTTGCCAGGCTCTGAAGCATGGTGAGCTTTCTTAAAGTACTGATGAGTTTTGGCCAGCCAGAGGAACATGCAGAGAAAAAAGTACCAGTAGATTCTTCCTAGATAAGGTGTCAAGTTACATTTACTCTATAAAAAAAGATATCTAACAGGATTTTTTCAATACTTTTTCTGAAGAGAAAACAGACAAGAGAAGGCATTAAATCCTGCCTTGCCTGTAAACAACATGCGTGAAAAGGTTCCAGAAAACAGTTCAAAGAGTGTGACGAAAACATAGGTGAATATCAGCTACAGTAATGCCATATTGAAGAGAAAGGGAATCTATGTCAATTACAAAAAAAAAAAAAAAAATCATTAGAAATGTTAATCTGCACTTCTTCAAGTTTACCAAAGTAATTCATCTGCAAAATCAGGATTATTAAGGAAGTATGTTTCACACAGATGGCCACACCAACCTCTGCACCTGAAATCACCACCTCTTTTTGTACACCAAAAATACTAGAAAGGAGTAATTTTCCAATACATTCAGATCTCACACAAAATGTCTATGTAGTGACAAAAATACTTTTTTACAGGTTTTTACTGCAGACATAGCAAAGGTGAGCAGGTTCAATATGTTCTAGTTCCATCATAAAACTCTTTAGTGAACTATCATATCTCACAGTTCTGAAAAATCACCTTAGTTACAGAACACACATTTAACTGTAGCCTTTTGCTGTAATTTTACATAGAAAATCAAGATTAAAAGGACTGTACAGAGGCTGCTACAAAGGTCTATTTCATTTCAATACCTGCACAAGAGTCAAAGGAATTAACATGATACTGCACAGGGCAGTTTACAGTGTCTGCACCACGTAAGCATGTAAAGTGTGAAATCCCCAACTCTCCCTCACTTTCTGTGTGCTGAAGTCAAGATGAATGTGACTTCAGAGAAGGCAAGAAAATGAGTTAGAGTGCCTCACATCTAAATGAACAATACCTACCAAAAAAAGTAACTGCCCTTTCTTTTAGGCTAAGTGATTTAAATAACACCCCAGAAAAAGACCTATAGAACAGAGTCCTAAGCAACTCCCATTCTTCAGGAAAAACAAAGAGGCAGCAGGGTGGTTACAAACCAGAAAAGAGGGCTTAAAGTTCTCATTGTCTGTTCTCCAAGATCATCAGTTTGCATCTTCTGTAATGATGAAAAAATGATCTTTCAGGAAAAAGGTAATTGTATTTTTAAGGTTGGATTCCTTAGAGTGAGATCAGGTTTATACGATCCTGTTACTTCTCCCACATGTACGATTAACCATGCATCTGCCTGGCCCTTCTCCACAATGGCTTTCAAGACAGTTGGCCAGTTTAAACCAAATTTGTTGCTGGTGGAATTTCATAAAATAAGACTACCAGAGAGGCAACAAACTTGCTGTAGTATACCCACTGATGGACAAAGCATGAGCTCAGCTATAAACACTGCAGTTCATCTGTAAGGTTTTAAAGTTTTATAAGAAGATGGTGTCTTGCTAGAATGTTTAAGTAACCACTCAAAACTACTGTCTGCATTATTTGGATGGACTTCTCTATGCACAGGTATTGTCAACAGAAAGATTAAAAACATCTTTTTTTCGTTATCCCTTGATATACAATTAAGTAATCACAGTATATAATTTTCAAATAATCCTATGAATTAATTAGAATACTACACATATAAAATTCCATGAGTTAAAAATATATAAGAATACATCTTACAGGGCTTTAATCATTTCTTCTTGCATCTTCTGTAGTGAATCAAGTAACAGAGGAAGTGTAGTATCATAATACTGGTGCTGATGTAACTGTGCTCCTTTCAGTGCCAACACATACTGATTATGCAACATATGAAGCTTCATAGTGGCTTTATCACACCGATCTTTGGCTTTCTCTGTCTCCTTTCCTAAGAGAAAACAAAACAGAAGAATGCACGTGGTGATTTAAAAGTATACGAAAGTGTAGATGACATAATTCTAGTGGATTTACAATAAGTTTGCATCTGACAGCAGTGTACCAATATAATGGGATGGTATAAAATCCCATTTTCGCATCTTCCTTGAGAACTAAATTCCTTCTCTGTATACATTACTTCTCAGCAGAACACCTCAACTAATTTCAGAATAAATCGAAGTATCATACACACTCATTTTCTAAATACTGCAGGCTATAGTGTCAACCTGGTTGTCTGCAGACCAAGACATATACACTATAAGGTCTTTCGGGAGAATGAGAGGCACATGAACATGGGAAAATAACGGAAGGTGACTGAAGAGGGTTTGGAGGGGAAGAGGTCAAGTAGTAGTTACAGTATAGGGACTGGATGAAAGAGGAGAGGACGAGGCAGCTGGAAGTCAGAGCTGGAAGCATGAAATTTTGCTTGTCCTGGCCCATCCCCTTGGGAGATACACTGGCCAGAGAGGCAGAAAGAGGGAGACAAGGTGGTAGCAGAGGAAGAAATGCTGGATTATTTCTGGGGTTTATTGTATGTTTGGCCACTCTACACAGGCATGCCCTAGATTACATAATCCAAAATGATCTCCGTGTGTCATAGTTTAAGAGTTTAAAACTTACAACTCGCCCATGCACATCTTTAAAATACATCCCCTATCAGCTTTCAGCTTACCAAAAATCAGCATATGTCAAGTTATACCATGTACCACCAGTACAGGCTTCTGACCTATGAACAACAACAAACAGCCTTCAACAGCTAAACTAAACTGAAAATTTACCCTAAAAATTATCACAACCACATAACTAGAGATTTATCAATACTCCGTCTCTTTCAGAAACTTCATTAATGGCTACATTATCCCATTTTCCCATCTGCCTTGAGGACTAAATTACTTTGCTATACACTATTCGGCAGCAGAACACCTTAACCAATTGCAAAATAAATCAAATGATCATATACACTCAACTTTTAAATACAGGCTTTGGACCTATAATTAATACAAGAAACACAGCTACAGTATTATTTCCATATTGTAATTTATTTTTTAAAGCAGCAAAATGCAGTGAGGCAGAGTACTCAGTTGTTCTACATGTCAATTAGCACAGAGGAAAACATCCAATTTTCTTTATCTGTATAATGAATTTCATAAATAGATCTCATTATAATTCTACTGCCATCAGTTGTTGACAAAACTGTTTCATGTTTATAGAAACTGACTGTGTATACAATATGTCATGCCATAAACAGTATTATGAAGCTTGAAAATTCAATTATGAAAGTTTGACATTTCCAAAGAAAAGGCTGGCATTCTTTTTAAAACACTCTAGAGAGTCAAGTATTTAAATTTCTAATAAAAACTCTCTTAAGATTTTGCTACATACAGTACAAAGAGCCATCAAGAAAAAATGTTTTAGGGTATTTTCTGTTAAAAAGGCAGATTTGCTATTCCAAAGTTCTTACAATTTTAAGTATTAGTCTCTCATAGCCTCATATTCACTTAGAATGGAAGAACAGAAACTGGATAGGACAACCAACTGAGACCAACTGAGACAAATTTCAGCTCATAATGTTCACTTCCTCTTTTTTTAAATAAGTGTCAATGTACAGTGCAAATGCCTCAAAGAAACTTGTCTTTCATAAAATAAATATTGCAAATACAGAAAATTTTCATACATATTTTGGATTAAAAAGAAATAATCATACTGAGGAGCTCAGGTTTTTACCCCCTTACAACTTTTTCTGGTTGGTCAAAAATTATAAGTCAAAGCTCGTATTCCCTTGTATGTTCACTACATTTAGTTATCACTGATTTCAATAAAATGTAACACTTTTGAGGTCTTCAAATTTGCATTGTAGATTTTGATGTCTTATTCAAACAGCAAAATATAAAGCACCCACTAATTTGCATAGGACCTGGATCCACCTCCTGAAGGTTACCTGTAGTGTGACATCTAAGACTCAAGTCAAGACTTGGTACAACTTTAGCTGTTCGTATTTCAAATCCAGCTTCATGATAGCATAGGTTAAACTAATGACTGAGGGTTATATCTACTGTTGTTGTTCTGCAACAGAAAATTCCAGTTAAGCTGCTTTAGTTACAGCTATTCTGCTAAATCTTATGGGCAACTAAATGGCCAAAAGACAAAATTATTTTCTTAAAGCTCTATTCTTTTCAAAGAGAAACAGCATACAGTAAAAATCTCAGGTTTGACTAACATGAAATACAAAGCTTTCCCCTCAAAATCAAAAGCTCAAACAGAAACATTTTGGGTTGTTTAACTACAGAGATATCACAGGAATTCCAAAACCAAATGCCGTAAGAAGTTATTCCTTTATGTCTACATTGTAGATCAGCTGCCAGCAAAAAAGCTCAACACTATGCTTCAATAGATACACGTTACCATAAACCCCGACCTTCTGTTTCATTGCAAATGTAACAAATCAGCCTTTCAGCTTGGACCAAACCCTATACCAATGATATCCTGCTCTACAGAAAGATTTTATTTTTTCGTCTCAGTGTTGCTTTCCAACAATGGTAAGAAAAACTGTCTAGAAGACCTCCTGGAAGTATCAGTTACTAATCTATTTGTTCTTAAGTTTGCTTTTTTTTTTATTTGATTTGTTTCTTTGGGACCTTTGAGGACAGGAAATGAGAAAAAAAAATTTAAAGAATTAAAACTTGAGAAGACACAGAAAGCTAAAAACTTGTCAAAGTCTAACCATGTATTCATACTTGAGATGCTCTCTCAAATTTTTGCATCTTTAAGTGTTTTCTCTTAAAAGACAATAAATATCATAATTGCTTTTTGAGGAGGCATAACTGAAATACCAAATAGTTTGTGAAAACAACATTAATCTGTCAGAGTTAGGCACATATTGGAATGTCTACAATTAGAAAGGATTTCTTGTCCAGTTTTCATAAATCTCAGAAAAAGTCTGTCTAGAGTCCAATGTTATGGTATTTCAAGAAGGACTGCCCCTTGCCTCCGCACTCTTTGGAACTTTAGTGATACTAATAGGTATGACCTTCAGCCATTCAGAAGCAATGACAAGGTGTTCACAAAAGAGGCAATGGAGATCATTGTAAAGGCTTAGCTCACAATTGATCAATGAACTTTCTGGATTTATAGCTCCTGGCATTAAAACATGACCTTTGGCTTCAGTGCACAGTGAATGCTGTCCCATGAAGAAACACTAATGAATATAATGTCCACTGACAAAGGACACTATCATTTTATTACACAAGTCCAGTTTTTGACAATGAATTTAATTTAGTTTCAAAAGCAGGCACAGACACACCTAACATGACAACAGAGAGTTATATACCCCCAACTGAAACACAGTGAGAAGCCGTAAATATGCTAGAACTGTGGAAACAGAAAAGCAGCAGAATTACAGGACAAACAAAATGAAAATTAGAAGGGCGATCTGAAGATCAACACAAGTAAAAGGGGGAAGAAAATCTTTATACATAAAGAAAACTATGACTAACAATCCCAGAGAAACTTGGAGGACAAGAACGTATGTCAAGAATTCACATAACTGCCTCTGTAGATCACGAAGCACAAAAAGCAAATCCACTCAAGTTTCTGGGTATGGGTAAATACAGGGGCAAAGAGCAGAGGCAATGTCATAATAAATGCGGGCACCAATGATACTGCTGGGGAAACCCCGGCAGTATCAAAAGTGACTACAGACCTCTGGAGGCAGCCGTCAAGAACATGGGGGCCCAGGTGGTGTCCTCCTCAATCCTGCCAGTGAGGGGTAAGGGTGCAAGGAGGGCACTGACCATACAGGTCCATAAGTAGCTGCGGAGCTGGTGTTGGCAACAGAGTTTTGGGTTCCACAACCACTGAACCCTGTCTGCAGATCGCTGTCTGCTTGGGAGACAGGAATTACCTTACTAAGTAGGGTAAAGCTATTTTTGCCAATAGGATGGCTGAGGTCATTAGAAGGGAATTAAACTGGGAATGACAGGGGAGAGAGAGGGTGACCCGCAGTCCTGAGGGACCAATGGACAAAACTGTTCAGCAAAGGGCATGGGGTGGTGTGATGGGAAGCAAACACAAAGTCAAATGGGCGTTGGGAAGAGTCACCTCCAGCACCTGCATGTGGGCAAGGAGGTTCCTACAAGGCACCACTGTGGAAAAATCCCCCCAAATCCTCTCCAGGAATTCAACATGCTGGGTACCATGCTTAAGTGCTTGTATATTACGACATGCACCATGGGGAATAAACATGGTGCGTTAGAGATCTGTGTGTAGTTCCAGGGCTGTAATCTTGTCAGAATTATGGAGGCATGGTGGGATGGCTCCCATGACTGCAGTGTTGCAGTCGAGAGATACAGGCTCTTGGGGAAAGACAGGCCAGGAGGACAAGGAGAGGGACTTGCCCTTTATGTGAGAAAGCAGCTGGAGTGCATGGAGCTGTGCCTGGGGCTGGGCAAGGAGCCAACAGGGAGCTTACAGGTTAGGATTAAAGAGAGTACAGGCAAGGTCCCAGGAAAAGCCAAGAAGCTTGACTTCAGAGTTGTTCTAATTTTCTGTATCATAACCTCACCGGAGTATCACAGCATTTCATTTCAGAAAACTTTAAAATGGAAAAAAAAGAGGGGAGCATCAGGGCTTTGCCTGTTTTTTGTTGTTTTTTTTTTTTAAAGGAAGCAACAATCTTTCTCTGAGAAAATATGTAAATCTTCAGTGTATAGTAATGTTTCAGAGAGAAAAAAATTTCTTCCCTAGTTTGCTTTAGAATCTTTTACTTTTATAACTACCACCACTACAGTATAAAGCTGTCAATGCATATAGTGATCTATTAGACATTTCCCAATGTTTATGATAGTAGTTTTTCAAATAATTTCTCAGAACTACATTTATCTTTTCATCTACATATTTTTCATCATTTTCAATAACAGAGGTAATTTCCGAATATTTTGCTGTCTCCACATATAGTCCCGTATAGTCACTTCCTTATTTATTTCAACTCTGGAGACATACATTTTCACAGAGCATTATTTCATTGTGCCTGGAAAATAATATTCCTTTATATTATTTGTTTGCATTATTCTACTGAACACATTCTTTACACTCATGAATGAGATGACCAAAGCTTTCAAATAGGTCTTCTTTTAACAACATTTTTTTTAAAGCAATAAAATATTTTTACATTAAAGAATCCTAAAGCTTCTCTTAAATCTGCTTCCACAGACTAACAAATGGAGGGAATACTAGTGGGATCCCTGCATGATCTTTCTCTTAAGTGAATTTGGTGAGGACTAAGCACTTCTTAAATAAAAGCAAATAATTTTAAAACCTAAATATGACAGAATAAAAGACTACCATTACAGTGATATATCAAGCCAATGCAACTATGTGTATTCAGGGTAATTGATTCCCAATACTGAAGAATATGTTACACAATTTACAGTGAATTCCTGAGAAAAATTTATTGCTCCTGCTTTTGGAGGCTACTCTCTAAATTCTCCATTTCTTTTATTAAGCATTTTCTCAGTTTGTTCAGTTTTTCCAGTCTTCGTCACTGAATAGGAAAGACACAGCTTGTAGAACTCACTGTATAACTGATTATTCTATATTACCTGTTTAACTCATTTTGGGACCTTCCTAACCTATGTTATCTGCTTACACTCAGTATTTCATATAATGCTAGGTACATCTAAATACCATAGGTGATTATGAAAATTATTTCCTCATACAATAGCTCTTACTGATCCCAAGAAAAACACCAGTAACATGACTTTTGCCCAGCGGCATGACTTTTAAAGCATTCTGTTTCCCACGCTGAGCCTGACTTTACTTCCCTACCACTAGACTAGACTGGAATATTTCAGTTGGAAGGGACCTACAATGATGATCTGGTCCAACTCCCTGACCACTTCAGAGCTGACCAAAAGCTAAAGAATGTTATGAAGGGCATTGTCCAAATGCCTCTTAAACACTGACAGGCTTGGGGCATCAACCACCTCTCTCGGATGCCAGGTCCAGTGTCTGACCACCCTCTCGGTAAGGAAATGCTTCCTGATGTCCAGTCTGAACCTTCCCTGGTGCAGCTTTGAGCCATTCCCATGTGTCCTCACAATGGATCCCAGGGAGACAAGATCAGCACCTCCCGCTCCACTTCCCCTCCTCCGGAAGCTGTTGAGAGCAATGAGGTCGCCCCTCAGCCTCCTTTTCTCCAAACTAGACAAGCCCTGTGTCCTCAGCCACTCCTCACAGGACATGCCTTCCAGCCCTTCCACCAGCTTTGTTGCTCTCCTCTGGACGCACTCAGGTGCCTTCACATCCTTCTTAAATACTGGGGCCCAGAACTGCACACAACGCTCAAGGTAAGGCCGCGCCAATGCTGAATACAGCAGGATAACCACCTCTTTTGACCGGTTGGCTGTGGCTGTGTTTGATGCTCCCCAGGATGCGGTTTGCCCTCTTGGCTGCCAGGGCACACTGCTGACTTGTGTTGAGCCTGCTGCCAACCAGCACCCCAGATCCCTTTCTGCAGGGTGGCTCTCCAGCCACTCCTCTCCCAATTTATACTTGTGCCCAGAAGTCAGGAGACTTCAAAAATAATTTATACTGTTCTACAATACTTTTTATGCAAATTGTTGCAACTAAACTAGGATGGCTATCACTGTTAGTTCTGCCTCAGGAAGCAAACTTGGAAATTAGTGAGTGACCAGCCTTATCATCACTCTCCAAATAAAGAGATACAAATGCAGTGCTCTTAATTAACATCGGCTTCACAAGACAAAAATCACAAAGAGAGACAGAAGATAGGATCTTGGCTTTTAATCTCTAAGGTCTTTTTTCCCTTTATGTCTTGCAAGAGGCTTACATGAATGTGCTTCTTCAACAAATAAAATCACCCACTCCCTCCTCCACTCAACTCATTTCTGAGAAGAGGATAAGAAGTTTTTTCCCAAACATTATTTAACAAAGTAATGACTGCAAATAACAAAATAGTTTTCCAATGGGAAAAAAAATATTTGTATATACTTACAGATTTCAAATTCACAGAATACCAAACCTAAACTTCTGAGTTAAGAATTAGTTCAATAAAGTCATCTGCTTAATGTTAAGATAAACAAATAACATAGTATAGAAATAGCAGAAATTAAAGTGCAATATTTTGAACTGCTGTCAGATGTTTGAACTAATATGCACTACCAGTAAATTCTCTCAGTCCTATGAGTGCTGGTCTGTGAGGACTGAGGAGGGCCCAGCCTGAGGCTGCATGTTCATGTTGAGTAGAAACAATATGCCCAAGCTGGTCCCACACTCCACAAGAAGCCACCAAGATCTCTTGGCTCTGCACTCCCCCAGGTTTCCTGTTCTAGAAGCTTTATTTTACACACAAGAAACAACTCTAGCCCTTGCAAGCAGTGGTAGTGTCTATGAGTTGAAATGCTTACAATAGGGTATTAATTTGAAATCCATCCAGGCTGCTGACATCTGTGAATAAGACAGACCAGTTCGGCCAGTGTTAATTGTTTTGTCTTAACAATGTGAGTGATTCAGTCAAAAATAAACTCAAAAAATACCGTACTAGGAGTTTCCTTGATCTCAGCAACAACTAAAGGCAACATATGCCACCAGGAAATATAGTAGTATAATCACAATTTTACAGGCATCTCAGAATGAATGCACCAGCCACCTAATAAAAGTATTTTCTGGCCACTCAGCTATTACAAAGAGTAGTAGGACAATAATTTGATTTAATGAAAGCATTTTCAACAGCTTCCATATTTATCATAGTTATAGCTTATCCTGTCATGCAACTTCAGTATGTACCACAGAAGTCACATCAATTCTGAAGTATTAAATCACAAGAATTGCAAGGATCGGAAAACATTCTTCCAGCAGATGCAATGTTGTATTATGTGCTAGGTGTACTGTTAATATTTCTAGTCTCCTCTAAATCACAACGTTGTCAGGGAACACGAGCCAACCTAGGGAAATCTGGTACAATATTTTTTATGCTGCTGTAGCAGCATAAAATGAAATTATGAAATTAAATACTTAAAATCAATATATTTTTTCTTTACTATTTACTTCAGATGCATTCTGTCACATAAGAATGTTGCAACATAGTTTCTACATTCAATCAGTAATTAACTGGTAACAAGAATACAATAAACACCTCTAACGGATGTATTTACATGAAAACTGTAAATTTTGCTAAAGATTATTACGTATTAGAATCCAGTGTGAATCTCCAAAGCTACACTGGCTCTATTCCAACTTGTAATATTAACTAAGAGCAACTATTTTACATTTAAACATCTAACATCAAAATTAGCTACAAAAATAGATGCTAAATTGTTAAGAATTAACGCTTTTCAAATTTTTTTTTAAAAAGTAAGAAAAAGAGCCATTTTTTGTTTATGATTTCATGTACTCATCATTTCCTTATTTAAGCTTTTTTTAATATAGCAATAAGTAGTGTTTAATCAAAAAAATCAAGGATGAAAACATTAGAAACCCCCACAGACACACTCTGAACTCCACTTAATAAAGATGCACAATTCTGCAGAAACAAAAACAATTTTGGAAATAGCAAACTTAAGTGGAAGCAGTTACTGATCCAATCAAATGAGATTCAAACAGTAATGAGATATCACACTCGATATCTACAACTGTTCTACAGTTTCCATTTTGTATTCTTTACCCATTATTTCTGAAACTTTTTTAGGAGCTTTGTGACTTCTTTAGCCAAATAATGTCTTTATCATTTGGCATAAATTTTGTTTTGAAGTGTTTTCCTGCAGCAGCAACATCAGCATGCCACACTCTATTTACCTTGTCACTCAGTATCACTAAAGTCAGCACAGCATTGGAGGCTCAGAGTTGTAAACAATTTGTGAGTGTCATTTTGGACCACTGTTCTAAGAAATTTCCACCATATTTTATCAATATCACACATTAAAAAGATTTCAGAGGGCTGTCAATTTCATTATGGAAAAACAGTCTAACAAGTTTTCATCTTATATTTTGGTCCAATGACCCCAGCATGCCCTAATGCCCCAATTCTGCAAAGGAACATGCTGCGCATTCTCAATATATACTTTTTTTTTTTTTTTTAAGTAAACAAAGCTTTCCCATCCAGAAGAGACTATTGGAATCAATCTGTCCATAGTCCCCGTTGCTGAAGTATGCCTCATTAGAGATGCACTGGACTAGTTCAGCTTGCTGACTTTATCCCCTCTCAGCTTGCTTTCTCTCACCATACATTAAAAAAACATAAGAATTAAGGACTGAAAAAAAGCAAAAAGCTACCAACTGAGTAACACCAACCAGACTGCCTGAAACCCAGGGTCTCCATGCCCAAGAACAACAAACCAGGCTGCATTTGTGATTCCCATGGTAATCACCGCTCCAGAAAGTAGCAGCAATGCATGACTAAATGGGGTAAAGCTAGAACAAACAAGATAAATCAGTCAATTCTGACTGAAACAGCATGCAGACACCAGTGGCCACAACAGGGCAGTGCAATCCAGTGTAAGGACCAAGTGGCATCCAAGAGGCTCAGTGGTATGCTCTCTGCAACACAACTGTCCCACTGCTTCCCTGATGTCCACCCAGAAGCAGTGCTAGCAGAGGGTTCCCCAGAACAGCCCCTGAGCCAGCATCTCAGACACTTTCATCTTTCTCCAGATCTGGAGAGCACAAAGCCTTCCATAATGAAGCTCCTGCATTCTTCAGAAAGCAGTTCCCCTTTCCTCACTATGAAACTACCCAAAAATTCCCACCAGCTGCCTTCCATTGCCCTAACACAAACAAACCTGTAACTAACCAGTATTGTTATTCAGTCCTTAACCCTTATTCTTATTAATCTTTCCAGTGTTAATCTTTCCTCTTAGTGTTTTCAGCAAAAAGTGAAAACAGCCGAAACTCTACACAAGAGCATCAACATGTTGATTCAAAGTGACTGTCCTGTTAGCTGGTGGAAAGTACGACATCCAGTAATTCAAGTTTACCTGAGAATACTTCGTGACTGCAGAAAAAACATAAAAACAACTACTACTGCAGAAGATCACTTTCCACTGTTTATAACATTTCCAGGCTTTACCTTTTTCAGTTAATATCCTTTACTGTGTGTGTTTAGCCCAGAATTTAACATCACTTTTAACAACTCAACCAGAAAATAAGGAAACAATTCTCCTCCCAAACTAGAGAACCACTTGTACCTCTTTCATTAGCAGCTCTGGTAAACATACTCTCTCACTAGAAGATGGCTTTGCTATTCCAAAACAAAACAAAACAAAAGAAAAGCCACTAAATTTCAAAATCACTACATGTGCAAAACAGAGAAACTTCCAAGTCACTCCTTTGTGTGCCTTGCATTCTTTTCATGTTGACTGGCTTGTACAGGTACACAAATTTACTGGTAATTCAGCATGCACAAGCCAAGGGCAAAGACAAAATCGTATGTCCTAAGGAGCAGTTGTCCCCTTCAGCTCCAGAAAGGCAGGGCCAGACACTGTGATGGAAACTTGGTTTGCCAGAGCAACAGAGTCTTTTGAGAATAGCATTTTACAGACGTGGACTTGGTCTGGTTCTTTTAACACACTTCTTGCAAGAGCTGCAATGATTTTCATTTTTTTGTTCAACAAAACATTTTTCAGCTTATTTCCAATACCTGGTTATGCCCTCCCACTGTTCCTTCACTTGTTTTCAATAATTCTTGACATCCTGAAAAACTGAACCAGTTTGTGTATTAACAAAAGTCATATTTCCTGATAGCACAAAATTTGAATAAGCACTAGTTACTGAACTAAAGCCCGGAATTATGAAGTGTTAAAATTTTAAGACTTCCTAACTCGTTCACTTCACAAACCAGTTTGACAACTTGGGGACTCAGAAACCCTATGAAAATACCATGGCTTAAAAAAATTCAAACAGTTCAGCTGACTTGCAGTTGATATACAACTGTAGTAGTTCACCAACCACACAAATATTTGTAAACAAGAACATGGCCTGAGGTGCAACAGGGGAGAAGCAATTCTGCAATTTTTGGGAGAAAAACCTGCAACATTTTTCTGGAGACCAGTGTTTGTTAAAACAGATTTACACTAAGATGTTAGGGAAAGTGAAATTAAGTACTAATTGTACTAATTATAATAAGAAAAATACTAAACGGAAGCCTGAAAGAGAAGGTCAAGGAAAACCACAGGAAAAGTGTCTTAAAAACAGCTTGTGTTTGTTGCCTATCTAAAGAAATATTAATTCAGTTAATCAGAACCACATCAAAATATCACAGCTGCTGACAGCCAAAACACTCTTTGATGTCAATGGGAACGTTTGATGCTGCAGGAAGGGAGAATGATCAGAGCTATAACAGGAAGACAGGATAAAAAGAACATACTAAGATCACAGCAGCCTATTATATTCTCCATGTCACATATTATATGTTCCCATGTTTAGTAGTTACTTGGAGAAAAAACAAGTAACCAAGTTAAAGTTATATGTAGAAAACAGCTTAGGGAACTGGACAAAATTAATTGAGTATGTATTTACATTTTTAAGTGAATAAGAACATCAGTAAAAGAAAAAAAAAAGCTGAAGCTAAACAGTGCTAAGCATAACTTCTCTTATCCCATGCTGGTTTGTTGTTACGTTCACCTATTGGCTACCGCTCCAAACTTCAGACAAATTTGGGAAGAAACAATCTTTCTCTCAGAACTGATAGCAACTATATTGTACTGTAAATTACAGTGTAACAGAACCAAGGACAATAACTGCCATTTTAGGCAGTCATACAAAAACTTGAAGATAGATTTTGGAATTTATATATTTATATATACAGCCTTCCAATTAATTTTCTCTAAAGAAAGAAAAGAATCTTAGAAAGGCATGTAAGAACAATTATTAACAAGGTATTTCGATACATCACAGAACAAAGGCTCTCCTTTACCTAATCATTAGCACAATTCAACAGGAATCAAAATCCATGCAGTTTGGACACATCGTTCCTCAAAATCTTTACAATATCTCAGTGTGCAAATGAATTCTTTTCCTCTTTTGCTTAAGGTTGACAAAGGTCCAATCCATTATACTAACTGTCAAGAACTGATGCTGATGCCACTGCAGCAACCATAACAGGTCACAGGGTGCAGGTAGGCTGCAGCTACAATGTAGATGAGATGGAGTTGCAACCCACTTACCACTATTGACAGTTCATTTGAGCAATTTTACATTTCAAATACATCCACTGAAGGAATAATAGAAGAACTTAAAAGGATTACCATTTATATTAAAAGAAGGGCTATCCTTTATTTTATGATTTTTAAAAAGAGTACCACCAAGTACACATGATGACAATTAGACTGTCTTACTTAAGATACTAAATGAGCTTTTATATTGTAATCGAATTGCTCAAAGTAAAAATATTACCCTGTCTAACTATAAGAGTTTTAGCAGATTTGAAAGAGGCACTAATAAATAGATGGAATTAACACAAGTCAGTCATACCTTTAGCCACAGCTTCTTTATACTTTTCTTTGGCAGAATTTACTTCTTTTATTAGTTGTCTATAGCTAGATTTTAGTTTCTCTAGTTCTGTCTTTGTGACCTTTAAGAAAACAGAAATATAAAAAGTATTAAAAATACTTATCCCCAACATATAGAAAAACCTCATAGCATTAGTGAAAGAGAATTAACAGGATTTATTTTGCAAAATAAGGATGTTACCACTTTCCATTGGCTCAAGATAATCTTAATAGGATATTACATGGTGTAACAAAATTAAAAACAATAAATGCATGAAATGAAATAAGAGGCCTGAAACAGAGATCTCCATCCACATCAGTATAATGAAAAATATGTTTAGGAAATCCAGCTTATCATAAACACTATTCCATTTCAATGACAAGGAAAAAAAAAGCACCAAAAAGATGCTTAATAAATCATACTAGATGAAAAAGTTCTATGCATTGGAAGGAAATGTTTTAGCATCTAAAAAAAAAGCAAGATAGAAGAACTTTTAGATATTACAGTTCATACAAACGGCTTAGAAACAGCAACTGTGCATGAACCAATCTATCTGTTGTAAGACTTAAATCCCTACAAAGGAAAAGAAACCAAACTAAACAAAAACCAACAACAACAAAAAACACAAACAAACAAATTACAGTGGAACATAGCACTGAATAATCTTTTTGTAGTGGAAGCAGCTCCACTGAACATGACATTTTTGGTCAAAAAATTAAAATAAAGTCGTCTCTTCTATCCTCAACTTTCATTCACTGTTTGACAAAATTAGTGCACTGTTCAGAAATAATCACAAATCATGAACTTGCAATCAAAGCCAATAACAAACCAGCCACTACAATACCAAAAAGGTGGCATACATAGTAAGGAAAAGCAAAAACTATGAGAAAAAGAAAAATACACTCACAACGCAAAATTGTGGAAGAGGAACAATATAATGGAAGTGCTCCCTGCACTGAACGTGCAGAAAAAGAAGTCCATTCTACAGAAAAACTGTTCCTCTTGCGGCTGGCGTGAAGAAGACTGGAGTTCACAATTCTCCCTTTTCTCATGAGGTGAGGCCCAGATACCCCTACTTTCACCCTCAAGAACATCTGGAATCTTAACGGAATTCCTCAAATAGCCAACAAGGTGCTATCGCCAGTTTCTATTTCTGGGCCAACTGCGCAAAGATTTAATTTAAAGGCAGGAACTTTTCTCCACATCAACCCCATATTCTCATCTCATATTTCTACACACTGTAAATTGTACTAACAACAGTTGTTATTATCGACTAGTAAGAGTGAATACAGGAAAAAATAACTTCATTACAAACTTGTATTATGAAGACACCGTGAGAAAAGGAGAAAAAGATGAAACTAGGAAGTAGTGAACAAAATTAAGACATGAATACAAAGGAACTGCTTCTCTTACAGAAAACTCACAAATAAAAGGTAGGCCGCTAGTAGTAAGAAACCTTTGTAATAATTGCAAAATATATTTTAGTGATTCTTAGATTGTGTTCTTCCAACAGACTAAAACAAAACCAAGAACACCTCTGTCCCCAAATAACAAAGAACTAAGATGGTCTAGGATTATCCTAAACCCAGTTTTTACATCAAAAAGTCTTGCCCACTTAACTAGCATAGTACTCTACTGGTTCGCCTCAAATTTCATGAAGAAAGAAAAAATATCCAATAATTTAATGGAAATTGGAATAAATCTACAAGATACGAGTCCTACTATATTTGTGTAAAAGGCATTGTATTTCACTGTCCTTAGGAATTTTATCAAAATGATTCCTCATTGTAGAGCTGAATAGAATAGGAAAGGATGATACACATGCATTTCACCTAAAGCAAAACACATTTTTTTGCCATCATATCCTAAAGATATGAACTGCACAGAAACTGATATTCACAAGGTTTGGATAATATCCTGGGATATAATAAGTATTTTGCTTCTGTGTGTAACAAAAGCAGAAATAATACCACAGAACATGAGAAGTATTTTGAATTTCTGGGAACCATTCTATAAGTGCTCCAGTGACACAAAACCTTTGAACAAACAAAGTCAGCTAACAATGGAAGAACATATCATATCTAATCAGAATGCTATTCAAATGCTTCTTAGGAAAATCAGGAAGGGGAAAAAAAACCCCAACAATGCAAGCTTATTCATCGGGATGCAAAATATTTGCATGGCCATACAGCCCATAATTAATTAAAATCAACATGGTTTATAATTAATTATTTGGGGGTGCTCAATATGCACTGTATTTTTTTGAAAAGGCCTTATTTGAAAGGACAGTTTTATTAGAGATTTTATTAGTTAACTACTTAACAGGAAAAAACAAGTTTTGCACAGTGTCTTTTAAAAGTATACCTGAACTTCCAGCAGCCTTGTTTCATCTAGCCTCTCTTTCTTATGTTTCTTTCTTTTTCCATTTCTCCAATTCTCTATATATTTAGCCTCTATTATTTCTAATGTATGCTACCAGTTTATCCTCTTCTTCCATCCTGATTGTTTGCAGATGCACCAGTCCATAAGTGGCTGTGAGTGATTATTTGGCTTGGAAATTTTATCAGATAAGACAGCCTACTGACCATGCATCAAAAAGGATGTTCTCCCCACAGTCAATACCTGAGGAAGATGCCAAGATCCTAGCCTATTATGGAAGCAGTCCTATTAGAGCCAACATATTTAACTTAATATATGTTTAGTACTAGTTTAAAGTTCTTCACATAACCGGCCCAAGAATCTTTTACACATCAGTCCATGACATTTGTACTGTACTAGTCAGATGTTACATTTCAATTACACTATTCCAAATTTCAAATTCTCTGCTGGAAGAAAAAAGAAACAGTGCTTTTCCTTCTCTAAGTAGACCTTTCAGACTATCAGTCTGATTTTTGACATTTGCAGTTAAACTTCCCCCAGAGCACCTGAATGAAACTGCGATTTCTGTCAGCTTTACCGACTAGATACACTGCTTTCAACATAAGCAGGACAACTGACATGTAATAGAAAAGGCCCTGAAGAGCTCCATCTGCAGCCTTAATCTTTGGTTTACACTTGATTTATATTTTAGAACAGGGACTAGAATCCTGTCCCCACCCACAACAGTCTGGACTGTCAAGAGCATTCATTAACAAAAGTTTTCCGTGCCCTGGTCTCAGGGATGTCTAGAGCGGAATGAGAACAGGAAGGGAGATGGAATAGAGAAGTGCCACAGAGAATCATCTTCTGCTGGAACAAGAGCATTTCCAGTGCTATCTGTTCATTTCCGTACAGAAGTTCATATAGAAGAAAGTTTTCCATCTCTGCCTTGTCAGCTAGCAGGGGAGAGAAACTGTGGAGGAAATAACTAAAATTTAAACTAGGCATTCTACATTTCACAAATCACTACTTTCACCCTAGCACAAACAAAAACAGAGGAACTAAAAAAATCCACTCTCAACTTTTTAAACATACAAAACTATAATAAATTTATAAAGCACAGCTGAATAAAATACCTTGTACATCTCTGCTTCGATTTGTTGATGAACATCTACGTAACTCTTCTTAACTTGCTGCTTATCTTTGATCATCATTGTAAGTCTATGCAAAGGCCCAGAATTAAGATCCTCTGCATGCGTCTTCATTATTTTGCTCAGCTGTTCTGTTTGCTGTACCACGAGCAACCAAGACTATAAAAAAAAGTCAGAAAAGAAAAGCACTTATTTATTCTGGCTTACAAATAACCAAATGATGAACATTAGCTGTGGGAAAAGATGCATCACTGTTTAAAACAATTGAGTAAAAAAAAAGTTTTCAACTTATGCAAATGGACTTGAGATCTTCTAAAATAAAGTTCTTCCCGCTACAGCAAAATCACGCCTTGAACTCACTGATAAAATCATAAAAAAGCACCAGAGACAAAAATACAATATTGTGTGGTCACCCTTCAGCACTGTCCTAGTACTTCTGAACATGTATTAAAGCTTTACAGCCTTTTTTGGAATACATCCCCAACACTCCTGAGAAGCATTTTCCCGTGTCCTTTGTCCTCCTGTTTCCCAGCCACAGTTACTCTGTTCAAGCTGACTTCTCTGCCCTTGTCTAAATACCTCACAGTAATATGCACTTGAGTGGTTAATGTTTAAGAGGATACCATTTGTCAGCTGCTTCACATAACTGACAGCATCAGAGTCAGGCCATCAGTATCAAAGCATAAGGTGCTAACAGGTTAAGAGACACAAGCAGTTACTTGTCTGTCATAGTAACCCAACAACTTTCTGTACCCTTACTTTAATAACTTCCTTGGTCATTCTGTCAGTCAGTTTTCAGGACAGCTTAATGTCCTGTGTGGCTTTGAATTTTGATTAAGAACTCTAAGGTGAACAGTGAGATTTCCAACACACCACAGATACAAACATGAAACTAAAGTTCAGTTCAAATAAAGGCATTTGTTACCCTAAAGATCCCTGTCACGCTTTGTTGATGGGAACGGTATTGGATTCCTTAGCAACAACTCCCTGACCTTGAATGCTATGCTATACTAAAATTTCAGAACAGCTACATGCCATACAATTACCAGGTTTTGAAGGCAGCTACTATGCTAGCTTTACTAGCATTTATCTTATTCTTACTAAAGACAGAAATCTACCTTAGATAATGAAAACTTGGAAAATTAATTTGTTTGGTAGCTTTGGGGTTTCCTTACATCTCATATATAAACACATATACTTATTTCCATCACTACATGACAATGCTGCAACCCCAACTGCATTCTAGAGAAGGAAACAAAAGACACTTAACTCCTGTACATATTAAACCATCTTTAACATTTCCTGTAGTTCAAAAGCATCCCACAGGCTGGCACAGAGCTGTCTCAGGCTGCTTCAAGTGTGGTGTTGTAAAAGGTCACAGCCTAAAGCTTCCCGGCCATGGCTGAAAACTGTTTCACCTCTCGATTACAGAACACTTCCCAAATGACATCACAAGCATAGGATGCATAGGAGAAACCAAAGTTGCATAGGATAAAAACATCATTAAATACTTGTCTGTGAGGAGTGCGTCTTGCGCTTATAAAACAGTTCATAAGAACGCTCTCAAAAGTGAAAATGTAGTCACAGTTCTCCATTTTCTTTAAGACTGATTTATTACTGATGAGACAAGTACTGTTTTCAATCAACCCTGAAAATCACAGCAAAAGCATTTTGCCACAGGACAAGTACTCTAAAGAAATACTTAGCTTACAATTCACCAAATGAACCTGAATAAATCAGACAAATAGCAAAGACTTCTCTTTCCATTTAAAAAAAATCATTTGCACATTTTCGTGCACTTTACATCTCTCTTTCCATACTGAGGAAACATCAGTCAAACAGGATTTCTGTGTTTTGTGTGATTATATTTTATTATTTTAGAATAGGAAAAGCTAAAGTGAAAAGATATACTTGAGCAAAGGCTTCAAAAATTTAAATTTATATGGGACAGAAAAGCAGCTGGGTGGGGACAGCAGAAAAGGCAAAGCATTTCCTTTCACAGAAAATAACCACAATCCATCAAAAGCAACAAAATATAATATTGTTTCGTTTAACAGTATTTTTTAGACATATATGCACACAAAAGAGCTGTTGGGAAGCACTTAAATATACTGCTTTTCTGGCATTAGCAGTTGCTGCCATTATGCCTTCCAGCAAGTTTGCTGCTACTGCATGAACAAAACATAGGACAGATCTTCCCAAACACCATTTCTCTGAAAGTGCTCACTCTTGCTGTACAGTTTAAAACAAAAAACAAACAAACAAACAAGCAAAAATCAAACCCAACCCATAAAGTATTAAACATCTTGGTATTTGGTTTTGATGCCACTTAATACCAAAAATTTAATATACAGGTATTTTAAATCTTAGGAGATGTAGGATACTAGATTTATGTTCCATAATATTTGGGTCATACTTCGATTCTGTAAAATGTCAGGAAGAGAGAAAAAGTTTCATGAAATAGTAAAGTAAATTAGAATGAGATTAGTAAAGTAATCAATAATTCAGATATTTTAATTGCCAAAACCAATAAGACAATGTGTCACTACACAACTTTAAAATCCAAGGTGACAGTGAAATTTCAAGGCAAGCCCCTATAAAAGATCTGTCATTTTTGCTGTTATATAAAGATGTAGAGACCAGGGATGGGGCTTGAGAGAAAAATAGCACCTCCTTAAGAGAATAAAAAAAGAAAAAAGGAACAAAAATAATCCTGAAAGAACAACTTGAGTGCCTATGTCCAACACAAGATTTTAAAACGTGACACACGTGCCTCTCTTCAACCCAAAAAGAACACGGCTTAAGTCAGATCTTCAGCTTTTTAAAATTTATTTGCTCACAGGAAGTGCCCTTGCCACTGACGTGAACCATTCTAGACTGAGCTAGCTACATCAAGGTTAAGGTTTGCTTATACCTTATAACGCTAAATATTATGGTGCCAATGGTCCTCTACTGTTCTAGCCCTAATCTGCTCTGTTTCATCACCTAGAAGAATTGCAAGACAGTTTAGCTAGCACATAAGAACAATTCTAGTGGGGCAGCAATAGCAAGAATTATCAGTCAATCACCAATAATTCTACACAAAACGTTGGGATCCAACAGTAGAAAGCTTGAAGACAATACCTGACTTCTGCCAATCTTAGGCTAATGACAATGCTTTAATGTTAATTTACCAAAATCATCACAACTTAGAATGCAAAATCTATAACAAACTGTGTATAAGAAACATAATTGGATGAAAAGCATTTCAAATACACCACCAAAACACGCAGATGAAAAGAGAGGTAGTATGTCAATCCACAAGACAAGAATTACTTTTGGGGCAGCTGGAGCAGGCTAGTCTAGCAGCACAGCTTTCAAGTCACACACATTGCCACTTCAATCCAGTATAAATCTAGACTGCTGCACAAGGAGCAGTCACATTCCTAATGCTATGCAATAGCAAGTATTCAGGCAGCCATCCCAGAAGCCCACTACATAAAAACTGCTTTGTCTAAAATTCAACTTGACCCAGAAAGGGTGTTTTCCTGTAGAGAGATCAGGATTCATGCCAGACTAAAGGGACTGTGTAACCACTGCTACAGCAGAAGGGCCAAGAATTGAGTAAGTCATTAAAACACAATAGTTTTCTCTAGTCAGGAATTAATCCAAGTCAGGAGCGAAGCTTACAAACAGGTGAAATAGGGAAGTTTGTTTCATCGGTACCTTTACCGGACTTGCTCTAAATCTGGAAATTAATAACTTAGGGGAAGGACAGCCTTACCTTTGTAAAAAGTCAACAGAGTTATTTTAAATTTGATACAAAATAACTTCACAATTACAAGAAACATCCTGAATTAATGTTTTGTTTTTGCAACACACACTGCAGCAGTGTGAATAACAGCTGGAATGCTAGGCTTTGCCTTGGTTTCCTGGCATTTTTCTATTTCGGTCACAAATTCTATATAACGTAAACAATAGTTCCTATTTAACTGTCTAAAAGAAAAGCTTACTATAGCATACTATTTTCAAAACACTAAACAAAGTAGCAGGCTCAACCCAGGAACCTAAAATATGGAATTTCAGAATTCAGGATTGATTCTAGTTCAGTTATTATTTTCAGAGGAAGACTGGAGTTCAACTTCTGCATATTTCACTAAGGAACTAAAAGGAGCACATTTTAAATACTTTGGCAACATTAACTCTCAAAAAGCTGAATGAACAGGAATCCAACTCAACCTAAAACAAACAAAAATAAATCCAGCACTGTTATTTCCAAGGATATTCCAAATTTAAAATACTTCAGTCTTACCTTGGAGACATTGCTGATATAATCCAACTGACAAGTGCTCTCTTTATGTACTTGATTACAAAGATTCTGCAAAGTGGAAGCATACTCCTTATCACTTTTTACTCGCATTACCATAAATTTCTTCACCGTTTCCAGCAGTCGTAGTTCCCAGTCTTGTAGTTTTAATAAAGCATCATGAGAATACTTCAGGTCACCTCCAAACCCCATTTTTTAAGGCACTATATACCGCACAGGGGAAAATACAGGCTCTTCACCACATCTGAAAGCAGAACAAAATTCATGAGACACGTATCAAAAGAAAAACTTCTAGTGTGACAAAGAGCAACAGTTAACGTCTAAACCCTGAAATGACCATGAGATTAACCACATACATATACCTCCTCAAAATAAACTGAAAGGAGGGTCAGAGCACTGTTTTGAACACCCATCTACGACTTAGATGGAGATCTTCTCTCTCGGAAGAGATCTCAGGCCCAGAACTGTCCTCCAGTTTCCATCTGCAAAATGTACCTCCCTAACTTAAAGTGGAGTTATGAGGGAACACATAAAAGCATCTAAGACAGATACTAAAGACCAAACCACATATTTAATCAAATGAATATAGCTGACAGTATCTCCAGACAAGAACTGGTGTGCACACTGTTCCACGCCTGCTGACCCGAAATATTTGTTTCTGGTTTTTTACTCTCCTAAGAGCACAGAAAAATCCAAATAAAACATCAGCTGTCAGGCACTGCATCCGTGGGAAATGGACAACTAGTAAGAAGCTAGTTTGCTCCTAAAGACCGTGTTAGCAGTCTAGTAAACTTGCAGATTCAACCTCCCAAAAAATCAGAAAATATCCCAAATCAGGTTCCCCATGCAACCGTCCATTGCTCCCCTGGGACATACATTAGGGCAGAGTCCTCAACTTCACACCATTTTTCCCCTAAAGCAGTCCAGTCTTACTGTACCAAATGGACATCATTTGATAAACAGATAAGAAATGCTGCCTTATGAAATCCTCTAACACAACTGCAGGTCGAAGGCACTTGTTTGATCTAGGTCTAAAACACCTGCATCTGACACTGAAAAACATGCAGCCACATCATGGAACATCTGAACCCACATATATAAGTAACTTCCGCAGACTTGCATAGGTTTTGAAATGTCGGCCAAACCCTCTTCTCTGTGTATACACCAAAAACCTGTTCCTATACTAATCAGCTTCAAACTACACAAGATAAACTTACATAAACTTCAATTATAGCTCTGGACTGCAGTGCAGACACAGCCTGCGTACTGCTTATTCACTAATTCCTGCACTCCAGCCAAGTCTTAGCTCTTTTGAACACAGAAGTACCAATTTCTTCATAGGCTTTAAATTGCCACTTAAATTAGCAGAGTGTTTTACAAACATTAACAGATTTATCTTCCTAACAGCCCACAGGGCGAAGCAGGACTAATAATCTTATTTTACATCAAGAACTGAGACACATAAACTAATGTCAACATTGTACCAGCTAATACTGGTATGTACAAGGCTTAAAGACAGACTTTTCAGAATGCCTTTCCAGCATATTAAGTATGCAGGAAAAAAAAATGTTATTGGCTTCAGTTATCACACAAAATTTCAGAAGATTTTGCAGGGTAGCCTGACTCCCAGGACCATTCCTCTCTTCCTGCAGTTCCCTGCCTCCATTAGCTCTTCCAGTAAGTTACGGAAATAAGCCTCATCCACTATATGTTTATTCTCAAAACACAAACCATGCTACTTAATGAAAGAAGCAAAGATCTTATAAAGAAAATAAGAATAGTGTCATGTTACTATGCATCTACAGAATAGAGACAAGTCAAGGCCTTTCAAAAGGCCAATGTTCAAAGGGACAATATCTGGCCCCCATACAGACAGGTATTCTTCCAAGTTTGATATCTCCCTGCTCAGTGTGCACAGATGAGTTGACAGTTGCCCTACAGGGTCAGACCAATAGAATGGAATATTTCAGTCGGAAGGGTCCCACAACAACCATCTGGGCACAATGATTCATTTAGATGAGCACTTTGTCTCCAACCGTGACACCAGGAGAAGCTGTTTAAGGACAGCAAACAAGTTGGGCTGCTATTTGTGGTGTGATGCTCTTGTGTTTCCCCATGTTCGTGGCTACTGGTTTATGGAAGAAATACTAATGGTCCCATTTTTTGGCTTTACCATACAACATTACAATGTTCACCCTAAACAAGTACGACAAAGACAGATTCCCACGCAGATTTTGCAGCCACAGACTACTGGCAAAATTGACTAGTGCAACAAAATCTGAACTCAGAAAAGATCTGCTGTGGAACCAGCAGGAGATATGGGAAGTTTGAGACACAAACATACTTTCTACTCCAATGTTGAAAGATGAAAACATAGTGTGAAAGATATTTGGGGGAGAAAAAAAAAAATCTTTCTCAAAAAAACCATGGGAGAATATTTTATCTTAAAGGAAAAAAAACAGAGATGGCATCCCATTTTAAGGTAGCTAGATGGAGAATTCAAGACAATGACCACACGATATGCTAAATTCGCACAGAAAAAAACATTCAGGAATTGCTTACTTTTTCCTACTCTGGCAGATACCCATGAGGTTTATCTCTTTTTCCACACATGAACAATGCTTACATAATTTGACATGCCAGTGAAGTCTCAAACTGAATTCTAGCATATTTTGTAAAAATAATAAAATCCCAGTGGCATCAAATAGTACAAATGAGTTTCAGCTAGTTTATTTTTTTATTTTGAAATGTGAGATATACACATATGTTACTATTAAAATTACTGGATATCAAATTAGCCAATCAATATTTGGTATGCTTTAAGAGTTAAAATATGTCTCAGAGCCAATTCCAAGAAAGTAAGACTTACTTTCTGAGTCACTCTCAAAATAACAAACTAATCACTGACAGAAAGTAATCAATGTAAATTTAATAATATACCACAAATGAGCAATCTGACCTTGAACAGTTCTAAATTTAAGCATAGTTATTGAAGAAAGTTTGACTTGTCTCAACCACCACCACAATGGTGCAATCAGATTCCAAATGAAGCCATGTTAAATTTTGTCAGCATGACAATGAGAAACTTCAATGACAGTCACATAATCCTTCAATACCGTAACACTCCCCTCAGCAAATAAAACCAATATTCCAGCATTAGTAGTCTTCCTGGATTCCAGCAACAACTCTGAAGAAAGTAGTTTTCATAGCCAATCTACATTTAATCTAAAGGTTGCAATCTGTCCCTGACATGAGTGGCCGTACCGTGTCAGATCCAAGGTCCTGTGTGTCTGACAATGACCAAAATCAGATGAGCAGGGAAGAACAGAGCACATATAAAGCAATAGTTTCCGAGGATGCTCTCCTACTTTTATAACAACTGCTGCCTTCTGTTACATATTGCCATGAAATACATCCAAGACTGTGATTGCTAACCTTAAAATAATGACGGATCCACACACATCAGTCGAAACTTGTGGTTTCATTATATCAGTGACAAGTTAGGCATCTGATAAACCACAAACCAGAAGCATGCCTGGCCCCCAGTCAAATTCAGAACAGGGAAGCACAGCACACATCTGGCCCCTCCAGAAGGGGGAATATGGAACAGGCACAGCATGCAGAGACCATCATGCTCACTCTTGATCTGCTGTCAACTCCCTTGCTCCTAAATCTGCAGAGGCTCCAAATCACTTAACATGGCTTGTATTTTGCAGACCCTTTCTAGAAACATTAAGAATACCTCAAAATCAGGAAAGGAAGAGGACTTGGATTCAGGAGACAAATCCTCAAATTCAAGGCTTCTGTACTGATTTAAAAGCCATTTTATAACAGGTGATCAATTCGTTAGACAGTCCATCTCAGTTTCTGAATGTGAGGCTTATAGTAGTTATATTCCATTAAAACAATGAAATAAATCATTCTTAGCCCTCCATCCACACCTTAAATAAAAATTAGACTGCTAAACAACTGTCATTTCTTTTAGTGTAGGATCTGCTCCTAGAATGTACAAGACCACGAAATATAAAACACGTGCTTTACCTACCATTTGTTTATACTAACCACATATTCAGAATATTATCTAAATATGCATTTGCTGCAAAATGTATGGAACATGAACTAGCTGAATTAATGCTTTTATAGAGCTACTGCCATCAATAAACATCCAAAGGGGTAACCTAAAGCTAGCCTGATCGTTTCAAAACTGGTCTGAAATATCAGTCCAGTCAAGGCAAAATAGCCAGCTTATTTTCAGGAAGGCTTTTCTGCAAAACATAGCTCACATACCTTAAAAAATTTTCCTCAAAAAATGATCCTTAGTACAATTCTATTTATTTCAGCAGCTACTTCTTCTGATTTTCACTTCCCAAAATAGCCTTTTATTTTCTGGGGACTCTGTGAAAAAAAAAGAGATCAAACTTTTTTTTTACTATTTCAGCATTTTAAAATACATTGTAAAACTCAAACGTAGGTAAATTGCTTTGCATTTGCAGATTATTACCAGAAGACAGCTCTTTTTAAAAGGAGACAGAGTTCAAGAAAACCAAAAGGGCAGACTTCTCAAATAACGGCAAGTAGTAGAACGCTATCACTTCATACACACAACTTTGAGGGGAAGAAACAATTTTGTCTCTACACATGTGACCAAAGATTTTATTTTTTAAGTTCTTGGAATTTCTCATGACACAGTGTATTATAGCCAGAAAATCAGATAATTTCATTTATTTCTGAACCTTGCCCTTGATAAAACAAAAAGAGAGCCTATTAATAACAAAAACAAAAGCACGGAAGACCAAAATTCATTATATGAAAGACAAACTTAGTGGTATTTTCACTAGACTGTAAGAAAACAAGTGGCAACATGACAAAGGGACCAATCAAGACACAGAAATTTCTTATATGGCTTTAATTACTCCAATATCTAGAATAGTAAGAGGTCAGAAAGGTAAGATGACTGCAGCACTAAAATTTCAAGCTATAACTTCACATCTAGGTGAAGCAAACTGCAACGGAAGGCTGGATCCTTGCGGTCTTATATTAAGAAAAAAGTATATAAAATATAAAAAATAATAAGAAACAGGCTTTGCATATAGCTTACAAGTTCAAGGTATACTGTATAAGCTACATCTGGACCAATGTTAACTGCTCACTCAGGACCTCATACCAGAATGCCTCATACCTTTAGATGAGACATTCAACATTGGATTAGCAATGCCCTTGTAAAAAAACACACATTAAGCAAAACTGAAAGACAGACACAGTGTGTAAAGGGTAATGAAAAGATAACTGTTTTGCAGATCTCTATTATTTAAAACAAAGCACTAATCATGGACACATAAAATTTTACAAAGGGATAGTTTTAGTTCATAGTCAAGCAGACATTATTTAGTATTCCTTTCTGGTTACTTAGTGACATTCTAGAAACAAAGTGCTGCCTAATATAAATACAAAACTTCCATTCTCCATGACCAAAAATAGAAAAGATTGTGATGCTTACATTCAGTCACTGCAAAGAAAGAGCAGCTATGCACGCAGATACGAAAGGAGAAAAAAAATGCAGCAGGCTAGAAGCATTACAAAAATCACCAATTTTAATAACATACAAAAATACTTGCTGCAAAGTTGCAAAGCCCAAGAGAAAGTCTTCACCAGCAAAAAATTACAAGCAAGAGAAAAACATTATAGTAAATTTGGCTCCAGTTCTCCCATCACAAATACAAACCAGTTGGAAACACTAGAATATCACTGGACAGGAACACTATTTTTAACCCCTTTCGTGGTTCAAATGGGACTCATGAAAGTAAAACACATGCTATCACCAGCACCTGGGCATGTTCAGATTTCAAGCAGATGTTAAAAAACTGCATGTGGTAAAACGAACCCCTTCTGAAAATTCCATTTATTAAATGAAACAACAGATTGGAGCCACTTATACACAGATAAGCTGTATCTTCAGCTCTCTGCACACAGACAAAAAGCATACCTTTTTTTTTTAAGAACTACTCTATCACATATATTAGAAGAGAGAATTTTCTTTGCCAATATAAAAACAAAATGCAAATCCAACTTTTCTTCAGAATGCCAATTTCTACTGACTTTTTTCTATGTGCATATTTCCATCTGCATACAGGTCATTAGTAGAAATTAAAACTGGTAATACAAGTCCAATACTGGTCTAATTGATAGGCGTATACTAGCTAGTACACGGAAGTATAATAAAAGCTTGCCAGTGAACTACACAGCCACCTGTAAGAGAGCAATAAGATGTTACAAAATTCCTGTCGCTATTTCTGAGCTCAAACATAGCAGAACCTGATAGTTACAGACAGCTTGCTACCTCAATGCAATAAACCACTACATAATGAAGATATAAAAGAGAATTAAAAGAAGATAAGGACATAGCAGAAAACCTAGATGATCTGTTGTTTTCTGAAATTACTGCCGTGACAGTCAAAGCCAATCCCACACCAAATCCTCTTTAGCCTGGGGATATATAAGGCATTCTCTCAAAATGAACCATCAGAGGAGCATTTAAAAATATCAAATTAATAGTAAGAATTCGCCAGAGCCAGACACTATTCAGCTGAAATGTTAAAGCATCAAATATGAAATTGCCAAACTATTAATTCTGCAAAAACTTAGGCTTAAGGTGACCTTAGTAAAGAGGAATGGAGAGTGGAAAATACATCAAGTTTTTTCAGAGCTTGACAAGGAAATCAGGAGAAGCACAACAGAGACAGTCTGACTTCCACACCAGGCAAGGTGTGGCTAAAACCATACTGCAGAATTTATAGACTAGAATAATAGGGAGAAAAAAAACAACTCAGCTTTTGTAGAGGAAAGTCATGCTTCACAACTTGAAGAGTTCTTTGAAGAAATCAAGGATCCTGTGGATAAAGGTGTTGAAGTGGTGGTGAACAAAAGACTTCTAGAAAGTTTCTGCTGATGTCTCTCATAGGAAGCTGTTGACCTTGCAGGGTAAGATTTAAGAGACAAAGATTGACAGGGGAAAGAGCCAGAAGCCTCACCAGAATCTGTGTGAGGACAGGGGATGCTGGTTCAGAAAGGTCACCTGCAAATCTGTCATTTCACATATCATCTGTGCTTAAGTTTGCAAATATTATGAAATCATTATGAGCAATCGAAACTGACACGTCATTAAAAAATTTGCAGCAGAACCCCAGAATACTGAGCAACAAGCATATAAAACAGCAGATGAAGTCACATGTCAGTAAATGCAATGTAACACACTGGGAGAGAGAACACTAGGTTACTTAATGCCGCTACCAGAAAAAGGGCTGGTAGTCTCTGAACACACATCTTCAAAAACATTTGTTCAGTGTTTTGTAGTGGTCAGGTTAGGGACCACCCAGGATATCAGACTTTTTTTTTAATGAAGGGAAGAGGAACATAACATATTCTGACACTGTTGATACATTCGTGGTGTTCCTGTACCTTCAAATTATTCTATCTCATGAAGAATGTAAAGCACCAAAAAAGCATAGGTAATATTGATCAGACTATGGAGCAGCTTCTGCACAAAGGAAGCACAGGGAATTTTTTTGCTCACAAAACAGATAAGTAAGACAGGGTGTCAGATCAAAGTACACAAAAAATAATCATGATAGCACAAAGTGACATGGTATGTCAGATGCCTGAAGTGTTTCCCAGAAGAACATGGGAACACCAAATGAAATTTTAAAAAGTTGCTCTTAAGTACTTCTTTGCCTAGTAAATAATTAAATGAGAGAATTCAATGCCTAAAGACATTTTTGAGACCAAGAAACAAACAGGTTCAAAAATTATTATAAAAATTCATGAAAAAAACGGATCTGTTTAACAGCAGAACCTCAATCTCCAGATGTCTCTAAACTGCAAAAGCAAGGACAGGAACTATTATTCTACATCTGTGCCAACAATCCCTTATCTGACAGTAGCAAGTATTGAGCTAGATGGACTTCACTTCATCGCATACAAACATCCTCACACAGCACACTCTCACTTTCTTACCCCTGCAGCTGCATGAAGACCAGTTTTTCCTAGCAGCTCTTGCAGCTGTGATCTTATTAAAAATACATGCAAATAAGAAGCAGTGAGCTCCATCAAAGAATTGGATTTACACTTGTCAGTAGTAAAAAAAAAAAAAAAAACAAAAACAGACAAAAGCCCAGAAAACAACTCTCAGACCCTCTGCCTAGAATTACAAGACACACTTCTTTTTCTGGATATACAAAGTTTTCATTTACCAGTTTGAATTCTTTTCACACATGCAAATATGAGTAATAGACATGATGGAAGTAGGTCGCTAACAATCACGTAGGTGTAAGCCTTAGAATCTAAACACACCACCTAATTCTTTCCCCTTTCACCAAAGAACCACATGTGGTTACCTATGGCAGAAAGATTTTTGTCAAGACTCGATCTTCTCAGGCTATCTTAGTATTCTCCTGCCCTTAGCATGAGGAAAAAGTTTCTCAATGATCAAATCTCACCTTCCCCACCCCGTGACTGAGGAACAGACAAAAGAGACTAGCCACTTCTTGGCAAACAGAATATCCTATTTTTGACTAAGCAATTCTAATTCTTTCAATCGTTCATTTTAAATCATTTTCTACACGACTGCTGTCCTCTGAACACCCTCCAATTGGTCCCCATCTCATTTAGCTTTCAGAGCCTAAAACAGTGGGGTACTGTAGGACACACCAACACTGAGAAGAACAGAGAGATTACTTCAAATTACTTTTTAGCTCCTGCCCAAGTGCTTTAACCTCTTCCCAACAGCATGATACTGTGTCCTTCTTAGTTTTATGATCCAAAAATTCCAGGTCCTTTTCCACAGAACTGTACCATACCCTGTTTCTTCCCCCATCAGGTACCCATGCAGTCCAACCTACAGACAGTATGTTGCTTTCATGCTGACTGCTTTTTTCCAGATGATGTCTCCCATTCGCCAAGATTACTCTAAATAGTAATCTTGTTCTCCACCACACCTGCAGTTTGTCCCAGCTCACCACAGCCTGAAAACTTCCTCAGCATGCCCTTTATTTTATCATCTCAGGCCTCTCATGAATAACGTGCAGGAATAGCTGCCATTTAGTACTGAACCATGTGGTAAATACTCTTTCCATCCTGTAGAAGTTTCTACGTCACAGTCACAGGTAAACAGCAAGGCAGATGCTGAAGACTGAATCTCACCAGGCAGAAGAGTACAAGAAGGTGAGGGCAGCTACAGGTTAGGAAGAGCAGAGCTAGGCTGGCTGCCGCAAGTCACACTCTGCCACCACGCCTGAGGACTTAGTGCTGTGCTCTTGTTAACTCTGAAAAAGGCAGTGCCATGTACACACACACACACCTTGCTTTGAAAGGGTAAATGCACCTAGTTTCTTGTTACCTTCCTCGTGCTTACAAGTAAAGAAAGCTTTTCTTCCCGTATTTTTCCAGGAATTAAACTTTCCTTAAATTAAGTTCCAGGCTGCAAGGAAAACCAAAGAAGAGCACAGCCTCAATACAGAGAACCTGACCAATGAATTTTCACTCAACTCTCAATTCTGCCAGTGTTGCAACACTTACCTCCACACTAGATCTTAACAGAAAAATGGATGAGCAGGATGAGGCTGATAAAAATAATTCTCATGTGGCAGGCACTGCACTCCAGTACTTCAACCCTGTTACAAGTTCTACCAGCTAAAGGACATGACTCTTTTAGAATTACAAAGAAACATACAATGCTAAAATGACCACAAATTGGCCACAAATCAAAAAAACCTAAATACACACATCAGTGACTCAGGCTCATTTTAAAGTGTATATTATATAGTGTATTAAAGAAACATCTGAACAAACAAGAGCAACAAAAGACAACTAAAGTATTGCATTTTCAAGAGATTTCTTGACTTAGATGAATAGCAAAGATGGAAACAACTGCTAGGAAAAGTGGCAGCAAGAGTCAGCACTGAAATTAAAAAGTAACTGTGGTAACCTTGTTGACTAAGGAGTTTGTCTATGCACAGTTAACTTTGTTGATTTCTTTCATTCAATTAGATGCCAACTTCTCCAGTTCAAAAGTAGGAAGCAGTCTTCCTTATTTGCAAAAAAAACCCAAACCTCTGAAGGTAATGTTTCATACCTTGATACCGATCTGCTTTGAGATTAATATCTGGCAAGTCAGAATGAACACATACACCCCAACCAAAAAAAAAAAAAAAAAAAAAATCCAAGCACAAACCCTCAATCCCAAGGCTGCCTACTAAAGTACCTCTTCAGGGAAAACAGAGGAGGAGAGAATACTGACACAGTACTGATGGTCTCTCATCATCACAAAACACCACATAAGACTCCTCCTTGGAAAGATTTCAGGTCCCGAAACTCTTCTAGCTGCTGACATTGCACGTTTCAACTTAGAAATCCCGAATACTGCTAGGGGCTTCTTCCAGAAGCGCTGCATTACCTCTTGAGATTTAAGGACAACCATAGAAAACCAGAAATCCACAGGATGCAAAACACTTTTAGAAGTCTAGAGGCAGTTTAATTTCTACCTATGGCCCAACATCAGCCAGAATTTCTCACTGCAGCCAAAACAATTAGATTAAAAATCTGCCATTAGTCTGTAATATATGAAAATACTGGTCTCCTCAGGGGAAACATAATCTAGTTCCAAGTATTTATAGCCCCTCAAAAAGAAATTCAAAGAGCAATCAGGGTGCTGCTGCTTCTTTCCTCCTTCCTTAAACTAATTACATCATTCTGGTTCATTAAACCCTCTACTTCGTTAACTCACTGTTCATTCAGTCTTCTTGAGGTCACTTATCTCCTTGGCACCATTGTAGTGCCACATTTAACGTAGTTCGATTATGCAGTATTCTGAATGGAAAACCAGCCCACGAGGAACACAGGTCCATGAGGAAAAGAGTCCTGTCCCTTCCCAACAGCTGACATTCCAGACTGTTTTACTGCAGGAAGTATAACATAACATGTGGTTCGGTGAAAGATGTTGCCTCAAGTCTTTCTTTGGTGTTCCTGAGCTGAATGACTTCTCCTTCACACATTCCATATCCTAAAAGATACTCACTGTAACAACTCTCTCTGTCAAATGGGATACAGTTACTCTTACTATACATGTCAGCAGAAAGACAGATGACTGAACTATGAATCTGCACCTTCTTAAACACCTGAAGTGCGTAACAAATTTTAATACATACATTTAACAAATACATACCAGGGCTAACATTTCAAGATATACAAAGAAATCTACCCTATCTTTTTAGATCCAGTCAGTTTTGTTTGGGTATCATCAGTCTTCCCAGTTACAAAGAACACTCCTTCTGAAGGGTATTAATCTCATTTGAAAATGTATAAATGGATCAAGCTTTAATTAATGGATGATATAACAAACATTTAAAAGTTGTGGATGTTTAACCTCCCAGGTCTCGGGAAAAATGGTACTGAAGTGCACATGAGCAAAAAAATGTACGCTTGGACTCTTCACATGGAAATTTATTTGCATAGATAAGATTCAGCCTAACAGATCTTTATAGCAACAGATTTTTTTTCTTATCCCGTCTTTCATTCTGTGTATCAAAAGTTTACTTTCCAGAAATGATACCAAGCAGCTAACTTCTCATTTACAAGGCCAATGCTCTTCAGGACGTAGCACCATTCATGGATATTCTTAAATAAAAATAAAAAAAATTAAGGATGATAATAATGTTTGTATTGTAGGCAAGGGTTATTTAGGTCCCTCAGAATTCTTGCCTTACTGTACAACTCTGAGACAGTTGAAGGGAATTTGACTGACTGCATCTTTAAACCTGAAATCCCAACTTAATAGGAGAAAAATTCTGCAGAGTAACACAAGCCATCCTATTGTAATAGAGAAATGTCAACAACCATCCGCTTAATCACTGCTTTGGAAATGGCAGCTCCCACCCCCTGAAAGCAGAGTAACCACATCCACACTGCAAATCCCTACATCTCCACTAGGCTCCCCAAGACTGGCTGGGGGGACTTTGGTGACAAAATACTTGAGCACAGGAGATCACCATATCACGGCCCATAGGAATGATGTTTTAGCAGCATGATACACAGGGTACACACGGCATCCGTTGTGGAAACATGAAGCCTTAGGTTTGAGGACACAAGGCATACAGGGATAGGATACCTCCAGAAGACTGTTCTGCATAGGACACAAATCTGCTGCAGTGTGCAACCATACTGTGGCTGGAGCAGAGCCGGCTGTGGGCAGGTTTCCTTTCAGAGGGTACCAGCTGGCTTCAGAAAAGTAGAGTTAGAAAGCATGCAGCATGCAAAACTAAGGCCGTGGAGGAAGACAAGGACTGAATCAAACTGAGATTTTGACCTCAGTAAGGATGTGTGTAATTACCTCCTCATACAAAAAAGAATCATTCAGATAAGTTACATGACCTAGATGCCAATTAAAATTCTTAAAACAGTATCTTCAGATTTACTTCACACATTCACTGATGAGAGATTTCCCACTCCAATTTCAACATTCACCTAATCGAAAAGGCAGAACTGGGTATTAAAAGGCCTTCCTCTATCTTTGTTACAGACCTTTAACTGTTTATAATTCTTTGCTTTTTTTACTGCGTACTTCAATTGTTAACATTTTTTTGTATTTGGCAAATCAGGTGTTTCCTTTTATCTGGTGAAATTCAGTTACCACATCTGCTGAACTGGTAAACAACCATATATGGAAACTATGGAAAAGCTATCCTACTTGGGAGAAACACCATTCACAGCATCAACACGCAACAAATATACTCAACAATAAACAAGTGTGTGTTTTTCTGATCCTATGCTTCGTATCTTTTAATCAGTAAAAAGGTGCTCCAAAGTTGTATGAGTTTTCTTAAAACTGGCTGCAGAAGCAATTCTCACATCATTTTGCTGAAGGGATGGCACAACTGGTTTAAAATACCATTATTTACAGTGTTGAAGCTGTCACATTTTTAAAACTTAGCACTTCACTTGACTGCACCCCCTACCTGGAATTCCTGAAACTTACTTGGGATACAAATACTGTGGGGTACTATTTTACATTCATGAACATTTCAAAGCAGAAGCCACAACCAGGAAGTCAGATGTTATCTGAAAGAAACCCAGAACATTACAGAAAGCTTTTGCCTAATTCACAAAAGCTGTACTTTAACAGACACAGTGGCAGTACACTACACTAAACAGATTTTAACAAACTTATACAATTTAATAGCAGATAGGACAAGCTTTGGGTATTCAAAGATTAAGGTTTATCCCAAGACCCTACTCTTATTTGTTTATAGGTTCACGAAGGGTGAATTTTGCGATCTGCTAGCCCAGCAGCTAACAACCTGCACCAGCTGAGACATTATTAATGTTATTTGTCTGAGCATTACAGCACCAGATATTCAATAAAATTATTGCTGCCTTTATTAAATAACCATTAAATCTATGCCCTTTTCCACTCTGGTCTGTTTTGAACTGAGAAAACAACTTATTACTGCCATTCTCAGTTCAAACAGCAAACATTATAAATATGATGACAAACCATGAAAGTTACAATATGCTGTCAATGTACAGAATAAGATTTTCCAATATTTCTAAAGCAAAAAGATAGGCATAAACAGAGCTGGAGAAAAGCAGCAAAGCTGACAAATCAAGTACTGAAATTAAGAGATTCACAAATTGAGGATGAAAACCTAAATGCCATGCTCTTTGGAATATGCATTATGTGATCATGTAATTACTTCCACAGTGCTTTTCTCCATAAATGCCTGACTCATTTGTCACAGAGAATGGAGTGCTCTGGGGATGATTCAGCATTCTGTCAGAGGGGCTCATCTTCACAACTCTATCACGCTCATTGCTGTAATTGTATGTCTCCCGGTTTCTGAACAGGCAATTTCAGGGAACAAAGGGCTCGTGATTAATGCACTTTAACACTATTCTGGAATCTATTTCTGCTTCTGGCAAAGAGTACTTACATAATATGCAACAATTCACAAACTTTTCACAGGTTGCCCCTACTTAAAAGGTAATTAATTTTTCATTAGGCCATAATTATGGTAATTTATTTTGATGCTTAAGCTTAATTTCTTAATGTGTAAGTTCCTAATGTTAAAAAAATTGCTTCCAAAACCATAACATGAAAAAAAGGTTGTGAGACTCTAAGATCAAATGATGACAATTACAAGAGAGCTTGTGAAAGGACTGTCTTCAGACCAAGATTTGAATACCATATAGAAAAATGCCTTACACATAATAAACTATTAATGAGTTATTTGTTAAGTATTTTCATTACCAGCACTTAATAAGACAGGATTCCAAATGGACTACAGTATTGTGCTAGCAATATTGTAAAGCATACCCAAAGGACAGATTAAGAGTACACAGGCAATGTTTTTATTTCTCCTGTAACAGGTGCGAGTGTCATGTGATTGTCTTAATGGAGAGCTACATCACAGAAACGTCTCACAGTACGCAACTAGTACTTTTACTCCACAATCACCCTATTAATAACATAAGGGCAAGATTTGGACCAAGTAGTAACTCCTCCTTCAGCAGAAAATAAGAGCAACCATATCAGAAAGCCTAACAAAATACCCTCACTGGTCATGGTGCAAGTTGACAACATAGACAAGATTGAGCAACCAGAGCTGTGTTCTAACAAGCCAACTAATACATTTCAAAGATCAGGAATTCTGCCAAAACTGTAAAACTGGCCAGAAAACAGTCACTGAACCACAATACGGTTACAAGTATGGAGAGTTGTCTCTACACACTGCTATGACAATCATCTGTGGGCCAAGGGGAACCTCATGAAGTTCAACAAGAGCAAGTGTAAGGTCCTGCACCTGGGGAGGAACAACCCCATGCACCAGTACAGCTTGGGGACTGAGCTGCTGGAAAGCAGCTCTGTTGAGAAGGCCCTGGGAGTGCTGGTGGACAGCAGGTTGATCATGAGCCAGCAATGTGCTCTTGTGGCCAAGAAGGCCAACGGTATCCTGGGGTGCATAAAAAGGAGTGTGGCCAGCAGGTCGAGGCAGGTTATCCTCCCCCTCTACTCTGCCCTAGTGAGGCCACATCTGGAGTATGGTGTCCAGTTTTGGGCCTCCTGTTTAAGAAGGACAGGAACTGCTTGAGCAAGTCCGGTGGAGGGCCACAAAGATGATCAGGGGACTGGAGCATCTCCCTTATGAGGAAAGGCTGAGAGACCTGGGTTTGTTCAGCCTGGAGAAGAGAACACTGACGGGGGATCTTACCAATACTTATAAATATCTGATGGGTGGGTGTCAAGAGGATGGGACCAGACTCTTTTCAGTGGTGCCCAACAACAGGACAAGGGGCAATGGGCACAAGTTGGAACACAGGAAGTTCCACCTGAACATGAGGAAAAACTTCTTTACTGTGAGGGTGACAGAGCAGTGGAACAGGCTGCCCAGAGAGGTTGTGACTCTCCTTCTCTGGAGACACTCAAAACCCGCCTGGACACAGTCCTGTGCACCCTGCTCCAGGTGTACCTGCTCAAGCAGGGGGGTTGGATGAGATGATTTCCAGAGGTCCCTTCCACCCCTAGCATTCTGTGATTCTGAGAGCCGGTTAGTAACAAGCTCAGATCTGGGAGAGAAAGTTTGAAATTGTATGTAGATAAACCATTTGGCATTTTCCCTCTAGTGTAGAAAGGCAGCAATGCAAAGGAAGCTGGTGACTAACTATAGAGCAAATGGTAATCTGAGATCCAAGGTAGAATGATGTTATGAAGTACAATTCACTCACTTAGATTAATAACAGCATTAAGTCTTAATTTATAGGGAATTTATTTTTATCATCATCAGGGAAACACACAGGACTGAAAATATCTCTACTACTTCAGACTCATTACACTCAGAACCAACCTGAACTCTGCATTTAAATTTGCAGGAGGAATTAGAAAATATTAGAAAAGTCATGTTCTCAGATATGATTTCATGCTACAACATGACAGGAAGCAAAATCCTCCATCCCATGAAGTTGTCTAAAAAGAAGAAAAGAAAAAAAAAAAAAAACCACACAAAAAAAGCCATTTCAGAAGCAGCCTTGCTGCTTTTTACAAACCATTCCAAAACATACTTAGGCACTGTATGTAACCATACATGTAGCTCTTAAAAAGAAAGGTAACTATCTTCTCTCAAACCCTGGAAATAAAGCTATGAGTTCCACTGATTCACTACTACAAAAAGTTTCCAAAATAAACCTTTCCAAAGAAATGCTACAGTTACCTAATGCAAACATTATACAGCAGAAACTTGCTGTGTATTTACATGCCCAGTATTTTAAACCCTTTAACTCCCTAATAAAATGGTGACTACTCAACAATTCCAAGACTGTTGCTACTGTACAATAATCCTCTCCACTAAGTTTTCAAATTCCGTTTTTATAAGGCAAATACACCAACACTGTAATTAAGACAGGACTAAGTGGGCAGTTTTATCTTAAGATAGAAGCATATATGCAGTTTACTTCCTGCTGGAACAAACTCAGCCTTTCCTCCCTTCCCTGGCTGCTCCTCCCGCCCCACCCCCGACCCCCAAGCAAAAGAATCCCCTTTCCTTTTCCTAGACCCACTTCCCACACACTGAAAAAACCTCCTCCCTGTGAAGTGATGACCTCATGCTGCTAGCCCATCTCCTTGTACGGAGCAGCTCCGGGCTTGCTGCCAGCTTTCTCTGCCTTCAGGCTGACAGGGCAACATACCTTCCTCCTTCACCCTGCTGCTTCCCAGCTGAAAGAACATGGAGAAGCAGCAGCAAGTGGAGGGGGCAAGCTGGGCACGGAGAGGGGGTCTCCTCACGGACAAAGGACAGACCGCCAGACACCTGCTCCAGGCTCGCATCTAGCACAAACCTACTTTGTATCAGCAAAGCACCTCTCCTCTCCATTGCATGGAGAACTCAACTGAATTCTGAACACATACATCCTATGCTACCCAACTGCAGCACAACCCCACGTAGCTGAATCTTGCTTCCACTTGTTGAATCTCTTTATTCCAGTGAAGCGTTACCTCTCCCCCTCTCTTAGAGAAGACCCATCTTATCTTCCTTTGTATCACTCTACTTTAAAATCCTCCTGCCCCTTCTTCAGCCTGTCTTTACTTTCAAGTGTCTCCTCAGAATGGTTTCTACACGATCACTTTATACACTGACAATCCAAAATATCACATGAAGAACCTTCCTTTAAAAGATTCAGTTGTGACATGAAGTTACAGTTGTAGAAAAGCAGGAAACAATCTTGGTGACAGTTAACAGAGCTTTTGCTCAGTTAAAAAGTAACCTTGTACATACCAGACACGATCTCCTCCTTCAAAGAAATATCCCCAAAGCTCAACTCTTCTGGGGTTAGTGTTCCACATGTGTGTTATTTTAAATTTGTAACAGTACTGACAATTTGCTTCAACACATTAAAAAGGAATTTATAAAAGGAGAGAATATACATTTGTCTCACCAACAATAATCATTACTGTAACTCAACCTATACGTCCACCATTTGCAATCTGCTTTGACTGTGAGCGAATTAGGAGGGTGAATGTCCCACCTCCTTGAGTCTGCCAAAGACTAGCATGTACATATAGTAAACTGTATCAGTCATCTCTTCATTATATATTATTTAGTAGGTACAATTAACTGAAAATAATACCCAGTAAATTCTTTTGCTCAAAGAGTTGCAGATGGTGCCCAATTGTTTCTTACATTGCAACTTGTTAAAAGAAGCTGTGTTAAAATACAGCATTGCATCGAAGTCGCTTTGTGCAGGTTTGTTACAGAGTGGGGAAAAGCTACATCAACTACTGGGAAAGCGCTGCTGCTTTCTTGCAAGGAGAAGACGAGTTGGCTCGTTTAAAAGCCTAACAAAACCCTAGGTGTTCATCACGTAGGCTGTGTCACTGCCAAGGGTGTATGCTCATGTCAATTCAAACAAAATAGAAACATAGTCCAACATGAAAAGGGATGTTTAATGCAATTCTGTGTATTTCGTTTTCAAACACCAAGTATGTCAGCATTCAGGACCCCCGCGGACACCAAACCCACAAGGCATAAAAAGGCACACGAGAAAAGCCGGGGAGCCGCACCAGTAAGGCCCTGACGACCCAGGCTCCAGCTCTAACGTGCGAGTTACGAAAGTCGCGAAGTTGTGCAGCGTTGTCACGGGGGGGGAGGAGGGACAAAACCAAAGCCAGGGCGTCGCATCTCTTCGAGGCGGGGGCCAACCACGGCAAAGCCTCCGGCGGTAGCGGCCGCGTCCTCCCGGGACTGGCGGCCCCGGCCCTGGCCCCGGCCCGGCCGCGGGAGGAGAGCGGGCACGGCGGCGACAGGCGCCGCAGGAACGGGACCGGCTCAGCCCTGCTCCCGCTCCCGCTCCCGCTGCCGCCCCCGCCCGGACCCCGCCCGCACCCCGCCGGCGCGGCCCGGCCCGGCCCGGCGCGCCCCGACCCCGCGCAGGGCCCCGCGCCCCCGGCCCGCCGGCAGCCCCGAGGGCGGGCATCCGCGCCTGCCCCGCCGGGGCGGAGCCGCCCCCGCCGCCGCCGGGCGAGAGGCGCTCCTGACACCTCCCCGCGCCGCCGCCGCCGCAGGAAGCGACCGGATACCGGATGCCGCCGCCGCCGCCGCCCCCTCAGAGGACAGCGCGAGCGGCGCCGGTGCCCGCCCCGCCCAGCGCGCCCGCAGGTAGATCCCGGCGCGGGGCCTACCCGCCCCCCCGCCCGCCGGGCGGGGCGGGGCACGGCGCGGCGCGGCGCGGCGCGGCGGGGCGCGGCGGGGCACGGCGGGGGCGGGGGCGGGGGCGGGGCGGCCCCCCCGGCCCGGGCGCCGCTCCGGGGCGCGGGCACCAGCGGCGGCGGCGGCGCGCGCGGCACCCACCCACCTACCTGACAAGCCGAGCCCCTCCGCCACAGCGGGCGTCACGGTCCCACAGCGCCACGTGACCGTCGCGGGCCAATCAGCGCCAGGCCCACCGCTCCCTCCTAGCCTATCCGGGCGCTCCCCGCCTCCTGGTGACGCGCTGCAGCGGGCGGCCAGTCAGCGAGGCATCCCTCACTGGGAAGGGTGGGAGAGAAGGCGCGATTGGACGGGAGCCGCGGCGCTCCGTGGGAAGTGGGGCTGCCCCGCCCCGCTCCGCCTGCGGCGCGCGCTGCGTCCGTCTCCCAGCAACGGTTCCCCTCCCGCGCAGCTCCCTGTGGTAAAAGGCGCGCCTGAAAATGCTTCAGGGTTAGTGGAGAGCGGGCACAGGAGGTTAGGTTCACGGTTTAATTACTGGTAAGGACTATTTGCATAACTACAGCACCACGGCACAACGTACAGTGGGTTAAAGTGTTTGTATAGTTATGTTTGCCGTTTATCACTGGATCATGGAAATGTAGGTGTGAACATAAAAGAAATGTGTGAGACTAAAAGATGGCAAATCCTGAGAAAATAGCTCTTCTAGACATTGCAGCTTATGGACAGGTAGACAAGGAGTCTGATTTTTTTATATTGCCAACTCAGCTTCAGGAACGGGAAGCAGAAAAGGAGAAAAAGGAAAAACAAAAAGGAAAATAAGAAAAATAATGGGAAAAAAGAATGGAGAAAAGAAAAAAGGAAACAATAAAAAAGGACCTATTATTGTTACATTAACTTAACAGGTTTAGGGAAGCTTAATGAATATTAACGTGTTGTATATTGTCTTTTGTAACAGATTGTGTTGAAAGCAAATGAAAAATTCAATTTAATTAAGTAGCGATAACAAAGTCTGATACCACAATGCATTTCATACATGCATAAGAACATAAGAACCCCATAACAGGCTAGGTTAGAGTTACAGACCAATACCCTTCCTCAAGGGGTTGCCAGTCGCTGGTATTTAGGAAGGTTTCTAAAAAAGAGGGTGTGGGGAGAGCAATCATATTCCAATCCATGGTTTCTTAAGCTAGAATTTGCTTTTAGACCAGAGTGCTTAAAAAGCACCAGTGAAACTTTGCAGTGTGCAGTTTTCTGTATCTGTTTAAACCATGTATGCCTTTTTCTTCCAAAACATCTTATAGAAATAATTTCCTGTATTTACCTGTTTGTTTATCAAATGAGAAAGAATTACTTTCTTTCGTACCTCATCCATACACACCTTGAGGCAAGTTGAGACCTATATACAATTAGAAGCAAGTTTGCATAAGACTACATACACAATGGAGAAAAAAGCCAAAAGCTATTAAGTTTTAGTAGGAAGTGGGTTTTTAAGAAGTAATTTACATTTGGATACTTTTCAACAATGCTGCATTTGGGATAAAAAACTTAATTTAGATAGAATTACCAAACTCAGTATAAGAAATAATGAGTGACATGGTTTTATGGCAAATGCAGGTGCAAATGGCCTGATTCAGTCTCAGTTCAGCTATAGTCAAACATAACCTATTTTATTGGACAGATATCTTGTCAGTCAAGATGCTCACATGCACATAAAAGAAGATCTTTTAAGACTGTGTCTATGGTTTGGTAATTTAGCTGGTCTTGAGACCCTTGAACCTGCTGAAACCTGGTAGACAATGGTAGGAGGGGAGAAAAATCTCCCCTCATTAGTTTTCTGATTAGAATTTTTTAAACTTTACTGAAGAACCTGCTTGACTTTTGAGGAAGAAAGGATTCCTTGTTCTTTGTTGTAGTAACTTTTTTTTTCCCAAAGTTTTTAGATATTTGTTAAATAAAGATGAAAAAAAGGTAGGCCTATACTGTAGTCACTGCAGTATAGTGTAGACATATGTAAACTATTTTGAAAATCAAATTGTTAATTTTATTTAGAAAGTGCAATTATTAATTGAATATGAAAAGTTTTAAAAGTACATTAACACTTGCAATTAAAAGCCAAATTAACAGCTTTATTTCTACCAGGCTGCAGATGCTAATCCTTTTCTCTCTTCCCTATCCCAGTCTTCTGGTTCTGCACACGTTCCTCCACTCAGCCCCACAGATGATTTCCTCTGCCCCATTCCTACCTGGCCTGACCCACGGCCCACTCTCTAATTCCAGAAGCGAAGAGGCTGAGTCCTAAAAGTATCCAAAGGAGACAAAAAAGATCAGGAAAATGAACATGCTTTTGCTTCAGCACATTCTGTCAGTCCCTGGACATACTTTCTTCCAGCCTCGCCCCTTTGCTCCTACATGTTAAATCCTGCATGCTACGTCTATAGCTTCATGCTAAGCCAAAGCTGATCAACGTTGGTACTTTAAACGTGCTGCTTTGGACAACAGTGGCATTGAAGCATTGTTTCAGACTCTATTGCAAAATTGCCTTCTGAGAAACTGGGCAAGTACCTGGACACATGCCGAGTTCTGTGGTGCAACTCCTCAACACCTACCAGGCAGAGCATTTCATGGCTCAACTTGCTGAAACAATAGCAGCTGTCTAGTAAAAATACCTGAAAAATTCAGTTTAGTATCCTGGGTCTGTCTTCTCATCTCACATGAGTCATCTTCTGTAAGTTCATCCTTTAATTTCTGCTGGCTTCCCAACTACCAGAGAATTTTCAGTCTTTCTATCATAATCTATTCACCCACCATTGTGACCCTAGAAATAGTAGAGGATTTGCTCCTTAAATAGTAAAATTCTTGTCCTATTCAGTTAAGCTCTAGGTTTCAAGGGTCCTTTTCTTTTTGTTCTTCTGTTTGCTGCAACTCTTCTGGTACACTGCCAGTCTATAATTCAGGCAGCACATTTTCATAATTTTGAATGCTTCTTTTCTACCTTTATTTAATTTCTTTGTTTATGACTCGTTGCCTAAAATTACTGGATGTGACATTCAAGTTATCTGCATTATACTGCTGATACTCCTGTTGAAAAACCTTGAAGTTATTCTTAGGGGATGGATACTGTAGCATTATATTACTTCAAGAATGATAACAACTTTGAATTCAATTACATGCCTGGAGGGGAAATATAAATGTAGAAAAGAGAGAGAGGGAAAGTTCCTTGTTATCACTCCTTCAAAATGCTCAAGTAAAATGGGAGTCATTGCAAAATCCAACATTAAAAAAAAAAATCTGATTATACTAAACAATTCTATTGTACACAAGTGAGTAGCACAGAGAAGTTATTATAGAGGTATGCTTAGAATAAAAGATCACAAAGAGATGTCTGTGAGGGTTAAAAAATTACCCAGTGATCTCAGGCTTTTTATCAACAATATGGTTCCTTGATCCCCAACAAGGGCGTATTAATTCCTTCCTGTTGAGTTAGATTTGCTGCAGTTCTTTGATGAGTTTAGGCATAAATGAGTATCTTTTCCTAAACTATTGTATATCTTTGAAAAAAATAAATTGCAGTTTACCATTTTACTCTTTCCGTATTTACTATCACTATTATTGTAAAGAAATACAGTAAAAAGTTTAAATAACTACACAGACTGTGTATTAAAGCACTGGAGCTTTTGTGTCAGAAAGAGAATACTGTTACTACCACTGTTATGAAAATTACTCTGGTTCTTCTGTTACATACCTAGATAATAACATCATAAAAGCCAGGCATGTTAATGTAATGAAACAAAGAGTATGTAAGCACAGAGCTGAGCAAGCAGCTGAACTCTCTTTTCACCTCTGCCATAGACATTCTACTTACACAAAGCTCTCCCTGCCTCAGTATTTCTATTTGTAAATGGCAACATCAACACTTCCGTTGAGGGATGTTAGAAGGTGTAGATGGCTAATATTTATAAAGCATTTTCAAATTGTTGTAGGGAAAAGGTAAAAAATGCAAATAATATTATGCTGAATAATGATATTTTGGTTATTCTATTGTTGGGTACAGAAGTCTAATTTTCAAATTCTTTTTACAGATTTTCATTATTACTTGCTATCTTTCTCTTCTTTACCCTTCTTTTTCTCCCGCCTCCATTTTGTACTTCATATTTTGAATTTCAATGTCTGTTGCTATGACAACACCACGATCTCACTAGTGCTGCCTTCAGACCCTTTTCAAATATACACTGTGCTATTTAAAACTACACATTTTGTGTTTAAGGTGCCTGGAGGTTTCCTTAGAATAACCTGACCGGGTTTTCCCAACCATAAGCTATGGTGCAGATATGCATTCCGAAATCCTAGTACCTGCCATTACTTTTCTATCCCTGTACACATTACTTTGAATAATTGTCTCTCTGGGGCATGGTGGCTAAATAGAAGATGGTGGGATTAATGGAAGGAAGCATATTTGTCAGTCTTTCCTTAGATATAAATATATACATGTGGGCACATATATAGGTATATACATATACAAATAGGCACGCACATGTACATGTGCGCATACACAATTTGTTTTTCAGCTGTGTGCAAACTGGAATCTGGCACAGAACTTCTTAGAGAAGTAAAAGAAGCCAGCAAGTTCTGTTTAATTTTAAAATAATTAATTAAAACTGGGAAGACATAAGGAAAGATTACCAATGATGTGAGAGAATTCAAGTTGTGGTTTCATTCTTAAAAGGAGCTACTGATCTTTGCCCGAATACAAAAATAAAGCATGTAATGGAGGAGTCACTCATAATCCAAAGCGAAGGACAAGCATTCAAATCTCTGATTTTGTAAGACTATTTAAATTCCTGATAAATTTACTGCTGTTATCATTAATTAGGGTCATAGGCTGCAACCGAATAGCTGGTCACAGATGTGCTGCTCAAGTACTCTAACAGATACACTGTAGTCTAAATGTGGGATCTAAACAATGCACTGCATTAACTGGTGATATGGGCGGGGACAGAAGTCCCACAGGTAAATTCCTGAGCACTAATCCATAATATTATGCTCCTGACTAGTAAAAAAAAAAAAACAAACTGCAGTCTGCTGTGAAAATTTGTTTCAAATTCCCCTTCAGTTGCTGACTGAAGAGCTAGTTATTACTCTTAAGCTTGAGGAGTAATAATGTCTCAGCTAAATGTTCTCTCCTTGAAAGTCATGGGATTTGTATCCTGATGCTTACTTACCTGGATTGGAGAAAGGTGTGAATGTTTACAATTCACACGGTACAGAAGCCACCTTAAAAGAGTTCAGCAGTGTTAAGGCAAATTAATTTTCCAACTGCAAGAAAGCGTGACAGCCATACATTGGTCTACCTAAGTAAAAGCACACTGAGCTTTCTCTCAGACTGTAGATTCATGTCTTTGGATTGAATACCTCAAGTCAATATTGCTCCCTCTGCCACCCTTCCACTACCACGTATTCCCCTCCTCGGTCTTCAGCATGCCGTTCCTTCACTGCTGCTCCTGGAAGTGTTTATGCAACTGTTCTGCAAAGCAGATAAGGGAGATGACCCTTGCTATAGTCTTGCTATTATTTGTAAATATACATAATTTATTTATACAAGTCTTGTTATGCTTTCTTAAACCAGATGTGTTCCCTATCTGGTTAACACCACAGCCAGACAACTAGTTGGGCCAGCACAACTCAGCCGCACAAGGCTAGGTATGAGCAGTAAGGGAAGGTGGGATGAATGTGGCAATACCTCAGTCTACTATTGCCACTAAAGAGCACAATTCCTGAAGCAGCAGGCTGAGACTACACCTTTGGTGGTGTCATACTACCCCTTCAAGCCTGGGATAGGAAATCCACCTCTTTTTCAGTGTATTTGGTCACTGCCGTATCTGCTCTGAGGACTAGATAATAGTGTAATGCACATACTAAGCTACTTTATATGCATAAATAAATCACAGCCTTCACTGTGCATACATTTGTATGAAACACTTGTCAGTGTATTAAAAAAAAAAAACACCTTGAGGACAGATTCCAGCCTAAGATATTCCTGCCTTTCTCCCACAATGCACATTCCTTCACCCTTGCTGCAATATGCTACTACTCTGGGTTCCACTGACACAACCGTTGGTAGGATTACATTGTGAACAAAACTGATAAGCCTAAATAAAATCCTGCAAACAAAGAAAAAAATCTTTAAGACAGGACTTGTTAATCCATGATCTAGAAGTTGAGCCTTTGCCTTTAGACAATAGCATGTTTTTCAGAACAGGTTGATGATTTAATCCATCTGAACGGTTATGATTATATCTATTATGGTGAAGGACAGTAGCCTTTCTAAAACATAAGCAGCAGCAGAAGATAAAGGTCAGCATCTTGGTTAACTTGAAAATCCTAAGAAGGCAGAAAGGAAACAGAAGGGAGAGTTTGTCAGATTACACATTTCTTAGGTGTTCTTTCTTTAAGGAAAAGCTTTTAGGATGAAGAGTTTGTACGAATTGGTATCCTCAGCACCATGGCTGGTTAAGGGACTTGACATCTTTAAGGGTGAATGATGAAGAGAGGTGTTTCTCAGAGTTAGTGTACCAATAGATGTAACTCTTCCTCTCAATCTCTCCCTAGACCTAAAAAAGTTGCACACACCTGGTTTATGGAATTAAGTTACTTTTATTTTAACCTTCATCTGGTGCCAAGGCTAATATCAGTATTAAAACCCATATAAATCTTTTCCTCACTTTCTCATTCCGTACTCTGGAGGTTTTTTTTCAGAATGGGGTAAAAGTTGCCCCATATTTTAAAATTTTGGTTTTGCTACCTAAATAGAGCTCAAGGAAAGAGCCAAAGTTTATTGTTGCCCTGATGTCAGAAACAACTCATTAAAATCCCGTGTCTTTTCATAACAGAACTGTCCTGTCTGGCAATGTTTTTCAGTACCTATTAGTCAGAGTACCTGGAGGGTCACCATGTCATTGCAAACTACAGAGCAGGAGAATTTAGAAAGAGGAAACACTGGAGTTCCCAAGGCAAAAAATGTCAATTCCGTCATTATCTACTTTGCAGCTTTTAATGGAGAGACACACTAACTTTCTTTAGAAGGTCTCTAAAATGGAATTTCTTCTTATCAGAAACTGCTTTAGATTTCTGGAGCTCAGTCCCCTGGGATACTTTACACATCATTACTCTTCTTGAAACAGAGTGTGTTTCACAACTCAGATTGTGTTTTAAGTATTACACAGCACAGCAATAATAACTGGGTACAAAGAGGTATCTGCCAGGCAGTTTCTGTCTCTCAGAGTCCATCCCAAACCTCTTCCAACTACATAAGATCTCACACGTCCTTGCCTGGAAAGACCAGCTAATCAGGCCTGTGAATAAGCATACATATATTAACAAGTAGATTCTCTCAGAAAGTGAATTGGGGGGAAAAGAAAAAAGAGAAAGGGTATCAATAGCTTTCTCAGATTTTAATACAAACTCTTCTACTACTACATGCTACTGGTAAAATTATAGCAAGTTGGTTAGCTCATAGCCCTGGAAATTAACATGGTACTTTCTGGTATATCTAACATGTTGTGCCACTGGACATTCAATGAGTATTTAGCAGATTGTACCATGTTTATACAGTTTAGGTAGCCCCTGGCAGGCCTACACAATCTTTTAAGGATGAGTGAGTAAACGCACACTTTTTCATGGGACCTTTGGTCAGTGAATTGCACTGAAACCAGCAGTAGGACTTGCAAACAGGAGTTTTATGCAACAGCAATTGGTATTCCACATAGTGGGAAACTTTTCCTGTAAGGTACTGATATCCTGCACATTGAAGCCGATGTATATCAACATTGATGGAGTGGGAGCACATCCAACAGCCAACACTATGAATTCCACAGCTTGCATTTATATACACCAAATGAAAAACAGGCAGATATCCATCTTCCAGCTTTGAACACCTGCAAGTGAAGCTGTAACAAATTGATTAGTGGTTTTTACTTTTTTGCCCTTGTCTAATCAGCTACAGTAAATCAATTGTGCCCTCTAGAATCCAAAGCAGGATAAACAAGCTTCTGACTTGATTCAATTTCATTATTTAAATGCAAAAGTCAGCAAAAGATATTTTAAAGGAAAAGTTTATCAAAATAGTTTGCTTTGTTTCATAAATGTTAAAGTCATCTCTGTTTTATTCATATTGTATGTAATTATTAATAGTGTTTCTTGTAAAACACGAGATTTTTCCCTGCTCTAAGAGGTATTCTAGGATTATGTTGATACCATTTCAGTAGAAACTGCACTAAAATTGTTGATGTAAGTGCAGAGAATAAAATGTCAGTAGCTTATCAGCATTCCTCACTTACTGTTAAATATCAAATTACAGAAATTGCTTGGCTAGTTTATATTAAATATCTGGAACAGTATTTGTGCTTAGCTAAAAAATAATCTTTTTCAACTGTAGGAGATATTGTTTTGATCTGATTTATTACGATCCTTTTAGATAATCAGGCTAGCACATTTAAAGACACATTCTGTTTGCTTCTGCTGAGTCTCTTTTTATATAATTTATAAATGCAACAACATGCCTAACCTTGAAAAGAATGAATGTAGCAAGACTGGTCTTGCTGCATTATGGTGAGTTTACTTATTGCAGAAGACTAAATGGATCTTCAGATAAAGTATATAATCCAAGATTTCTATTGGCACCTTTTCTATAGATTACCCAAATAAACATTTGTAAGTATCAATCTCTCACATTATTATTCTGTCTCAGTTCAAGCAAGACATGGCAGCATTATTATCTTGAACACCATCTATAATAATTTGGAGAACTGTGAACAGCAAGGTTAGATGCCTTGTTCCCAGGCACCTATATTTAAGCATTTGAGTTGCAAGTGAGTGCAGAGAACAAGCCATCTCAAAATGTAATACAGACTATCCAGGTGCCAGAGCACAGTGAAGGCCAGCTGCTTCCGAGGGCCAGTATCTCCCTGGTTCCGGGGAATCAAGAGGAACTCCAGGGCTGGCCGGGCAGGGACCTCACCAGCCATCTCACCACGCCAGGAAGGGAGCAGGGCAGGTGCTGGGAGTGGTGAAGGATGGGCAGCCCCAAGTCCAGGGCATCTCACAAATCTGTGAGGATGGGGCAGGTCCAAGATGAAGCCAGGAAATCAGCCCACAGGTCAGCAGTGGCATGGTCTATAGACAGATGTGGCTGGAGACCAGCACTCCTAGGTAGGGGCCAAAGGCCCAGGGCTGAGCTTAAATGGAGCCCCTGTGCCCATGCGGGAGAGTGGCAGTCCCACACATGGGTGAGGGTTCCGTACAAGGTTGATCAGAGCAACTAAGGTCGATTAGTGCCCTACAGCAGATTACCAGGAAGGGATATTTGAGGGAGATGGAGACCCTTTTGCTGGTCTTCTGCTTGACTTGCTCCAGTTTGTCAACGTTTCTCATACCGGGTGTCCAAAACTGGATGCAGTAGTACTCTAGTTGTGCTCTAACAAGTGCTGCGTAAGGCAGGATAATCTCTTCCCTTAATCCATGCTTGTGTTGGTATAGACCAGGATACTGTTGGCCTTCTTTGCCAGGGCACACAACTGACTCATGTTCAGCTTGCTGTACACCAAGATCTCCAGCTCTTCTCCAGCAAAGCTGCTCCCCAGTTTGTTAGCTGTTGCATCCCTAACATCCTAACCTGGATTCAAGAATATTTCAGGAGAGGGTGTTTAAAGCCTTGCCAGGCTTGCAATATAGTCAGTGAATGAAGCAGCAAACTGCAAAGGAAAAAAGTAGTTAAAAAATTTAAAGGTTAAGACTAACGAATGTTCGTCACGGGAGTTGAATTCTGTCCCTGCCTTTCTTGTGCAGACCTTATGTTGTGTTTGCATGTTAGTAGCAGTTCTGAGAATCACGAACTTGGTATTTCATAGAATCATAGAATCATAGGTTTGGGTTGGAAGAGACCTTTGAAGGTCATTTAGTCCAACCTTCTTGCAATGAGCAGGGACATCTTCAACCAGATCAGGTTGCTCAAAGCAACCTCATGAGGTTCACACAGGCCCACTTCTCAAGCTTGTCCAGGTCCCTCTGGTGGCATCCCATCCCTCAGGTGTGTCAACCACACCACTCAGCTTGGTGTCATCTGCAAATTTGCTAAGGGTGCACTCAATCCCACTGTCTATGTCATTGATGAAGATGTAAAATAGTACTAGCCCAAATAGGGTACTTGATGTTGCAAGTTCAATGAGTTTATTTTAAGATAGGTCTTTATATGCAATTAAACAAAATTTCACTAAGTTCACTAAGTTCTTCTCTTCCCTGCAATTCTGTTTGTCATGCAGTACATAAATAATTTTGTAACTTTAAATATAAGCAGTAATAGCTGTGTCTTTTCTGGTTTTTTTTCTACTCTTCAGCTTTTTAAAACAATAGCAGTGTCTAAAAATGTTTCTCACATTCTTCTTGAAATGCCATATGAATATTTAATAGTCCAGTTTCAAATTTGCATATGGCCAGCTGTCACAGGATGGCACTACAGAGAATCTGGTATAACTTTGGTGTAAGCTACTGAGTCATATCCATCCCTAAATCTAAATTCACTTGATAGCTTAGAGATGTAGCTATTGTCAAATCCAGGAATAAATCCTTTGTTGCTTTCATCTGGAATCTCATCACTTACTTGGCACAAATTGGCTTCTGTAGATAATGGGTATTGAGTCTCACGAGTGAGCAAGCTGAAAAGTTTGCTCTCTGCTGTGAAAGTCTGTAACATTTCTCCAGAAGACCTCCAAAGTTCTGTAGTATATTCATCTCGGTTTTATCTTTCTTATTCTATCCCTGGAAGAAACTGGTAGACAGCTACAACTGAAAATTATTATCTGGTGAACTGGATTAAAAATAATCACTCAGAAGTGTTTTTCCTAACTGTAATTTAACAAATTGAGAGTAAGTATGGATTTAATGGGCAATAAGATCATGAAACTGTAAAATGGACACCAGCTTAGGCAACTATCAAACTCCAACTGTTCACCTACTAAATTGCTTCTTTTCATTTAATAGGTAGCCATTCTTTTAATCTTCACATAAAATCACCCACACTTTTATTGAGAAAAGGGAAGATGAAATTTAGCTTCAATGAAATTTAGCTTAGAATCCACCTCTGATTTAGTAGCATAAATGCCCTACATTCCAGCTGTGTATTAAATTTTTAAACTTTCTTCTCAAGCTCCTAGGTGATAGCTATGAATTCGGGCATTAAGGCTGCATAAATCATGCAATGCTTTCTAGAATACTTTTAAGATTGGAATGCCTACTAATAAAATCTCTGAAATTATATAGCACTGATCATCCCCCAGAAACAAAAACTGCTATAAAAACTACGCACTCAGTCTTCTGCTCCCGACTAAGAGTATTAGCAATGCAGTCCAGATCTGTGGGTGAAGTCATTTGTGATAAGCCATGAAAGTTACTTTCACAGCTATTAAATCCTAAGGCTACTAAACTCTTCGGATATGCCTGTCCTATTATATTACCTGGCATATTTTTGTCCTGTGCCTAACATTGCCCAAAATTATCCTTGGGTGTGATTTGGGAGTCAGAATTCTTGGGGGCCTTCCCCACTTTGACAGGTAGTTTGCTTGCAGCCCCTCTTTTGGAGACCCACATAGAGACTTTACTAGAATAGCTGCAGTCATTTTGTGCCAGTTGGACAACTTTCACATTTCCTGGCACATTTAATTTACTGGTGTGGATGAAGCCTCTGAGTATACTTGGCATCAGCTGCAGTAGCCCTCCATGGTGTTTCAGGGTGCATTCATGTCTGTAGAGTGGGAGAAAGGGAAGAAGGTTTCTCATTCACATTTTTTCTAAAAGGGGCACTGAGTTGTGCATGCTGAAGTGACCTAAAACTTACCCCTTGTCAGAATGATCTCTTCAGAGTAGTATAAAAGCATTTCCCAACTACTAATTCCCTAAATATATCCCAGGCTGTGAGTCCCTTAAGACTTACCTACATTGCCCTCTGTCATTATTTGCTGACACTGGAGCCGCTGAAGAACATCAGCATGTCAGCATCATTCAGACAGCAGAAATCATCTTGTCCGATGTTGACTGCATACTGATATATGAAATATTTCATAAAACATTAGTCACACGCAAACTGTATGATGCTTAGGATCTCTGATGTGTTACAGGCTTTCTACTGAGGGCAGATAATACTAATAGTGATGACAGAGTTGATCATAAGTTGTTTTGCTGACACAGCTGAGTCAGCAGGGTTCACCCTCTGTCCCTCATTTGTTAATAAGGCTTCTGGATCATAGACCCAATGGACGGTTCCAGCTGCCAGCGGCTGAAGTACTTAAATACTCTTTTCCCATGGCCACATACTGGGACTGTTAAGAAAAGTGTCATAGCACTGGAAGTATCTGTTCTGGGGAAATTTAAGGTTTCTTAATGCTACCAGATTAACCAAGGCCATCTTAACAGAGTAGGATCTGATTCCAGAAGTTTTTCTTGTGTTACACCTGAGGGAATGATGTCTGTAGTTATGAATTATATAGTCCATTCTTGGATATGGCTCCTTTTAAACAAAATAAACAGTTGAGCTACATGTAGCAGTAACACTTCAAGAAAAGAAGTGAAGAATTTGTGGAGGTTTATTCAAAATTGTAAAGAGTATCTGCTTTTAACAAGCATTCCAAATTGGAAACTGGATAATGTGTTTTTAATACTGGGTATCTTGAAAAATTGTCAGGGATCCTTCAATGACAATAAGCTGTCAAGCCAAATTGTTGTGTCCCATTTTAAAAATTATACCCTTCAACTGTGTGTGCCTTTGAATTTTGCACTACAGCACATCACCAGAAATATATTAGCAACAAAATGTCACTTCCAAAACATCTCATACCATTTCATTTCATACTCATTTTATTTCTCTTATCCCTGAAGATAAGAACCCTTCTTGTTTCTTACAGCAAGAAATTTGAGCAAGGAATATCATATTCTGATACAAATTCTGATACAAAAGAAGAGTTTTTTAAGTGAAATTGGAAAGATAAGTAAGAGCAAAGAATTACTAAGTGTCAATGATATGAGAGTATTCTTCTGCAGTAATTTATTTGCTGTTTGGCCATACAGTCTGATGGCATAACATACCCAGAGCTATGCTGTTGTTTTTTGCTGATATAACTTTTCCAACCACTGACATATCATGAAAGTATCATTCTATGGAAATCTTTTTTCTGCTTAATTTTCTACTTTATTGGATTTTTTTTACCTTTTGCCTCACTTCTTCCAAGCTTGATATTTGTACTAAATTTCCACTGATCTTTTTTTTGCTTGCGCTCTAATGATATTGTTGGTTCACTGTCTCACTGCAACTAACAGTATTTTACGGTAGCAAGAGGATTTTTAGATTTCCTTTCACCCCTGGACTTTTTTTTAAAGAAGAGTAATTTTCAGCCATTGTTATCAGAATTTATACTGTTTTTCTAGATGTGTGTTTGCAAAATTTATATTTTTCTGATTGACAGATTCAGGACAGTATACCTCATGTTACACTTCAGAAATCAAATTATAAAATTTTTCCTTGGATACCACCTGTTATCTGACAGATTTAGATAGCAGCTATTATTGATCCTGTGAAGGGAATGCATCCTACTGGAATAAATATATAATCTGTGTGCTGTTCCACAGAACCATCATATGAATGAGATGCTGTATCTTATGACAGCTATTGTAAGCATTAGAAATATCAGGAAGAAATTTTGCTATGAAACATATTATGTATGATCTGCTTCACCAGTGTACAATGCTTAGTCTTGTAACCTGCTGTACAAGAACCTCCCATACAGGAATTCTGACCAATCAATTTTCCATCTATCTTAAAATGGTGTGTTTAAAAAAAAAAAAAAAAAGTGAGTATAATAGCTCTAAATTTCACACAATCAAACTACAACTTACAAGAGGTTTGAAGGAACTTACAATACATAAGTCCTGAAAAACTGTATGCTACTGGATTTTTTGAAGCTATGTAATATATTTGAGATCAGTGTCCACGGGATGCTAGAAAATCTGGCCTTTATTTATTTGTTTCTGCAGCTTTTAGTAACTTTATTGCTTTATGAAAAGACAATCCAGTCCTTGAATCCAAACTCATGAAGACCCTCAGTAATGCCATGGAGATCCCCTTTCAGGCATGCCCAAGGTACCCGAAAGTGTCCATGGTCACAGAATCTTTAAAAAGCAAGGACAATTAGATGAAGAAAAATATCACTGAAAAAACCTTGACATGCCTGGTCTCATTTAGACCACTGACTCACTGGAGGAATACTGCGGTGCAAAATTGCATGACACCAACATGCAAGTATTCTGCAGAAGCACTGGAGAAAAAGATGATGCAATTGGCCACATTTTCTTTAGCATAATGAATTCCTGTAAGAATTGTCTGATCTATGACGTAGTTGTTCATAAAAAATAAATTATGCATTAGCAGACTTATAACTGGATTTCTTTGTATATCACCTGTGCATAAAATCTTACAACACTTCAATTATAAGTCAGTTTTTTAAAGTTTGTATTGTTCCATTTTATGGAATAATAGGACAAAGAAAGATTTGATGCAGATAAACTATGAGTCTCCCTTTAATTTACTTAAAATATATCTAATATATTGATTTGTTCGTACTATCTCAGTCCAAGTTTTTCTGGTTTCAAAGAGCAAGTGCTGTGAGGTTGGAGATTATATGCTCTAGGTAACAGGCACTATAAAAGACCTGATCTTCATTTTATGTACAAAATGTAGACTCAGCCTTAATAACACAGTTGTGTGCCACACCTTTATAGTGGGCTCTTTTACACAAGGTTCGTGAAAAACTTTTTACAACTTTATTTAAAATATAGTAAGATTTATTTTACTGCAATGTAGAATAGGGATTGCAGGGCATTAGTAATATGATCCTAAAAAGATACAGCTTTTCTATTCACCTTCAGATAACATTTGGAGACAGAGCTGAGAGGAAGGAGTGAAAGAACAAGAACTTACGTTTGTATGCTATTTATTTTTAAGAATTTATTGAATGATTGCTCAAACTCACTAGTAGACAAGATGATTGAGTTAAATGGAGCAGTTCTTAGTTATCTTCAGGCCTGGAAAAACAAGGGCACTGGCACTCTGAACTTTCCCCCTCTGTTCCATTTGACCTGCCGTTCAGATTTTCTGGGGTGAGAGTAAATGTCCAGTATTATGCCTGTTTTGTGCTTGTTTCCTCTGTTAAGGCCATCCAGGCTGCTTTGTCAGTTTGGCTGAGTAATGCAAACTCTACAGGCTTAGACTCAACAACTTAGACTTCTTTGTTTCATGGTAGTTATTTACTGGTTGCTAAACAGGGCTAGAACACCAGAGAGTTCACCAAGGCTTATAAATTCAGGGTACATCTAAATTTTTAAAACATAAAGTCTATTTGTAAGAGTGGCTTTCAATTAAAAATGTAACAGAACAAGAGTTAAAAACTGGATCTGTACATGGTGAGTTGCACGTTTCTGAGGCTCAAATGTGTGAATTCTCCATTTTTTAAGGAACACATTGTTTTGGAAAAACATGATCTCTTGATATTTATACATATATTAAGGAGGATGTTAAAGAAAGTCTGGAATGCTGCATCACTGTGATTCAGATGAGCAATTTAATTTCTAATATTCCAGCAGGAGTGTTAGATCTAGGTGCGAAAGAGATTTTGACAGAACATCTTTTTAGATGTCCTATTATTTGTTTTCCAGATATCAGAATATAGAGAACAATTACAGTAAGTGCACCAGGTATTACTAGTGAACCTTGTGGCCTAAAACCCACAACAGTTTGCATTATCCTAGAGATTAGGGTTTCTGCTGAGGTCTCTTGAACCTCCTCTTCCCCTTTGCCCAAGGTGAAAAATCAGACCGGAGTAGTTGCTACAGAATTATATTAAAAAGGATTAAGCCTTTTGTTCCACTTAACTGACAGAGAGTTCTGAAGTACTCAGGCATGCTGAAGCTCATCCAGTGTGTGTGGCAACTTCTTGGAGCTTCTTAGCAAATGTGCAAGCGGCTGAAATTTCTGTCTACCTCTCTAAAGCATTTAAGTTTATCTAGAGCAGAGGATTTCTAAAATTCTTTGGAATTCTTTGGAAAATAAGAAAAAGGGAATTTATTGCTAAAGAAACATAGTCCCATATGTCTAAGAATCATTAGTCCATGTTTTATTAAAAACTTTCTGTGAAGCAAGAGGATATAGGCTACTGGGACACTATGAAACTTGCAGAATTTGCTGATTGACTTGTGAAGTGATGATGCAGCAATGAGAGCAATGAAAAAAAATCAGACAATTGGAGCAAGTCAACAGAATTAGAGAATTGACTTTCTGAAGGCAAAACCAAACTGTCAATGTGAATTTTTAATCTAGTTTTTATACTTAATAAATGTTGCAAGCAGTCTTTTATTTGTTTCACTAAGAGTGTTTAAATTGAAAAATACACCACTGTAGTTAGACATAACTTAATCTTAGGTGGGATTAATATTCTTCAAATAACTCAGCCAGGAAATTTTAGGTTTCATTCATATAACACATATTAGATTGGTACCATTAACTTTTTTCTGAAATTCTTTTAACAGCATTCATTTTATATATCACTATTTCAAAAAAAATCAGTTGTCTCTGGTAGGATCCTACACATTTCAAAGAAGGTGTCAAACTGACTTGAGAGAAGGAGGAGGAAGACTGCAGCAAATCTATTTAATTAGGAGATCAGCTGTAACATTAGACAAAACTATGGCCACTGTCATGTTTCAGTGGAAGGAATTAAAGTAGGTACAGCTTTTTTAAGCTTTTTCCATATTAAACGTAAAAAGTATACTGAAAAAAAATGACATATATTTATAGTCGAGTACTCAACTGTTGTAATAGCCAGAATTTGGATTGTCCACCTACACTTATTTCCCCATCTTTTGGCATGCATTATGAGCCTGGGTTTAATTAACTGATCACATACGGTCTGCCCTCTGCCCCCGCCCCCAGCCCCACAGGACTTTTGTCTCCTGCTGTGCACAATATATAGATAATGTTCACTGAATGAGTAACTATTCATCATTTTGTTTCTTTTTTATTGTTCTGTGTATGGTCCCATGCCACATTTTTAAGTTCTGCTCTGAAGACAGAATTTTTAATTTCCTCCTGGGCTTTTCTGTGGTGCTCATCATGACAGTGTCTGAGTGCTTTACGAATCTTAATGAATTTATCTTCAGAGCACTTCTGTGTACTGAAGAGGAATTATTATTCTAATTGGACAGAAAGAGAACTGAGACAGAATAAATTAGAAAATATCCACTATTTTTGACAGTCAATTTCAGGTGCTTACAAGCTGGTTGTTCAGATGGTTTAGTATTATACGATACAGGATACCTTCAGTGCCTGTTGCCTATGTTGCAGGTGTAGGTACTTCATGTTTTCAAACAGTACACAGCAAGGGCCTGCAGTTGCAAGAAAGAGGAACACAGAGGTAATGACAACTTGCAAAAGTTCTGTTTAAGTGATTTGGCTGTGAGAGGTCCATGAGAGAGAGAGGAATACAGTTATTCAGGGCACCACTCCATTCCCCTGAATTTTCAGACCATCCTTTCTTTTCATCTAGTTTCTGCTGCATCCATATTCCAACTTCTGCAAAAGTAATATAGGGATTATACAGCATCCTACTCTGTATAATTCTGATTTGTCCCTGGCACAAGACTATCCAGAGAGCATTGGATGAGGAACAAATCTTGTGTAAAATAAATTTCCAAATTATCATGCAAAGACACAAGAGGGATTTATTAAGTTTGTGTAGGAAACTTCAATAATGCTTTAAGCTAGGTTTTTGCATGTGACCTCCTGGTTTGTTTGTTTGTTTGTTTTTAAAAAAAAAAACAAAGAAAAGCTGTGAACTGTATGTCACCAGGCGGGTACTCACCTGGCTCATGCTGAGTCTTCAGACAGCTCAGAGCTGAGATGGGGCAGTAGAGTCTCTTTAAATTGACTAACAGTAAAGAGGATTTGTGAAGGATTTGCTGATAGTCCAGGAACTGTAAGATCTGGGAATTATAAGTTTTAATCTAATTTCTAAAGGAGATTGTGCCACTGTGAGCTCATGCCCCTTTTGCAAATTTGACTCTTTCTGGTGCTTTCCCTCCAGTCTACAACAGATCCAGTTTTGTTGCCTCATTCCCATTTTGAGTCCTCACTTCCTCTAGGTGCCCCTTTCTCCCTGTTCATCAGACTTCTTATCTTCTTATTCAATCTGCTCTCTCCTCTAGGGTCCCTAGTCAAGTCTCAGGCTTCACAGGTAGACCTCAGAAAGAATGGCTTTCAAAATATCCTTTAGCGCGGTATTGTCATAGTGTTGATTTTTAAATGATACGTGTATGCTTACAAATCCATTTGTTATACTCCTGTTTAATGCATTACAATTCAAAATACTATTGTTTCTATGCTATTTTAGCTTCAACCTTATTCCTTCTATCAATAAATAAGCTATAAAAAAGAAAGATCCATAAGATTACTCACTGAAGAAATCATTTCTGGCTCTGCCATGAATTTTTTGTGTATCCTGAATAAATTATATAAGTTTGCTGTCATTTTCTACCCCATGGACAAAACAGGGTTAGCAATATTTCCATTCTTTAATCCACAGTTTTCCTTGTCCATGTCTAACATGGACATGCATAACATTATTATTGTGCTTAATTCCACTATTTTCACAGGGTCAGAAGCTGGATTTTTTTTTGCCCCTTGGCAGTGCTTTTGTAACAGGATCCTGATCTCAGTTAGGGCCTTTGAACTCTATTATAGTTCCAGTAAATAACAGCAGAGTGGCAGCAGTTATTATATAGCACATAAAACATACATGGTGCTGCGTGAAATATTACCTGTAGCAAAAATGCCTTTCTTTCCTGCACAGGACAATATGCAGTGGTTCAGCTCAAAGCCTGTTTGGTAAGGCAGTCATGATATAAATGGATTTTAAGAATTTATTGCATTTATTTTAGAAGGAGAATATTGTCTTTATTTTAGAAGAAGAATGTATCAGATATTGACTCTGACTAAATCATAATAGTATCTACAGCAGCAGACGTATGAAAAAAAGGACCGCTGAAGAACACGAAAATTAAAAGTTTGTTCAAAGGAAGCAAACGGCTTAGGGGGAAGAAAAAAGAGCAGAAGTTACAGGGGAAAATTAATCTCCTGGAAGAATGTAAATAAGACCTTTAGTTATATATGGAATAACAGAAATGTATAGTAATCGGGATAGGTATGTACATACATATATATGTTGTCACTGTGTCTTGCAGATATTCATTACTGGTAGTTATTATTCCCAAGTTCTTAAATAAAAGTCACTGAGAAATCCCACAGTCACCATTGTAGTACCAGTTCATTACAGTTTCAGAAAAGTGAATGGCTTTGCATGGCGGTGGGCATAACAATAGCAGCACAATGGTAAAACACTATAAATAATTTAGAAGAGGAGCAGGACAGGAAGACATGTCAGGGAATTAATGCATGCAGTGAAAAGAGGCACCCAGGCATGTTTCTTTTTCACTACTTTTTCAGTGATATGTTTTTGATTTTATTTTGCTGGAGGATGGGAGCTGATTACACCAACCCACACATAATAAGAAACAATCTATGGAAGATGCTTCTTAGTAACCCCGCAGGCTGCAGCAATTCTATCTTATCATCATTGGCTGTGTGGCTGTATTTTATCTTCCAACATAAGCAGTTAAACCCAATAATCCTATTACTGTAGCAAAGTAGGATGCAAGAATACTCCAAAGCAGAAAAAAGCCAAAGCTAAATTAAATACATTTTGAGACATCAAAATATCCTTTAAAAATCTGTTTTATGCAGTGCTGGGATTTCTGCATAGATTTTTGTTATTAAATAAGCAAATGAGTAATCATTAAATGATTTGTAGTTATTCTACCCTGAAGGATACTTGATGCGATTCTGTGTCATGGTTCTGCTCAATATAAGTATCAGGCAATTGCAATGAGGGGAATCTGTGAGGAAACACAGGTAGAAACATTTTCAGGATGACAGCATGCACTCATCTTCTATCTGCAGCTCATCCTGCACAGACAGTGTGATCAAGCATCTCATTAAGAGCTTGGCATGGTTGAGAGCAAATTGATTAAAGTTCAGTCTGGATATTAATACTAAGATGATGAGACTGGGAAAGCAACCAGAGGATATGGAAAAGATGTCAGCCCTTTTACTGAGAATGTGCATCCATCAGTTGTCACTTCAGCTGACTTCCAAGTTAGAGGGCATCTTACTAGATTTTCTACAGCTTTTATATCATCGTGTAGCTGCATGGATCTGGGTGGCATTTTATTTATTTTTAAACCTGGACCAGGTCACAATGCTACAGCAGACTCCGCAGGTTTGGAACTGATGCAGAATTAAGCTGCTTATTTGTAGAGCACAGCATCTTACTATGAATGCCTCCTACAAGATTTTTGTGCTCATGTTCCTCTAGTTCTGGATATAGCAGGTGTGCTGGTTTGAGCTGGTTGTAAGGAGCACTGAAGCTTTAATAGCATGGGATCTGACATTTATAAGACAAGAAGTAAGGAGATTGGGAGGTACTCTAGGCACACAACCTGTGGACAAATCACCTCTAAAATGGGAATAATGTTACTCATTGTGGCACTTCTTAAACAACTTCGAAATCTTTAAATGGAAGGCCCTATGAATTACCTGGGTTTGATTTTCTTATAAATAAAGGGCTGATCATAACAATATTTTCTATGGAACTACTCAATTATGTCATTCAGTGAGCTCTCCTATACCTCCGTCATGTGAACAAGGTCTGTTTTGGGTGGGGAGTGGGGAACAACAGACTCTTGTGGGTAGAGACTGTAGCACTCTTGACAGCATACTGCTAAAAGGTCAGAATGGGTATCAGCTCTGTGCTGATGAGGCTACAACAGGGGAAACAATGTGTAATTATAATGAAATCTGTTTAACAAAAGCTGCGGTGCATTTAATAATTGGCTGTTTTTAGTTCTGGAGCTGTTATATCCAAATCCTTTCTTGTCCAAGCACTAGTAATAGGTATCAGAGTGAACAGTATTAGGGAATAAATCTGGCTGAAAATGTGTCTTTTTTCCTTGGTGAATTTTCAATTTCATCAGTTCCTTGGTCTGCCTCCCCACTTAGCTGCAGGAATGCCAGCACCTCTATGAAAAAAAGTTTCAGAAAAAATGTGAGTCTAAAAGACCTATAGAGCTGTTGTCTTAGCAACATTCATGACTAACCTATTCTTTTCCATATTCCAGTATTTGAGCCAGAGGCAAGCATTTTCATTTGCTTTGTTAGATTTTTTAAAATACCTAATTTCTATATGTTAATGTAAAAGTTTTTAAACAACTAGTCAAAACAAAAATACAGGGATAAAATGTCCATGAAAATACTAGAAACATTAAACTTCCCATTAAAAAAATATACAGTTCCATTTCAAACTTATTACACTAGAAAGGAAGAAGGAAATTTCACTGTATCAATAACATAGAAAATGCTGACCACTGAGTTTATATACTTTCTCTCCCATACCTGAAAGCAGGTACCTCAATCTTTATGTGACTGTCGTGAGAGCATAGCAAACAGAGGCAGCAGTCTGCACAGCAGTCTCTAGGTTCTGCTTTGGGAGCTTCTGGACTGTCCAGGGACGAGGTCCAGGATCAACAGGGAACACCCAAGAACCTCTGAGAAACTTGATGGTGCCTGCTGCCACTAGGTGGGGGTAAGGTGAGGGCAGCCACAAGGCTGCGGTCCCATGGAAGCTGTAGCAGCTTCTAACAGGCATAATAGCTGCCCTTGACCCAGGGTGCCTGGAGCCTTTGTTGCAGCTGGCCCCCATTAGGGAGGGTCAAGTGCCCTTGAGCCAGTGCTTGGGAGAGGCCAGGCCCAGAGCACAGCCAACAGAGGCAGCAGTTTGCACAAAACAGTGCAAAGAAGGGCCTCAGCTGAATTTGTATCTGCATAAACCATCTCAGGTATGGTGGTGACAAGCTACAGGGCAGTGTCACCAGCAGGTCTTGGAGCCGCTGCCTCAGCCAGGGTAGAGGCTTCCACACAGACAGAGCTTTGGATAGTGGATGCAGCCCTCCAAGCCCCAGGCTGCAGGGATCACCTGGGCCATCTCTCTGACCCCAGGAGTGATGGCCCTCTGTCCTTCAGTGCTGTCTTGGAGTAGCAGTGCCACCAAGTGGAGGAGTTACAGGAGGAAGTGAGCAGGCTACACAGCATCAGAGAAAATAAAAGGGAGATAACATGATCTTCTCTGAGGAGCCACATCCTGAAGATCCCCAGACTCCTCCTGCAGTAGAGATGCAGGCAGTGTCTACCCCTAGTGCTAAGATAAGGGCAGCCTCTGGAGAAGGTGAGGGATGGAAGCTCATGACTTCTGGCTTCAACGGGAAGGCTTCTGTCCCACCTTAGGGCTCACAACCACAAAATAGGTTCACCACCCTCAAAGTGATGGAGAAGCCACATGGGCCTTCAAGTAAAGGATCTGGACCACCTGACCCTAAACCATGCAAGACCACCAGGAAGGAGTGGTGAGTGATCATAATGGGCAACTCTCTGCTGTAGGGGGACAGAGGCAGCCATCTGCCGACCTGACCTATCAAGAGGTTTGCTGCCTGCTGGGGGCCTGATCCATGATGCTGTGGAGGAACTATTAAAGCTTGTCCAACCCTCTCACTATTACCCCCTCTTGTTCTTTCTTATGGGCACCAGCAATACTGCCAGGGCAACCAACAAGTGGATGAGGCCCTCTACAGACAGGAGCAGCCTCACATTGGCAGGACTTTGTCCTCATATGGAACTTCAGCCACCCTGACACCTGCTGGAGGAACAACACAGCAGGGCATAAACAATCCAGGAGCAATAACATCCTGACTCAAGTGATAGAGGAGCCAGAGAGAAGAGGTGCTTTGCTGGACCTTATACTTGCCAGTGATGAGGGACTCACTGGGGTTTTGAAGGCCAAAGGCAGTCTTGGCTGCAGTGACCGTGAGATAGCAGAGTTCAGGATCCTGAGAGGATGAACAAGGGCAAAAAGCAAGACCACATCACTGGACTTCAGAAGAGCAGACTTTGGACTCTTTGCTTGGCAGACTCCCACAGGATAAGACCCTGGAGGGAAAAGGGGCCCAAGACAGCTGGTTAATATTCAAGGATCACCTCAGCATGGATTCACTAAGGGCAAGTCATGCTTGACCAACCTGATTGCCTTCTATAATGAAATGATTGGCTTAGAAGATGAAGGGAAAGCAGTGGTCATTGTCTACCTTGTCTTCAGTAAGGCTTTTGACACTGCCTCCTGTAAGTTCCTCACAAAGAAGCTGTTGAAGTATGGGTGAATGAGCAGTCAGTGAGGTGGAATGAAAACTGACTGAATGGCCAGGCCCGGAGGGAGGTGGTAAGCATCACAATGTCTAGCTGGAGGTCTGACCAGGAATGTACCCCAGGGATCAATACTGGGTCCAGTCCTGTTGAACATCTTCATTAGTGAGCTGGATGATGGGACAGAGTGCACCCTCAGCAAGTTTGCTGGTAACACCACACTGGGAGGAGTGGCTGGTACACCAGATGGTCGTGTTGACATCCAGAGGGACCTGAACAAGCTGGAGAAATGGGCTGACAGGAACGTCAGGCAGTTCAACAAGAAGTGCGAAGTCTTGCACCTGAGGAGGAACAACCCCAGGCACCAGTACAGGATGGAGGCTGCCTGGATGGAAAGCAGCCTTTCAGTAAAGGACCTGTAGATCCTGGCAGACACCGAGAGTGGAACATGCACCAGCAATGTGTCCTTGCAGCAAAGAGGGCCAATGGTATTTTATGTTACAGCAGGTTGAGGGAGATGACCCTTTCACTTTACTCAGCAGTGGTGAGGCCACACCTGGAGTGCTGGATCCAGTGCTGGGCTCCTCAGTACAAGGGAGACATGGGTACACTGGAGAGAGTCCTGCAAAGGGCTGTGAAGATGATGGACAGGAGCAGCTCTCTGATGAGGAAAGGCTGAGAGAGCTGGGACTGTTCAGCCTGGAGAAGAGAAGGCTCAGGGGGTTCTCATCAATGTATGTAAACACCTGATGGGAGGGTACAAAGAGCATGGAGCCAGGCTCTTTTCAGTGAGCCCAGTGATAGGACCAGAGGCAATGAGCACAAACTGAGAAGGTGACCGAGCACTGGCATAGGTTGCTCAGAGAGATTGTGGAGTCCCCCTCCTTGGAGATATTCAAAAACCACCTGGAGATGGTCCTGGGCAACTGGCTCTAGGTGACCCTGCTTGAGTAGGGGGACATGGCTCAGGTGACCTCCAAAGGACCCTGCCAACCTCAGCTGTTCTGTGGTATGATAAAGAATAAATTACATTGTAGTCTCTGATTACTTTTTATAGCTTATATTTCTTTTATAATCCATTATAGTGTATCAAGTACATATAGTACTGCTATAGTCTTTCCTTATGCTCACAAGACACATTTTTCTGTTCTATTTCTTGAAGCAGAGATGTTTAAACTGGGTGTTTTAAACTCCTTTGCAGTTCTAATAATGAACATAACAGGCAGGCAATTTAGAAAAAAGTAATTCAACAGCACCATCTTTCAGTTCTTGAACATTTCTTTGGGACTGGTAATTGGGCTTATGCTAGGTGGATTGGACTGGTTAAACTAGATAATATGAAAGTGTTCAGCTAGATGTGAGGGGAGATTGCTGTGATATGGTTATAAAGCTCAAGAAAAGAGCACTCTTGTAGGAAGTCAGAGGGGGAATGCTAGGACAGTTCAGTAGAGATAAAAAAGGGGTTACAGGTCAATATATTCCTCTTTAAATTCACAGAGGATGAGTCTGGAGTGACTGATGGGTTAATATTGACTGGTTGAAACTGGCTACATTTCACATTTACTGCAAATGGTGACATTCCTAATGCAAAATGGCCAGCCTGGCAGTTTTCCATCCCTTGGAAAAAAAAGACCTTTTGAATGAAGAAGGAATACTTTGTTCTATTGTATAATCTTCTCACATTGATTTTTTTTTTTTCCTTTAAGTTGCTGTGTTCTGGACATCTGGCTGCCTCTCACTTCCTTTGGCTCTGTTATTGAAGCAAACAAGATAGACTGTTGAAAAGACCAATATTATTTAGCACATTATTGAATCTCGGAGACATTCATACTCAAGTTTCTCACTCTTCCAATAAGCTCTGTTGGAAAGAAAAGAGGCTGGAAGTTATTGCATGTCAATTTATCAGTGTTTATTTACTGTGAGTGGAATTTTCAAAATTTCACAGTGCGAGAGCCTGAGTCTCTTTTCAAAAAATGATCTCACACTAAAAGCAGATTGCCAAAGCTATGCACATCCCAGATCCAAAAGAATATTTAAGCTCCAAATGCCTGTTTAAGACCTCAACTTTCTATCAATTTCCTTAACTAGGTAGTAGGATCCTAAATATTCTGTTGGTTCTGTGACTAGCTACCTAATGATAGAAATAGGCACCAACTCCTACTTTGAGAAGAATCGATGTAGAGTATGTACCTAAATATGTAGTTGCCCATCTATTAATGAAACATGTTGGAATGATTCATATAATAGTTGAAAACCAGTTGTCATAATCTATTTGGAAAACGTTGATTGTTCAGAAAGAAATATGATGTGGTACTATATGCCAAAATTGACATCACCTGCTTCAAGTCTTCAAGTTAATATCTTTGTAAATGACATGGATGCAGGACTGTGAGGAATACTAATTGTTTGCTGACAACACAAAATTGGGAGAAGCTGTTGACACTCTTGAGGGCAGAGAGGCCCTGCAGAGAGATCGGGACAGACTAGAGAGCTGGCCAATCACCAACCATATGAAGTTTAACAAGGGAAAGTACCAGATTTTACACCTGGGGCATGGCAACCCTGGATATACATACAGACTGGGGAATAAGAGGCTGGAAAGCAGCCCCACAGAGAGGGACCTGGGGGTTCTGGTTAACAGTAAGTTGAACATGAGCCAACAGTGTGCCCTGGCAGCCAAGAGGGCCAACCGTGTCCTGGGGTGCATTAAGCACTGCATTGCTAGCTGGTCAAGGGAGGTGACTGTCCCACTCTACTCTGTGCTGGTGTGGCCTCACCTCAAGTACTGCGTGCAGTTGTGGGCACCACAGTACATTAGGGATACAAAGCTACTAGAGAGTGTCCAGAGGAGGGCCACGAAGCTGGTGAAGGGTTTAGAAGAGAAACCGTACAAGGAGCGGCTGAAGTCACTTGGTTTGTTCAGCCTGGAGAAGAGGAGACTGTGGGGAGACCTCACTGCAGTCTACAGCTTCCTCACAAGGGGAGGAGGAGGGGCCAGTGCTGATCTCTTCTCTCTGGTGATCAATGATAGGACCCAAGGGAATGGCAGGAAGATGTGCCAGGGGAGGTTTAGGTTGGATATTAGGAGAAGGTTCTTCACCCAGAGGGTGGTGGAGCACTGGAACAGGCTTCCTGGGGAGGTAGTCATGGCGCCAAGCCTGACGACACTCAAGAAGCAGTTGGACAACGCCCTCAAAGATATGGTGTGAATTTTGGGGTTGTCCTGTGCAGGGACAGGAGTTGGACTTGATGATCCTTGTCGGTCCCTTCCAACTCAGGACATTCTATGATTCTATGATTCTAAGTCATTTACAAGCTGGAAGCAAGTTATCTTGAATAAATATGGATTATTTTTTAATAGGTAAAGCACATACCAGTGTCTTTTATACATCATAGAAATGCCATATATCACTAAATATCACTAAAGTGCTGGGTGAGCAGCTGATTGCACAACAATGTATAATGTGTAGAGTAAAAAAAAAACCCTGACTTACCAGTCTGAATGACATATGCCATGGGACTTTTCTACCAAACATACAATATGTTTGAAAACCTTAAAAATCCTAAAGAATAAAGTCTTGAATTTAATCCAAGATGAGGGGAGAGCATTCTATATCAGACATTATTTTGTAATGTGGTATGTTTATTTATGATGAAATACGAGTTTGGAACTGAATGATTGCTTATTATAACTGATTACCCTCGCTTGAAAACAGAACTCAGTCCCGCAACATATACTTGAGACTTCACAAATGGATTTGTAAGTCTTAGTGGCTGACATGCTACGGCATTTAAGCCCGAAACTGTAGCTTTCCAAATTCCAGGTGAGCTGCAGTCTATCACAAATGAAATTTGAGGTCAATAAAGGTCTCGGTTGCTGACACCAGCATGCACTGGGTACCTAATGTTGACCTCTGGATATTCTCCTGATACAGCTCAGCTTTTTCAGTGCTGACCAGCTCACTCCCTACCAACTGTCAGAGCTCTCTCTGGATCCATGACCCAAACCTTGCAGGGGTGGTGCTTGATCCAGTTGTTTATACACCAAACACAGTCACAGCCTAAAGAGATGCAAGTTGTAAGCACAGCAAAAAGGGGCAGCAAAAGCTGCTAAAATTGCCTTAAGTTTGTGGTACAGTTTCATGGTGAAGATACACGTACTTATGAGGGAGATTCGTGCCAGGATGTTCCTCAGGCAGAAGGGACACCCAGTGCTCTCAAAGACCATCCAGAATGCTTTCAGGGAGAACACTTCTAATGAGAGAAGAGTAGGATATATCTCCAGTTTTTTTGTCCATCTCTTATTCGGTTAGATCCATGATAATAAGTTTATCAAAATAATTAATTAAAAGTGTATTATTGAATTGCAATTATATGAATTGCTTTGCAATTCAACTTTAAGAGTAACATGAATTAGTCTTTCTTATATGGCATGCTAACCTGAAAGTTAGTAAAGCTAAGAAGCACTCTCCAGCAGGAAACAGCTATTGTATATATTTAAAAATCATGATCTTAAAGATAAATGGCATTTGGAGTCCATAGTTTATGCTGTCCATCTTTCTAAAAAGTTATCAACACAGGCATCTTGCTTGCCCAGAACCTGTAAATTAGTCTCCAGGCTGCTTTTATACTGATTTAACAATTAGTAAGAGCTATGATACTTGAAAATTTAGAACATCTTTTTAGTCAATTCAATTCTAAGGACAGAAGCCTTTCTTATTAATTATTAAAGCAGTATGAAAGCAGGCTGGAGACACTGGGATTTCACTCTAGTTCTGTCAAAATTTTTACCTTACTGTGAAACAGCTTCCTGACAGATTTAGGAAAAGAAATGGTGAATGTAATTTTTAAGAGAATTATTCATTTTAAGCAATTGTAACCTCTAGGTCAAGTCTTGGCCATCATTAACCAGCTGAAATAGTTAAGTTTGTCTTAGACCTAGAGTCCAATATTAGCTTCTACCAAATGCTTCTCTTGTTGGCTACATAGGTCTGTCATCAACATGTAATAATGGCAAAAGAAAATGGTTGGATTTTAAAAAGCCATTTAAAATAGGTATCCTTTGCAAACATGCGTGTTTTTTCACATCTGTTAAATTACTTGGATTCCCCATTTGCCAAGGTTTGCTTAGTTAGAGGAGCTGGCTACAAAAGGATTGCTGTGTCTTTTGTACCTGCTTGGAAGGCTATGTCATCACCTAACCTATCACGTCAGTTACTAAAAACCAGGAATGGCTTCAATTTAGGCCAATTAACTTACCATAATCAAATAAAGGGATGGAAAGCTATCCACAAGTTTAAGGACAGAACAGCCAGCAAGCCTGTCCAGAATCTTCCATCTTTACAAAAGTGTTTGCAAGGAGATGCGTGTTCCCTCTCTTTCTAAAAGTGTTTCAATCCAGGTGTAGCTGTATTTCTAGTTATGAATAGCAATGAAAGACAGGAGCAGTTTAAATGTAAGAACTGGCAATATCTCAGTATCACTTTTTGGTCAGTGGTATCTAAAACTGCTGAGATGATCGAGCTGATCATAACTTAGAAACGTTCCTTCTAATTTTATGAAAGTTTCCATGGTTTACTCTGAAGGGATCTAAAGGAAAATTGCCAGTGGCCTAGGAATCTTGAAGTTGCTAGCTTCTTCAAGGAGTGCTTCAGCATAGGCCTAAGAAGAGGAAAACATTCTCAGTGAAATGCAAAGTTATTAACTGCTAAAGATCTTCATGCATAGATGTTTTACTTTCTGCAAGATCTTTGGCAGATGAGCTCTGGCAAACCTTATTGCAGTGCTTTAAGATGTTATTTCCCCAGCTATCTAACCATTCTTGTGCTGAAGATTATGTCCAATAGCAGAGTCAGAAAACAGAAGTAAGTTTTTGAGCTTCAGTTGCTCTAGAAACCAAACCTTTGATAGAAAGGCTGGCTGACAAAGGTGGGCTGTATTATGGCCCTGACCTGTGAACAGCTGACTGTGAAGTATGTTGACTTTGCCACATATAAGTGACTTCTACCAGAGATTTGGTGACAAGAAATTGCAAGCTGGTAAAATCATAGATGGCCACAGCCGTTTGATCACGTGATTCAGAGTTCTTAATCTGTTTTCTATCTGAGGGATGCTTAATTTATCACACGTGAAATAAACATCTTTACAGTGCATTTCCCACAATCAACAAAAATCTTTAATGATGAAATTAAACCCAGCTGATACACTGGTTGTCCATTTCAACTGAGGAGTTTAGTGACTGAGCTGCTCTTTTGTCTAAAATAGAGATGAAATACAGCCAGCCTGACTAATTACTTGTTTAGATATAACAGGAAGACTGACTTCTCAATAATTTTTATTCTAGGAAAATATGCTAATCAGAAAAATATCAGGTTTGTAGTTTTTGACGTATACACCAATCTATCAGGAGAGTCTTTAATTGCCTATTCTGTGCAAGGGTACTCACTCCCTTCAATACATTAAAGAAAAGTTAGAGCAGGTACCCAAAGGGCTGTACCTATAGAGGCTCCTTTTGAACTGATGAAGAGCTGATGAAGATTCCGAACTGTTTTCATATGAGGCTTATGGATAGAACCTATCTAACATCAGGCCACAAAACTGAGAACATGGGCAGAATGAGCAGCATGGATTTGCCTCTTTAGGCAGAATTTATTCAGTTATTGGACCAAAGATAGAGGGACCAGGCAATTTCTAAAAAGGGTTGAGAAAGCTGAGCTGGAAGGGATTAAGTAGTATTTTCTGACTGCCTCTTCATTTTCTCTCAGAAGAGAGAGAGCTAAAGGCAAAGGACCCTGGATACTTGAAACCTTCTTGACTGGAGATTACTTTGCGTACATTTACCATGCAGTTTTCATTTGAAGAATGGGATGGAGGGAAGGGCCTGGATACATTTTGGGGCTTCTGTTAATTCCAGTTGGAATGATATGCCCAGAAGTTTAAAGACTTCTCAGAGAACATTTTCTTCTCCACGAATTAGAGGTTCAACATTTCATACATAACTCTTTAACATGGTCTTCCCATGCACATTATATCCCCATCCCCAGAAAGGTTACAATGACAATGATTTTTAAGAAAAAAAAAAAAAGAAATCCATCATACTAGAGAGTTTTGCTGTTTATCTGTCACTTCGTGTAGCCAATGAGTCCTTGCAGACCATGGAAACTGTCTAAAAAGAAAATCAGTCATGAATGCAATGGTCCTTGTATCCATTACTATCATCACTGCTCTGCATAGTGGATTTCCACTTCTAGCTAGTCCTTTCTATCTGTTTAGTAATCTGATCCTCTATAGACTTGGGAAGCTTTGAGATGTGCAATATTTGTAAATAATAGTTGGTTTGGGCCATGTTAATTTCCAAATGCCGTTATTCTACCACTGAGATGATCCAGTTGTCTCCAGAGCACAATCCTCCAATATGTTTGGCACAGGAACATGTCCACAGTGTTTTATATTTACATGGCTTCTGCTGACAAACATTTCCAGTGCTGACACTAAGGAAATATAAAGAACTGATTCACTGTTATTTTACTAGGAACAGGGAGAGCAGGGCATTTTAATTATAGTATGACTTTTTGGTCACTTCTGCCCTATGGGGCAAATACAGTACTTTAAAATTACTCCTTTTCTTCCATCTTTCATTACTGCATAAGAGTTTTTCTAAAGTCTAGTATTGATATCTTTCTAAGATAGCTTATAAGACACACAAAACAAAAACCTGTTTGAGGTTACAATGTACAGTAAATTTACCTTACATAAATCATGCCATTGTCCTTGCCAAACTGCCACATCAACCTTTCCATGTCCTGCCTAGCAGCAACTCCCCAAGTTCTTTCTTTAGTAGGTAAGGATTTACCACTCTCTCTGCATGGCTTATTCTCCTTTCTGGGCAAGTGAGGAGTGCACTTTTTCACCACCACCTGAGCTGTGTGTCTTAGTTTTAGTTGTGCTGTTTGGTCAAATTAGCAACTATACCCTCTTATCTTTGTCCTTTGCCAGGCCAGCTCTTTAGTCTCAATCAGCACAGGCAAACAAGCCTCCTTCCAAGCCATGCAAAGTTTCTACCAGGTACCCACCCCACTCTTCCTGCTTCTTTTTTATCACAGTAACAGATGAATCAGCCTGCAACTGGAAGGAAGGTTCTCACTACCTCCAATAATTACAGTACAGATCTAGAACAATTGGTTTCTTTTCTTTTTCTTTCTGATATGGAGGATGAAGCATTTTGGAATATCCAAAGGACTTTAATCAGTTTGGCAAAATAAAGCTAAGACTGTTCTTCAATGGGTGTTAACTTTTAAATATGTTACTATATATTTACACTCTTCACTAGCTATCTGGTTTACTATTGCAACTAAGATATTGAGCTAGTGAACCTTCAGTCTGACTGAGCAGACCTCTGGTGTGACTTTTACATTTACACAGAAAATGCAAAAATAAATTATTCAGGAAACAAAAATAAGAAAGCAAACCCCCACAAAACTGAGATGAGTCTTCCTTGTATTACCCTTTCTTTGAAAATTTCGTGCTGGTGAAGCTGGGATAAGAATAAATTCAGGTACAAATGAACTCAGGGCAATTTTTTCTTTTTTTTCCCACAAGATATTCCAGGAAGTTGTCAGGACTACAGAAAACTAAATGCAAGCTAAAATCTTGGTTTATTAATCAATGGTAGATTAAAAACGTGTGTCTTATTGTAAGCTATGTGTTTTCATGCTGCTTATTCCTTTGTCTCCACCCTGTGTGAAGCCATCTGTTGTGTAAACACAACTACCAGGGAAAGGGGGACAGAGTGTACAGATACTAATCTGAATTCTGAAACGTCTGTTTTGCCAAGTTTTTGTCAGATTAGTTCCCTGGCTTTATTCACAGGATGTCCCCACAAGCAGTTGTGCTGGCAATACTAAGGACGGAGATAGAGGGGGACTCTGATGCAGAAGTGGGGCTGAGTCAGTATACTGGTTTTGGCTGGGATAGAGTTAAGAAATGAGGAGCAGCTAAGTCAAAAGTAGAATCGTATCACTGCTGAGTGTAGACCTTTATTTTGAGGAAGGAGACGTTACAGCAAATGTGCAGCCTATGGAATTTCAGCCATACCAGGGGCTCAATGGTGAAATTAAGTTTATAGGATCTATTGACTTTTTTTCTTCCTCATCTCAAACATCATTCAGGATAATAAAATGATTAATTTTTCAAGACACCAGCAGTCTTCTCTCACAATACCTTCAATTTAAAAGCTTTGCTCATAGATCTGCTGTGATATGATATAACATCAGTGCTGGCAAAAATATAAAAATGATGCCATCTGTTGTTGGATTGGATACAGATGTCAATTCTTTTCACTGGACAACCAATCTGAATTGTTCACAGCAGGAGTAAGCATGGTATCCTGAATGTTTACATCCTGGATTGTCAATCATGGTGCTCCAATGGTTACTCAATTATCATTCAGTAACTTAAAACATCTGATAATCATAAATTAGACATTTAACTTTCACCCCTTTTAAATTTCCAACCCCCAAAATTAAATGGGAGTATGCTTCTGGCAACCAAAACTCAGCCTGAAGGCTTTCTGAGAGAATAATATCTACCAATAATACATGTGAACAAACTGTTTTACATTTATTCTATTCCTATATATCAAGTTATAATTTAGTTTTCCATCTCTCTTTCCTGCTAATGCTTTAAAGAAGTCCATTCTTGTATCAATAAAGGTGAAAGCATAAACATCACAATGTAAGAATCAATTGTTAAAGGTTTAATGAAAATGCTGCAAACCCAGCAGAAGGCCAGGTTTAAACTCAATGACAATGCCCACATGTCTTTTTGAATACCATGCCAGTTCAAAATGAATACGGGAGATAATGATGCATTACATGTAAAAATATTATTATAGTCAATGTAATATCCACTGTGATGTTTATGTTACATTACATTCAAATAATTTCTACATTTTTGACCCAAGTAGCTAGACAAAAGCCTGGAGCATTGCCAGTTGTTCTAATTAGGAAAACGAGTGCTGATGCCCTTTTAACAACTCCATGTATTTCATTCAAAAGTGGCCTGGTATTTTTCTTGTTTGTATTAACCCCCATTTTCCTGAAAGCTAGAAGAACTGAACAAGAAAATTTATCCCATGTTCATTATTTATGCTGTCAGCTGTGCCTACATCAAAAGCTCATTCTCTTGACTATTTTTACGGTTAAATACTGGTCTTCATGTAAGTCTTCAGCTTTACCTCAGGCTGTCAAGTTTCATACCATGAACATAAGGTGCATTTGGCTTCTTACTCCCAGACCCTAACAACAGCATTGGCACCTCCTGCTTTTGCAGTGTGCTGCTATGGCATCTCTCCCCACACCTGGTGTATGCAAACCCCGAAGCCAGAAAACCTGTGGCACTGTGCTGCAGCCAGTAATGAGCACCCCAGTGGAACCCAAGCTCCGGATGTCCTGCTACCGTGGCCCCATAGGCAGCTGCTCACTTTCACTGATTTAGCTTACTATTGAAATGTAGGTTACAGAGCATTGCTCACTAGGAAGAGATAAAAAGTGTACTACGTACTGTGGTTGCTGAACTGTGAACTATATGAGATCCTTGATTAGTGTAAAGAATATCCTGAAAAGGACACAGTTGTATGATCCCCGCATCATGAGGATCATATTTGATTGATCTTTTCAATTCTAGCAGCAGAGAGAAAAAGGAATAATACAGAAAGAGTTATAGTAGTGGAACAGAGAAAATATGCTTCAAAAAAACCTGAAGTGAACCTATGCAAATAACTATGAACTGACTCTGGAATGCCTTTGCTTCCATTTGTGTCTCACTTAAATGAGATCGAGTATAAGCAGCTGTTCAAGACACTGGAAATAGCTTGAAAGAGTTACTGACAAATTTGGGGCAAAAACATTTCTAAAATAGTTTTTGCATTTAAAAATTTTAAAGGAGAAACAAATGTTTCTCTGTTGGGTGTCCTGTCTTGTAAAGGGGAAGACATCCATTCAAGTGCCTGTTCAGAATCAGGCAATTAATGTATTTGATCTCTTCATAGCCTCCAGCCAAGATCAGCATCTGCCAGTTTTGTGGAATATGCTGGGGTGGGTTTCCCATTGTCTCGTCTGCTGAGGCTTTCCAGCTATACATGAAACACCTGCACTTGGGAGCTCTTACAACTGGAAAATTTCTATTTCAGTTAGCATTTATTTTTATAATATTAAAAAAAGAAAAAAAAGGTTAAACAGCTTTAGCAGGAACGGCTTTAAAATGATTAATCAAAACACAGCAACTAATTGACACAGTCCAACTAGTGATTGGTGAACCGGATCTGGCCCACAGGCTGCTCATATCCAGCCTCATATCAAGGGCACCTGAGTGCCTGCCTGCCCTGCCACAGACACTTCAGAAAATGCTGCAGTTGGGGCTGCGATGACAGAGATGCCGCTCCTCAGGTGTCCTTCTACCCTGCCAGATGCAGCAGCAGCTGCACAAGGAGAACGAGCAGGGCTCCAGCCTTCAGGTGCATCCACTTGGGGATTGCATTGGGGCTGGATGAGATACTTAGCACTGGCTGCATCTTCACATCCCAAGTATATTTTCTGGAACAAATAAGGGTGGGTTTCAGTAATTTCCCCCAAATAATCTGACTGTAAGTATATTCAAGCATCCCTGAAAATCCCAACCCTAGTTTTTTATAAAAACTCTTAAATAAATATTCAAGTCCGTATTTTTCATTTGTTTTTAAATTCTGCCTGATGTTTTCCTTGAAGTAACGTACAGAACAGGAAGGATTGCCTCCATACCTGGAGCTGAAAAGACAGTCTTGCCTGTTACAGGATGTGATGCTGAAATACAGGGAGAATGGTCTGATTTCAATCAAATGACATTTTAATTATTTAGTCTGTTTAATCTATTATTGAAAAACTCTCACAATGCAGCTCTAGAAAACCTTCCCATGCTAAACTGAGTTTTTTTCCGGCATTGTATCAGAGGTTTCCAATGCTTCTAATTAATCATAGCTAGGTTACATGCCCTATAAAATTAACAATATATGGCGCTTCAATATTTCATTTGATCTTAATAAGAATCGTCCACTAGAGCCAGTGAGTTTTTCAAAATAGATTAAGCTACAAAACCCAAATAATTAAACACTGATTTATTTTTAAAACCAGATCATCATTCTCAGATTTCTTCAGTACTTTCTACAATTAGAATATTAGTATGCGTATGTAAGACTTTATTTAAAAGTTAATCCTCCCAAACACACTTCTCATAGAAAAAAAATTACATTGATATTTACTGATTGTGCACCTATGAATTCTCTAAGGATTTGGAGGCCTGTAACTCTGACAAGGTTATTGGCAATGAAGGTGATCCTTTAAATTCCAGCAAGCATATATTCTCATTCAGTCAAGGTCACTTATCAATCAAATGAATGTCATTTCATAAACACCCCTGAACAACTGTCTTCTATTATCTAAATGGGAAGGAGAGGTGTTAATGGGTGTCTAAGGGATGAAATCAATCTAGCTTGGAGGCACTCAGCTGTTAGAACAGTTGTGAACATGTCTGGCTGCTAATATATGCTGATTAGCATTAATATCCTATGATGTCTAAAATGTGGTTGGCATGACATTTCTAAACCAATGAATGGTGATTACAACTCTGTTTCCTTTATTCTGTTATTTGAGTAATCGCTTCTGGCTGTGTGGACTATCAGGTTTGCAACACGCGCAGTACTGAGTTTGAAAATTTGTACCCACAGGCATCTTCTTGTCGCTGTGATCCTGTTGGAGAAGGAAAATAAAGAGCATTTGACCTGTTATTTATTGGCAGCAAAGGGTCCTGCCTAGCCCAGTGAGAAAGTAACAGGGACCTGCACTAAAGAATGAGAAATATAAGCATATTGTAGTATGCTTGATACTTATGCTGACAACATATGCTTGATGTGTTGATGCTGACAAATGGAAGTGGAGTTTTCAAGTGCTGAATTACAGAATAAACTTGCCTTTATAGTCCAGTCAAGTCAGGGTTTCTCTCTGTGATTTTTTTTTTTCACCCCGAACATGATGTAGACACGTTGGAAAAGTTTAGTGCCAGAAGGGAGACAACACTGATTAAAAATATCAACAAAACAAAGAAAAAACAAATGTTTTGTTGTCTTTGCAGATGAGTAACTTGTCTGCTGTGCCAATTCAGTAAAAGAATGCAGAGGGATCAGGAAAAATCAGGGATGCCCAGGCTTTCTGCACCATCCCAGTATATCTCAAATACTCCAGTGAAGGCAGCTCTGCAACAGTGGTAAAGTTGGGCTGCCTGTCCTAGTAAAAGAATCTCTTCCAAAAAGCCTATTCAGAAGAAGAGATGATGAAATCAATTCCCAGAAATCTTTCAGCTTTGATTCAAGAGTATTCAGTGATTTCTGAGAGAACAGGCAACAAAGAATCAGAACTTGAGGGCAAAAAAGGAAAATATTAAGTAGTTATCAAAACAGGCAAAGCTCTTTATTAAAACCAAATAAGTGTTACAAATAAAATTGGAGGTAGAAAAAGATGGGATTTCAAGATCCTATAAAGAAGATAGGATCCTGAGAGAAGATAGGTTTTCAAATGTCTTTCACCAAGCTTGGTAATGCAAGTTTTTAAAGCCTGGGTCACAGAGGAGCAAATAGCTAAACTGATGAAAATTACAAATAATTCAATTTTTATACACAGGATCTTTATGTGTGAAAATAACAAAGTGTATACTTTGCACACTTTGTGTGCAAGAGGAAACAATTTCCAAAAGATGCTAAATCTTCATAAGAATTGTTTTTAAACATTATATTGAGTCTAAACTCTCATACAGTTTAACTTAAAATAAACTAATTAGGTTTTATTCTAAACAAAAAGGACAAATTGAAACAATTCAATATTGCAGTATCTGTCACATTCCAAACTCAGCTCCAAGGTTTGTCTTGGGTATTGAGTCAGCCAAGGTCAAACTGGAAAACATGTTCAGATGCCTCAAAAAATAAATTGCGCAGCCTCAGTTCCAAATACAGTCGTTCCCCCACTATACATGAATGACAGGAACATATCTTTTTATGATGCTGGAATGCCATTAAGGAACACTGAGGGCAATATGATCCATCACATCACCTTGGATGAGTTACACTTTTTGTCCTGTCTACTTGTCATACAGGAAAGAACAGTCAATTTGCAGAGAAAAAATTTTATAGGACATAAGTAAAAAAAAAAACCAAAACACTTTCACATTATATGTGTAAGAAAACAAGATCTCTGTTAATTGGTGGGAATCAGTCCTTAAACTATATAAGTTTAAATATATAAATGTATATAAATATAAAATGTATAGAAGAACACTGGGAATAATTGCAATTCGATTCTCATGGAGATAATCTTCCCTTCTATATTTTTTAACATGGAAAATCTATAGATCGTATTGTTTCTCAGCTTAAGGTAGCTTGCACATGCATTCATCCCCTCCAATCCACTCCAAAGAAAAATAGTCGTTGCATCTTATGTTTCTTTAAATTAATCCAGCAATTGTGTATAAGTATTCAGAAGGATACACTGACAAGCTTGTTACTGATACAGAATCATGGGGTAACCAAGACTAAAGTATGTGGACTTAATTTGTAAATAATTATAGCCACTGTTTATTTTTGCTTAACATAATCCAGATGAAACAACTACTACTAATTAATTTAAACACAAGACAGCTAACAGATACAGATTTAAGGCAATGGTGTAGGTAATTCAGTTGTGGTTCTTATTCCAACTCATAAACATAATTAGTCCTTTGTTGTCTCAAGGGTGAAACTGTTGAAACTCTAGAGCTTGGGAAAGAAAGAGAAAACAGAACACAAAAGAAGATTTTAAAAAAATCAAATAAAATAAAAGTAAAGAAGGAAGAGACATTAAAAAAAAAAATCAGTGCAGAAAAAGAAACCTCATACTCTTGAGCCAGTGTGGTTAAGTTTCAGTAACTTAATTAATGCATTATAAAATTTAAAAATTAATATTTTTCAAAGATAATTAAGTAAATAGTAAAATGGATGGAAAGGAAACTCAGTTCTAGAATTAATTAGATCTACTTTCAAAATGGAATTGTGGAACATACAGAAGATCAAGATTATAGTCTCAATGATGTTCAAGATAATTTCAGAAATATGGTTCATGCTCTAGTTTTTCTATTGAGACAATGTGAAGACTTTAAAAATCTCTTTTACATTTGGGGCAATTTGATTCAGGAGTAGAACTGGATAGCTGGTTTTTTTAACTACTTCATCTATGCCGTAACTCATTTACCTATTGAAAAACAGGTAATATTGTTCATAACAGTACTTCTGAGTTACCAAAACAAAATATTCAAATGAGATTTCCAGTTGCTGAGCTTATAAAAATTGGAAGAAGCAAATTATTTGATGAAGTTACAGGCCTAGGCTTTTTTCCCGTGGTTATTTTGAAAGCATTATTTTGTTAAAAAAAAATAATTCTTATGTATTTCTATTTTCAAAGTTATAATTGCAAAACAATAAAGCAATTTAACAATTTCATATAGTTTGAAATGATATAATTTTTCCATGTATTTAAAAATCTTTAAAAAAAAAGAAAGTTTTTGAAAGTATAGACTGATGCTATTTGTTGAACCAAAAAGAAATAATAAGCCCTTCAGCCAGAATAAACATACATTATTTAGAAAGGACTTCAGATGATGGAGGTAATGGAGATAATGGAGGTGCATTAGAGAACAGAGGAGGATGAGTGAGAATGATCTGGACAAGTGGGTACCTTTTAGCAAGGCAGGTGCCTGAGGTGTCAAAAGCCCTCTGTATCTTCTCCAAAGAGACTGACACAGACAGAGAGCAGTTTCTTTGCCTCTTGAGGAAACCTGAGGGATGCAGCAAGCATACCTGTGAGGGCTAGTTGAATAAAAAACAGCCTTGGAATGAAACATCTTCATCCTGGGGCAACTGTATTTCATGTTGTACCAAAGCCTGACCTTTAAAAATTTTAATAGCCGTTTTGTGAAAGAGATTCAAGATGGGAAGAGCTTAACCTGCCTTGTAGTCTTCGTGGTCTTGCTCTCTTAGTCTATAACCTGTGTCATCTCAATCATAGCAAATTTCCATGTTCAGGAAATAGCAATGTCCAAATCCAGGCTTCTGTGCTCTCAGTAACATATATAACTTTACCTGTTCAATGCTCTCTCATGGGAACCACAAAGCTTCGTTCTTGTAATAAAGGATGAGCAGGGAAGGGTACGCTTTTGCTTTAAGCATTCACAGCAGTGATAGGAGTGGATGCCCTCCTTACCTGATGGTCCATGATGCTTTGCCTCTGTATTTCTACTGAACTGAATTTTATGTCACTAGTATATTCCATGGCCCATATTTTATCCTATCTTATGGCCCATAAGAAGCCTTTCTTTGAATTCATGTGTCTTAGCCTGGTTTTTCAATAAAATTGCTGCCATACAAATGGTTCCACAAGAAATGGAGGTGTACCTGATATTAATGACATAGACCAAGTAAAAAAAAAAAAAAAAAAAAAGAGAGAGAGAGTGAAATATTTAGGAACCATTTTATCTCACTCCAAACTTGGTTCTTTATAATTAAACAAGACTGAACTCTGTGAATACTGGGGTAGGAGACTTCAAAGGAAAGGCTTATTCAAAAGAAAAGCCATCTAACTGGGCTTAAGAAAAAAATCCAATTCTTTGTACTACTGTTTAGCACTGCCTCTACCCCATGATATTGTCTGGAGTCTTACCATCCTTATTTCTGTAATACCTATTGGGATGCTAATGTGATAAAACATGAGTAAATGGAATTTTAATAGGTGAAGACGTCAGAGCAGATTTAATTTCAGAGACTACTTCCACTGCTTTGACAGAATGATATTGTACAGAACAGTTTTTCCACAAAGGTCTTTTATGTGGTACCTCAGCCTACTCCAAACTTCAAAAATATCAGTTAAGTGGAGGTCATGATTGAAAGAGCTGAAGTGTTCATAAAGATGAACACAATGAAGAAACAAAAACACAGAAATGAAAGTAGTGTTTTTCTGCCTATCTGGGCACGCTACCTGGATTTGCTAACATACAACATAACGTATACCATGGTTACTGGATATCTGGGAGGTATCAAGTCAAACATCCTTTTTTATCCCTATCACCTGAAAAAAGAATTGTTATAGGCCCAAGAGACAATTTAGGATTGTACTATATAAAAGAGGCACTATGTACATATATTTTTCACCTCCATCTCATCATTTCTTATTAATGCCACTCAAGGTTATCATTTCATAGACGAGTTATTGACTTCCTTCTTTATGTAACTTTTTCATGCTTTTGTGATAAAATGCTAATCTTCAGTGCTTTATAAAAGATTACCAGATCAAAATATTTCATAAATTAATTCTTATCCTTCATTTTGTGTATGTCCAAGTATAAATGCAGTAGCAGGTTGGCAATGACCAAGACGAATCATACCACTGTGCAACTTTCTAAGCTCTGTTGGATACGGACATCTGGATGTTATAATTTTCACTGTGCCTAACAGTCATCACAAAAAAAAGATAAAGATTGGCCTTAAGCAGCACATCACTGACAAAAGTTTGTCCAATTAGTTTATGCTGTGGCCCAGAATTTCACTACATTTTCTAAATGTGCAGGAAAAAAGACAATTTAAACCTGCCGTAGGTCTCAAGCTGGTATCTCCTAAGGCTTCTAAGTTTGCAAGTAGCTAAAAACTGGCCTGTTGTGCTATGCCCTAAAGCAACACAGCAGTGTTGAATCTGTGTCTAATTAACCTCCTGCTAAACATGAAACATCAGGAAGGAATATCACTAAACCTCAAAGGCTTTTTAACTTGGTAGATATGGATAGTACTAGTTTTTCTAGAATTCAAATCAATAGCACTAAAAATTGACTAGACGGTAATGGGTAGCTAGTTTGCATTTAAAAGCTGGGATTTTGCCAAGAGGGAATTTTAATTTTTTCTATATTTTCAACCTAATGGGTTAGGCAGAATCTAATATGTGAAATTACTTTTCTGCTCTACAGTTTTTGAAGTGGCGTTTGTTTGTAAGCAGTTGCTTTTTCTTACTGTGGAACTTTGTCCTCCTCTATGTGCATAGAACAATTTTAATTCATATAAATGTTGTAAAGAGAAGTGATTATGTGTAGTAATTTTAATTAACATTTTTCTAGGTAGCTTAGTAAAACCAGATGAGAGGAAAAAGGAAAGCTTAAAAATGAAAATGCCCTCTTTCAATCTCTGCCTGCCTGAGCAAATATTAGTTGTCACATACTGATCTTGCACATGTACATCAGAAAATAGAGAATATAAATTTCAATATTTGAAATACTTATGGTCAAATTTACATTGCCATATGCATGAAAATGGATTGTTTCTTTAAAATAAAATTTTTTTGACTGGAGTCCAGGAACTCTATGAACAAGGAGGCATATATATTGTTCCCAGGTTTGTCTTTTACTTTTTATGAATTATCTTGCTCATATACAAACAAATTTGTCATGGGAGGCTCAGGTTTAATGCAAACTCACCCTCTCAGGACAGGTTTCACTGTAAGGACTAAGATTTAAGAAAGTTGGTTACCTGCCTGCCCCCCACCTCTGCCGGCCCTTCTTCCCCCCTCGAAAAAAAAAAAAACCAAGTGTATTTTACCAGCAGAAAACTTCATTTTCCTCCTTCTTAAAGTATACTAGGATACACAGTATCTTCTGCAACTTCTCAAAGCTGACTACTGTGGAAATTAATAACCCAATGTTAAAGGTATTGGATGAGGAGAAAGTGTCTGCATCTAAGGAACCTGTGGAAATATGCATAACTCTTTGGTGTCCTGCAGGACACGTAGAGAGACCTCTACCCACCTGTCACTACTTTGAAGCCAAAAATGTAATAGATGAGGATGTGGATTTAATTTGAGAGAAATAAGAGTATCTTTGCATGTCTACCACCTACAAAAACTTACTTGCCATTCTGGACTTTGCTTCCCCTCTCAGCTTTTTTACTTTGTCTAGTGCCACTGATGAAAAACACCAGAGTTAGCTCTGAATGGTGCTAGTTTGGTCTGGCAGAACTTATTTCCTTAGCCTTAGCAATACAAGAAGGTGAAAATACCATTTCTGAGATTCTGCCCACTTTTAGTTCTGGGAGGCTTCAGTAATTTTGGGCTGGACTGACAGTGCCTTCAGAGCCCTGTATGCTTGTTAATCACAGCCGCCAGAGTTAGTGTAATGACATAAGTCTGATTGTAATCAAACTTCAGTTTGGCTGTAATATTCAAGTAGCATACTTAAGAGAAAAAGCTGTAGGAACGAGCTATCCCAAATCCACTATCACCTCGAAGTACAGTACTACAGTTTAACAGGTATTTAAAACCTTGCTAAAAATAGCAATTCCTTGCCAAGTTTTATAGAGTTTGGTTCATTTAACTAGTTTATTTCCAGTTAATCTCCCATTGCCTCCTTGCCGTTCAAAGAAAAGAAAACTTGTTTTGAAATCTGAATTATTCTTCAGTCCTAAACCCTGAAATTTACTGAGTTTTCCCCTTAGAAAATCCTGCAATAGAATTGCACTGGACTTGAACGATACAAAATAGGGAGTGAATCACTTAGCAAAATATATGTTTATTCTGCAATGTAATGGCAAGAACTGTTGGTGTTTGAGGACTTCTTAAGTCAAAAGAATACCCTGAGATTTCAGATGGCAAATATTTGGCAATTAAGGCAACCTGCCATAATATTCTACATATCTTTAAAAGCATGCCATTATATTAAACACTAAAGACAATTGCAAAAGTTGCAGTAAGTGACCCTAGATACCTCTCATGGGGTTCAAAAATATCAGGAAATTAAATTTTGGAGGGATGACTACAGAAGTAGGAGGCACATGGTGCCAGTGAGATCAGCAGTCTAACAAAGTGACACAGTTCCCTTAGCAGTGCTAGATGATTACCTGGGATAGAGGAAATTATTTAAAGGACAGTTTGTAAATGTACTGGTATGCAGTGTTAGTCATAGTCTGCTGAAACATTATGGTGTGATAATTAGTCAAGAGTAGACTTGATCAGCAAGGTAGGAAGGGAACATTTCTCCACCCATTCAGCCTATGCCTTTCAAACTTATGCTTGGATTCTTGCATACTGTTTGCCCAGAGGCTTTTTGGATTCTCTTCAGTTACTTGCTGGAAACTTTTGTGGTGCTCTCTGCAAGACAAATGGAAGGGGGTTGTACATTAGCTGAAGGCACAAATTAATGTGAAAATACATCTGCTATGTTTGCTTCAGGATTTTGAAACAACTTTGTGTTATTTTTTATGGCAAAGAGATCCTGAATCTCTATTCTTTCATTCTAGCAGATAATATACTGTCTGCAATCCTTTCTGCTGAATGGGATAGACATCAAGCTTAACCACTGTATCAATTTATCATTTATGTAATCTATGTCTATTTTTCAGGAGTTACCCTCTGCCACCTAAAATGCTCTCTTCACTTCATGGGTGTGATAAATGGAACAAGCCCTTGATATTTCTTTGTAGGTTGAAGCATACCATTAAAGTCTGGTGGTTGTTCAGGTCAGAATTATCTTGTTGATTACACAGAGTTGAAAAGCTTTTTGCTTTTAATTTAATCTTTTCATTTTTATTTCGAGAATTTCTTCTTGCTCCATACAGACTATCAGATTTTAAAGATGTGTAACTATCTGCTGTTTTGAGAATACTACTACTAGATCTTTTGTGATTTTTTTTGAAGAAGTTGTAATAATATCAAGATATATAAGTTAATTGCAATTATCACTCACAAATAACTTCTAATACTCAAAAATTATGGATACCTGACTTTTTTTTCCTGTCTTAGAGACAATTACTTCCCGAAACAATGAGTTAAATTGAAAGAATATTTATAAAGTAACAGTGAGATTTTAAGAATGCAGTTCTTCTGTATTTTACATCTTGCTGACAGGTATCTGTTCTGCCTCCCAGAAGACCATGCAAATGAGTAGGCAAAAAAAAAAAAAAAAAAAAAAATCCCAAACAACTCTTATGGGACACATTGCTCTGGCTGGCTGAGTTAGAATTACAGTTCCTAGTGAGATAAATGGGTCCTGCATTTAAAATGTCTTAATTACCACCTGCTTGACAATATATTTCTTAAATTTGGCAGATTTGTGGAGCTTCCTTTCGTTTTGCCAGGTGTTTACATTCTGTCTTTGAAATTTGAACTCAAGTCTTATATTTACAGAGTCATTTGACTCTGTCCTCTAAACTGTTTCACATTAAAGGACATTTTGAAACACCGCCCCACCCCAGGTCATAACTAGAAGAAGTAAGAAAGAGGGAACTACTGGTTAGGCCTGACCTAAGGGCAAGGAAATGACCTTCCTTCCATTGCAGAGCAAGGGATAAACAGTGTGCAGTTACGCTGCCTTGCTGCCTTTCGCTGCTTCCCATTGAGAGGGAATTCAGAAGTAACTTGTGTGGGAAGACACAATTTCTCTGAAGAATAGACTGACTAAAGAAGTTGCGAAAAATAGGAAAAAGGTAAAAACCAAGCAAATAAAACTAGAACATCTGCTTTACCTTCTGGGAATTTTTGTTAAACACATAAACCAGAAAGTCTGACTAAGTAAGAAGATCTCCAGTATGATGAAGGTGTGCTTGGAATGACAGGAACCCACTGAGACTATGCAAAACACAGCCACTAGACCTCTGGTGAAATAAGAGTACAAACAGATCTCCTTCATAGTTTCAGTGGAGCTTGTGTGTGCAAGGGATCCCCTGCATCACCAGCCATACGCCATACATCTACTTTTGCTAATGAGAGGAGAGAGACAGTAAAAATGGTCTCTTCCTCATGTGACAGTAATGTTCCCCTTACATGAGGAAAGTCCTCCTTTGGAAATCACAATCTGGCTTAAGTTCATTTTTTAGTGTTTGCATACTAGAGAGTGCTTCAGCAGATAAGGGAACCCAGCCAACACATTCTGTAGCTGTTGTGCCAGCCCGTCTGTTAAGCATGGGGACTGCCAGATTTTTAACATTTTTTGTGTTTCATTTTCTCTTTTCACCTTAAAAAAGTCAAGTCAAAAAACAGTGGATCTGCCTGTCTTTAAAAAGAAAAAACCCCAACACCTGCCCCCCTCAGAATAACCATAATTTTATTCAACACAGTGTTTTTATTTCATATGTAATATAAAGGAGGGAAACTAACACAACTGTGGGTGGAATCATGTTGCAAGACCTTTTGTACCAGAGTATCCCCTGGGTTGTATATAAAGTCTGTAACACGTTAGTTTTCAATTGGTTTTGTGGGGAACTCTTGGTTTTCTCTGCTTTTTTTCTTGTGTATTCTGCTTATGTGACCTTCTTGGAACACATCTGCATTTTAAGTACTGTATGGCATATCAATTTTTGGAAATAACAGTCCACAGTATTTTCTTCCAAAGTGACATTCACAGCTCAAAGTTTCAGAAAATCACTCCACTGCCACTTCTTTTTACTTTAAAATGCTGAGTTGTTTCTTTCTCAGAATCAGTGCAAATACTTCTTTCTGATAACTTGACAAGTACTTGAGCAGTAAGGCTCATATATATTTCGTAAACAGTCAAGACCCCAAATCAGTTTAAAAAGGATGTTGCTGGCAAGAGCGTTGAGAATGCAGAACAAATTACAGCTAAGTTTAAAGACATATTTGCAATCACAGCTGAAGAGTGCTGAGATAGTAGTATGTTGATCTTTCACTTCTGCACATGATGAAACAAAGTCAAATTGTATTCCGGTTGCTTATTTTGCTATTCAAGATGATAGACCATCAAAGTGTTCTCTGAAAACTCAAAACAGATATTAGCATTCATACTAAGTTGGAAAGAGATCTTTTACAAGGAATTACTCTTTTTAAACTTTACATTGAAGGCTGAAAATCCAGGTCAGATTTGTTATAAAGAGTGAATTCAATAATACTAAATTACATGTTTATATTGAATATTAATGAAGGTTTTTAGGAATTGACTTAGAATTAGCTCACCCAATCAGACTGCAGGGAGTCTGTGCAGCTGCTGACCCATAATGATGGGATTCCTCTCAGCTGTCCATTGTCTGTGTTCTGAGTGGTTCTAGGTCATTGATTTGCATAATGGCAATGTTGTTATTTCCCTAGCTAAAATGAAGATGTGCCTCACTCTAAACTGATCACTACAATCTCACCACTCTGACTGGTTCCAAGCCAGAATTTTAAAGCTCTTTGTTTGTTTGTATAGCCATTTATTCTCTGTTCCAGCTTTCCAGAAAGTTAAGGGTAACAAACACTTGCATGAAAATAAAGGGATAGTTGAAAAGTTGAAAAAATTAAAGTTTTGATGTGAAAACTGAGAGAGAAGGACTAAGATTGGAAGCAACTGCTTTTATTACACCCTTTCTCCCTCCTTTTTATCCAATTCCCTTCCTTCCAAATTCTGTTATTATGAGTGATTACCAGTTTTCTCTGCAGAGTATTCTTGCTTACCACAGTGCTTTGTGTAAGAAGAATCCCAGACTCGGTTCAAAATAATAATTCTCTCTAATAAACTATCATTTATTTTTCTTTTCATATTTGATTCTGACATTTCCCTCTTACTTGCACTAAGATGCTAATATATTATGCATCTTTTATTTTTAAAATAGTACAGTTAGGTCAACGTTAGAATCAAGCCTGAAATGCACAGACTTAAGTTTGATTTAATATATTCATAACAGCCTAGACAGTGGATTTAAGACAGAAACTGGAAAAGGTGTAGGAGAAGCCTACTAGAATGATGAAGGGAATGAAGGATCCATATTAGAAGAAGTATCTGGAAAAGCATCACTTTTTTGGTCTAGCAACATGAAAGAGAAAAAAGGATACAACTGCTCTCTGTAAACACATAAATGATATATTTGGAAAGAATCCTACGGATATTGCTGACAGAAGACCAAGTGGTTATAAAATGCTCATAAGTATATTTAGGTTGTGAACTAGAGGACTGTTTCTGACTATTAAAAGTGTTCTGCAACAGTTTTTTGGTAGGAATAGCAAGGGTTTGGGTTTCCTTATGAAAGTGTTGGTATAGCATGCTTGCCTAAAATAGATGAGGACTGGATATGATGAAATTATCTGAAGAACAGGTATCTAAAGCCCAAATCTGGCAGAACTGTTAAGAGAGTAAAGGGAGCACTGAAAAACTTGTCTGTTGCTGGTGGTTTTAAAGAATTTTATCTCCTACTGATAGGAAGTAAGTATCTGAGGAAAAAAAGCTAGCAGAGGTTTGTTAAGCAAAGAACACCAAACTAAGTTTATATGTCTCTTCTGATACACAGTCTCAGTGGATAAAGGCAATGCAGTATATCTGAACAAAACTCATCTAACTATACAGCACAGACAATTTATGGAAACAGCAAGAAAATACTGCCTCATTAGCAGTATAGAATAAGGGCATATATTTTTTTTCTTATCAGGCAAACTCACAGCAATGAATGTACTGATACAAGGACTCAATATGAAAACAAGAGTAATTCATGTATTTAATAATGTCTTAGAGGATGATGTTAATTGAACAATAATTAACTTTGGTAATGAAAAAAACCAACAGTACAGCAAATAGAAAATATTCAATGTCCACATGGTCTTATTTTTCTCATCTTGTTCTGATCTATGTGCTAGGTAAAGGTTAAATATAAAGCACCTTGGTATGATTATTATTTTTAATTGTGATCTAATTTTTTGTCTACAGAAAAATCAATGTAAGCTATACCAGATGTTTGGTGCCAGAGAAAAGGCTGCGTAGGAGAAATTGCAGGAGGGTGATTTTTGATTCAATACTATGGGATTAAAATATTTTAAAATTATTTTCTGGTCTTGTGACTTCATAAAATTTAAGTAATTAAAATCCTAGTATATTCCACTACCTCAAAACCGTGAATGCTTTTCTACTTATCTTTTTATCCTAGATAACTTAAAAAAAAGTATGAGCAGTTATCAAAGATGCTCTAGACAAAGACTCTTATTGGTAGAAATGGGAACTAGTTTTTGCTTTGCTCTTTTTGCTGAATATTTTTTCATATTTTGAGTTAAAAAAATGAGGAAGAGAAGCTAGATGGAGTTTCCATCCTTTCTGCTTGGGATAGTTGCATATCTTGCAACTTGGAAGCTTGGAAGAGAGAGTTAACTAAAAATCAAAGAAAAGCACTGTGAGAGAAAATCTTCTGGTTTAGCTGTATGATAAATATACATATTTGATAGATTTTGCTGCCTGCTGCTTTAAAGCTTAGCTTTAAAAGGGAAAACTGAACCAATAAATATATTTGATCAGTGTTTATGAAATCTACATAGACAATCTTCATGTGACCTTACATTTGAAACAACAAGAATGAAAAGAAATTTTTTGAAAAGAATTGAGTCAGTTCTGAAGTTGACTGAAAATGAAATCCACTGAAACGATTTCACACCACAGAAATGTGTTAGACCCTCCTTCTTTAGTGAAGATACAACTCTTGTCATGTCCAAGAGCAGAAAGGAGTCCCTGCTAGAAAAGGACTGTAGCAGTTATGTGTTTTTCTTCTCCATACAGCTCTACATACATGTCTCGCTTAACCCAACTCAGCTCTGAAAAGTCATTCTTATAATAAAAATGTAGTGTATTCAAGGTAATTTTTATTAGAGCATATCATAGGTTAGTGAGAAATTCCAGGCCTTCTTCACCTCGCTGAACTCAAATAGGTTTCTCAAATTGTCCTTTAATTGAATTTTGTACTGTCTTGCTTTAAGACTTCTTGCTGGAGTATGTTGTGAAAACGGAATAAACTTCAAATAGGAACATTATCAGAAAAAGCTAAAGCTCATCCATTATCAATGATTCTTGTTCCAATGGCAACTTAGGTACAGAATGGTACTTAAGCAACACAAGTATAAGATGAAAACTTCTGGACAGAGAAAAATATTTTTTTTTCACCTCTTCAAGGAAAAACCCTTTAGGGGATAGAAAAAGAGCAGCCTGTAAATAGTTTATTACTTGATGCTTCAGTCTAATGCAAAGGAGCACTGATGCTGATAAGTCAGCATGCAGCCAAGAGTGCCAGATAGCTTACTGTGGCACAGCAGTGTCTCCATTTGCAGACATTGACCATTAGAAATATTGATATGGAGGAACACAGGTCAGTATATAACCTGCTGTTTACAAAGTACGTGGTAGACTGAGTAGGACAAGATACTGTCTTCAGGATTTTTCATTTCCAGAAAAGCAACAAACCAGAATTAAGTGCTGAATTTGTAGTAATGAAAAAAGTTGGAGACACATCTGAAAAACCTAAATATGTAGACTGCTAGGTTTAAATTCTCTTTCCTCTTCACTTCAAAATCATTTATTTGGAATCTTCCCCCTTTTGTATTTACTGTCACTTTTAACCTGAGCTAAAATGCACTGATACTTCTGGAACCAGATTCCAACCTGGTGTTTGGCAGATAGGTACTCGGTTGATGTCTAATCCCATCATATTCAGTTTTCACCAGCTCAGTCCCCTAAAGCATAACTTCTGACTTTTAGGCATGAACAGAACCTAAATCTTAACAATACTAAGCTTCTTGGTACTCTATCACACAGATTCCAGTAGGATTTAGATACCAGCTGCTCCTCTGCTGTCTCTCATTTGAGGCCCAATGTGGTAAGTATATTCAGAGCACACTGATTTCTGTGAATCCCGTTCTACAGGTTCCTCATCCTCTACATTCAATGAACAGGATCACTAAAACACTAGATTATCAATTCCATTGGAAAAAACATTTAAGTCTTTAGATCATTTTGTAAATCTGTCCTTTTGCTTTAGCACTTTTAGGCTGTTAGTCCAAGAAATAGCTTTTGCCAGTTTTGCAAACAACATTTTATTAATACTATTTAGAAATGTAATATATCAAAAGCTTTATTCTAATTTCTTATATCATAACTTCAAACTAGCTGTAACTTTTGAATACCTATCTTCTGTTGAGTCTTCTTTTCTCAGGCACTAATCTTGGAATTAGGAATACTTCCATTTTTATCTCTGTTTTTAACATCTATTGTTTCTTAAAGAGACAACCCACAGAAGAGGTAATAATTCAGTCTTCTAGCATAAGTTATAGATGGTCCATGACTTATCAACTCTCATCCAATACGTAAGTCCACTCTTCTGGGCAACTCCATATAACAAGCAAACCACATTACTAGTTTTGTGATCCACAGAATCAGTTTGTCAGCCTTTAGCAAAAGGATCCTATCTTCTTCATATTTTGCTGTGTCTTCGTCCGTTTTACATGAGGCTGCAGGCTGATGAATGCAGAGGCTTGCTGGTCATGCCTGCTGATTTTTCTCTTCATCTATGTTATTTATAAAACTGTCACATCTTTCAAACTTAATATTCCTTTTAATCTTTTCATGCCCTTTTCATACCTTCCCACAGCTACTATCTCATGTACTTCTGTGTGATGCTGTGTTTGTTCTTCAAGAGTCTAATTCCTCACATGAGTAGGGCTCATTTTTAAGTTACTATTTAGCCTCAATCTCTACATGAAAGCAAAGATCTGGGATCTAAATGACAAGCAAGCAGTATCTACTGCCAACTTGTGAGATGGACCCCTTGCGATAGAGAGAGGGACCCCTTATCAAAAGGGGGTTCTGTGTAATTTTTTTTTTTTAAATATGTGACATAACATGTATATTTTAAAATTATTTCTGAGGTTACTAACTAGTTAGAGCAGTGAGAATTTTCATAGCTGTTATACTGAGTCGAGTACAGCTACTATGTTAATTGCTTTGCTGAAGTTAGGAATGGCAGCTGGAGTATATCTGTTATATTAGCTGTATAATATGATAGCTATTAATGAGAAATTTATAACAAACATTTTGCAGTCTTAGTAAAGCGCACATACTGCCTACAGACACAATGCACATGGAGGGTATTGTGATTCCTTGGCTGTTGTCTATTTTAGGAGAGAGTTTCACTGGTGCTGTAGCAGCAGCACCTGTTGCTGCTGGCACCTCTTACTGAGATCCACTGCCTTCTGCTGTTGTGGAGCTTCATTGCCACTTCAGGATGTCAGTATACCAGTGACCTGTGAGAAAATTGCAAAGGCACAATATCGAGGTTATACCTTCCGTGTTTAATCTTAGTAAGTCACCATCATATAACTTCAACCACTTGATACCAGTTGAAGTTCTGAACTCTTTGGGGACAGTTATTTTCCAACTGTACAATGCCAGTTATGACAGCAGTACTTACTGCACATTTTCCTGTTAAAATTACCCATGTTAAGTGAAGTGCAAAATAATATTACAATTGCTTGAATACAAGTATTTGGCTTGTGTTCTTTCAGAAGGATAACAATTGTATGAACAGAAAAGGTTCCTTTTGCATTCATCTAAAATACTATCCTTCCCTTTCTGGAAGGAGGAAAAAGGAAGAAATTCCGTGTCTCCATAGATCAATACTTCTATGGCTTTGTTTTTGAAAACTTGCTGCTGCTGGGTTACGTATTGCTATAGGTAGTACTTTTCAAAGGTAAAAGTCATTACAATAAATTACCATACAAGGAATTGACTCAGATAAGAAACGTATCTTGATCCCGCAATATAGAGGTGAGGTAAGGGGAGGTGGGGCAGGGGGAAGGAAATTGTTGTTTTTCTTGTTTGGGATTTTGGTTTGGTTTATAATTTTTTATTTTCAAATTCATGGTTAATTATTTTTCAGGAATTTAGCATAGATGCTGTTGTAATTAGTTCCTCTGAAAACTTCTGAAAAAATGTTGCTGATGATTTGACTACTTTAAGGAAACACAGGTAGAAAACCAATCCAGGGTTTTCCAGAGTCCCCCAAAGCATTTTTTTACTCTAAAATAATTCAAATTGCCTAAACTTTTCTACTGATACTTTTATAAACCCATCATCCATTAAAGATGGTCTTGCTCAATATGTAAACCCCCTCAAATTTGTAGGGTATTATAACTTTCAGTATGGTTACCGCCTGGGAGTAAGGCTCAATATTATTATAACCTGGGACTTATACATTTTATGTTCTCTTACATTTTTTAAATTACCAATACCTCATCTAAATGTCTCATACTATAGAATATACTTTAACCTTGAGCTCACTGTATCTGAAGCAGTTGCTGTCATTGAATTTTAAGTGAGTATAGAATCCATATTTATGGATAAGCTTATGGTGCAAATTGCCATCTCTCTAAAATGCTAAGCAGCATTTGTTCAAGATGAATCTGATAGCTTTCATGCAACAAAATCACAGAAAAGAAATAAATTTTTAAGTTATTACTAACCAATCTCTGATTAATTTCAATGAAATCAGGATTCAGTCCCGGACACACGTATATGACCTTTCATACAGTTCAAAGTTGAGCTTTTCAACTTCAGAGGTTCTTCCTAGGTATTCTTATGCAGTCAGTAACAAAACTGTTTGAGAGTTTCTAAATATAAAGGCTTTTTCACTTTTAAATACCAAACATTTCTTCTTTTGCATGTGGTAACTCCCTATCAGTTGTATGCAGAAATGCAGAGTTAAAGCTAAAAATTAGGGGTTGCCTGTAGTGCCAGTGATTGTAATTAATTTTATATATTCTATATGTACTGAATGCACTGCCAGCATGCAAAAAGTTTTGAATCTTCTAAACAGACAACTAGGTTTAAAGCAACTATTATTGTAATGATTTGAAGCAATCTTAAACTAAAAAAATGAAAAGTACTAATGAAAACTAGAAATTCTCTTGACAGGTACCCTACTGAATACCAAAAGCCATTACTCCATAAACAGAAGTTGCACTGCACAAGAAGTCATTTCAGACAGATGTGGTGATAAAGCATTTTTCATGGTGAATGCGCTTTTAAATAGAGTATAAAACATGGAAATTAAATGTCAATGAATATACACTTACAATATAAACACAGGTTCTTAATGAGGAAAATTAAATGCATATCAATGGCCACTATAATCAAGGAAACAATTAATTAGGCTTCCTATAAGTCAGATCATGGTAGAGACCCCTGCCAATTCGTTGTGTGAAGGTTTGGCTTTTATAGCTTAACTGGTGGAAACATCAATGTAACTCACTGAACACTGCCTGACACAGGTGAGACAATACATCTGTATTCAATACCTAGCACCTTTGAGACTACGGAGCACAAATGTGACCTTGCACTTAGGCACTGGCTGCACCAGAGTACAGTATCCTATGCAGGTGGCATAGGATATTACATCCACAGCTTTCAGAGCTAATGACAAAGAGCTGAAGGTTTTCCTGTAAGTGTAATCATGTAATGTTTGAATGACTTACCTCTGAATTGCTCAGCACAATGAAAGGACCCAGAAAAAAACAGTTCTGGGCAAACTGTTATACTATATATGCATCATATGCCCACAGCAGCTTAACTAAGTCAATGAGAACATTGCTTTGATAACAGGTATTTGACAATAATATGCCGATGGTGAAACTGTAGATGGCAATGTAGAAAAAGTAGAAGTTTCTGCTTTGCTATATTTGGAACAATGTTGGAGATTGTAGCTGTAAAGAATGATATTGTGGACAGACAGATCAATCCCATATCCTTTTGTTTTAGAAAAACTTTAACAGCTTTAATTCAAGATAATCACAACAGCAGTACTCCTTAAGAACAGAAAAGCCAGTTAAATATAGAATTGCATCTAGTCCCAGGACTGGCATTCTTGAGAGGTAGGACAGTATAGTTGAAGAGTGCAAAGAAAGAGGCCAAGAAACAATCAAATCTGACCAAAATAATATCACTGTAAGATGAAACCTGTAGTTCTGTCAGAAATATTTTGTCCAATAGGTTGACAGTATATTGATTATTGTAGACCTGGATGTTTGCAGACACTTTATTTAGTACCATCTTATACTTTAGTTGCTTAGCCCAATATTGTATCTGTCAATGATATTTCATAATTCCTTTATATATGTCCTCCTAATACTTACTACAAGCTACAAAAACATTCAGTTGGATTAAAAATTCTTTCTGGAAGACCTTAAAATGGTGTCAAAGATGTGAGGTCACTGAACAGGGCACACAGATTTTGCAGGAAACAGTCTTTGGCCCAGGATTTTGATATTTTTTTCAGTAACTCAGTGGAAGTCAAATCTCTTCTGATAAGCTTTGGTGATAACACAGTGGGAGATGCTAAACTTGATAACAAGTTGCTGTTCAGCTGAAATCACTTCCCTGGCTAAATGTTTGCATTCAATGTGAGGCACTTGGATTTCTGGTTGGTATATCAAACTCATTTATTGCGAGAAAACCAATTCCCAGATCTGTGGTTTAGATTTAATAAGTATTTCCAATCCAACAAATTAAAAAACAAAGCAATATTTTGCACCTTCCTTTCATAGCCAGAGGCAGACCTTGCTGGGCAGGCCCATGCAAGTACATCTTTCCTAGGAATCCTCTGCAATTGCAAAGTTTGGGCCACACTTAGGACTGCTTTTTGACTATTCAGCTTGTCTCCTGTGTGATATGCTCCTGGAGCCACTGTGGCCCACTACCATCAAAACCAGACACCACCATCAAAAAATAGTATGCACTGCAGGAGGAAAAGCATGCAGCTGACCCAGCCATCAAAATTGGTTCACAGCAGCAAGGAAGAAAGTACTGTAAACTATACAGCTAACTGCAGTAACATCTCAAAAAAGAAAAAAATAAAATGCTGTGCTGTATGCACAGGTCTGCAACAGTTACCAAGCACCTATGGTCAATGGGGTCTGGATTTGGAATGGGACTCAAGTTTTGGGTTCTTGCTGTCCTTCCACCTTTCTCTTGTTATCTAGGGAGAGATTAAGATTTTTAAAAGCTGTAATACAAGGGGAAGACTTAATGTGATAGTTGGGAGGGGGGTTTGTTTTTCTGGTGTGTAGGTCCCTACTGTAATTCACTCTAAGTTACTGAGTGTAGCAGAAAATAATTTAACATTAGCCCCTGGCCTATGGTGTTAACTCCTATCATCTGCGAAGCTATAAATAAAATGAGATCATCCTATTCAGTTATTTTCAGCTGGTATGTTCACTAATGATATACCTATCCCCAGTAATGAGTCCCTTCAAAATGCTGTATAAAATACTCAGGAAATGGACTACAAATGATAAATGCATGTTAAGCAAAGAACATTATTACCTTTTTTTGAAAGCACTGTGACTCAGCAAGATGAGAGAAGCAACTTGTATATAACCTATAAAAGTACAATGCAAATTATAATGGGACCCCAGTTTAATGAGAATTTTGGAGTGGTTCCACCTGTACAACAAACTGGCTTTGAATGTCTAAGGTTGTCTTTCATTTGAACACAAACTAGGATAGAGCAAAGTTTTTAGGAAACATGGAACAAATGGAGACACTGAAACTAAAGGATTCACACACAAATCCTTCCTTGCCTTGTCCACTGTTATGGCAAGACAGTCCTCTCCTTTGGACTCATCTTGAGGCAAAAAACTTTTACTGGTCTCCTGAGTTGCCATGGACTTTCAAGAATCTGGGCTCCGCCAAATCCCAATGGGAAGTTGGTGTTTCTGTCTGTTCTTTGTCACCGCTCTCTGCCTGGCCTTGCCCTGTAGGCTGTTGTCTTCTTCTCCTGTCCCAGCCCATGCTGCAGAGACCCTCAGGGAGAGTATGATCTTTTTCCTCCAGGCACAGAGCAGCCCCAGGCAGAGCAAAGAGGTTACCTTCTTCTTTGCTGTTCAGCTACCCTGCTGAACATGCACGGCTGTCAAGCATTTATACAGCAGACCCTGAATTAATAAGTAGCTCTACAGCTACACAAATACTTAAAAGAAAAGTTTGCTTGCCAGCAGAACATGTAGCTATGAGGACTGCAAAACAGTAATGTGCTGAACTATAACTTCCTGGATTTGCAGATTGTCTTCTCTGGCTTAAAGGGTATGAGTACTAAAGACACTGAAGAAATATTCATAAAAGGGTATATACTGTAAGACAATACCTTTTGCTATGGTAAGGCTTTTGATACTGTCCCTCACAGCATCCTTCTGGACAAGTTGTCCATCTGTGAGATGGGCAGGTTCACAGTGCTCAGGGTGAAGACTGGCTGAAGGGCAGGACTCAAAGGCTTGTAGTGAATGGGGCTACATCTGGCTGGCAGCCAGCCAGCAGCGGTGTTCCTCAGGGCTCAATTCTAGGGCCAGTTCTGTTCAATATATTTATCAATTATCTGGATGCAGGAGTTGAATGCACCATTAGCAAGTTTGCTGATGATACCAAATTGGGAGGTGCCGTTGACTCTCTTGAGGGATAAGGGACCTTGAAGAGGCATCTAGACAGACTGGAGCATTGGGCAATCATCACTGGCATGGAATTCAACAAGAACAAATGCCAGATTCTGCACCTAGGATGGAGTAACACCAGGCACAAGTATAAATTGGGAGAGGAGTGGCTGGAGAGCCACCCTGCAGAAAGGGATCTGGGGTGCTGGTTGGCAGCAGGCTCAACACAAGTCAGCAGTGTGCCCTGGCAGCCAAGAGGGCAAACCGCATCCTGGGGAGCATCAAACACAGCCACAGCCAACCGGTCAAAAGAGGTGATTATCCTGCTGTATTCAGCATTGGCGCGGCCTTACCTTGAGCGTTGTGTGCAGTTCTGGGCCCCAGTATTTAAGAAGGATGTGAAGGCACCTGAGTGCGTCCAGAGGAGATCAACAAAGCTGGTGGAAGGGCTGGAAGGCATGTCCTGTGAGGAGTGGCTGAGGACACAGGGCTTGTCTAGTTTGGAGAAAAGGAGGCTGAGGGGCGACCTCATTGCTCTCAACAGCTTCCGGAGGAGGGGAAGTGGAGCGGGAGGTGCTGATCTTGTCTCCCTGGGATCCATTGTGAGGACACATGGGAATGGCTCAAAGCTGCACCAGGGAAGGTTCAGACTGGACATCAGGAAGCATTTCCTTACCGAGAGGGTGGTCAGACACTGCACCTGGCATCCTAGAGAGGTGGTTGATGCCCCAAGCCTGTCAGTGTTTAAGAGGCATTTGGACAATGCCCTTCATAACATTCTTTAGCTTTTGGTCAGCTCTGAAGTGGTCAGGGAGTTGGACCAGATCATCATTGTAGGTCCCTTCCAACTGAAATATTCTATTCTATTCTATTCTATTCTATTCTATTCTATTCTGTTCCATATGGGTATTTATGATAGCTTTATGCATTATTTCAGCAAAATGTATAGAGCAGCCTCTAACTTCCAACAGAGAAACTAAAAGGTTCTCCATCAAGTACTGCACTACTGCATTGGTTGTCCACACCCAGGCACTGGCAGAGGGGGCTCCAGGGTGGCCTCTGTGAGGAGAGGCTGGTTCTGCCCCATGCTGGGACATAGAGGTCATAGAGCCCATAGAGGTCCACAGTGGAGCACATACCCACACTGCAGCCAGTGGAGGTCCCCGTGCCACAGCAGATGGAGATGCCCTGAAGGAAGCTGCAGCCTGTGGAAGCCCACAGTGGAGCAGGCTCCTGGCAGGAACTGCAGCCCATGGAGAAGAGCCCATGTAGGAACAGGTTTCCTGGCCTGGTCTGTCGCTTGTGGAGGACCCATGCTGGAGTAGTCCATTGCTGAAGGTCTGCACCCTGTGGAGAAGACCCATGCTGGAACAGTTCTTGAAGAACTGCAACCCATGGGAAGGACCCATTTTGAAGAAATTCATGAAGGACTGTATCCCATGGGAGGAACTGCATGCTGGAGCAGGGGAAAAGTTTGAGGAGGAAGGAGCAGCAGATAAGAAATATTATGGACTGACCACAACCCCTATTCCCTGTCCCCCTGTTCTGCTTGGTGCAGAGGAGGTGGAAGAGTTGGGAATGAAGGAGTGAAGTTGAGCTTGGGAAGAAGGGTTGGAGGGAGGTGATTTTGGTTTTGTTTTTGTTTACCATCTTACTTTATTCTTTAAACTGGCAATAAACTAAATTAATTTTCCCCAATTCCAGTGTGTTTTGCCTGTGATGGTGACTGGTAAGTGATCTCCTTGTCTTTAATCTTGACCCATGAGCTTTAGCATCTTATTTTCCACTCCACTAAGTTGAGGAGGGGGAGTGACAGAGCAGCTGGGTGGGCATTTGGCAGCCAGCCAAGGTCAACCCACAACAATTACTCTCCCCAAGTCCAGACTAGAGCTATTTTTTTCAAACAGTTTTATTCCTATGAGTAAGTTGCCTTCAACTTTTATTTGACCCTTAGGAAGCTGTGGAGCAAGTAACATGATAAAGGTAACATCTTAATTACATTTCCTGTCAATGTAGGCTGCAAGGACAGATGATCTGTGTGGTTACAAGTCCTATTTTCAGATCTTGTAAGCAATATATTTCTTGTGAACCAAAAGCTGGGAAATACTGATATAATACTGTAAAAGTAAAAAAAAAAAAAAAAGAAAAACAAAACCCACTACAAAAAGACAAATTCTAGTAATGACTTTAAAATTCTGTCAAATCAAATGCATTGCAGAGGAGGAAGGAGGATGGGTTTGTAATTTTCCATCTATATACTAATTAAGACTCAATTTTCTTATATTCTGGATCCTTTCAAGCTGATAGATCACAAGTTGTATGTCAAGAAATAATATAAAATTGTCTGAAGACTCAAAATAAATCTCTTCAAACTGGAAACTGTTCCCTTTTCATCTCCAAATTATTTCACACACTTTACATCATGAAGTCTTCAGAACACTTAATCCTAATGAAGTTGAATAATTTCAGACATTTTAAGACACTCAAGCATTTCAGGATTTGTCTCAGAGATAGTGCTTTTCAGGGAAGCACGACAGTCCTGAACACTTCTCCCCGCTTCCCCCATGTGAGGTTCTAGTATTAAAATTTGGAACTAAATTCATTCCTCCTATTAGGGGGAAATAAGTTAAGTAAGGAGATGATAGGAAATGACTGACAAGCTTTGTATCCTATTTCTTATTCTGCCACAGCTTTCCTATGTGACTATAGGACATCTCATCCTGCCCGTGCCTCATATTCCTCTTCTGTGCATGTAGATAACAGTTTTTTCTTTCTTCATGGTAACGTGAACCTGAATTCATTAATCTTTAGAAGTCACTTTCTCCTATAAGAGACACACTTGCTGTGTACAGCTCCCTCAGTAAACAGGGAAAAGGCTCACATTATTCTTTTTTCTTCTTTCCTGCAGTTTTGAAGCCATTGCTATTTCAATGTCAGATAAGACTTCCTTTCCAAAACAGCAGAAAAGCCCTCTGTCCTTCTCTCACTTGTGGTTGTGACTGCCAGTGCCAACATAAAGGCTCTTCCTTAAGAAAAGCTGTTTCAGAACTGTGGACTACAAGGAAAAGAAGGGGAGGCTTATCTTTTCAATTAACTTCCAAAAAGATAAGTATTATGTAACTGCTACTGAGGAATCCATTTTCCAGTTCATCTTTGCTGTTCCCAAAAGTGCCCCATTGATGTGTATGAAAATTCTTAACAATTAAATATGAAAAGTGGGTTATCTTAGGAACAGCCAAATCAAATGATCAGCAAACAACTGATTGGAATGGCTGATTTGGGTAGAAACATTAAAATGCTTTTGTTGATAAGAGATCCAAGTTTCATGGTTTAATGGCTTCCTGGGGTGGTGTGCCTGTAAGTGGTATGCCAGCTGAAATGGGCATGAGCAAACTGAAATAGTTGTATTTCTCTGTTCTCTCACATTCAGATCAAAAGTTTAATCTGCAGTCTCTGGTTTTAATATTAAAATAACTTTAGAGAAAACACTTTTTTTTTTTTAACTTGAAATACTATTCCTCTTAGAAAAAATGCTTTGAATGTGAATTCCACATGCCTTATGGAGGAAACACAAGATTACTTTGTGCATGCCCTACTACTGCATCTAAGGACTTGAAGAGTTGTAGTTAGGACTAATTGACTTTTCCTTTCACCAGCACAGATTTCCATGGGAGAAGGACTTCGCAATCACCTCCCAACTTGCACTGTACTAGGTACAGTACACAGTACTACAGCCCACCTTAGTACTGAGAATCCTATATCAACAAGCATCTAAACACTTCTCAGACAATGCAGAGAATGGTAAAATGAGGCAGGCCAAGTGCATCTTTCCTTTGATCTTAACTCCATGTTCCAGTTGTTTTCCTATCAAGATCACAGCTTCACCAAGCTGTTCCTACTAGTCACTCCATCATTCCTACCTCATTCAACATAGCTACACTTCAGGCAATTAATACAGCTTGATTTCATACAGATAACTTCTAGCACCTACTGCCATCCCCTGCACAGAAAAGTGTCATGATACATCTGAGGCACCTGTTAAAATAATATTTTTTTGCTTTTCAAAGACTTGTCACTGCACAAAACATTCTGAAAGAGCATCAGGGCACATCCACAGGGCAACTTTAACTCTATGTTAATAATATTGAAAAGTGACTCTAGCTTATTTTAAATAGCCGGATTATGACCAAAGCATTTATTTGAGTAAAGAACTTGATTCTGAATATATAACAGGAAACATAATCATAACCAATTCAAATTTATATCACTGTAAAAAGTAAAGAATAAGACACAGGATAATCCACAGGGAATATAGATCTTTAATTAACAAATATTAGGCACTACTGCCCAAATTAACTGCAGCTGAGAGAGTACTTCTCAAGCAGTAAAGGAATATTGTATGTGACGAGCAATTTGTGCAATTACTTCTAAATAATCCCACTTTGTAACAAGACAGTTTGCAGGTTTCTGAAAAGAAGCTGAGTAAATATTAAATTTCAGAAGTATAGCTATGTCATTCTGCAAAATTAGGCAGCATATGCTCTAGTTCTTGCAACCGCTGACATGCAGTGGTTTTGCTACTGATTTTTCTATAACGGTATGATGCTTTTTGCAACTACCGTAGCCATGCCACGCTGTCCTTTGCTTGTACTGCAGAAGGGAACCACCTCTCTCTGAATCCTCTGAATTATATTTGCCTGCAGGCTAGGCGGTGTCATGCACTGCACACACAGGTAGAAGAGGAATATACTGTACTTTATTGATTGCAACAATAGTATTAGGAGATGTAGACTTTGCCAAAGAAAAAAACAAACACCACCCATCAGGGTTCAGGTGGGCAAAAGAGTATGCTTTCATTTATATGGGTGAAAATACTGGATACATTCACAAAATGAAAGAACAGCTTTACATTGTTCCTTAGGTACTTTGATGGTCTTGGTTTGTATGCCCAAGACACATTTTCAAAACCTGAGTTAGACATTCAAAGATAAATATTTTCCCCAAGTGATCGAGATCTACAATGGGCACCAGCTTTCAAGACTCCTCTAAAGCACCTGAAGAACTTTTCAAGGTGTCTGCAACACCCTGAGCAGTTAGAGCAAGAATCACATTTTCTATGTAACGTTTTCAGACAGTTGTTTTGTGGATTTTTTTTTTTTTTCTGAAGAAACATATATGAAGCAAGCTAAACTTTTGCTGTTTTAATACTTGGAAAAACATTCTTCAAATGCTCCCTTATTTCTGTCTCATAGTTCCTTTAGTCTAAAGGAATTATCACAAATTGTTTTTTTTCTGCCTAGCTTTGTAGCCCCTGTATATTTAAAAATTACTAAGAAAACTGCACATTAAGTCTCTGACAGCAAAGTTGAGCCTAAGTAGCAAAAAGAGCACCTCTTTTACAGCACATTTAGGCAAAGGTGGGAGAGAGGCCCCTGGCCCTGTTCACTTCCTTGAAAGCAGCATTATGGGCTTTATCCCAGCCTGGGATCCCATTTACCAGACACAGCCCTTTGACAGCTCAGGCCAGCTGGTTGCATCACAAGATCTTTTCCCTCCATGCCCACATGCCAGACAAATGCATAGGAAGAGTGAAGCAGTAGCCAATTTTGTAAGTCTCACATTGAGTGCAGGAAACAATAGCGGTCCACAGCTGTCTCTGGCAGTTCCTACACACTTCTTGCACTTTTGCAGCAGGACCCTTCATTTAATCTTCTAGTGCAGTAGAACTGTTGCAGTACATAATTCAGGACTTGACCGTACAACCTTAAGTCCCACATAGCTATGCTGGACTTCGCACTTGGAAAAAAACTGGTGAGTTGGGTCCATCTATCCAACAGTCAAAAACGTAAGCGCAATATTGCATATAGCAACTGGGACAGTTTCATGCTAAGGCTTCACATTCATGGTTTGAAACAATCTCTATTTCTCTTTGGAAACACACCAGCAGGAAATGTTAAGATGTGCACATGAAATGTGCAAAGCTTATTTTATACACTTTTCAATTCCAGCAGTTTTGTTCCCTCCCATCCCTCAGCCATGGGACAGCATGGAACCCAAACAGGCTTGTGCACCCAGAAATGTGTTTCTTTTTCTAGCTAGGCTAGTTGATCTCATAATACATATCACATGCATTTCCCTGCTGTGGTGACAGATGGAAGATATGTGCATTTCATTCAATGTGGGTCAAGCCTTTAGGAATATGTCCTATCCTACTAAAATGTGCCAATGCAGAAATGTAAACTATGCTAACATCAGCATTCATATAACCTGTCAAGGTGTCTCTTGTCTTCCTAGAATTTTTATATTTGCCTGTTAGATATTTCTTTAGTTTTAGGGATATGCATTTTGCAAGAGTACAAATGTTTAACATAGCTGCTCTTGTGGGAGCAAGGTGATGAAGTTTTGAGAGGTTACTGAGAGATACAGTTTCTCTGAAACATGGTGCTGCAGCTGCTGCTTCCAGATAAAGGGCCAGTTTGCCTGTAGATTTTTGCCAGGAGTAGTTAACATGAATTCTGGCAAAGGCCCCAATTTCTTTTCAAAGACAGAGACTGCAGGGAGTTGGCACTGCATAAAAATGTTGCTACAAAACCAAAGGCTACCTTTTCAAAAAATCTTTTAGCCATGCTTGATAGTATTATTTTTTCTTTTATATACAACTCCGAAGGTTATAAGTTTATACCATCAGCCTAATAGTCAGACAGTAACTAGGCAGAATAATATGGCAGTGGGAGTCATCTATTTTCAGCCATTCTGCTGTTTGTCTACTTGAAACAGAAACATTTGCGGGCAGGACAGAGGAATGAAGGAGGAAAGGAGGAGAATATGACATGAATGATGTTACTAATTTATAAATTTATTGTAAAGATTTCTTACAAATTTTGCCTGAAAGTGATTCTTCAAACATCTCTCTTCATGGAACATTGTCACGGGCTATCTTACTTGCTATCTTGGGGATTGCCAAGACAAAATCCTCTTTAACTTGCCCCACTTATTTCTACCCCAAAAAATCAGAGAATCTTATCTTGGCAGGGGTTGTTCTCAGAAGGCTTTAGCATCTACTCCTGTACTTAGACATCCTATACCTAGACAGACAGATTGTATTGTCTGTCTGCGTACCTGCAATCTAATTTTCCTACAATCCAATTTTCCTGCTCCTCTTCCTTAGAGGTATATGGGAGAATGAGGAGTGGCATGGGTGGGATGTGGTTTGTTTGTTTGTTTGTACTTGAAGGTACATGTATGAATCCTGTTTGGAAGCCATGCCTCAAAACACCTCCTGTTTTTTTAGAATTCTTCCCATCTCTTGTAAAACTTTTAAATTACTGTGACTGGTTTTATTATAAATCTTTCCAAGATCACTCTCCAACACAGATTAAATGAAGTGAAATCTGCTGGCAAGCCTTGATTAGAAATAATGACCCCAGTTAAAATCAGGAACTACTTGAAATGTCATGATTCTGTGCATTAAGGAACTTCCCGTACAGCTTCTCCTTTCTTTTTCTTTGTGTCCTTGGAATGACTGTGACCCCTTTAGCCAAAAAAACAAACACAAACCAAAATCCTGCAAAAAAAAAATTGCCCAGCTTCTGGAGTACTCTGTAACAGTTCTGGTGTCTTGCCACATATTCAGGTGCAAAATTTGAGCGCTGCCCTAGACTTGTCAAAGGCTTCCTCTGCTCAGTCCAGTTGTAAATGCACACCAGTCACTTGGACCGGGATGTCAAAAGCTGCAGGTATGATGCTTCCCACATCACTCCTTTGCATCGCACTGTTCACAGGAACTCCTTGCTTTAACTGTTGTGGGGACTATATACACTGAGGTAAAGTAAGTAAGCCTCTGAGCTTTGGAAAATAATTATAGAGGTAAATGGTATACTTACATGTCTGACTTAGTGCAGAATATCACCCTGCCCACCCTGGTGTATGTGGGAGAAAAGGAAGGGGAACAACTCTAGTCCTGCAGCAAGCAGTCCCTTGATGGCAGGCAGGACAGACATGCAGCTCTCCACTCTTACCTGCCACATCCTGGTAGCAGGCAGCTGCTGACTGTAAATGCTCATAAGCCTGTTCCACAGTGAATTCTTCTAATGTGACCTAAACTTGACTGATACAGATTTGGTTGCATTTCATATTCACTTTCAGCCGCAAGAGTCCTAAAAAGCTATTGCCCCTTTCCTGACATACAGTATTTGAGTGTGACAACAGGGACGTGTTCAGCACACACTAGTACATGAAATGGATGCAAACAGTCTGTGATCTTAAAAGTACTGTGAGCAAGCCCAGGACAGAAAGCAAACTTCCGACATAGATAATAAATGAGGAGCAGAAGACGTCACATCTTTTAAGGAAGTAAAAGGTCACATACTTAACCTTTCCCCCTTTAAGGGATTAGAAGTACATCTGTCAAGTAACCAAAATCTGCCATAAAAGATGCACAACTAATCTCATGGTCTAGAGCACTGCATGTATGAGCACAAGAGTTTATCTCTGGTTATGATGACGAGAGGATTTATGAATCCAGTATTGATCGGATGCCCCAGTTTTGCCATTCCTCTGATCTTGCAAGCCTCATAACCTACTTTGGGAAGCACAACTCTACTTTGGAAGCAACTATTATAAATAATAAAAGGTGACCATGTTACCAGAAATTAATTTCTCAACTCCGTAACCAGCCAGGAGCATTGTAGTTACGTGTCCAATTATGACTTGCATTGAACCTCAGGAGTATTGTGGAGTCTTTAATCAAAGCAATAAAAAGATCTTCATAAAGCCATATAACTCAGTGAAATAAACAATTTGGGATGGTGAAAAAAGCATTTATGCACAATACAGACAGGATTTCCACAGATGCATTGAAAATAAGAATAGCCCAAGTATTAAGTTTAAGATAGCTTTTATTTTGATTTGGGCTGGTTTGTTTGGGTATTTACTCAAGGTTTGCACATGATACTCTTGTAAAGAACAAATTTGCTACAAGGCAACTGGAATGTTTCTGTGAATTACTGACAGAAATCTAGAGTGAATACTTAGTAAGTGATCAACTTTATTTTCTCCTAGGGTGGTAGGTCCTTCAAAGTTGCCTATAATTTTAACTTAAACATGATACTGCATAGCTAATCTTTAAATATATGGATACAACATGATTTTTAGTGCTGTAAATTCAATGTGTACTCAAACACTTAAAAAAATGTGAAATGGAAGCAATACAGTACTGACATTTTTAGCATTGTCACTTCATTATAGGACAAATCTTAATTGGCAAATGATTAAAAACCAAAAAACCCTGAAATGAAGGATTTCCTAGGAAAGGGTTGCTTGAGACTGGAATGCAGGTGTTGTAATGCCTGTAAATAGGTTATTACTAAATGCTTGCTAGATAATCTTCATGCTGAGAGAGAAGCAAAAATTATGGCAGGTCAGAAGACTGTGAAACATGTGCCCTCTCTTCTCCTACCCTCCCTTTAATTATTGACAGCCTGTCACTTAGGTGCTGTGGTACAATGAATAATAAAACAGGATCCAAAGCTGCAGGTCTCGCCAGGATTCATTCTTCCAAATCAAATACTGCCATCTTCAGGCAGACCATGTTTCATGTTTACCGTTCGAGGGTATTTTTAATTGCTGAGTAGATCATCATCTCAAACAAACAAAACACTTGTTGCTTCTATGCTCTGCCAGATAAAGGCTTGATACCTTGCATAAGATGGAAGGAGACCTTGAGAGGCTGCGTTCTACCTTAGGGAATAGTGTTACCACTACCTAAACACACCTAGCCATTATGTTGGGCTAAACATTAATGAAAACATCCAACTATTTCTCTTGTTGTAACGAGAGATAAGTGGTTAAGATTATAGCCATACTCACAACCCTAACTGCTAAACACTTCCGAGCACGCATACAGCATGTTGTCAAACACATAGGCAGGTCATTGTAGAAGCAGAGTGTAAACTATTACAATTAAGTGGGTTGAAATTAAGTGTCATATTTATATATTTTTTTCTTCCCTTCCAACAAAGTAGAACTTTAAGATGGAATTTCAACATCAGATGATTATATCGGTAGAACAAATTAGAAAAGGTAATTTAGCCCAGCAAACAGATAAATTGTACAGTACGGACTACCCAAGTATTCAGCAGAGCAGTGATGTTAACTTTCCTTTTCCTCTACAGTGCCCTGAAATTGAGATGACCTACTATACAGCCATAAGGATCACATAATAAATTAGACAGTACAACAGTTGAAATGAAGACTAGGTCTGTAAAGGTATAGATAAGCAGCCAAGTCTTTCATTTAAACACTGAGACACAGATTTTTTAAAATTCCTTATTGGAGTGCAAAATCAGATACTTATATTTTCCCCCAAATATTTGTTTCATAATGTGAACTGCTGCTGCTATCTTACTGTACTGGCAGGATATGATATGATAATACATAAGTATTGTATTCAGTGCAAACACATCAGAATGCCAGCCAACAAAAAACAAGTCAAGAGCAGCTGGATCCTGAATGATGTTTTCAAACAAACATGTAAGTCAGTTAAAATTAGGCAGGCTTTTTATATTCCTTAATATCCTATGAAGGAAAAGTCAAATTCTAGATTATGTCCTCACAGACTTTATGATGTTTCACTTCTTGTTTTTGCTGTTTCTAAAATTGATATCTGTTACTAGGTGTGAGCTCTCCAATCTCAGAGAAAGTCTTATCTCTTCTCCGTGCTGGAATATTCTTTTATACTTACATATGCAGCCTCTGTGTTGGCAGCTTATCCTTTAAAGTGATTCCTCCCACCCTCCAAAGAACCACTTTTTTGCAGAAGAACAGTATCTTTATAAAATTTATGATTATAATTCATCAAACATATAGTGACTTCAAAAATCTTCCTCTCCCCAGCTTCTCCATCTAATCCTGAAGAACATACAGAAATATGAAATTCTCACACTGCACAGACTAAGACTTGAATCCCTACTAGGTTTTCAGGATAAGGGCCATAAGACATTAGTCCCCTCAAAATCTGTTTCTTCTCTGGGCCTACTGTAAGAGCTGGCCTTGTCTTACCATTTTCCAAACATTTTTTTCCTATTTCTGCTTCAGCCTTTTGTGTCAGAAAAAAGATCTATGACTTCTTTTAGTCTCTCCCATACTCCCTTTTTTAATCTCCTTATATTATGGACAAACTTGTAAACTAAATAGAGCTCTCAGGTGTTCAATAGTTGTTCTAAGTAGCCCTCGTGTGCTTCCTTGCATTATTATAAGGTAAGTAACATGGAACATTAATGTTGTTGAATTATCTTATCAGTTGGAGTTTCCTTATCCCAGAATAATTGTCTCCTGATCTATCAGGAGCAGGAACTCGCAACTATTGCTGAATCTGCCTCTCCCACAGAAAAAACACGCATACTTCTTCTGATCCTTAGAAATTAACATTTCGCTCTTTGAAATATGAAAATTTGACACTGTAAATTGTTGTGAAGCAAAGCCAGTAAGAAATTTCACATGAATTTGTAATATTACAAAATATCAGATAGTGATATTTGATAGGGTGAGGGTGGGGAGGAGAAGATGGAGAAATAAAGTATTTTTGTATATGCTGAACAAAGGTCCAAGGAGTTTAAAGGTTTCTGTGGACTTTCAGGTAAAACTTTATGAAAACACTTGCCTTCCCTCATGTTTTCTGTGATAAAGTATGTAAGTGATCTCAGTGTGATAACCTGTGGTTGTTAGTCGTGGTATATCCAATATTATCACCACAGGCCCAGATAACCTTTATTAATCATCAACCTTTCAGCATTGGAAAAATAACACACAATAAAGGAAAATTTACTTTGTCAGAATAATGCTTTTGAAACACCGAGCTTAGTACTTGCTTTAATGGTTTTAGAAATCAAAAATGCAGATAAATGAAGATTACTGAAACTTATCCATTGTCCTCACCTCCAGGTGCAGCATTGGGTGAAAAATTGACCATAATCAGCCTGCTCTTAAGGCGTTGTTCAAGTAGCCCATGCTTTCACTGTGTAAAAGTATGGATAAAGTTTATGTGCCCAAATGTACTTCCACGGTTGCAGATAAAATGAAAGACTGTGTTGCTAATCATTTCCAGGCACTATCACAGTCATGACATGCACTTACTTATATGCCATCTTCCCAGGTAATTTACAGCTAGGTCTCTGTCACATATTAGAACAACCAACCGTACATAGGGTTTTTGCAGCTTCTCACTGGAGATGAATCCTGCTCTCCTTCAATAAATATGGAAGAGTTTCTTCAGGATTGTTTTACATTTATAGATAAGAATTTAGATCTTCTGTTTTATCAGTAGGACAAAATACACTTCCTGCCGTCCATCTTCTGTAGGAAATGAATGAAAAAGTGCCTTCACTGTCTTACATGCTCTTTTTCTGGGAGCTGCTCTGAGCAACTCTGGCTGGGCTCACCATTTCAGTCAGCATACAACACAAGAGACAGCGATGCCTTTCAGCCTGCACTCCTCCTACTTGCCCAAGAAACAGGCTCACCTCAGTTTTTATTCCAAGGCCAGGAGAACTAGGCAAAGTGAAAAAAATATTGCAGAGGCATAATGTGAAATTAGAGGCTAAGGAAGATATCTGCTCTTGCCTCTTTTCTCTTTCCTCCCTTCTCTTTTTCCTCACTCCTATGCCTGAAGCTCCATACCAGTGCTCATCCAGTACAGCACAGTGTACCATCTCTCTCTTACTGCCTTGTTAACATGCTAACACATGTCCTTCTCTGTGACAAAAACAGTCAGGAGGAAAGGTACTTTCCCCATCCCCTGCACCCTGCCTGAGCAGAAGCTAGCATAATCTGGGGGGTGGGTTATCCCAAGAAAGGAGTTGGGATGGGATGGACACAGGGTGCAAGCTGGTGGACGAGCTGCACAGGAGTCTTTATGAGGCAGGGCATAGCCAGGACTTTAAAAAGAAAGACTTTCCATGTCTCCCCCATACCCCTCACATCCTTGTCTTGGTGTGGCCAGGGAGTCACCAGAAGTTGCTGGGGATACTAACTCTGGAAGAACACAGAGTGCAGAAAAGAGATTTGCATGTACACCTTTTTAGGTCTCATCCAGCCGGTCTCAGGTTTCTCCGCCTAAAACGTTTGTTGCTCTTGTCTATGTCCTGGTAAAATACAGCTGTAGAGTTACAAAACTCTAGGTTTTTTCAGAAAAAAAAAAAAAAAAAAGTGGGTAGATCCTTTTCAAAATTCTGGCTGACTCAGGTCACTATCTTAATAGACTTACAGTTTTTTGACCCCTTCAGTATCTTTGCCCTTTTGTCTGTTCTGCCCCTTTTGCTATTGCCTGGTTGTTTTTTTTTTTAATTCTGTCTTCCCAGTCTAGCCTTCTAGCTGAGAAGATCTGCTCTCCACCAGCAACAGCTTACTGTTTAATATTGGTGTAACCTTTGCAGCTTGATAAACGTTGTAGGTCTACAGGGATGGAAGACTAGGGAACCTCCATTCATATTCATGTTGACTAAGGGTACTGTTGCGGTTTAACCCCAGCCAGCAGCTCAGTCCCACACAGACACTTGCTCATGCCCCCTCAGTGGACTGGGGGAGAGAATCAGAAGGGTAAAAGTGAGAGAACTCGTGGGTTGATATAAAGACAGTTTAACAGGTAAATGTGCAAGCAAAGCAGAATAAGAAATTCATTCACTCCTTCCCACTGGCAGGCAGGTGTTCAGCCATCTCCAGGAAAGCAGGGCTCCATCACGGGTAATGGTTATTGGGAAGACAAACACCCTAACTCCGAATGTCCGCCCTTTCCTTCTTCTCCCCCCAGCTTTATATGCTGGGTGTGATGTCATATGGTGTGGAATATCCCTTGGGTCAGTTGGGGTCAGCTGTCCCAGCTGTGTCCCCTCACAGCTGCTTGTACACCCCCAGCCTGCTTGCTGGTGGGGTGGGGTGAGAAGTAGAAAAGTCCTTGACCCTGTGTAAGCACTGCTCAGGAATAATGAAAACACCTCTGTGTTGTCAGTGCTGTTTTACTCACAATCCAAAACACAGCCCCATACTAGCTGCCAGGAAGAAATTTAACTCTATCCCAGCCAAAACTAGTACAGGTACCACAGGTAGACTCATAGAATCATTAAGGTTGGAAAAGACCTCTAAGATCATCAAGTCCAACCATCAACCCAACAGCACCATGACTCCTAAACCATGTCCCGAAGTGCCACATCTACACATTTTTTTGAACACCTCCAGGAATGGTGACTCTACCACCTCTCTGGGCAGCCTGGTCCAATGCCTGACCACTCTTTCAGTGAAGAAATTTTTCCTAATATCCAATCTAAACCTCCCCTGGCACAACTTGAGGCCATTTCCTTTTATCCTATTGCTAGTAACTTGGGAGAAGAGACCAACCCCCACCTCACTAGAGCCTCCTTTCAGGTAGTTGTAGAGAGTGATAAGGTCTCCCCTCAGCCTCCTCTTCTCCAGGCTAAACAACCCCAGTTCCCTCAAGCTCCCCTCATCAGACCTGCTCTCCAGACCCCTCACCAGCTTCGTTGCCCTTCTCTGGACACGCTCCAGCACCTCAATGTCTTTCTTGTACTGAGGGGCCCAAAACTGAACACAGCATTCAAGGTGTGGCCTCACCAGTGCCGAGTACAGGGGGACAATCACTTCCCTACTCCTGCTGGCCACACTATTGCTGATACAAGCCAGGATGCTGTTGGCCTGTGCTAGCTCTTATTATTGTGTAATTTATTACAGGCTTTATGGCTTATCTACAGCCTTTACTCTATACATGCATTTTTCTTTCTTTAACAGCACATACCCTTCAAAATTTGTATTTCAGTCATGACGGCAGTTCCATTGGGTTTCTATAGTGCTTTATATAAACAGAAGGAGAAAAATGAAGAAGGAAGTTAGCCTACAGAGTAGACATTCAGATAACATGGACAAAGGTAAGATCTTCAAGGTCAACTCTCTGCAAATGATCTTCTGCCTCTTCCAGTGGCTTCTGCTAGTGCTTCTGGGACCTTGACTCAGGTATTCCAGGGCTGGCTTTTTGTATTGCAGAAGTATTAGTATTTGCTGCTCCGGAGTTTCTTCCTCTAACCCAAGAGGGATTTTATATGACATTCAGCCAAAGAATCTGTCCAAAACTCAATTGTTTTTTTCAGGTAGTATGACAGGTAACAACAACAATACTGAGTGTTGGTGACCAAACGGCATGCAATGGCATCTAGCAGTCCAAACCAAATTTGCAGCTTCCATTTATATACAATTTGTCAGTAGCATGCATCTGTCTGTTAGATACAGGTTTTTATCTGTTTATCTGATTAATACTCTCTTTACACATGAAGCAGGTACTCAGGCTTCAGTCCTTTACAGTCCAATGGGATCAACTCATGCTGTGTATCTTAAATTCTTTATTTTCACAGCTGGTCTGCACATCCTCATTGTATCAATATCATATATGTAGTGTGTACACCTCATTAATGCTTTGAATATACACATCTTGCTTGTTTAGTCTGTTACCCAACTGCTGATCAGTCATACCGGCAAGCACCCCAACACATCAGTTGCATAGCCACAGTAATTAGACTTCCTGTTTTTCAGGTTTCTTCAGTGTTGTTTTAGCTTGCACTGAGATAAAAGCAACTGCAAAGCAGTTAACACAATAAAGGCAGAAGAACAAGGTTATACTGATCACAGATCTTTGCAAACTAAGTTGCAGTTCTGGTATAAACTAACTATAAAGGGATGAAATCGGGAGCTTAACTGATCATGAATAAATTTAGTCTAAAAACAAGTAGGTGATATCCAGTCATGAAAAATGTGAGACTGTACTCTAGCTTTTCCATGGGTGTGGTCAGACCAAGAAAGATAATTAGCTTTAAAATGGAGCTTGATAAATGCAGTTAACAGGACTGTGCAATGTAACTGCCCATGATGGCAGATTAATTGACTCTGGAGGTGTCTCTCAGACTTACATTTTTATATAGATTCTGAAAAGATGAAACTTGATTAAATATATGCACACGACCAGAAAACAGGACATAGTCTTTAATCTGTCATGTTAACACTGGATGCCTCAGAACATAGATATTAAGTCATTATGCCTTTTACACAGAGATCACAAGTTTATCAGGCATTACTTCTTGCTGTTCTCAGATGTGCAAATATTCATTCATAGGATGAGTTACTTCTTTCACATTACAAACTTTCCATTGTATTGCGCCATAGATTTCAAGCTTTTCAGAGCTTGAAGTGCACATAAAGTGCCTCAGAAAATGAGGCTTATACCTTTCTTGAGTTTTCTATGAGCACATTTCCAAGCAGATACCATAACTTACTGCCCTGATAAAAATGTTGCAAGTTATCCACAATTGTTATATACACATGCTTATTCTGATGAGAAAGTTACAACAGATTGTTGTAAAAATATCAATAAAAATAAAAAAATATCAATAAGGAAAATCTTTAGGTCTCTATTTTGTACTTACTTTTATGCTGTTTCTAAACCCATGGTGGAAATTCTGCTACTTCTTTCCATCAATTTCTTAATAGCATTCCTAATACACCATTTAAAAAGATAATACATCCTTTAAGAACCTGTTCTCATGAACTGGTAATTTTATGAACTCTTGGTGGGATCAACCAGCAATAAGCTAAGCCAATATGGCCAAAAGTTTCTTATAGACCCAGCTTCCTAAAGGTCAACCCTGAAATCCAGATGAACATTCACACATGGGTATCAGGGCCAGATACAATATCATAACAATTTTTTAATTATTGTTTCTTGTGTTCTTTTGTGGCTCAAAAATTAAATACCATTCTAGTCTTGGGTCATCAGTCTGTGTGGCCTATTTAAATATGCATATAGGTAACATTGAAAAATGTCATAATCTATTGCTATTTACATAATAAAGCTTTAATATCATAAATTGAGGGGATTTTACTGCTTAATTCCTAGATCATGTTAGCTGTAGTAGCTTCCAGGCTTCCAACATTACTGGGTTTATAACTTCTAATTTCATGAAGTATCAGCAGTGACAATGAAGAAATGAACTGTTAGTTATATCTTCCTTCTGACGTTAATGTGGTGAAGATTTCACAGCTGATAAAGATATTTGGTCATGCAGTATTTCAACCTGCTTCTACAGCAAGCGGCTACGGTGTTATCCTTGCATGAAGCAAGAGTGACACCCAGTGTTAAAACCCTTGCATTGACCAGAAGCACCCTGCACTTCCCTCTTTCTCCCTTAATCATTCAACGTTGTAATTTAAAATTTGTTCAGCTCTTGCAGCCTATCAGAAAAAGAACAATCTGCCATCTGGAAAAATGGTCTAAGGCCTCCCTGTATATATGTATGTTTGTATTTAAAAAGTCTTGCCTATTTTTGTTATTAAACACAAACTAAAGTTTATTTATGGTACTTACACCATTCCCCTCTTGAAAAAAACATCTTGATCAGATCAAATTTGTTTCACAGTTCAAAAGTTGTAGTGGATGGTGTTTTGAGAGAAATGGGTTTCAACTTCAGATGGAAGAGTGAAAGCAATGGAAGAATTTGACATTCTGTAGCTGCCTACAAATATTGCAAATCCTTGGGGAACTTTGAAGACCTACTTGATTGCAACAGCTAGATGACTAGACAAAAACATGTACATTCAAGTAATAAAGATATTTGAAAAGAATGTTGTTAATTAGGATGTGGATAAAGGTTATATCTGGCCACAGCTGGTGAGTCCCTGTGCTCCCCTGCCTGCCCCATGGGGTCCCTTGTAGTCCCTGGTGCCCTGGCCTCCACGGCAACCTTACAGTGTCATTGGTTTGTGACTTCCCTACTTATAGTGTTCAAAAATTTTACTACATGGGGCAACTTCAGAAATTATAATATTGTTAATATAATATAGCATTATGTCAGCTAACTCTTTTGTCACTGTGGCCCAGCTGTGCAAGATACTCCATTATGAGATAACAGTGGCATAAAACCACTGAGAGGAACAATCTACTTGGAGGGGAAATAAACATACTGAACATATTTATAGTAAACATAGTTGTTGTGGTTTAACCCTGGCTAGCAACTAAGCACCACATAGCCACTCACTCACTCCCCCCTCCGCTGCCGCCCTGTTGGGATAGGGAATGAAATGGAAGGGTGAAAGAGAGAAACAAACTCATGGGCTGAGACAGCAACAGTTTAATAGTTAGAAAGAAATAATAATACTACTGATACTAATACTAATAATAATACTAATAAAATTAATTGTAAGAAAACGGGCAGGGGGGGAACAGAGAGGAAAATAAAACCCAGGAAAGACAAGTGATGCAAATGAAAACAATTGCTCACCACCAACCAACTGATGCCCAGCCAGCCCCCAAGCAGCAGCCCCCCTAGTTTTACTGCTGAGCATGATGCCATATGGTATGGAATATCCCTTTGGTCAGTTGGGGTCAGCTGTCCCACCTGTGTCCCTTCCCAGCTTCTTGTGCCTCCCCAGCCACTCGCTGGTGGGTGGGGTTAGAAGCAAAAAAGGCCTTAACTCCGTGCAAGCACTGCTCAGCAACAATCAAAACATGGCTGTACCATCAACACTGCCTTCAGCACAAATCCAAAATGTAGCCCCAAACAAGCTACTATGAAGAAAATTAACTCCATCCCAGCCAAAACCAGCACAATAATGAAACAAATAGGCTTTTGCAAAAGAAAGCACATGGCTACATAAGAGAATACTGATAAGAAAAAGAATGATCTGCTGATACTCCATGCATTACAGGGGATCATTCAGCTGCCTAAAGACAGGATGCCATGGAGTAGCTGGTGCTCCTGCAGGCCATAGCTATGCCCCCATCACATACCCCAGCCTTTTGCAGACAGCTCAGTCACCTGGCACATCTAAGACAGTGCCAGAACTATTTGTGGGTAGTTGAATCCCACCCTCTGTGACTGCATCCAGGTGATCTTTTAAAAGCGCTTATCAGAGGACCAAAAAACATGATTCTACATATTTATGACAGAATTGGCTAAATACTGATCCTGACAGAGTGGTGAGATGAATTAAGTAAATTAAAATATCAATATAACAGATGGGCAGAGGAGGCAAAAAAAAAAAAAATGAGCAGCAGCAAGTAGAAATTAGAAGCTACTTATTACTGTAAAAATTTAGTAAGGGAGATTGAAATCATTAGGAGAAATCCCTGGTTTGCAAGGCTTTAAAAAAAGTAAGATGCTGATAATGTGTTACTGTCATAATCAAAAGCCACTCTACCAATTGAATTCCATCTTCTAGAGCAAAAAGTGACTAGCATATACAATTTACAGGACTTAACATTTTGAAAGAGATTTCTCTAAAAAAGAATTCTGAGGGATCCAGAAAACTGGAAGATGTTAAAAAAAATAATTGGTCTTTTCACAGATAAAGAGAATAAATTTGTCTTAATGTAACACTATAGAAAAGAGACATTAACTACAAAACTGCATTTAATTCTGTACTGGATAAAAGAAGTAACTGACAATTCTTATGATTTCATTTGTGATTGTTCTGCCATTGTCATCATGTCACAAAACTTTGTGCTATCTGTAATTTTATTGACAGTGAATTTATGTTTTACCCTGTTGTGGATTGACCCTGGCCAGCAATCATTCTTAACCAGTGTAATAAATATTTTAGGCAGTACTTTTAAAACCAGAGTTTCTTTTACTAGCTGAAGTAACTTGGAAAAGTTCAAGTCCAGTGCATCTACTATCGGCAGATTTATATCAGATTAATTGAACAACTAGTTATCTCTAATGGGGTAACTTGTTCCTTTTTTGAATATTGCTATACCCTCAATATTCTTTCAGTCTCCTACAAGTTCTGTTTGTTTTGTCTGGCTTTTAGGCAGAGGGCTTGGGGGATGGAAGAGCTTTTAAGAAAACAAAAAAAAGTCCCTCCCCCAACTTCTCCTATTCAAGCTCCTCAGAAGGCTGAGTAAGAGAACCATCCTTGGTGATTAATAGTCTCAGAGGTAGTTCATCATCTTCAGCTGAGATGAACATAATGTATTTGCTTTGAACTCTCAAATAGATTATACATACACCGGGTAACCAGCATACATATTCAAGCATGCAGCTGGGGATACTTACTTTGCCTATTCAAACACAGTGTCTAGTTAAGAACATATTTTTCATGCAATTTTACCTGACATATTTATACTATGCTGGATTTCTTAAGAGAACCCAAACAAATCACCATGTAAACATTCTTTTATGCACCCATCATGAAATTCTCTTATTTTCTGTGCTTGATCTACACTTAAGTTTGCAGCATGGGCACATGAACTGCAAGAAGGGAAGTGGGGTGGGAGGGTGGGGAATGCCCTTTCCTCACACAACCAGAAAATATTTAACTAGAATAGCAGAAAGGATTTGCTGGTATAGCTCTATGACAAATGGAGCATAACCAGTCAACAACTTTCACAGGTAAGTTTAGATTTGCAACGTCTACAAACAAGCTATGAACACAGTCTCAGTTCCTGAACAGCCTTCACAAGTGAGATAACACAAAATCATAGAATCATAGAATCATTTTGGTTGGAAAAGACCGTTAAGATAATCAAATCCAACCGTTAACCTAACACTATGAAGTCCACCCCTAAACTCTGTACCCAAGCACCACATCTGCATGTCTTGTAAATATGTCCAGGGATGGTGACTCAACCACTTCCCTGTTCCAGTGCTTAACAACCCTTCCAGGGAAGAAATTTTCCCTAATATCCAATCTAAACCTCCCCTGGCATAACTTGAGGCCATTTCCTCTTGTCCTATTGCTAGTAACTTGGGAGAAGAGACCAACAACCGCCTCACTACAACCTCCTTTCAGGTAGTTGTAGAGAGCGATAAGGTCTCCCCTCAGCCTCCTCTTCTCCAGGCTAAACAACCCCAGTTCCCTCAACCACTCCTCGTAAGACTTGTTCTCCAGACCCTCCACCAGGTTTGTTGCCCTTCTCTGGACACACTCCAGCACCTCAATGTCCCTCTTGTACTGAGGGGCACAAAACTGAACACAGTATTCAAGGTGTGGCCTCACCAGTGCCCCGTACAGGGACACGATCCCTGCCCTACTCCTGCTGGCCACACTATTCCTGACACAAGCCAGGATGCTGTTGCCGTTCTTGGCCACCTGGGCACACTGCTGGCTCATGTTCAGCCGGCTGTCAGCCAGCACCCACAGGTCCTTCTCTGTCGGGCAGCTTTCCAGCCACTTCTCCCCAAGCCTGTAGCGTTTCATGGGGTTGCTGTGACCCGAGTGCAGGAGCCGACACTTGGCCTTGTTAAACCGCATACAGTTGACCTCGACCCATTGATCCAGCCTGTCCAGATCCCTCTGCAGAGCCTTCCTACCCTCGAGCAGATGGACACTGCCGCCCAACCTGGTGTCACCTGCAAACTTACTGAGGGTGCACTCAATCCCCTCATCTAGGTAACTGATAGAGATATTAAACAAGACTGGCCCCAACACGGAGCCCTGGGGAACACCGCTCCTGACCGGCCACCAACTGGTTTTAACTCCATTCACCACAAGTCTCTGGGCTTGGCTATCCAGCCAGTTTTTTACCCAGCAAAGAGTACACCTGCCTAAGCCATGAGCTGCCAGCTTCTCCAGGACAACGCTGTGGGAGACTGTGTCAAAGGCTTTACTAAAGTCCAGGTAAACAACATCCACAGCCTCTCCCTCATCCACTAAGTGGGTCATCTTGTCATAGAAGGGGATCGGGTTGGTCAGGCAGGACCTGCCTTTAATGAACCCATGCTGGCTGGGCCTGATCCCCTGGTTGTCCTGTAGGTGCTGTGTAATGGCACTCAAGATTATCTGCTCCATAACCTTCCATGGCACCAAGGTCAGACTGACAGGCCTGTAGTTCCCTGGATCCTCCTTCTGGTCCTTCTTGTAGATGGGTGTCACATTTGCTAACCTCCAGTCAATGGGGACTGCCCCAGTTAGCCAGGACTGCTGATAAAGGATGGAAGGTGGCTTTGTGAGCGCTTCCACCAGCTCCCTCAGTAGTGTCATGTGGATCCCATCTGGCACCATAGATTTGTGTGTGTCTAAGTAGTGCAGCAGGTCGCTAACCATTTCCCCTTGGATGATGGAGGCTTCATTCTGCTCCCCATCCCTGTCTTCCAGCTCAGGGGGCTGGGTACCTGGAGAACAACTGGTCTTACTATTAAAGACTGAGGCAAAGAAGGCATTAAGCACCTTAGCCTTTTCCTCAGCCTTTGTCACTATGTTTCCCCCTGCACCCAATAAAGGTTGGAGATTCTCCTTAGCCCTCCTTTTGTTGCTAATGTATTTATAGAAACATTTTTATTGTCTTCCTATGGCAGTAGCCAGATTAAGTTCTAGCTGGGCTTTGGCCCTTCTAGTTTTCTCCCTGCATAACCTCACGACATCCTTGTAGTCCTCCTGAGTTGCCTGCCCCATCTTCCAAAGGTCATAAACTCTTTCTTTTTTTTCCTGAGTGCCAGCAAAAGCTCTCTCTTTTGGCCCATGGTGATGTCCTGCTCCAGTGCCTTTAAGATCTGCTTCCTGAAGAACATCCAGCCTTCCTGGACTCCTTTGCCCTTCAGGACTGCCTCCCAGGGGACTCTGTCAACCAGGCCCCTAAACAGGACAAAGCCCATCCTCCAGAAGTCCAAGGTAGCGGTTCTGCTGACCCCCCTCTTTAATTGTCCGAGAACTGAAAACTATTGTTTCATGTTCCCTGCGCCCAAGGTGGCCTCCAAACATCACATCATCCACAAGTCCTTCTCTGTTTGCAAAAATATAAACCTTGGGCTGAGATTATTTTTCTCTGAACATTATTGTCTCAGTTTCCCACTCCTGCCCAGCAGACAGTCAAAACTCATTTCTCCTATCTCATGCTGGAGCAGACCAATCACACACGCTACACTGTATCAGCAGAGGTTGTTCTGCAAATATTTATGGTTTTAATATCTGTCGATAAAACTGCCAGTGGAACAGCTCTGCTGTTATGTTCAAGGCCAGAATCTTGTTACCAACTAAGTGACAGAGCACTAAAGGAATGAGTAGCGTATGAAAACTGACCATTTATCATCTTAGTTTTGTTTCTTTCATTCTGCAATCTTTAGAGCAACAAAAAACCACTCAGGAACAGTGTCCTAAAGGCCAAATTCAAGAATTGAGCTTTAGTTATCAGGAGAAAAATGACAAGAATTTGGTAGGAAGATTATCTGAAGGTCAAATTGCTTCGGAAAAACAAGATAAGATGTGACCTTGTCTATGTTCTGTACAAGGCAACTTCTTTCAAAAGGAGGTAGCAGAGATGGATCATGTCAAGGTAAATATTAGAGGAATGGGAAGAATTCCTTATGAGATGTGTGTGTATGCATGGTGTGTATATATCTCAAAATAACTGGGCAATATACATCAGACTACCAGACATGAAAGTGACGTACAGAAGTCAGGCACCCTTGCCAGCATTTCTGCAGGAAATACTAGTATGTGGTGATATAAGCAAAGACCATGTCACAACTACTGCTCAGAAGTTGCACAGCCAGATGTAAAGATGAGATTTATTTTGAATATTTGACATCGCAAGCATTTATTCTTAATGCCGTTTTGTTTGAAGGCTTGACTTGGAGTTTAATCTTCTTTTAATTTTGTCTTTGTTTGTTCTTATTGAAATATATTTTTGAAATCTGAGGGAGGAAAAGACCTTGCCAAATTTTTGCCAAAATTTGCTGCTGTTTATACTGATGGATCTCAGTGAGCTATAAATTCAGATAAAATACTCCATCTCTCTACTTTTTTCCAACGGTATATTTAGTATTTTTCTTGTAGCAAACATATTTTTACTGAGCTGTTGGAGACTAATAATATGGGTAACAAACAAAAATAATGGCGTCACAGGTATTTTAATCCTAACATAACTTGTTCCTGGGCAAAAGGCCAAAAGATCTGCCTCACACTATATAATACTGTACATTTCTTCTACTGCCCTTTGTTATTTAATAGTAGTAGTGCACCATATATACTCTTGCTATAACTTGCCTTCTCTCTCCCCAAACACCTTTTATTAAAGACAAAATTCCACATGTATTTAAACCTGTTTTTCTAAGTCAATTTACATCATTAATTTTGAACTGAATGCTGAAACATGCAAATGAATTTTGCTAGGCATTGAGGAGAGTCTTAATTAAAGCATTACGGCCCGTATCTGCAAAGATTTATACACCCTGGGCACCCCCAGCGAGGTACGGCACACCTCAGTTAGAGGTGAGCATCCTCACGAGCAGGGCGTAGAGGGACGGAGGCCCCACACGGGCCCTGGTTGTGGCCAGACCGTGATTTAAAAGAGCAGAAACCGGGCGTTCGCCGGAACGTGCCGGCGGGAAGGCGGCATTGATGGAGAAAAGCGTGGAGGAACGCTTTTGGTGGTCTCGAGGCTTGCGTTACGCCGCCACTGCACAACCCGGGCCGCCGTCCCGCACCTTGTGCCGCGGTCCCGCACCGCTGTGCGCAGTCCGACACCGGCGGCAGGACCCTCTCGCCTCTCCTGCCGCCTGTGACCAAACGTCGTTATTTCAGGTATTCGGACGTACGGCGGCGTTACATGCACAACGCAGGCCTATACATACACATCTACACCACATGCCCATACTCTGGCGTCCACTCTGTACGTCAGCATTCATACACTCGGCGCGTTCGGACAACGCCCGTACCCGGCGCGCGGGCACGCGCGCAGTGTGCGCGGCGCGCGGGGGAGGGGAGCGGCCTGCGCCGGCCGCGGAGCCGTTACCGCCGCACCCCCGCTCCGCCGCCGGGGCCCCGCAGGGCCGCTGCCCGCCCCCGCCGGCCCGCGGCCCGGCCGCTGGCGGCAGCACCGGCCGGCGACGGCCGCGCCGCCGAGCGCCGCCCCTCGCCGCCCCCGGGGGAGGTCAGGGCGGCGGTAGCGGAAGCTTCTCCCTCCCGGCGCCGCGTCCCGGAACCAGCCCCGCCGCCGCCGCCGCCGCCGCCTCCTGCCCTGTCCCGGCCCGGCCGCGCCACCTGCCGCCCCCGCCGGCAGCATGACAGCGCCCGCCGCCGCCTCCCGCAGGTGACACCCCGCGGGCCCCGCCGCCTCCGCCGCCTCCTATATGGGCCACCTGCTCTCGAAGGAGGCAAGCAGCCTGAGCCGGGACCGCCGCTGCCGCCGGGGGAGGAAGGTGCCGCCGCGCAGCCGGAGCTGCTTCCTGCGCGGGCCCTGCATGCTCTGCTTCATCGTGCACAGCGCCAGCCCGCCCGCCCCGGAGCAGCCCCTGCCCGCCGGCCACCCCCCGCTGCCGCCGCCCTACGCAGCCCTCGCCGCCGCCGAGCGGCGCGCCGCCCGCCGCCTCCTCCGCCTGCCGCCCGCCGCCTGGGAGCCGCGGGGCCGCTGCCAGCGCCTCCTCCTCTCGGGCCTGCTGCCCTCGCCCGTGCGGGGCCTCCTGGGGCCGGCCGGGCCGCCCGGCGAGGTCGCCTCCGAGATGGTGTGCAAGCGCAAGGGGGCCGGCCTGCCCGCCTGCCCGCCCTGCAAGCAGCCGCGCTGCGCGACCGCCGCCGCCGCGGCGGCGGAGCCCGAGGCCGCCGCCTGCCAGTGCCCGGGGGAGGCGCAGCTCCGCGCCCTGCCCGGCGCCGACGGCTGTGCCACGGGCGGTCGGGGCGCGCCGGCCCGGGGCGCCGCCGGGGACAGCGGCGGTGCGGGGGTGCAGCCCGCCTCGCCGCCGCCGCCCCCCGCGCCGGAGGAGGGGGAGAGAGAGAAGGAGAGGGGCGCCGAGGCGGGCTGCGAGGAGCCGCTGGAGCGCCCCGGGGACTGCAGCCGGGAGCCGCTGCCGCCGGCGGCCCCGGACATCAACCAGCTGCCGCCCTCCATCCTTCTCAAGGTGGGTCGGGGCGGGACGGGCCGGGGGGGCCGCTGTCCCTGGGCGGGACGCTGCTCGGCTTGCGGGAGCCGGAGGCGGTGGGGCCCGGCCCGGCCCGGGGGGTCTCGCCACCCCTGCTGGCGGGCGGCCGGGGAGCGGGTGCCCCGGACACCGCGGGTGCGCCGGCGGCCGACCTCGGGCACCTGGCGTTCGGGAGATAAATTGGGTTGAGGGGGTGTCTTTCCGTTTTGTCTGGGTATCCCCCCCTTCCCCCCCCCCCCCCCTCTGTTTTGGTTTGTCGCTGTGAGTCATTAACTGGAGGTGAAGACAGGCAAAAGTGCTCCAGAAGCTGCCCCGTAAATATTTTGACTCTACCTGTTAACTTCGCAGTGCGTCCTTCACAGGTAGCTTCTTACACACACCGCTGATGGAGTACTCACCAAGGGGGACAGTCGCTGTATTTAGTGCTTCTGCGTAGGTCGGGACTACACAGACAAGTTTTCAATATTGATTGGGGAAAAAAATTTGTATTACTCTGTATTTTGAGTCGACTTTGGCTTTAGCGGTTTCACAGTCAGCCTGAGTATTTGAATTACATGCTTTCATCACCTCTTACTCTCTATCTTCAAAAAACGGTCTCGCTTTCTTTCCTGTCCCTTTTGCTGTCTTCTGTTCTCTTTTGAGAATGACTTTTCATTTTTAAGCTACTCTTGGTCTGGTCAGTGTACTGCCTTTCTTCAGCCAAGTCTTAGTGAAAAAGACAAGCCTGGCTGGAACTGAAGCCTGTGACGTTTTCTATAGTTTGATGCGACTGTGTCTTTAAATTTCGGGCAGTAGGGTTTCAGCAGTATTGCAGGAGTTTACTCCAGGGTCAGACGGCTAAGCTTGAAGCAGGGCATGGTAATGGAGGAGCGTGAGACAGATGACTCTTCCTGTTCTTCCTTTACGGCTAGTTGTACAACCCCAGTGTAGAAAGTACTTCCTTTACTCTTTTGTTTTCAAACAATAACAATCTACTTATCTGTCTGTCTTGCACATAAAACTAATTCTGTGGGGTTTGGGGGTGGGTTTTTTTTTTAGGTACACATGAATGTGTTAGTAAGGGTACATCGTGTTTCATGGATGCACTATTCGAATTCCTTTTTGGCAAATATTTAAAACTCATGAACTATCATTTCTGAATTAGTCTCTTCTGTGATTGTGGAATTGAAACTTCGTGTTGTAGTTCTTCTAAAAAATAATCCGTTTGCCACTATTATTGGGAGATAATTTTTTCTCTGATATTCTGTTGTTTTAGGGTTTGAAACCAGACTGACTGGATTAGTATGGTTTAAACACTTTTTCTGATCGATGGTATGAGTGCTTTTATGTGGTTACTTTTAGTTTCACTTTTTTGAAAAATACCAATCTGTAACTCTGGCATAACCCAATTCTTTTAATAGTGAAGATATGTCATGACCATCTGACCTGTGGACTAGTTTAAATGTTTCTTTCCATATGGTTTTCTATTTTGTATTGACATGGTACCTCGTTTGTATCTGTGCTTTCAAGGGGTTTTTTTTTTTGACTTGTTCCCCACCTCCCCCAATGATTTTGCCTCTTTAGTCTCCCTGTAGTCCAGCTCCTTCTGCAGTGTTTTTGAAAAAGCCTGCCCTTAATTCCAGCAGCTGGAACCAGCCTACTCACCTGTTGTTGGTGGTTTTTTTTTCTAATTATGTCAACCTTCCCCCTCCCCCCAGTTTGCCCTTCAATCCCTAGCCAGATTAGGTTGGGTTTTTTTTTTTTTTTTTGTTTGTTTGTTTGTTTTGTTTTTTTTTGAGCTGCTTCCATAACATCCCATTCTGTTATGGGACTTTTAAGATTTCTGACGAGGTGTCTTGTTAACTGGATTATACAGGTGCCTAAAGGCCTTCACATGCTGGGTTTTGATACAGATAGAATATCCCAAATATAATCTTTTCTCCAAAGGTGCCATTTTATTATGAGAGGGTGAGAGACAAATATACCCAAAGTCTTTACTAAACTTTTCACAGTAGGTAGTGGAGACACAAGCCTCAATACGAGGACAAGAGATTCCATCCTCAGAAATCTCAGGAGCCACATCTTGTGGGGTTTTTTTATGGTGCTTTCCCTTGATCCCCACCTCTGTGACCTCCTGATGCAGTGGTGCTAGTGCAGGAGTTGCTGCTACCTGTGTCTGTAGGTGGTGGGGAAACAAGCCCAAAGAAACATTGTAGGAACTCCTAAGTAATAGCTGGCCCCTTAGAGGTGGTTGCCATGGGCTGCTCAGGTGATGTTCTGTTGTTAAACAGTTATTAAGTGTCCCGTTAGTGAAGGACTCGGGGCTGGATGGAAGGGTTTGTCAGACTGAACTTGGCCTGCAGATCATCAGATGGGCCCTACTGAATCGGGAAGTTCGTAGTGCAATGTGCCAGTTGATCCTGTTCCCCTGGCTGGGGAAGAGGTCTCTTCATCAGTATGGGGGAATAAAAGAACTGCTGTTCTACAGATCGAACAAGCTTTTGATTTTGTTTTGCTTTTCATTTGATCACTGAAATATGTGTCTGAAAAAAGTGATATACAGTGGGCAAAATTTCATCTTAAAACTTCGTAGAGGAGGGTGATTACCTTTGACTAAAGGGTAATTTAAATCCATTCTCTTTAAAATCTGAGGGAAACTAAGGAATTATAAATGAGTCAACTTGACTGTAACCTAGACAGATGTGTGAATAAAAAAAAAAATAAGGGAGCTGTTTGTAAGCATGCAGTACAGAAGATTACAAAATCTTTTGCTATGTATCACTAAGTTTTCAAAACTTTGTGCTATATGTCACAAATCTGTGCCTATTGCAATTTCACTGCTATTTATTTTGGGAAAGCAGAAATAAATCTTCCTGTTATACCTGTTACCTCTTTGCAGTGCTGCTGTTTTATCAAAAAAGTTAACCGTTGTAAAATGGTCTGCAGACTGAGTGAACTTAGTAATGCTGATTCAAACTCTTCAGATTTCCTTTTGAACTATATTAACAGTAACTGTGCATGTAAAACATGGAAAGGAAGTTCTGTGCAGTGCTTGGTGCTTTTAAAGCCTCTGCTAGAGTACCGCATTAGGTTGCGGTCACTGGGGTCTCCTTAAAAAACCCACAGACAAATTGGAGAGGCATCAGAGGAGAGCTAGAGGTCATGGAAACGTGGCCTGTGATGGTAGTTGGAAGATTCTGTTCTAACTGAATGACACTGCTATTCAGAAAGAAGACTGAGATGCATTCTTCTGTTACAAGAGAATTGGTAAAAAGTTCGACTGTGTTCCTGTCCTTCATCAAAGAGAAAGGAATAATAAGCTTAATTTAGGTGAATTAATTAAGGAAGTTTAGGTGAGATACTTGGAAAGTGACACAGTGTGAGAACATTTAAGTCTTGGCAAAGGTTGTTTCCTGTCTCTGAGGTTATCTGAGGAGTTGGGATTTTTATTTATTAATTCTTTTTTAACAACAAGGGAATGTCCTTATCAGGGATGTTCTAGGTGTGCTTGAACTGGCTTCAAATCAGAGAAGGGTCTAGAATAGATGACCTCTTTCATGTCTTCTCTCTGTTTGCTGCTTTTCCTTTTATAAAGTATGAATGCATGCTGCTCTGTCTGCAGCAGAGTCCCTGTCAGTTTTAGCTTAGCACTAATGCACTGTGAAGGGAAGATAAGTGTGTGTGTGTGTGCGTATTTTATTTAACTTAAGGTTTTCATAAATGTATTATTATTGTAGGCACTACTGGCTCCTTTTCTTGCGTCTTTTACTCAAATTTTTTTACTTATTTTTCTCATTCTTCCCTTGCTGTAATAACTTACATGTTTGCTTTTGTTTCTGTAATAACTTACATGTTTGCTTTTGATAAAGTTGATACTGCAAGCTGTGCTGCTAGCACTGCATTTAAGATTATCTGAGTGATATGAAGTGGGCTTGATAGACCAATGCTAGACCTTTGGTTTTGCCTTCTGACATTTGATCGCTGGCATTTATTTCTAATAAACTTACACCTGAAAAAAACTGGATATACATGTTATAGTTGCACTGTAATTTTTTTTTTCTGGCCTAGTCAGGAGGCAGAGCCATAAAAATACATCATTTGGATTGGACTTCATCCGCAGGCTTATGGAGTCACTGTTGTAGTTCCATCTTTCTTTCCTTCTTATGCTGGTGATTCCATCAGTTTATTGTGCCTAGAGTTTGTGTCAAGCCTTACTTTTAGCTATAGCACTGAAAATGGAAAGGGTATTGAAAGTTTGTGGCAGATGCAGGGAGGTAAATGTTCTTTTCTTTCAATCTTAATTATTCTGCCGGACTTTTTCTGTAGCAATGGATAATACTAGCAACATTGGTGTGGGTTTTTTTTTTGTTGTTTTTGTTTTGTTTGTTAATGAAGGTCACTGTCACCCTGTGATTGCAATAGAGAAATGAACTGGCTTTAACTTCACTGTGCTGTTGCTGGTCTTTTGGAAGCTCACTTGAGGGGCATAGTTGTGAAGGAAAGGTGTGCGAGTAGACTAGTAACAAAAGCAAAGATAGTATATGGACATTATTTGAATGATGAAATTCTGAAAGATGTCCTGATATATTTTGTGATTTGTTGCAGATTTACAAAAACAAATAGGTATTTTGCTTTCCACAGGTGTGTGTGGAAAGGTAGCTTTCATGTAAGCATGTAGGTTTTCACATTACAGAATGAGTTATGTGATGGAGGAGACAAATGTCTTGGAATTAAATTTGTGCTTTTCCTGAAGGCAGGTAGATGCCTTGACACTGACCTCTCATGGCTGATAAATATTTTCCTAATGTTGCTTAGATGTTGCTTGGCTTGGTCTATATCCCTGAAACTATGTATTATTGCATGGAGAAAACTAGTAGATTACATGTTGTGCAGTGTTTGAACGTAAAGTAAGTTAAATGTAGCTCTTGCTTTCATTTCCTATTCATTTAATTGTTTCTTTTGTTCAGGGTGCCTGACCTGTGTTTGATCTTTCACAAATTTTGGTATGTTTTAGTGTGTCTGTTTTTGAACTGTTGTGGTATTTCGATTAAGCAGCACAGGTGTCTTTTAGTGAGGCCAGTTGGGTGGTTGGGAGTAAAACTTTATCGGCCTCTTCAATTGAAGTTATTCAGCTTATTCGTCAGAACCCTTTCTTTGTTAGTAGGAAAGGTATGGTAACCGTGTTTCCTGTAATTTCTTACAGACAAACTAAAGTTGTGTTTTGCATTATAGCTAAGGCAGTCTGTTAGCAAGTGGCTGTGAAGGGCAGTGTCTCTCCCTTTTGTAACCTCTGGCTGCAAGTTTCTGCTGCTGGCTTTTTGCTCTGTAGAGTGCTCATGCAATTGCAGAGTGAATTGGTTCAGCTGGCTAATTTGACACTAGTCTAACGCTGCAAAACTTTTCCTCAGGACCAGGTGCCTGAAAAGTCTTTCTCTGGGTACAGTCACTAAATCCAGCACAAAAATTCAGGTAACCAGGATTAGGAGACCGGTAAACTGTTTCCTACTAATGGCAGCTTGCCATAAGAATCCTGGCTGTGATGTGAAATCACACCATCCTTTTCCTGGCTGACACATTTTTGTTAATCACAAGAGCATTTTTAACTAGATTCCCTTTATGGGTGTACTGAGGCTCCTTTCAGAGGTGTGTGCCTTGAGTGCTTATATCTTTTTCATATACTCAGGTGCTCATGAATCATTCATGTTTCCCTTATTCAGTTGAGGCTATGTGTGGATAAAGTGATTAAACCTCTTAAAAACTAAGCAAATATTTCCCTGTCCTTTGTCTTCTGTTGATAGGTTGTTTCATTCTATTTCAGAAAATTAAAGAATCACCCTTCATAGGCATAAAACCACTGGAAGCTTAACCTCTGTATGCCTGCAATTAACAAATACTGTGTTTAACACTTCCAAGTAAAATATCATGTACTAAGCATGTTCCGTTTCTTAAATGGTACTTTAGAATTATTTTTGATAATGAAACTTCAATTAGTTGCTGAAAAAATTTGCAGCCAGTTGATGAAACAAATGAGCAATTTTCCAAGAATGAGTGTATCAAGTTCATTGGACACCACGAAATGTGTGAGTTTGCATTTTAATGTTCTTTATGCATACTGTTGTTGTTAGTGCCATGAACTTAAACCAAATCGAGCTGGTGCAATGTGATGAAAACAATTTAATAGATAGCTGTTGTTCTTGGATACAATACATTTTTACTGAGAAAAGCAAACTTCATTTACAGAAATCTTTACTCTTCTAGTTAGATTGAAAGATCTTTCAAATGAAGACAATGGACAGAAATAGGGGATGCATGGACTGACCTTTTATAATCTCTCTCCTGCCTTGGGGCCTATGGTCTATATTTTGTTCATGTTCATAAAGCTGTAACTTGTTCTTAAACTTAGTGGTATCTTTAAAGAACAGTATTAGCAATCAACTGAATTTTCTTGCCTCTGTTTTTGAGGCAAAAGCTTCTTAAGTATGTGCAATCAATAATCCTAACTCCTTGATTGTGGTTTTTAAAAATCTTATTTTTAATTAGGATTGTCTTTTGATAAGTTAAAATTCTTTCTTGAATTATGCTTATGTTTACTTCATATTTGATTTCTGTGATGTGGATTCTTGATTGTGGAAAACATGATATTGTGTCAGCAAACGCATGCACAATTTTCGAGTATTATACTTTTTTTTTGTAGTAACATTCATGGGTGTGACTGACTTTTCATGATTTCCTTTAATTAGAAGTGCAGTGAGATCTCCTACACTTGATTGAACTTTGTTTGAGGAACTTGCTTTAAGGCCAGAGTTATCGAATATTTTCAGATAAACTAAGTTTAATAGATGGATTTATGATACTTAAATCTTATCTTTAATCTTATCTTAAAGTATATTTATAGTGTGTGGTGTTTGTTTTTTGGTTCCCCTATCCCCACTCCTGCTGAAATGCTAACAGCACAAAAATTCAAAATAGTCCTTTTTGGATACACAGCTTGAAATAGCTAGCGTACATTTAATGGAGAAACAGTGGGGGAAGTGTTAAGGGTTTAACGTCTGAGTGGCCCACCACATAGGGACTTGGTGGTAAAGGAAAAGGGGACCGAGTGCACCCTCAGTAAGTTTGCAGGTGACACCAGGTTGGGCGGCAGTGTCAATCTGCTTGAGGGTAGGAAAGCTCTGCAGAGCAGTCTGGACAGGCTGGATCAATGGGTCGAGGTCAACTGTATGCGGTTTAACAAGGCCAAGTGTCGGCTCCTGCACTCGGGTCACAGCAACCCCATGTAATGCTACAGGCTTGGGGAGAAGTGGCTGGAAAGCTGCCCGACAGAGAAGGACCTGTGGGTGCTGGCTGACAGCCAGCTGAACATGAGCCAGCAGTGTGCCCAGGTGGCTGAGAAGGGCAACAGCATCCTGGCTTGTATCAGCAATAGTGTGGCCAACAGGAGTAGGGCAGTGATCGTGTCCCTGTACTCGGCACTGGTGAGGCCACACCTCGGATGCTGTGTTCAGTTTTGTGCCCCTCAGTACAAGAAAGACATTGAGGTGCTGGAGCGTGTCCAGAGAAGGGCAACGAAGTTGGTGAGGGGTCTAGAGCACAAGTCCTATGAGGAGCAGCTGAGGGAGCTGGGGTTGTTTAGCCTGGAGAAGAGGAGGCTGAGGGAAGACCTTATCGCTCTCTACAACTACCTGAAAGGAGGCTCTAGTGAGGCGGTTGTTGGTCTCTTCTCCCAAGTTACTAGCGATAGGATAAGAGGAAATGACCTGAAGATGTGTTAGGGGAGGTTTAGATTGGATATTAGGGAAAATTTCTTCACTGAAAGAGTGGTCAGGCATTGGACCAGGCTGCCCAGAGAGTTGGTTGTGTCACCATTCCTGGAGGTCTTCAAAAACGTGTAGACATGGCACTTCGGGATGTGGTTTAGGAGGCATGGTGGTGTTGGGTTGATGGTTGGACTTGATGATCTTAGAGGTCTTTTCCAAGCTTAATGATTCTATGATTCAGTTACACAGAAGAACTTCTATTTCTGGCTTCTCTGGTTGGACCCCTCAATGATGTTAATCAGCAGCTTCTTCCTCCTTTTCCTGTCCTTTGTCTTACAAAATATTTATTCCAGAAAGTTGAAGAAAACCCCAGACAGAACCTGGTCAGGCACTGTTTTTTGACAGTCTGAAGTGTGCTGTGCAAGGTCTTAATTTCACTGTATTAAAATCAATTGAAGCATCACCTGATCCAGAATTGTGGATTGCCACAGGTGTGTGCAAACACACTGATGATAGTACTGTGGAGTTAGTTGTGCTTTGATGCTTAAAGGTAAAACAGCTAGTTTGCATGGGTTTTCTCCTGTAAAGGATTTGTATGTTTCTATCATGGACATAAAATTGGACTGGTTGAATTGAGTTCAGCAGATTGAGTGTGGTCTGACTGAAAGCTAGCTGTATCTGTTAGTTGACTCTTGCTGTCCTGGGCGTTGTATTTTTGGATTCTCTTTTCAATGTGGTCTTAAATGAGTCTGTGTGAACACTTACTTCGAAGCCAGAGCTTGACATTAAAGAACTGACTGTATCTGGAAGGTATGATAAGGCCATCAGTGTTGAACATTATGGGTGTTGATCCTTAAATAGGATTTAGCCTGGAGGCCCAGAAAGTCTTTTGCATCCCTTGAAGGGGAAGAAAAACCCACTAATCTTAGCTATCACTTGAAATGTTGAAGCAGGAGGCAGGGACATCTGTTTTAGGAACTTAAGCTGAACGAGGGTGAGGTAAGAGAGCAAGAAACACAAGGAGTAGAGCTTTTTGGTTTTTTGTTTTGTAGAACTATGCTTCCTCTAATGCTGCCTCTTCCCAACAGGAAGAAAAAGTGTGAAATGCCTCTAGAAAATACTATTGAACTTGATTTTCTTTTTTTTTGGTTGTTGTGTGTGGTGTGTTTTGTTTTTTTTTTTTTTTTCTTTTGAGAGAAAGTGCTGAAGGATATTTCAGCCTCTCCGGTGCTTGAGGATTAGACAGGGAGTTGAGGGAGGAAAGAGTGAGCATTGGACATGCAGGTGTACATGCTTGAGTACAATTTTCAGGAATTAAATGTGCTAACTAGGGGTCCCATTGCCTCTGGAAAGTTATCTATCATAAGCAGGAGTTAAATGAACAGGCTTGGGGGTAGGAACGATTTTAGCTTTCAGCTGTGTTTATACAGCTTTGGGAATTAGAAAACAATTTAAAACTCAGGACCATTAAGCTGCCACAGTATCACAATATATCTAGAGAATGAAACTGAATTAAAGGGTGGGGAAGGTTATCAAAGTGAGTTGTAGCATTTTATGCATTAATGTAGTATTTTAACCAGCAGCTAAGATAATCCCTTAATGTAAGGATGATGTTGATATCCCACAGAAAATGAGATTTTCCACTAAGTAATAACAATGGGCCAGGCGAGCCTTGCAAAACAGAATCTTGCAGTCAGAGGAGGGAACTGGGAGATAAGGAAGCATTTGTTTTACGACTACGTCCTTGAAGAACTGAGACACTGATAAAAGGGAACATCCCCCCTCAGAAGATGCTGAAAGCTGGGTGATACTGTGTGAAGTCTGTCAAAATGGCGGTAAATAGGGGAAAGGTAAAGGTGGCAGGGGGAAATCACGACCACTGACTCAATTCAGGACTGAGAAGACTTGCCCCCCCACTGCTGAAAGAAGCATGTGTGCTAATTTACATAGCTAGTGAGGCTAATTAAAATATAGCTAATCAATAGCAGATGAGATGAAAATTACTAACAAATGAATATGAATTTAGGTGGGTTTTTACTAATCATGTAACAAGATAAATATGTGGTAGTTTTTGTGCTGTGTGCTAGCTTTGTGGAGTTATCACCTAGCACCCATCTTCGCTAGATGTGAAATCAATAAAATACCTCTGCTTGGTGTGTAGTTTGGCATGTTGCACACCGGGTGAACAATCCCGCTTTTTGGGAAAACAATGTGCCACCAAACTGGAATATGTATAGGCTTTGCTACTAAATCCATTTAGTGTAATTCAGTACAACTTCTTTTAACAACTGGAAGCTCTGAAGAGAAACTGGTGTTTTACATGGCATTATTCAGAATCCTTTAAGAATTGGGATTTTTATAGCTACTGCAGGCAACAAAACTGGCAAGGTCTTGTCTTTGAACATGTACCCTTGTGTAACTTCTGTGGCTACTCCTGTCCATGCTAGAACTTGTGCAACAACTGTAAGCAGCTGCTTTTCCCCCTGGTGGCTTCACTCTGATGAGAGTTTCTCAGAAGGTCAATTTGCAACACCTGTACACTCCTTGCTTGTCTCTGCAGCTAGAGTTAAGTACAGCATGGACTAAAACATGACACAAATGCTTTCAGACATTTCTTCAAGAATAACATTGTCTGTGCAGAAATACTGTTTGTGTGAAATACTGAATCAAACTTGCTTCTTTTTTTTCTTTTGGTATTGCTACTGCTGTGTCTTGTGCAGTAGCAAAGCAGTAGCAGTAGGTCTTCTGTGATTTGTGAGGGCTCTCATCTTTTGGTAGGGGGGTAGTTGGAGCAAAAATTATTTCAGAACTCTCATATCCACAGTGGGAGCTGAATTAGCAACAGTCTTTCCTGTTCCATGTTTGCTGTGTTCTTGTTTTAAGAACTGCAAGCTCTTGTTTCTCGAAATGAAGCTGGTATTTCCACAAATAAGCATATTTATTTCCCACTGTAGGAAAGACTATTTGAAGTATTTTGTAATGCCAACCTCTGCATCCCTTCTTAGTATTAACTGGAGTCAGTCTGATGTCCATCTAAACATAATGTGGATCATATTGCCTTGCTCTCTTCTGAGGTTTTTGTAACTGTTCAAAGATTGTCTTCTGCTTCATACTGATAGTAGGAACTCAAGTTTCCTACTGCTTTTAGTGACTTAGAATTGCTGAGAATCATCAGACTGACATCTTTTTCTGATGCTTAGAATTACGCTTTTGCAGTAGGAACATCATATGCCAAATTACCACTTACTATTTAGTGCTTTTTCCCTGCTTGACCGGGGGTGGTGGTATTTTTTGGGTGCTGATCACAGCCACCTCCGTGCTCTGTGCATGGATTCACCAGTACAGACCAAGAACTGCAGGGAAGAAGCAGGCATTGATTGTTTCACTTCTGTCTGCCCATGTTCAACTGATTCCCTAATAAGAAACATCCATTGACTCTGGTAGTGGTCAAGCAAAGGCCTGTAGGAAAACAGGGTTCACGCACAATCCTTCAGCACTGCGAGGAATCTTACATAAGAGATTGTGAGTTTATCATAGCCAGAAGATGATGGGAGTGATAAATCCTGCAAGTATTTACAGAAGGTGGTGAATTTGATTTTTTTTTTGTGAACTTTTTTCCCTTACTATATTTTGCAGATCTTTTAGGAATAGTCAACCAAGTCCCCTTTGCCAAAGGATCTAATAGGGATATACGTATTTAAAACTGCTAAGTTAAGCTATCCACTTGAACAAGGGGGCAGCAATGGTGGTTATTGTTGACAGTTGACTGCCTAGTCTATCCTAAAGGCCACTAAAGATGGAAATTCTGTAAGTTACCAGGTATTCCATTCCAGTGCTTCATTATCCTTAGTTTGATAGTAATTGTCCTACCCACCACAAAGAAGATGGAATTGTTCACCTTTCTAGTTTGCTTACCCCCTTTTCCCTCCCTTTTCTTTGGTTAAACAGTCCTAGTCTTTTCTTTAGAAGTTTTTATGTTTTGTGGAACTCAGTGCTTTCCTATGGACACTCTCCAATATTTTCAGATTTTCTTGAGCACATTGCCCAAGATTGACTATAGTGCTTCTACTTAGTACTTGAAGTCCTCATCAGTTGAGTGGGAGGACTATTTAATGTTTTACAGTCTGTATTCCTGTGCAGGTACATTAATGCCATGATTGCCTTTTTCATTATAGGATGATGTGTAGATTAAAATTCATTTGTGGTTACAGGGTACCTTCATATGTAACTCGTGACAGACCTTATTTTTATATTTATTAACAAGAGTACTACTGAGGAAGGGCTGAATGTAATAAATGTAACAGCAATTTATGAGCATGCGATAAAGTTACAGTTTATTCTTTTTTGCAGGCTGCTATAGTGCTCAAAACCTTGGCATATAAAATGCTAATTCTGTGCTTAGTTTCCTTGTATGACACTGATTTGCTCTGCTGATCTGCTCCACCATCCCATGCCCCCTTCCCACAAGACTGATGCTTTGGTACCTTTATTATTCTTTTCAATTCAGTTAAATAAAAGGAAAGGTTTTTCTATCTGAATCAGAATGGGAATGAAAACACCTTTTAAATGGCTTGCAAATAACACTGAGCTAATTTTGTGTTTGTAATTCTTTACATATGCCATCTCAGAAGCACATTTGAAATTTGGCCTAAGAAATGAGTGCTTAAGTAGGATACATTCTGTTGTTGGTTGTGCTAATGTGACTTATTAATATTGTCAGCTGTTGTGGGATGCACGTTTTTTGTTATTGTCCTTGACTAATCAAGTTGGGGGCAAATTCTAGAACTGCATGTTGCAATGCATACTAATACTTTCCTGTCTTTTACAAGACGGGTTCATAATAAAATATTTCTGTGTCTAAAATATGATTACTTGTGACAAACAATACTTTTCTTTTCCCCCTGTCTTTACAGATATTTTCCAATTTATCCCTGAATGAGCGTTGCCTTTCAGCATCATTAGTCTGTAAATATTGGCGTGACCTCTGCTTAGATTTTCAGTTTTGGAAGCAGCTGGATCTCAGTAGTCGTCAACAGGTATGAAAGTATCATTGTGGAAAAACTGTGGTTTGATAACTGTCCTGGTTTTGGCTGGGATAGAGTTAATTTTCTTTCTAGTAGCTGGTATAGTGCTGTGTTTTGGATTTAGTATGAGAATAATGTTGATAACACACTGACTGATGTTTTAGTTGTTGCTAAGCAGTGCTCACACTAGTCAAGGACTTTTCCAGCTTCCCGTGCTCTTCCAGGGGCACAAGAAGCTGGGAGGGGAGGGGGCACAGCCAAGAGAGCTGATCCAAACTGGCCAAAGGGGTATTCTATACCTCTGTTGCATGATGACGACATGCTCAGTATATGAAGTGGGGGGACTTGGCTGGAGGAGCAGCAATTGCGGCTCGCGGACTGTCGGGACATCGGTTGGTGGATGGTGAGCGGCTGCATCACTTGCTTTTTTTCCCTGGGTTTCGCTTCTTTCTTTCTCTTTTGTTGTTTTCCTTTTACATTACATTATTATTATTAATATTATTATATTTTAATTATTAAACGGTCTTTATCTCAACCCACAAGTTTTCTTACTTTTGCCCTTCTAATTCTCTTCCCCACCCCACTGGGGCGGGGAGAGTGAGCAAGCGGCTGGGTTTAAACCATGACAATAACTCAGAATTTGTTGCCAGAACTTGTACTCTTTACAAAGGTAAACAAAAGAAACCCATAAAATGGTGATGTCTCTGCTTTCAGGGATTTTTCTACTAGAGGCTGAAAATGTCTGGACCCTTAGATTAACTCCTTTGCATATAGCTTCTTTTGGCTGAGATCAGTTGTTAAACAGTGTGAGGACAAGTGCTGTTTGAAATGGATTGTGGGTTACCTGTCTCAGGTCTGCCTCAGGTAGTGGTAGTTCTGTTCATAAGAACTATCAGATCTCATATTAATTGAAAGACATATGTGAGCTTTTCTGAGGAGGTTCTGGTTTGAAGAATGGTCACCTAACTAGTGCTTGCTCTGTTTTGACAAGTTTTCTGTAATTTTTCTTGAACAACTGATGTAGCTCCTACTGATCAGAGGACAGATTGTGTCTTTTTAGGCCTTTAGCTGATGCTGGAGTTAAATATGTCTGGGATGCATGGATTTCATTTAGTGAGATCCTTACAGAGCCTAGCCTTAGATTGTTCAGGGTAGCTTTCCTCCTTGGAAAACTTTAAGGATGCCTATGTTTGGCCACCTTCATAGGTTTCTTGTTGCTTAGTTACTTGCAGAGGTTTATAAAATGATCTCTTGAGATTTGCATGAAAATATAGTGTGCAGGGGAACAACCATTGGAGTGTCCCATTTGAAGAAGCAGCAGCGTGAACTCATCTATGTTAGACAAAAAGAATGCACATGGGATATTATTTTCAGATCACCAATTCATAAGAAAGCATGCAAGTTCTCTTGCTTCTAGAGCTACTAGTTAACATATTTCTGAACCACTATGGAAAACTTATATAGCAGATTGTCTGATTTTTCTCAAGTGACTCCAAAGCACACGCGGACCAGAGGTCCATCTTTTTACTCTGTAGGTACTATGTGTCAAATCAGTCTTTCTTCATTGTCTTGAGGTGTAGCCTTATTTCTACTACAAAGTTTTTTGAAAGGTTTTGCCTGTTAGGTATGTTGGGATCTCACTAAAGTTTATCAGTTGTGGCATTGCCCTAAGAAACCTACCTTGCCAATTTTTTTATTGAGTTCCTAAACCAATATTAAGCACAAATGTTATCCTCCTCCATGTGTAGGGAGGTTTTGGTGGTTTTGGGTTTTTTGGTATTTTTTTGTTCTTTTGGGGGAGTGTTGTTTGTTTGCTTAGGTGTTGTTTGTGTGTTTTGGTGTTTTTTTTTTTCTCCAAGTTGTCACGTTTTCTAGCTACCAGCTGCCTGATGAAATAGCAAGAAAAAAGATTAGACTTGCTACTAATAGAAAACAGATGGAATGCAGCAAAGAAAGTGTTTGTTTCTCAACTGTTTAAGAGAAAAACAAAAGGGATTCCTGTTGCTCTCTTGCCCTCTCCAGGCTTAAAGCTGCATCTTATCTATGCTGAGTGGTGGATAAGTATTCCTAATGGTTTTGTTAGAAAGACTTTTGTCATACATCACCTCAGGTTACTTGAAACTAAACTTTTAAAGTGAGGGAGTTCTATGCATTGTGTCTTACCTGCTTTGGTTTTGTTTGCTTTGTTTTAACTTGCAAACTTGAGCAGGAAGAACATCTTATGTTTCTTACCTGCTTTGTAGGACTGGCTTCTTTTAAAATTACTGGCCTGTTAGCTAACTACAATGTGTACAGGTATAAAGTGGATAGAATTTTTTTTTCTTCAAAGGAGCTCTGGGAAAATAATGCATGTATCTGATTTAATGGTCTTTCATAGGCTAACACATAAAATACGCAAGTATTCTGTTTTAAACCTGAGCAAATAACAGGAGGAACCTTTGGGTTTTAATTAGCTCTTTTTCTGTTATAGTGTTCTTTGCTTCTCATCCCTTTCATTCACTGCTGCCTTAGGTGACTCTCTTCTATTGTTAAGAAGCCCATTGTTACCTGCATCACTGTAGTATTTGTCTGCTGGCACCTAGTTCTAGATGATTACCAAAGCCTAAGTAAAAACCTGTTACATTTCAGAGACATATAAACCCTTTACTTCTCTGTAAATGCTACCTTAGGTACGTAAGTAGAGGACTATTAACTGTTATTGTCTCCAAGTGTTGGAGCAGAATTTTTAAAAGATAACTGTAAAACTGATTATACCAGTATGCTCTTATCTTGGAAAACAAGTATTTTCATTCTCCCAATACCTTATGGAAATGCATCTTACAAATAGTAGGTTTTGCACTAATGAAATTAAAGATGTTTATGACAAAAGCTAAATTGGGATATTTGGATTTTCTTTGCAGGTCACTGATGAGCTGTTGGAAAAGATAGCATCAAGAAGCCAGAATATTACTGAAATCAATATTTCTGATTGTCGCAATGTATCTGATACAGGAGTATGCATATTAGCAATTAAATGTCCTGGACTCCTAAGGTATACTGCCTACAGGTGTAAACAGCTTTCTGACACCTCTATTATTGCAGTTGCCTCTCAGTGCCCTCTTCTTCAGAAAGTGCATGTAGGCAATCAAGACAGACTCACTGATGAAGGCTTGAAGCAGGTAACTACCCATTCCACAAATTTATTTTGTAAATTTAGAATCTTTCAACTTCTTACCAAGTACAAAAAGGGGCGTGGAAGAAGGTACCCTCTTCTAGGATTTAATTAAAATCAGATGACCTTTTCTACTTTTAAAAATTGGTTTATGGGCATATTTCCTTTGTGCAGTAAATGCTGTTCTCTAAAGCCTCTACGTACACTATTTTAAAAAAAAAACAACCCTGTATCCAGGGTTTAAATGATCCTTTTTATAATGAAATTTCCAGTTTGACATCCTGTACTTCACCTCTGGCTGATTGAGTTTTCCCAAGCTTAGTTGCTATTTGGAACCAGTGTTTAAGCAACTCTTTTTTTGCATCATGAAAGCTGAAGGTGACCGAGATTCTTATTTGTTAGGCATACAGGAAGGTTTCATCAACAATCCCTCTTTCTAGTGTTAAAGGAGCATTTAGAGTAAGCTGTGAAGTAGTTATGTTAAGTCAAATATGCTGTCAATGGTCTAGCATACAGGCATTCTTAGCTACTTACATATATGCCCAATAAATAACTTAGATCTTTGGTACTGCTTTTAGCTGCGTTTTGTTGACTGTAGTTAGCAACTTCATTTTGTCATGTAAGTAATTATAATCTTTCTTGTTTGTGTATAGTACTTATAAAACCTGTCAAGAAAGATAATTTGTAAGGGTGGGCACAGGAGCAGAAAGAAATCTCAACTCCCAACTCTCCAGTTCAGTCAAATCCTGTTGGTCTTTTTCCTTTATTCTGAAATACTTGCTTTGATTTCATTAATTGCAGCTGGGTTCAAAATGCAGAGAATTGAAAGACATTCATTTTGGGCAATGTTACAAGATCTCAGATGAAGGAATGATCATTATAGCCAAAGGCTGTCTGAAGTTGCAAAGGATATACATGCAAGAAAACAAATTAGTAAGTACATGTTGTCATTTTTTTCCATAGCGTTGTCATTGTCAAAGCTTCCCTCTTGCTTTGTGTCTGTTTAAAACTTTCTTCTGAATAGCTGCTTTTTGGCAGTGAAATGCCTAAAAATGTTCTTCAGCCCTGAAAATCTAGGTTCTACAGAGACAGCTCAGAAGATGACTCCGAGTACAGAGTAAGGTAATGCTATTCCACATAACTATTAACTTTTGGTTTTGACATGACATTCCAGGAGTAATCGTTTGGGAGATGGCTGATTTGTGTAGGAAAATACTTAGTCCGTACAGAATATTTCTTCTGTTTTTCTTAATGTTTTTCTACAGTAAAAAGTGCAAACTTATCTAAACTAGAAGATTTTTTGAGGTTGGCTTATTGACTACAAATAACACACTCTGGTAATCTTTTCTGGAAATATGTCACTTTCTCATCAAGATGCAGTAGAGTAGTGTGCCTGTACTAGTAGAAGGAAGTTGTTGAGGAGTAATAAAACTATCTTGTGTCCTAATTATAAGCAGTCTCTGAAACGATGGTTTCTAATGTTGAAAGCCAGAATCTACTAAATGGTATAGTAGAGCACTGGCTTTGATTTTTTTATTTATTATTTTTTCTTGCAAGTAGGTAGAAAATTTGCTTGCATTTGAATTTTTAACTATCAGCTAATGTCAGGGTTATAACCTTTAGTTGAAAACTGCTGAACTGGATCAAATAAATTGCGTTTGTAATTTGTAAATTTGCTTCTGATAGACAAACAGATTGACAGTCAAATGCCTAAGATGGTTCATTTGAGAATGGTCACTATTTAAAAAAAAGCTGTTCATTGGTTTTGATCAGAATTGTAGGAAGTTGAGAAATAGGAGATGATGGTCAAAACTGGGATCTCAGAATAGTTCAAATGCAGAAAAAAAGTGTGTCTCCTCCCTTATCAAAACAAAATCTTGAGTACTGTCAAAATTAGTCCTTGCAATATTTGTCTTAATATATGGAAAATCTTTTAATTAAAAAAAAAAAGAGAAGTGAAAGTTCCAAGAAGCTTGGAAGGAAAGCATATTCCTGCAAAAATTAACTGGAGAAAGGTAGGGAAATTCAAAGTATTATTTATCCTTGAATGAAAGGGGACAATCTCGTTGTGCATAATCAATGTTTGCTTAATTGTACGTGAAAGATTACTTAATTGTACGAGAAGATTATTGTTTTTATAAATACCTACATGAGTGCATGATCATTGGAAAATATGTGGGTAAGGTGTTAATTTGGCCTTCCTTACAGATACATCTTACACTTCTTGCCATTGAAATTTTTATTCTCTTCATAGTCTGAAATGAAACCTAGGAAGTTGACGTTACAATTGTTAGTACTTGAAAGTTCTGTGGTTTTTTAATCTGAAATGTCATCTAAGTTCTCAAGTTCTCAATTGAAGTGGAACATAGGAAGCATCACCTTTTTTTTAAGACAATCAGGAAAAATGTTCTTCACTTGCACTTTATTTGGTTGCCTTCATTATTGGAAATGTAACATTAATTTTTCATTGGAAATAAGTCAAAAATATGTACTCTCAAATGAATAGGAAACTTCTTTTAATTAGTTTGTGACTTCTGAGAATCTGTCAAATGACTTAGCAAAACTAACTGCATAATTTTTAATGAATGTAGGCCTTTTTTTTAAAGTTTAATTTTATTTAAATTAAAGTTGTGCAGCAGCTTTTTCAGGAAAAAATAAACCTGTGGCAAAGTTAGTTTAGCTTTGTGAAGTCCAAATTCAGCTCCTTAAGTCTTGGTCTAGAAGTGTAAACATGAAATAAGTTATAAAGCTGTTATGAACTCTAATCTTTAGAATAAAATAACACTTGAATGATTCCACTAGATGACAAAGCTATAGAAACTGACCTGCTTTCCCCTTGCTAGGGGCAAGAGACTTTCAAAGCTTGCTGGAAGTGTAATTGTGTGTCATGAACCAAGACAACTTGTAAGAAGTTCTCATGCAGTTGTAAAATAAAAATTTTTACCTTCCAAAAAAAAAAACTTGTTTAATGCTGCAGAGTTAGCTTAAAAGGGAGTAATGGCTGGTGGCAAATGATAATCCACTCTGATTTGTCAAATTCTATAGGTTACTTTTGTTTTTAAGACTGCCTTCTAAAATAAAACCACTGTTAACATTTGCTGTGGCACATCTTCCTTCCTGCTACTTTTGGTGAAAAAGGTGGTTTGGGGAAATGGGTGTGTATGTTTGTTTTCAAAATAAATAAGTATTCTCTGAAGTTAAAATATTCTGTGGCAAGAAAAGTGTACTTGACATAGAAGGGCTTGGTTTATGTATTTGAATTTCATAGGTTGTCAGTCTGCTATAGGAAGAGGACTCCTTTCCCCGCTGCCTACCTTTTTAAACAGCTTCTCTAGTTTCTGTGTAAAGTCTGGACATCGAGTCTGTGTGTTTTATCTTTTATTTTCTTGTTTCTTCCTTTTTAAAAGGTGCTCAAAATCATGTGACTCTTACAGGTAATTTCTATTAACTTCAAAATGTGTAGTCCATTATAGATGGTACATAATGGCTGGGTTTTCATGTAGGCTTGTCTCAGACTAATGGATTTTATACTTCAAAAATACATTTATACAGAGGCAACCAGCAGCTAAATGATACCTCTGTGAGTGTTACTTTACAGTGGAATGTGGATCAGGCAACACAGTTCAGTTGCTTCATCCGTTGCTAAGTAACTCCGTTATCAGACTGCTGAGCAGAAGCAGAGAAAGAAGAATTTATGTTCTGATTGTTTAAAATACTAGGCATTTCACAGAAAAATAGACCCTTTCTTTGAAATAATAAGTGAAAGCTACAAATAATAAATGGGTGCAAAGGATGTGTGAGGAAGAAGTTAACATCACAAGGCTAACTTAAAACAAGGTTGTTATCTGCATAACTGCATATGATTTATATCTCTTAAAAATATGTTTATTTTTCCTCTGTCCTTTGAATGGAAGGGTAATTATATGAAAGCCTCTTTTCTGAAGCATATTGGCCAAACTGGGAACCTAGTGAAAAAATTATAAAATTGCAGGACTTGTGAAGTGTGCCAGTATGTTGAGTTGTCTTTCCTTATCTGTCCCCAGGCAGTGTGATACAATCAAACAATCTCACAGAAATTCAGTGTAAATGGTAGAAGAGATTATAACTCTGTCCAGACAAAACTAGGGAATTTTCTAGCTTCCTGGTTGAGTTTAGTTGGACTTCTTATTTTATGGTCATGGCTGGAATTGAATGCTATGAGTATAATCATTCATATGAACATGAAAGTTAATGTGAATGAAGCTGGTGGAAGATGAATTGGTTAATCTCACTGTTAACGTTCTACCTTTTTTGTCCTTCCACCCCAGATAGACAGTACCTAGCTTCAGCTGAGAAATCAGAGAACTGCTCCACTCTAACATGCAGTACTCTCACTGAGATATGGAGTGGGGCTGTACTTAATCTGAATTGTCAAGGAAAATTAACACTTTTCATTGTAGCCTTCCCTAGAAGAATGGAGCCCTAAAAGGTTTTAAAGGTTTTTGTGACCTCTTCATAGAGATGCAGAATAAGTTTGTGACTACAGTACACCCAAAGGGAAGGATTGCCCCAGTAGCAATTTTGTACAAGCAGTGTGTAAACTCTCCATTTCCTCATTATGAATAGAGTAGACCTAGAGTTGGGAGCTCCATTTTGGAGCTGGAAAAACCTTCTTCATTTAACTGTGTTGATTTTGCACAGCAATTTCTTTTTCATTGCCGTTCCTTAACTGAGTAACTTAATGGCAAAAATTATAATACAATGGTTGCTGAAACTTAGCAGGCGAGAGTTATGGATTTGTACCTTCCTATTCCACCCAGTGTGTGTGTTTTTTTTCATGGTGAATTAGATGTGGATGTGGAGAAGGAGCTTCTAAAGGTGAAGGGAGATGCAGCTTGAGATACTGTAACAGGATGACAGCATTCCGACCTTTGTGCTTTTCTTCCCTTCCTCTCTTTTCTCTTTTTCAAGCTTATTTAGGGGCAGATGGGAAAGAAAACTGCAACTAAGCTACTACAGTTGGAATGCTGGCAGCATTTCTCCCTTTACAGAAAAATGATCTTGTGAAGCAGGTGGCTTAAAGAGAAATTATTTGTCTGATGGTTTCCAGATATGTTCATTAAGATGGTTATGGTCTAACTTGACCACGATTCTAGGTCCTTGTTTGTCTTTTAACTCTGTCCAGTAGCAGTGTCTACACATTTCAAGATAACAAAGTTGGCAGTGTGTTTGTTTGATAATCTTTTTTTCATGCCCGTTGTGTGAGAGCAGTTTTATAGTAAATTTTACAGATAATTATTTAATGGTTTTTTTAAAGACGATCATTCTGCTAGTGTTCTGCCCACCTTTGCAGTTTGTAGCAGATACTATAGAGCAGAAATTCATATTAACTGTGACGCTATGTTTGATAGAAATGATAATACTTGAGATATGTGAATAATATACTTTTTTTAGTTTCAGTAAAAAGGAATTAAGATAGACTAAACCACACATTTCAGTTTTATGTCATAATTAAATACTTAACATACCCTTTTAAAGCATTGACTGGAATTGACCTAGTATAAAAATCTATAGGATGAAAAAACCTTAATTTTCATGTTTGCTGAATAATCACAGCATAGTGTAATCTGTTTTATTTATCCTATGTGTTTTACTGACATTTCTGCACCCCCCCCACCCCCCCACCCCCCTGCCTTGACTTTGGAAAGCAATTCTCTTTCTTCTTCTTACATGCCAGCTACAAAACACTTCAGCAATGTGCCCAAAGGCCTTTGTGCATGCCACAGGGCAAACGTGGTGAGGAGGGAGTACTTTCTTTCTGGTTTAGCCCAGGCAAATTGTTTGAGGAGAAAAGTCAGTATTATGAGGCATATAAACTGCTCATCATCTGATTATGTGAACTACTGAGGTTTAGAATATATAGAAATGACTTGCTTTTTCACTGGTAACAAGTAAATGAAAGAGACTTTTGGGGAAAAATATTCCTAAAGAGTGTGATTTCCCTGCCCCCCTCCCCCCCAACATGTTGCATATACTGTTTCAATTTTTACATATAATCAATTAAAAATGCCCTTCTATTGGGAGAAATTTCAGAAAAAGCATCATTTTCCCATGCTTCTTTGTGAATACTTTCTCAAAATACTAATTAGCTTATTTCATTGTTTTGAGGTTTTGAAAAGAACTATAGTTGTTTCAGACTTTTCCCCTTCAATTTTTTTTTAAATTAAAAACTCATGTTCTCCAGGAGGGTGTTGCTGGCTTTCTTTGTAGACACAGAATGCACATGTAGGACTATTCACTTGCGAAACACATACATACATACTAAGGATGATGCCAATACTGAGATTGATTTCTCTACTGCTTTGGACAACGATGATTCATCTTCTGTCAAGTATTAAATTAGAGCTTTCTAAAGCAAAAACTCCTTACAGATGACATTCTTGGTAGTGTTTGCTAGTAATGATAAGGTCCCTCTTGTATTTTAGTTTGCCAAACACATCACATATGCATCAAAAACTACTAATGTGCTGTAGAAATAATGTTCAGTGCTTTAAAAATGTGTTGAATAACTATACTGAAACTAAGCTGAGATATGGGAAAACATGCTTTCATTAAGAACTGTTTGAGATGTCTGTTCAGTATTAAAAGCTGTGTCGGAAGGTTAGTCTTTCAATAAGCTTCTCTTCTGAAACATTCACTTTGTTAATTTCTACAACATAATGAAATGGTTCGATTATTTCTTCAGAAATCTAACTGATACAACCTTATTTCTCAGAGTTTGACTTTTTTTTGTTTAGAACTGTTGCATTTTGACTTGGGCAGTTTCTGTAATATAGTTCTTAAGGTAAAACATTTCTGCCGAGTTTGATGTTAATAGAAGAAAAAAACCCGAAGATTGTGTGCTTGTGCATAAATATGTATTAGTTTTAAAGGCATTTGAACCACTATGCAGGTGTCAGACTTACTTTCTATATAAATGTTTCTGTAAATAATCTGGCGATAAATACAATACTTCGTTGTCACCCCTAGGTGGCAGTGTTGACTTTGTAGTGGTAACAGGTCTTTGAGTCCTTCTTATATTCCTTGTGAATTACCAATATACAGCAGATAATTTCTGAATATTGTGCTGGTTCCACAGATCCTGTTTTCTCTTTGGTTCAGCTGCCAGAATCGCTGTCTAAGTAGTTCTTAAATGTCTTCAGACTGTTAGTATAACAAAGCTTACTCAACTAAATAGTGTTTGAATCTTGCAGTGTAATTATGTGTATTCTTACTGAAGCATTTGAAGAGGTTTGCTTTGTGTAGTTCATTAAATATTAGCAAAGAGGAAGGAGAAAACTGATAGAGTTTTGGGACATTGTTGGATATTTTGTGTTCTTTTAAAATAGAATGAGTTTGAAGAATGTATGATGGAAATGTGTATATCTTGGAAGAGGTTGCCCAGAGAGGCGGTAGATGCCCCAGCCCTGGAAGCATTCAAGGTGAGGTTGAACGGGGCTCTGAGCAACCTGATCTAGTTGGGGATGTTCCTGCTCACTGCAGCGGGGTTGGGGTAGATGACCTTCAAAGGTCCCTTCCAACCCAAACTATTCTATAATCTGTACTAGATATACGAAGTATAAAGTGAATGAGTTGAAACTAACTGCTACCGAAGATCCTGAGCGAAACCTTGGAGAAAACGAACTATTGTTCCTTCATTTGCTTTTTACTCATTCCTAGATTAGACTACCTTCTGCAGTGATAACGCAGTTTTGAACTTGTGGCTTCTTAAAGACCAAGAATATATCTTCAGGGGATGTGTATTTAGGAATGCAGCACAGGAGACTTTGCTTTTTGAAGCAAATTATTCTGTGTGCGCCCTTGTCTAATAGTGTGGATTTTCTTATTTACTACATTGATTTTATTTTTTGATAGTGTAAACCAAAAGTACTTCAAGACACGTGAAGTTATTTTTCAAGGATGTTATATTTCAAGGATGTGTGTCAGAGAGGCAAACTGATCCTGGTTAAGCCCATGGTGTCAGATAAATTAGGAGCCCCTTAAAGTAATAATTTTCAGCTTAATGCTCAACACCACATTATGGGTTTTAAAGGCAGTACCGGAACTTATATTGGAAGTATTTTTCTATGTATTGTTCAAAAGACATCTTATCTCTGCAGGAGGATGTTTTTCTCAAGAGTTGCAGGGTATGGGTTTTTGTTTTTTTTTTTTTTTCTTGTTTGTTTTTAACCATCACTAATGCTTTTGTCTTTTTGTATGATTTCTGCCTCCTGTCTTCCCGCTTCCAAATATTTGTCTTCAGTGGGGAAACTTTGTATTTAAGCAGGTGAAAGAAAATTTGATTTTAACATTAATTCGGTGTTTGTGAAACTCTTCAGACTGACAGCATGGGAAACTGAAGTCCTCTTTTTGTCCACTAAACAGGTACAGCATGAGCAGCAGCAGCAGTGCAAGCTTCACCCCACTGCCCCACCAAAGTGCTGCAAACCCTGACCTAGAGAGAGACCTGTAGCAAGGGTTAAGAGGCTTGTTCAGTCTCCATGCCCACTCAGTTGTTACTGTGGCTGCCAACGGGAGCACTCATTTGTGATAGTGGATAGATATCCACATCACAAAAGCACCAGGAACTGGACTGAAAGCACCAGCCTATTTCATAAAAACTACCGACCATCTGTCAAACGATTTCAGTTACCACAGATGTGGGACACTGGTAGAAGTGAATGGCTCCATGTCCCACTGCCAATTCCCCAAGTTCAGTCTCTTCATAAACACTAGCGTAGCTTCTTTATACTATATGCTATGCAGAAACAAAATGTACAGAATTTAACTTTCTTGTAAAGGTAGTTGTACACCCCTTTCAAAAGCTTGACTGTACATGTAAATACAATGGCTTAATAATAAGGTCAGCTATATGGTTTCACATGTGCTTTTTTCTTTTTTAAACAAGTACTGCATTTGCTGAGCTTTTTAACCAACTGTTTGATGTTGTGAGTTGACTTGTCATGTACGGTGTGTGGGGGGTGTGTGTATATACATTTTAAAAGCCACTAAACTGGAGTTGTAATATAGTTGCATTAATTATGTTTTTGGACTCTAGTTAAGTTACATGTATACAAGTAGGTTACAGTAGATTAATGGCTCTACCTGCTCTACAGTTTTTTTTTTAAAAGACTTTCAATTTTTATATTGATATAAAATTGGGTATTATACCACTTAAAATAATTCTTCAGACTGTAATTTGTTACCAGTTTTTTTGAATATTTTATGTATAAAAATGTATAGTATATGCACTGTAAATTAACAAAGAACTGAGGTATGTGATAAAATGGGAGTGGACAAGTGGCTAATGCAGAACTTTTCTTCTACTTTTTTGGTCAGCATTATAATATGATTATTCATTTGATACTTGCAGATGATATAATTTGCATACAATTTTAGAAAAGGTTAAATACATTTATTTATACATTCAAGTGATGTCTGCTAATGCCTCCACACTAACAACTGGCATATTAGTGATCTTGTACATCAGACTTACAAAGTACTGTAATAAATAATATTCTCAGTATTGAAGATTAAGGTAATAAAAATACGAGTGGGTGGAGGTAATGTAGAAAACCTGAAAGCAACCTACAAGCAAATTGCAGTAAGGTGGGGGTTTTAGATATAAGTCAATTTTTATGCTTTAAGTATAGTTATTGAAAGAGCCATTGTATACTGTTACTGAAATACACACTGAAGGCAATGGCAGTATTGTAGGGTATCTCTATTTCTAGAGCATGCAACGTTTTGTTTTTAATAAACGCTCTGTCAAACTGCAAACAGAAAGTTAAAATGTATTTTGTAGTCAGCTCAGAAGATGCCCATACAATTTCTTTACTGTTGTGGTATTTTGTCTAATTTGACCTGTTAGCATTTTATGTAAAAAGAATGAATGTAAGTAAAAGCAAATTAATAGGAAGTTGCAATAGCACATTGCCTTCAAAAGAGGCTCTTACTGAAGCTATAAAACATCTGTAATAATATGTAACTGCTATACTGAAAAAGATGTATGCAGTGAAAGTATATACTCTTTTCCTCTAGATTCCAGTAATTAATAAATTTTATGAGAAAATTTATGCTTCAGTCTGCTTACTGAAATGATAAATTGTTACTGAACTATGCAAAATGTTTAAGTTTGATTATGTAGGGTAGATTTATATAAATTTTAATGGACATAAAGGATCTTTAAACTAGAGTGTAGGCACTTGTTTTTTTTTGTGGGGGTTGTTTTTTGTTTGTTGTTCTTTTGGCTTTTGTTGTTCTTGTTGAACAAGTGTTTGAGCTTTTAATCTAATTTAACAACTTGGTGACCAGGGATTGGTAGCTGGATATGGAGCCTTTTTAATTGTTTGAAATATCCATACTTAATTGCCATTTTGGTTAGTGTCCAAGTATTATAGCACTACTTTATTCACGAACAGAATTCCATTATACCAGAGTGAAAAATCTTTCCCCTAAAATACGTTTTAATAGAATGTGTGCTGCTAGATAATAAAGTCACCTAAACTGACTTGTAACAAAAATCTTCAATTTCTGTAGGGTTTTTTTGAGGTGGAGGGGATGGGTGGTTTTTTCAATCTAGTGTTATTTTGCGACAGAGACCACTGGCAAACTCCAGATGAATCACTTGTAGTTCTTAATTTGTTAAGTTGGTATCTTTGACCCATGCTGTACTTGGTAAAAATCTTCAGCCATTCACTTAAGGATAGCAATAAATTAAAACTGATATTGCTCGCAGTAAGCTTTGATGCTTCTTACTGAAAGAGATCATGAGTATGATGCAGTGAAGCAAATCCTTAAAATTGTCAGTATCATTATTTTAAAATGGTGGTAATTTGCAACCATCAAAGATAATACAAATATGCTTTTACTTGTGTAGGACAAAGACAAGATTATGTAAAAATAATGAATGACAGACAGGCATCTTTGTTTATATTATCTGTTCCAGCAAATTCCAGTTGAACTTTTTATCTTTATGAAGCTAGAAAAATGAACTTGTCAAATTTCTGAAGCTGGATGAAAACACTTAGTTTCCTAAAGAACTTGATTGTAACTTTACGTAGCTTAAAGTTTTAAGTATGAGAGATCAAACCTTGTATTTAATTAGGTGTAATGGAGTTAAGTTCTACAGATGTCCATATCTCCTCTCCTCGTGCGCCTGTAGTGACCAGTATCTGGGAAGAAATATATTCATGTTCTCTCCTGGATATCTTGAGATGCTCTTCCAAGTAGTTGTAATCACCAAAATATTACATTGCTGGCATATATGTCACAGGGCAAATTGAGTGGGCATGGAGAATGAACTGCTCAAACTATCCTAAGTATTGTCTTTCTTGAGTTGAGGTTGAATTGTTGTAAATTTTGAGCTGCAACATCAGTGCATAAGCTGTTGGATTTACACTTAGCTGAAGGCTTTTCATTGTAAATTTGTCATCCATATCTAAACCTGGTTTTGGTGTTCCACGTTTTATGCACTTTCATCATCCTAGAAATTCCAGCCTTATTTACTGTAGATTTGCTATGGTCTTTCAACTGTCATTGTTCTTTTTATGCTAATGCCTAAGAAACTCTGTTTGTTTGGACTTTACACATAGGTACCATTGTACTTAATGCAGCTAATCTTGAGCATCCTGTTCTGCCCTTCAGAGCTATGTGCAGCTTTGCCCCAGTATTCTTCCCAGAGTCCTTAATTTAGTGTTCATTCTTTCTAATTTTTTATTTTTCCCATATTAACTATTTGAAAGTTCTGTTGTGTCTGAAGCTTTCCTGAAGATTGTCTTGCTGGTGTAGTCTTCAGACACCAACTTGTGGCTGTCTTCTGGTCTCCTTGCTCTATTGCATCCAAATGTTTTTTTGGGGCTTTTTTTTTTCTTAAGTCTTTGTGGGGTTTGTACCTTCCTCTGACATTATGCAGAAATTACTGTTTTCTAAAAATATTAAATTATTTTTAAACCCTTTAAGTTTTTTGAGGGCTGAGAGTTATAGAGATATGTCTGTCTGGAACATGAACACATGGGTGTGTACTAAACTGACCATAGCAGTGATTTTGTGAGTGTACTGGTTTTGGCTGGGATAATTTTCTTCATAGTAGCTGATATGGTGCTAGGTTTTGGATTTTGTGACCAAAACAGTGTTGATAACTGAGCAGGGCTTACAGAAAGTCAAGGCCTTTTCTGCTGCTCACCCCACCCCACCAGCGAGTAGCTGGGGGTGCACAAGGGGTTGGGAGGGGACATGACTGGGACAGCTGACCCCAACTGACCAAAGGGATGTCCCACACCATATGACATCATGTTCAGCATGTAAAACTGGGGGGAGAAGGAGGAAGGGGGGAAGTTCAGAGTTAGGAAGTTTGTCTTCCCAAGTAACCATTACGCGTGATGGAGCCCTGCTTTCCTGGAGATGGCTGAACACCAGCCTGCCAGTGGGGAGCAGTGAATTAATTCCTTGTTTGGCTTTGCTTCTGCATGTGGCTTTTGCTTTACCTATTAAACTGTCTTTATCTCAACCCATGAGTTTTCTCACTTTTACCATTCCAATTTTTTCCACCATCCCACCGAGGGGGGGAGTGAGCGAGCGGCTGGGTGGGGCTGAGCTGCTGGCCGGGGTTTACCCACAGCAGTGGAAAAGATTGTGCTGGTGTTCCGTCTCCTGCCAGTTTGGTAAAATTATAAGACTGGTTTTGGAATATGTTTTGTATAAACTCTGCAAATGTTAACTAGAAAAAAAATCTAGGTTACAAAATTGTGAAAAAGATCAAATGTGAATGAGAAGTATTTTTTATTTTTCTGCTTAAACATAGAGAAAATTTCTGACCTGTGTATAAACTGAAATGGAAAAAAGTAATAACGTTTTGAAGGGTGAACAAAAAATGGTTGCTACTGTTAATATTATCTAATTAGTACTTAAATGTCATAGGACAGCACTGGTATTCAGAGGGCTAATCTATATAAGAAATAACCATAAGTTTTTGTTTATTTTGGGCTTCAGAGTGATTAACTGAGAATGCAACAAATGCAAATAAATGTGCTGAAATGATCTTGCCTTACTGGTACGGGCTTTAAAAAAAAAAAGGGCAGCAGCAGCTAGCTAGCCTGTATAACTTGATAATCTAGCTCTTAAGAGATGAATGCTGTGTAGGGTAGATGAGTATCCATGAGCTCACTAGCTACTTGTGATGGCTTTTCACAAATAGCATACAAGCTATGGCTAAATTCTACAGATTGAGGTCTGTTGCAAGGAATCAGTTCCACTGCGTGCTACCACTGTCTTCCCATGCGCCATCTCCACTGTTATGACCTGAGTGATCTCAGCCTCTGGAGTGGGGGGGGCATTAAAAATCAGTAGTTTTCTGCTGGGTTGATAGGCTGAGCTCACTGTGCAGTGAGCTTGAGAAGGTAATAGGTCTGTCAAGCAGCATGGCTGATGTAAGGGCAGGACCGTGCTTGAGGGTAAGCAGGAGTGTGCAGCTGTGAACTGTGAAGTTAGCTTTTCTGTTTCATTAAACAATGCTATGAATTCTGAGAATTTCCACACACACACACAAAAATAATGATGAGGTTCTCACAAAATATTTTCCTCCCTCCCAAAAGAAAAAATTACTGTTTTTGTTAAATGTAAGCCAGTGGGTCTGCTTTGATGTGAGTGAGTGTGCAGTGGCAACTGCAGTTTTCCAGAAGACTTCCTCTGACTACTTCCAGGGATTGCATTTTTACAGCGAGGGTCGCACAGTCAGTGCTGCCGTTAAAGGTGTAGCTGTGCCTCTGCTGTCGTCTCCCATACTAACACAGATGTCATGTGCCCAAAGGATTTGTTTCCAGGCCTTGTGTGTTTGGAGGTGTTATACTTCTGATGCTTCGTGGTTTTGCACCAGAGGTAGGGTTAGCCAGTTTACTGCAGTGAGGCTTTGCAACAGGAATGTAGTTGTTACAAAGGAGGTGTTTACTTCGTACAGAATGGCAACTTCCCTTGCATCTCTTTGCATCTGTGCAGTTGTCTTTTATTGTATTTCCAAATCTCTTCATGTTCAGAGACATTTTATAGTTTTGAAAAGAGAGTATTATAAAAGCAGTTTTATAGTTTTCTTTAAAATCGTCATAGTACTTTTTAATACTTTGTTGTTTGAACTATTTAAAATATATGAAAATTAAAGTTTTGGGTTGCACTGAAGTTGTCTTTTTTTTGGGGGGGGTGGGGAGTGATAGCTGTTAATCTTGTGCAGCCTCTTGAAAATACTAAGGACTACTTAAACATATATATATATACACATATATATACTACTTTTATTGTTGTTAGACAGTATTGGTATACTAGAGGTTTGTGACTGTATTCTTAAAATTTTATTATTTCAATACTGCATAAATCTGTTTAAAATATAGTTATTTCATGAAAACGTGAATTTCTAGAATGAAATAGTGGTTGAAAATTGCTGTGGTTTTATGCGTTTCTGAAAAAACCTTAATGGTGAATACTTCAGAAATTTGTATTTTATATATTTCAGAACAGCTGTATGTAGTATCATTTTCTTCCTTTTTTAGTATTGTTCATTACATTTCAGAATATCTTAGAAAATGTCTTCTCCCTATAGGAGTCATTCTTGTGCTAATGTCTTGGTTTTCTTTTTTTTTTTAAATGTCTCTTAGCACTGTACAGTCTGTGTTGCTCATAGATTATAATTTCTCCAGATTTTCAAGTATTTGCAACAAACTTTCAGTTACAAATGAGTACTGCAGTGCATTTAATGAGACAGAAATAGTAGGCATTTGAGATGAAACTGTTTATAGTATGTACACCTTGTAGATGTTCTTCGTCTCACTTGGGAAGGGTATTGCAAGTAAACTGTTATGGAAGGGTTGCTACAGCTGACCTTTTGTTTTTTCGGTTGTGATACTAGTCCTCAGTGAAATGATGTGAAACTCGTGGAACTCCAGGGGCTGTAGAGATAAATGGTTGATTTTTTTTTTCTTGCTGGAAGAAATCTGGACAGTGGATTTTAAACTTGAATGATGCTACTTTGATACTTATGCTGTTGTACAAACTGAAAACAAAGAACATGATCATGCTTTGGAGGAAGTAATTTTTTTTGGCACAAGGTAACAAAGTTCTTGTGATTATATCTGGTAGGGCTGTGATGCCCTGTGAAGATGTCTACCCCCCTCCTCTGTATTCCTCACTTCTGTTGTGGGTGGAGTTATCTGGAAATTCAAAACTACTTTGAAGGTAATTCCAGTGTTTTCACTGCAGGAGTAACATGGCAGTAGCTTACTTGTTGCTTTCATGCAGATGACAGTTTAGCTGCATTGCTGTGTGAACCCAGTAAAGGACTGGGTAACATATACTAATGTAGGTAATCTCCTGTAAAGCACGCTCTTGGACTGAAAAGAATTATATAAACAAGGGATATCCTATATTGCCGTGGTGAGATAGTGCTGTTTTAGTTTCTTTTCTTGCTGCTTTTACATGGAAGTAGCCATTCACTCAGTGGTATTTTTGGACTGTAGGAACAGGTCTGTGAATCTGTGAATATATCTGTGCATCTACACCTTATTTCCCTAAAATAAATCTCGGGAGAGGTGAGCCAAAAGTTGCTATGTTAATGTTTATTTTTTATGCTAACTTGGGATTAGCTAGTAATGTGCTCTGATCCTGTGAAGATGATGATAGTACAGTTTTACATCAAGTTAGACACAAGTGGAAGATTGAAACAAATGCTTTAAACTCCTGTTCTCAAACTACAGTTATTTTTAAGGAAAGTTCCAAGTACGTTTTAAATAAGTGTTATAACAAGAAGTAACTAAATCTGGATGCCTATTTTGACCATTTTTGTCAATTTTAAGCTATTTACTTAGTAATGCATAAAAAAGTGGTGTCATGTGACACTGACTTCATGATTTGTAAGGTGTAGATACTTTTGTGTCTGGAGAACAATTTCAGCTTCTCATTTAGACTGGCTTTTAAGTTGAAGATGAACGAGGTGATAGAAATACTAAAGCATATTAAAGATACTAAATACACATTAAAAACAGTGGAAAACTTGGTGTTTGTGGTGGTGTAAGCATTTGTGATCTGAGAGTATCTCTCTGATTTCAGTTGGTTTAGAATTCAGATTCTACTAGCTGTGCAGAAATTATTGTAGTATAGTGTATATATAGTATATAGTGTATACATATAGTATATATATATAGTATATATATGTATATAGTGTATATATATAGTATATATATATAAATGCTCCAGCATTTTAGCATGTTATTTGAAGAGCAAGAATTTAAATATTTCATTATATAATATTATGAGTTTTATGTTTTTGAAGAAAATTTGCAAGAAAAAATGTAATATTTTGTCTTGTAGTTCAGAAAAAAATTTTAATAGATTCTTCTCGAATTAAACATGCTTTATATCTTTCTACTGCTGGTATTTGTAGGAAGTGCTGCTTTGAAAGAAGATAAATTGCAATGCATAATAAAAGGCAACGGGCAGATCAAAGATTTAGATACCTTGGCTTAAGACTTTGTGCCTGAAATAAATTGTTCCTTTTATCTGGTAACTCTGTTAATGATGTAATTCTTTATGTATCAAATCTGCCATGCTGGTATCGTTGGTATGCTGTGGCTGCGTTTACTAGGACAATTGACTTCTGCAACAGTTAGTGTTCATCACAGGAGAGTGCAATCCTCTTCCACTTACCAAATTCTCCAGGAATATTTGGTTCTGACAAATTTGGCTGTCTTACAGTAACATTCAATTTCTCTAATTTCTGAAAGTTGAATTTAGATTTACTTTTTTTTATGTGAGCATGGCAAATTATTTTCTTTGAACTACATGGAAATGGAGCGTAATTATTACTCTTATTACTGGTTAACCTGTTGGTAGTTGTATTCAGAAGACATATGATTATGCCTTTCTTGATTTAAGCTTGTCATGCAGAAAAGTTAGGCTCATGAGCGTAAGGAGTAATTGCTAGTCTCTTATACACCACAAAAATCAGCATTTTTGTAAAAGCAGCTGTTGATTTTTGAAAACAAATATTATTGAAGAACTACCAATTCTTTTAATATTGCTGTCTGTGCAGTCTGGTACTTGCGTAAATACAGCACAACAATTTCCATTTTAAGGCTTCAAGTTTTCAGTTGCATATAACCATTTTCTTCTTGATTACTTTGGACAGAAATTTCCCTTCTAGCTAGAGTGTGTGTGTGTGAGCAAATGTTTTGCTTACAAAGGTTCTCATTTTTCACAAAAAAATAAATGTGTATGAATGTCTGCTTATAAATCCTTAAAATGCAGTTTTTCTGTACTAATTAGGAGGGGAAACCACCACAGTATAAAGAGTGTGCTTTTACTCTTTTATTGTCCTCTGAAAAATACATCTTGCCTGTGTATTCAAGCCAAAGTTTGAAAACAAACTAACATTACTATTTTCTGCCTATACGTACTGTCTATGTTAAAGATAAATAATTTTGAGACGGATTACTTAGCTAAATATATATATAGAACAATGTGGCATGACATGGCACCATGTGAACATTTTCTGGTTGGGGTCTGAAAAGATTTGGTAAGGCTACCTGAAATTTCTTTCCTTAGATGCTAGGGGCTGCTATAAGGTTAGGATCAAGTAAAAGTAGCAATTGTGGTTTTGTGTTGTTGTTTTTGTTTGTTTGTTTTATTTTTCCTCATCTACATTTTGTTCCTAGGTGGTTTTGTGTGAGGACCATAGAAAAACGAGGAAACTGGGAGGCTCTTGACTGTCTCTTGTGTAGAAAATGGATACAACAGTTTAAAAAGTTGTCCCGCTCTTCTCTAAGAAGGTTTCCATCCTGTAGCAAAAATTAGTGGAGGAAACGTGCTGAAGAACAGACCAGTGCAGTACCATAAAGCTTTTTTTTTGTTGTTGTTGTGGGTTCTGGTGGTTGTTGTGTGGTGTTTTTTTTTTTGTTTTTTTTTTTTTTTTTGTTTTAGATTTAACAAGCTTTTGTGTTGGAAAAATTAAGAATAAAGTTGGTTGGTGGTGGGTTTTGGGTGGGGTTTTCTGTTTGTTTTTGGGGTTTGGGGGTGGGGGTTGATGATCAATTGGAGAATATAGCCTGGAGGTTCAAAGAATGAGAAGTTCTGCAAAGCCTTGCTGGTCAAGTCCTCAAGACAAATAAACTACACTTGCTTTCCCAGAAGTCATATGTTCTGTTATATTGAAAAGAGACTTTATAAGAGGTGCTCTAAACTTCATTCCTACTTTTTTTTCCATAGATCCCCTTAAAGTTGAGGCTAGGCCTAATCAAGAGGGTAAGTCAGTTGTCTCACAAGTGACGTTGCTGTCTAAACATATCCAGTCTTACAGCCTATTCTGGCTTTTCTTTGGTGGAAAAAAACGTGGAGTAGTGGTCAAATTCCTCCAAAACCAACTCTTTTTTTTTAATCTTTCCTTTTCTTTTAAAGAAAAAATTACCAAAGTAATGTATGGATGTGGAATAAAAGGTGTAGGTTATGAGCATCAGACTGTCTTAGGAAAATTTACTCTTGAACATGTTCCATGGTGTATAGTTTCCTCAAAATGAAAAGGTGGCGGGGAATCACATCTTAAAACATTGAGTGTGGTGGTAGGAGTTATGAAAAGTGGTTTTGGATTTATTTTGAAAAGTGAAATCTCAGACCGCTGTACAGCTAAGCTGGAGTGTTGCCATAGGTAGACTGGTACCATATAGATTGCAGGTATAAATTAGCACAGATATTTTTGTGTTTTATCTTGTACTACCATGTGTGTTTTAATGAGCATTTACCACTGGATTTCAGTAATACCAACTGGTCTTTAAAAAAGATAAACGTGTTAAGTAGAGTAAAGGCTAAGAACTGGCTAGTAGACAGATGGTGCCTTATTTATAACTTGGGGACCTTTTAACTTAACTTACATGTACTCTGATGTCTTGATGAAGTCCAATCTACTATATTAACACTGTGATTTTTATCAACAAAAACATTTTATCAGTTTTTAAAACTATTTCTATATGAATTTTTGAGCCAGCAAATGCCAAAATCAGTTCTTAGACTTTTTTATATGTGAATTACACAGATAGTGAACCTTTAAATTACTCACTACCCCTGCTGTTTGTACAGTCCTTGACTTCATGTTGTTGCTTGTTTTCTTCCTTCTAAACACAACTCAATGTTACGTAAATAATTTCAGTATCTATTTATAAAATGCTTAGATTTGCTATTTTAAATTTCATTTAGTTGAAGTAAATTGTATGCATCTGTATAGGGTGAAGAACTCTACTGTATCAAAATCGTAGTTTTGTTTTGTTTGTGGGGTGGGGTGTTCTTGGTGGGGTTTTCTTTGGTGGGTTTTTTTTGTTTGTTTGTTTTTGTTCTTGTTACAAAGGCCCAACATACAACATTATCTGGTGAATCTCATTGAGTCATTGCCAGTGAATGAATTCTTCTGATGGATTGAGGCTGACAATTCAGACTCAATATTCCTGTTTTTATGAATGTGGTTTTTCTGACCACTGTGGACTGATTGGGGCGGGGGGTGGGGGCGGAAAGGTGGAATTTTCCTCTACTTAATTTTTGTACATTTCAGGGGAACTATTTATTTGTTGTTGTAATCAAAGTTGGACTGTGGAGTGGTTTTAGGGTTGCTTATCTTTTCCAGAAAGAAAGCTCCCTAACCAAGCAAACAAAAACAGAATTCCAAGGCTTCAGATAAAACGAAAAATTGGACTATTTTGTTGATTAAGAATTTTGAATTAACAGTAACAGCATTAAAGCTGACCTTAATTAAAAAAAAAAGTAAACTTCATATGAAGTACGGGTACTTTTTTATTCTTTATATAGCTATATTTTTGTATATCCACATTTTTTCTTTACCATTTCTTCTCTGAAAGTGAAATGATTTTGCAGAGGTTTTCTTTGTTATTGAATGTAATCTGGGTGTTATACAAATAGCTTGTCATTTAGTAACTAACTCACTTTTTTCTGTATAGTGCAAATGATCTGTTTCAAAAATGTTTATTGAGAGTTATTTCTCTCAGAAAGACTTTTGATTTTTTTTTTTATTCTCTCTTGCAAACTGTTGGAAGAAGGCAAAGGGCTTCTGTCTTTGCAGACCTTAATTCCTTTTCAAATTCACATAGTGCAGATTATAATTATGATGCAACCCCGTAATTTTCACCTTGTTGTTCAGTGTTACTGAGATCCTTTTATGTTGACTGAAGTGATATTTTTTTTCCCCCTCAAGTGTTCCTTCTGTTGAGCACTTTTCTCTTTGCCTGGTATACTTCACAATTTATTTTCAGTTTTCATTTATTGACACAAAGTTTGTTCAAGGTCAGTTTGGGTAGCTTTAAATCTGTCTGATGCCATTAAGAATGGCATCCTCCCTCCACCCAGTACAAAAAAAAAAAATTCAAAAAGATTGCTTTTTCTCATCAGAACAAAAGTGTTAAGACTTCTAAGAAGAGGGAAGAGAAAATACCAACAAGAATCCCAGAGTTAAGGGCACTCAGCTGACAGTAAGATCTGTTCCGCTTTGTACAAACAGTTATTCACTAGAATTTGATCTGTAGAGGACAAACTGTTGTATATGTGTGTGGGGGGTGGGGAGTTTGGGTAGTTTTTTGGTCCGTGTCCCCCCTCCCCCTGGAGTGTTAGTAGCAGGCACAAACATGTATGCACTACTGCTACTGTGTGCATGCTGTTAGTACAGTGCAAAGTGTGCAGGCCTGGCTTACATGTAAGAGAGGGTCAGACTTGGCATTATGCTGGCCTTGTTCAAATGGCTTCCATTTGGTCTAAAGTAAAGATTAGCCTGAAATAAATCCTGTATTGATACAACTTTATGGTCAGTTATTGTAAGCGTACCTCAATGTCCAGGCTGCAGAACCTGTACACTGTTCTTTGTCTTGTTTGACAGGGAAAACACATCTCTCCTTCTTCAGTTGGTCATCTGTTCCCATGAAAGTTATAATTTCAGTGAACTTTTCAGCTGTTTGTGGAAAGGTATCTAGCAGTCTCTAAATGCCTGCTGTCTTTCTAATTATTGCTTTGATTATCTTTCAAGATTGCTAAACTTAGGTTTTGTTCTATTTTCTATTGTCTGAGGTTTTTGTAATTCCAGAATAGTTGAAGTATTTGCCTTCTAGACTATGTTTAAAGGTTCACATGGGTTGCCATATGCAAAGATGTCTCATCAGTTTGATTCATGTGTATTTTATTATATTCTGTTCAGATGAGCCAAGTAGTATAGCAGATACATTTTGTTTCCTTTTCCTTGGGTTGTGCAAATGTTTTTGTCCTCGTGATTTTCTTTTAAAGCCTGTAGCTTCGTATTTTAATTCAAATCAGAGATCTTTTCCAGTTTAATTCTCACAATTTTGTATACTTGCCCTGCTTGTATTATTTTGTTCTTAACATCTATTTTGTACCCATTATATTCATCCAGTAACCCACTTTTTAGGTTAAAAAAAAAACCCTATTTGCAACAAAGATGATGCAGGGAAGGACAGTGGCATACAGGCTTAAATTGTCAGGCAAAATGTGATTTGTTTTATTTGAAAATACTGAGCTTTGTCAAGAAACTATGGTTGTATTAAAACCTCTGAGAATCATTGTCTGTCTTTTAAGGTAACCAGCTTCCTTAAATGCAGTCATATGATTGCAGTGCTTTAGTGTTCCTAATGTAGTGCCTTGCACAAAGTCTGACAAATCCATTTGTTGTCATGTCTTCCTTTACCTGTTATGTTTTTTTGTCTGATCTTGCAAAGGTGGACTTCAGTATTCGGTAAATCACGATGATGTTAATATAGTGGCCTAGAACTTCTTGATGGAAAAGGGGTGAGCAGAGACCTCATTTTCTATGCATTCTTTCACTTCATTTCAGGATTGTTCTAGGACACGTGGGGATGTCAGCAGGTTATGATGCAGTATTGCTGTGCATTATTATCTTGCCACATGAAGTTCAGCAGGCCTCGACATGCTGTTCCAGCTTTTTGAGCATTAACAGTTAGATTCTAGAGTTTGATTGTTATTTTTAAGTGGAAATAATTGAGTTGAATTTTCAACAGAACTTAGTTAAAATTTAAATAGTGACTGGAAGTACTGATTCTGAATCATTTAAGTGTTAGACCTACAGCTCTTCAGCATATCTGATTTCAGTGCTGGAAATTGAGCAGTTTACATAATTGTATTCCTAAACTAATGCTTAGGTCCTCAAAAAGTTATTTCCAAAGACTTCTGGTACACTCAGTTTCTATTAATTTAAAATATGAGTATGGAACACTCTGTGGAAGTCAGGAACTTTTTGTTTAGGGTATAAAATGTGTAATCTTTAAGAATAGACTCTGACCCATGCCATGCAAATCTATGTTACATGGTAGTGGAAAAGTGAGATTGTATCCTTTGTGAGTTTCAGTGCTTTAACTGGACTAGCAGACTGAAAAAAGTTTCATGTCTTTCAAATACATGTTACCACACTGAAATTCAAACAATAGCATTAAAATACTTGTAATTAAAAGCTAAAACAAAATCCATTTTATCTTCTTTTGTGTAGTACTATGTGTGTAGTTTTTATGCTTTTTAATATTTTCTCCAAGTAACATGATCTAATTTAAAATCATCCTCTACTTTTCTTTACCTGCTATTAGAGCACACAGTAGTTCCCAAGAAAAGATGGATGTAAAGAACTCACTCATTTAAGTCTTGAACACTTTTTGTCAATAAAACAAAAATCATATCCTTCCCCTCTCGCTTTGCCCTTTCAGCGCTACTGGCCAGCTGGCCTTTAGTGACCTTCCTACAACATCAGTTGGAAAACTTTAATAATAATAGTTGGAGGGAAAAAAAGTGCTGCTCAGTTTAACTAACTAGAGGACATTCACTGGCTTTTCTTTTCCGGGGAAAGAGGATTTAAACAAACTTTCCATAACATTTGTTGGATGTGTATTTCATAGTAACCACCATGAAGTTCACCGCATTTAAGGAGACGATGAAGCCGAGATGAAAAGATATAAATTCATGAAGGCTCAGCTTCACAGCTGGTGTATAATCCGTTCTGTTGTCACTGGTGCCCTGGCCCCGGTACCCAGGAGAACAAAGGGAGCTGAATTGAAAATGGTGGGAGCTGGGGAGCCTGTCGCTGGCAGCACATCTAATGGCCATAGGCCTTGTCAGGGCGGCGTGTGATACCCTTTATTCTGGGTGACAGATGCGAGGTGGGTTCTGCAAGGGGGAAGTCATTACTAGCGTGAGGGCAGTGTCAGATCAAAAGTAACCAGTGATCAAACAAGGTAAAGGGCTGTGGAAAACAGGCTTTCTGTCTGGCCTCAGCACCTGCTGGATCACTTGAGGGGAATAGTCCTTATGTGTCAGGTTGCATTGCTTCCCTTTGATGTATGGTGAATGAGTGAAGATGGACTCTGAAGTGGAGAGGGAGGAGTTCTATTTCTTGTTTCTTTGGGGCAATTAAAGGTGCTTTGCTATGTAACGCTGAGATGGCCTTTACAGCTGAAAAATCTCTGAAAGACCCCTGTTTGAAGAGAAATGTTCAGGGCTTGGGTTTTGTATTTCTAGCCCTGTGTCTCACTGGTGAATTTTTCAATGATGTTGCATTTTGATGACTGAGGAGAAAAAAACCCAACATTAATATTTTATTTTATTTTCTTGAAAAAATGAGGAAGTGTTACAATTGTTATTTTTTCTAAGCTGTTTAATGAATTACTGCATACAAGAGATTAATACCTTGTGATGATAATATGCCATACCTGATGTTCCACAAATAGTGTTCCACTTGTGAAATATTTATATATATACACACCTGCAAAACATGAGTAATTTTATAGCTTTGATGGCTTTTCATGGCGTTTCATGACAAAATTCTGTAAATTATTTCATTAAGCAAACTTACTGGAACTTAAGCTAACTTACTAATTTCTGCATCCTTTTTATTCTATTATTTTACAGTACCTTTTGTTATGGATGGCTGTCTTTATACAGCAAAAGCAATAACAGAAAAAGTTTATTAGGACGCATAATTGCCACACTTCAGTTATAAATTTGTTTTTCCACTCTCAAAATACGAGGTATCCATATACATTTTGTAGAGTGTATCTTTCTGGAAATAAATTTTAATCAATTATTGAAAATTGTTCTCTAGTTTATTTAACAATTACATAATCCTTTTTGCTGCTAACTATAACCTAAATGTTCATTGTTTTCCAGAAGAGATTCCCAACTCCTCTTCTTCTTTTTTTTTCCCCTAATGATTTTTTAATGATTATGTGTTGAGGTGTTTTTTGTTAAATCTGGAAGTGTCCTTGTATATTGCCAGATATTTCAGAGAGTAAAAGGGTCCATTATTATCTTCCTTGATAACTTAGAATAAAAACAAAATGAAAGTTGCTGAAAAAAACTCCAGCAGTTTTATTATCAGTTGGAAAAGCTTTACATAGTTCATTATTGACTAGAAAATTGAAGTGTCTGTGCAGCTCTATAAACATTTGAAAGATAGTGCAGAATAACCAGAAATAGTAATAGTTGCCTAAAAAAATACTGGTGTTCTGAGAGCATTCTTGTACATTTGTAGCAGGCCTTTTGTTCTTGATTGCATAATAGTTCAGCTTTCATGCAACTTTTAAAGTTTTACATTAATTGACCTCGGTCTTCCATTTCAAGTGACTATGTGGTTTAAAATAAAAACAATTTTCACACATACAATAATTTTAATCACTTACTAGTAGTTGTATATCTGTTGGAGAAAAGCATATTTAGTTTGGTTTATTATTTTCATATTTGAGCTACAGAGAAATAACTACAAATCCACCAAAAAAGAAAATTCAAAATGCATTTTTGTATTCAAAGAGGAAGTTGTATAAGGTTTTGATCCTGTTGTAATCTAGATAAATGGGAATGAATTTGTGATGCGTGTGTGACTTCTTTATTGTTTCTGTTATTGTTAAATAAAGTGGCACGTGCAATCTTAAAGTTCCTGTGAGCAGTAAAGTATAAAACAACTTCAACTGTAGTGTCATTTGAGTCCTCATAGTAATCACTTTGGCCTGATAATTTGGAAGAACCCTATTGCATTTTGTCGATATTTTTGTTCCCTTAACAGATGTATCATTTAACATCTAGCTTCAGGTAGTATGTTTATCTTCTGAAAGTTAATGTTCCAACTGGCAAAAATAAGACCCTAGCCAAAACAAAAATGTCTTCCTAAATTAATTTTGCATTCTGTGGATTTGCAACCAATGGAAAAAAGTGTGTGTGAGACACTTCTGAAGGAAATGGGCTGTTTGTCTTTTATTCTTTTTATTTTTATTTTATTCTTTGTATCTGTATGGACTCTACTAGAGCTACTTAATGTGATGTACCCATTTTGTAAGTTTTGTAGCTCTAGATTTAGGCTCAAATTAAAAAACAAAAACCAAAAAACCAGACACCAGAAATTGTTAAAATCTTATAAATAATGCAGCCTTCTGTATTAGGCTGACTTTGTTTACCTTGAGTTACTTCTTATAAAGCATTACCTAATTTTGGAGGTATCTTTCATAGATCTAGTAATTGAGGTCTTTTTCGTACTATTAGACTATTTATTCTGAATGGTTGTTCCAGCTCTCTCCACCAGTGGCTTTTGGTTTCCTTTTTTTTAAAAAAAAGCTTTTTCTTCTGAAAAGTCTGCTTTTTAAAAGTAACGTGAGCCTGTGCATCTGCTTTTTACCGTTTTTTACACTATTTTACAGTTTGGTCTTATATGCTTATCTAACTTAGTCTAAAACCATAATGACTTGTGACGATAAATGCATGGTTAGTTGCAGGGAATATGGAACTCTCCAGGCTTTATGTTCTTCTTTTGTATACTGACTCCCTCTACATTTGTTTCAAATTTAGATGCCTTCCTCCTTTTTTCATAGCATTTATACCTTGCTTAGAAAGGTAAAATTGAAGCTTCCTTCCATGTTTACTTTTGAAACCTTTTCTCTTTTTAAATTCTGAATCGTAAAGAATTTGCTTTATTTAGACTTACTTTACTGTCACACCACATTTTTTCACTACGAAGCTCAATGGCTCTTTGCAGTGTTAAAATGGAAGTCCTGAATCTTAGCAGGAATATTGAAATCATTTGAGCTTCTCTGGGAAGCTACCATAAGAGAAATGACAGTAGATATAAAGTGGAGAAAAATATGACTAAATAAAGGGTAGGTGGATATTTTTATTATATAAATACAAGCTAATCAGAACATTAGACCTTATAAAGACTAAAAAAAGTCAATCAGCCAGCCTTTTTAGCTAATAGTTGCTAGAAAGGTCTAACTACACTGGAACTGCAGTATAACTTAAAAATCCTGCTCGAGCATTCTGTACTTCAGTGAATAAAACAACTCTGAAATCCTGAAAAAGAATTTTGGTATGTTGCAAGCGTTTTTGTATACTCTTTCACAGATGGTGGGGTGTCTGTTTGCAAAATGATGTCACTTAGGCAGTGAAATAAGACCCTTGAGGTGTACCGAAGTATTGACTACCACTTGAATTTCTTTTCTTTTTTGCTAGAGTGCAGAGAACGAACAGAAGGGGCGGGGTGGGAAAAAGGAAAGCTTGGACAGTTTCCAAGGCCCCAGTGTTTGTGTATGAGAAGTTATAATTACAGGCGGCGAGGCTGACTTCTGTTGGACTTGCTTTTCTGATGGGCTTAGAGCCCCCCTCAATCCTTTCCCAGGTGGTAGCTGGCTTTCATAGCCAGAATTGTGTGATATTCTGAAATATGGGTAAATGGGACCTCCATCCCAGGGTTCACATGCTGCCAGCTGAAAGAAAGTAACAAATGAGAACAGATGACAAAACAGAAGTGCATAGTAAGAGAGAGGAAGAAGAAAAGCAAAAACAAAAGGTAGGAATAAGAAAGAAAAGGGAAATCATAGGGGAGGAAGGGATGGCAAAGAAATGAAATGGCAATAAATAGTGAGCTCTAGGAAGTTGTATTTGTATGGTAGGCACTCTTTGTTGCAACGAGAAATGCCGTAGAGTTTGCATTTAATATTTTGATGATCTTTGTACAGTGATAGTGTGCTTTGTAATGATAAAGCAGTTAACAGGATGGTGAAATTTGAGGGGTATTTAATGGTATTTCTTGTCAAGGCCATGTGGTTGTTGACCCTCTTGTAATAATTTTGCAGATAGCTTTTATGTTTGTTTTTGAAAGAAGTTTCTTCAAATATTTCTTTTGGTCTTCTTTCTTACTTTTATAAGCTATATCGTTGAGGTGGCATATGAGATCACCTTAATTTGCAAAACAGATATTAATGAACATCACAAAAATCCATTTTAAAAAAATAGGAAGGAAATTGAAATTAAAAAGGAGAACAATAGTTGTGAAAATGAATTGAAAGAAATTCTGCACTTGACATGCTAACACGAGTTCAAAATTACTTTTTTTTACATTATTTTAAGTCTTTGTTTACTGTTCTGAAGGAAAAGCATGCCTCTTTTTTAGATTAGATAGGTTTTCACATAAGAAAACTTCATCATGGTTAAAGATGCTGCTAATTCTTTTTGGTCTGCCTGAACTGTGTAATATATAAAGTACTACTCCTAATAAATCAAGACAGAAATTTGCCACATATTTCAATTTTGAGAATTGATCTTATCTAATTAACTTTGATTCTTAAGATGAATAACCTACGATGATTTAGCTTAAATATTAAATACCATAAACTTCTAGGATTTTTTTATTTTATTTTTTTAGTGCAAAAGCATTTTAAGTCTCAGATGGTCTCTGAGCATGATAAATAGAAGGTCATGTGTGTGCAGTCTGCATTGGCTATTTTGAACATGCTGTTTATCGTCCCTTATATTTAAGAGTGTCTTGTAGTATTGGTTGCAATGTGAACTGGGTTTATTGCATGAAACTATAATAAATGTGGAAGAGTTTAAAATAATGTACAAGTATTTATGTAAACTTCTAAAATGTAAAAGGTAATAGGTATTAAATTAAAAAAAGTGCCATGCATTACTTGACTCAGTTACAATTTTAATACCTGATGAATACAGTCTACGCATACTTTAGCAGCGATGAGACCTTCCATTAGCATCTGAATTTGTAAGCTCAAATATAAATCTTTGGTTTAAAAAAATAGAACCTAGCTGATGTAGATAAGTGGTGTGGTTTGTTCTCATCCACCGTCCTTTTTTCTACATCAGGCTTGATGACCAGTCATCTGCTGGTTAGTCTTGCCCTGCTAAAACACAAATAAAGATTTTTTTTTTTTTTTAGAGATGGATTGGGAAGGGCAAAACAGCAAGCTGTAATGTGAAGACAGTGGGGAATGTGGAAATCAATAATTTTAAATTTACTTGGAGCATGATTTAAGTAACATGAGGGATGGAACAATCCTGTTGCAACTAGTACTGCTCCAAAAAGAAAAAGTAGTTGGGAGTGGAAAGCGTGCGTGATCTGGCAGATGAATTTTTAAAAGGTGACTTGCTCATCAGGTTCTGTGAAATCTAATACTTCTTTTTCCTCATCCATCTGTTCTGTTTTTACTTTTTTCTGAAAAAAATTAATAAACTTTACAGCAAAGTATAATGACAAGAACACTAGTCGTACAACACTCAGGTTATTTCCGGGGTCCTGATTGCTGCTGCCTCATGTACAACTAGCTCATCACCTCATGAATATATCTAATTACTGTTACTAATTAGTACCAGTCATTTTTGTACTGTCAGAAAAGCTTTTGTAGAAGTTAACAGTAAAAGTATGACCAAAGCATGCTGTTTGTTTGTGACTTAGCAGGAGAGGATTGGAGCAGGGTCTTAGATTACAGTCTTGTTTCATTTACTGTACATTCATTTTTGTATTAGTGGATTACCATTGTGTTTTGTATTTCCAAGACACGTGAATGACGTTTTTATCTAAAATGAAGAAAATCTAAGGAAACATTTGATGTGGTAGTCGTGCCTCCCCTCCCACTGCTGTTTTTTGTGACAGACAGTGCTTTTTCTTGAACATCTTACTCAGGTCTCACTTGGCATATTGTTCACTCATGATGATTTGACCTTTATACCCAGAGTTTTACTTTCATTAATGTTCTATAATTTTAATATTAAGCATGAGTTTAATAGAAATATATAATTGATTATATTAGTTGTTAGGATTTTTTTTCTTGTCTCTTTCCCTGGGACTTATATTAGCCCTGTGTATGCATTTCATACCTCTTTGTTCTTCTGTGACTGTATTCTACACTTAAACATTTGCAGATGGCTACAACAAGGACCCCACTTTTCTTTTGTAATTCTGGTAAGTCTAACGAACGTAACTAACTAACTAATTTCAAGGAAGAAAAGTTTGCTTTGTTTATTATTAATCACACCACAAATATCTACAAAGTAAAGACCAAGTAAATTAAATCCTTCAAAAGGGACATATGTTACTGTCTTTATTATATGTACTAGTACAGAAACATTAGTTTGAAGCTGAATGCAAAAAATAAGCAAATAGCAAAGCAGTAATGGATAGAATTGCCCTGTGACCACCTTCTGTATTTTGAACTTCTTTTTGAGACTGTGTTTAACTATTTGAAAAATTAATATTTTCATTAAACCTCTTCAAGTGCAGCCTTTTAGGTGCAGCCTTTTAGGTTCAGGCTTTTATTACGGAAATAGTGTTCGTAGTTCTTAATTTTCAGCTTTAACTGGAAAATGCTTTTTCTTTATGATTCAGAAAATATTGTTCTAAACACTTGTTATTTTGTCAGTTTTTTTGTGCAGGGGCTCTAAAGGCTATGCTAAATTTATTGGGATGCTTGTTTTTAAAATGTAAATAAGTTATTTTACAATTACTACATTCTATTTGAATGTACTTTTGTATTTACCAATGCACACTATGTTCTAGTTAGTGTTCAGTTTTTCCTTTAGTGTTTAATTTTTCCTTTTCCTTTTATTTTTATTATTTATTTATTTAAATGAAAATATTAATGCTATTGTCTTTACTGAGCTTTGCCATGAGCAAAAAGGATTTGCAGGTTATGCCAGTCCTATCTGGCAATATGGTTATGTGGCAACAACTTGAGATTTTTTTTTCTTGTTTTTAATTAGAACATTGGAGATCAAAGTTAATGAAAGACTAGATTTTGCTCAGTGTGCTTATTGCTGCATTTTGTGAAGTGAGTAAGATGAAAATTACACCGTCATAATCTGTTTGCTTTTAATACTAGTGAACATTGGCTGGTATTCTAAATATTGGTGTGTGTAACAGCACCAATTCAGCAGGGTGTTGTTCTGCTTTTCGGTTCATATGAAAAATGACCAAAATCATACCAGTGTGCTATTACAGTAACTGTCTTAAAACAAATGTAATATTTGGTAAAATAACATTGAAGTTAACAATCTGTGTATATTTGCAGTAAAATCTAAAAAAATAAAAAAATTGTAAAAATACTCTTTTACTTCAGAATATTTTATATACATGTGCATTTAAGCCCTGAATTTAAGATTTTTTTGGTTTATAAGAGGAGACATGAGTGTTCCAGTGATTTTGCATAACAGAAAATCATTCTGACTTTATACAGTTAAATGTGTAATTAAATGTATAAGTTAATATAAATCTGTTTATACAGAAATTATCATTTGCATACACAGATTAAGTTAATTTTGAAGTGTTATGCAATGTTTTTTAAAGACAGGAAAAAAACCTGCACGCAGTATTGTGAATTTGTTACTGACTTCTCATTGACTGTATGTTCAAGACCTAGGCATGCACGTGAGGGTGGGTGTGTGCATGCATGTGTGTGTATACCTTGATTTTAAGCTTTGTGCGTGTGGCAGATGCTGCGAAATAGAGAATTTTTAAGTTAATGCAAGGACTTGACATTTACTTTCTAATCAATTATTGTAAATAAATTGTTTGGGGATAAGTGCAAGTCATATGTTCATGTGTGCATAAAATTTAATAACTGAAAACAAGGCTGTTACAAGCCTTTATCTCTCCTTCTAAATCAAAGACATGTTATACAGTACCCTTTCTCAGTGAGCTCTCTCTTAATCACTGTAGATTGCATGTGTAACAGAGAAAATATTTTTAAATTAATGGAAATAGTACTTTTTAAATAAAAATCTTTGAATAAAAAAGTGCAGCTAATTAATCAGTATAGTACTATTCAGTTAATATTAAACAGTGTTTTTCTTTTAAAATTACTCCCAGCTATTCTGAACAGTAATAGAAGACAGAAATAATAATACAAATTTCATAAATCTGATTTTATTCGTGACATTTGTATGTGATTACCCATTATGTGGTTGTTCTTCAGAATTGTAATTTAATACATAATAAATGCAGTCCATAAAAAAATAAAAAAGTAATAGTAGTTTTAATTATTAGCAACAATGCTGTGGCTTTGTAGAATAGAGTCATTGCTGTACTTCAAAATTGCAGAGGTCGTTTCATACTGACCATTTGTATACACTGTTGTCACGCAGTTTGATTATTAATAGTGCCTATTCTGTAATATTATATTAATTTAAATAGTAGTATTCATGAAGTATTAAAAATTAATATATGCTATGCCAGGTGCCAATAGAAAGAATATCAGAATATTTTCTATCTCCTGAGTTACAGAAATAATCTTGAGGGGCAAAATGCAAACATTTTTAGGTTTGATGCTCAACAGCTTTGTATTAAAAGTCAGTTGTTTGTGCTAAAGAATCTAATGTAAATTGTTATAGCTGTAAAACATTTAGTGTGCTCATTAGTTAGCAATGTAATTGCTGTGAAGAATGGTTAAAGTGTGTTAATGAGGGAAACGGTAGTATGATACCTTGGGTGGTTTCATGTATCTTGAGATCATTAGCAATGAAAGAGTGTTATTTAGACCATTTCTTTTTCCTGTATGTGTAATAGGTAATTGTTTTGTTCCTGTGATAAGACAGGCTATCTTCTTGCTGCTGTGAACATTAAAGTAGCTTTTTTTTGTGTAGCTTTTTTTTAGGTCTTCCTTTCTTTTTTGTGCTCTAGTATAGCATCTCACTGCAGGTTCACTGTTTTGTGAAGGTTATCTAAAATATATGTTTACTTCTGTTTAGGTAAAGTGACTCAGTGTAGCCTGAAAAGAACGAATTAATACTAAAGGTCAGGCAGTATAATATAAAAGATTTCTTTATACGATTATTTCATAGTAGGTTTTTTGCATAGTAGGTAAGTGTTTTGTTTGAGCAAGTACCTTTTTTTTCTGTTTTTGACTAGTGTTACACTGTATGATCCATGTAGTGCTAAAAGGGAGTAGCTCCGTTTGCTCTATTTATAGCTCAAATAAAACAAAACAGATTGCCACCTTACTATTCACCATTTTTATCTCAGTATATGGATAATAATAAATCTGGAGGAAAAAAAAGTACATAAAAGAAAGCACCTCATCACAAGAAAAGGGCTCCTTTTTGAAGAGGAACTAATCAAATGACACTGATGAAAAGAGGTCTTTGAATCTTTATTATCTGATGTAGATGGCTGAGCTCTTGAATTTTGTACTTAGGAGTCACATTTTTCAACACAGTTTGTCAAACTAGAATATGATTATCTGTCATTCTGAATTGATATTGAGGAACTTTGTCAGGGTGTACATAATGATGTATGACTGTTGGCTTTTGATAGTAATATTATATTTACAACTAACAAAATTTAAGCATGCATCGTTTTGAAATGAGCTTATTCTGTTCCCTTGATTTCTGAAAATATGTGGCTCTTGATAAAAAGAAAAAACATCACTTTGCTGGATAAGCGTAGCTCATTTTAGCTTTTTACACTCATTAATTAAGAATCCTTGTTATTGCACACCAACTAATGTGTTAACAGTTTGTTTGAAATTTGATTATAATTAATTTTTTTCTGCCTTTCCTTGCTGCCTTTGTGTATGTATCACTTGAAAGACATAAAAATATTTTAAAGCAGCATTCGTATTTTCAGGTACTACCTAATATATCAAAACATTATTTTACAATTTTATCAGGTGGTCCTGTGCCTAAGACAAGTTTAGGACTGAAGACAAGTGGGCAATATATAGGCAATATAGATATTTGACTTGGAAGTCAAAGTGATCTTTTTCACTGCCAACAGGAGCTGGCTAGAAGCCTGCGGAATATCAAGGCAGAGGAAGTGTTTGTTCTTTCTCTGTGACAAGCTTTTCTAGGTACTGTAACACTGGAGTTTTCCAAATAAGACATGCTTCCTTTGTCCTCTTGGGTAAACACCTAAATCCCTTGTGCATCGATTTCCTCATTGACACAACATTGCTAAAAGAGCTACCTCATGAACTGTTTGAAGAACTGTTTGTATTTTCAGTCTGCCTTAAGGTTGAGACTTAGGCCTCATGGAAGGTATTATGTGAATTGTTCAAATTTGACTCTTGAAAATATTGCTGGGAGTCAGAATAGCTGTTAAACTATACACTAAAATGTTTGGCAATAATAAACAGTAATTACTTAGTAATTACTGAGTAATAGACTAAGAACCACTCATACAAGTCCTAGACTTGTCTGTTGTAAAATCACGTAGATTGGAATGGACATCTATAAGTTAGAATTAGAATGTGTTTATTTTATTGTATTTCTACATATCTGACAAAGGAAAACTGAAAGGAAAATTATGTGAATAGGTGCTTCTGCTACAGTTAGAGGAAGTTGTAAAGCTCAATTCTCTTGGAGAGTGTTTATAATTATAAAGGTGTAATGACAGGCAATTTTTTTTATGCTGGTGGGGTAGATATAGGAATTCTTAACCTCCCCTTCTCTAATGGTTGATATTCTGATCTTAAAGGAAAACTGTTACACTGTTCATTACTCTCTTATTTTGTATACAGATAAAACTCTAATTGCATGAGTAACCCTCAGTAGCTTTGGTCAAGTGAGAAGTTTTGATGTCTTTCATCTAACATGCCTTGACAGGTGGTTCTAAAAAAATTTTTCTATAAAGTTTAGGTTATTCCGATAGGCCAAAGCATATAAAGTGTTCTTTTTAGATATGCTACCATTCTGTAGAAGCTTTTTATGTTATAAAAAAGTAATAAAAAAATCTCTTCAGGAATTAAAAAAAATATGATCTTCTTTCCAGGAACTGCAGTCCAGTAATTTTGAAAATCCTCTTTCAATGCATTTGATTTTTCTGGAAAAGACTAATATAATTCCCTGCATTTTTAAAGTTCTCTATAAATATGGAGTAGTTAATCCTCTTGAAGTGTATCAGTATTAAACAGTGAAAAGCTTCATGAAACCCAGACTTCTTCTGATACCTCAGATCCTCAGGCCCACAAGAATTAAAACTTCTTTTGCTTTCTTATAGGATGTTTTTCTAATCATATTTTGATGGCGATTGTCTGTAATTAATGTGGTCTTTTTCAGAATATTATAAGCACATTTATATTTTAAGAATTCATTTACCTCCACTTAATGTCTTTTACAACTAGGGGACTGTGCTTTCTGTTGTTGTAACCGTAGGACTAACTGTAGCTAACAGAATAATGGCAGAATAATAGTGCCTACTAAAACATTGGTTCAGATTAAAATCATATAACAAATTTTGTTCTTTTAAGTGGTCTGTGAGAAGATCAGTAATACACGGAGCTCCGTTAGTGCTCTAGTGCCAAAATTGTGGTGGCCTTTAAGTCATGGTTGCTAAGCAAGAGTGAAGGGTACTGGTTTATGGTTTGTGTGGTTAGGTGTCACTGAATGCTGTGTGGCTCTTATGGAAACTACCAAATAATGTAGCTAGAATCAGATGCAAGCCTGCTCTCTCCAACTTTGGATTGCTGGTTTAGCATGGCATGGAGCCGATTCAGGATCAAGGGGGTAGAACACAGTGATTACCTCTTTGTCCGGTCTCTGGAAATCCTCTTCGTAGTCTGCAGTATACTTGAGGAGGTAAACCCAGGGTTTCATTTGGACACTCACAGCTGAAGAACCCCTATCAATGATACTGGTATTAAATACTTACAAAAATAAATATACAATCAGTATATCTTCTTCAGTAGTTAGGAATATTAGACTGGAAATATCATTCAAATAGCTTCTTTCTGTAATGAATGATGCAGTTGTTTATTTTGATCATGTCACTTCTGAATCATTCTGCTATTGTATAATTTTGTTTCCAAATTACATCTGAAAGTTTGGTATCATATCTACCCCCACAAGTTTCATGTTCCTGCCTTTGTTCACCTTGTGTCAACATTGAATTCTTTTCTTTTTTAGTTCAGAAGTGTTACTCTGTCATTACACCAAATGAATGAAGGAACCCAATTCCACTGGCTTCTTGTAGTTATTTCACTATGTAAGTGTTTGCATTCTGGACTTTCTCCTGAAGTATATTTTAGAATATTTTGTGCAGTATAACTTCCTGGTGTGCTTGCTGCTGCCCCTTCTCCCCTACCACACCCTCCCACCTTCCCAAACTCAAGTGCAGCATGGTGTAGAAACCAGGGAATAAATTAATCTGTCACAGGAGGGAAGAAATGTAGAGGTGATGTAGTGTAATATAGTGTACCTGACTAAGTAAAACGTTTCTTTTCCCTCTTTTTCCCAACCTTCCCAAGGCCTTTTAAAAACATATTCAAGAACACCAAAATTAGGAAACACATTTATATGATGTACTTATTTAGAAAGCAACAGGAAAAAAAAAAGACAAAGTTTGAGGTAATGAGTAACCAGTACAGTTTATATTAATTTGAAATTTTATCTGCTTAGAATTGCTTCTTTGAAACTACTGAAAATCTTCATGTTTAGTTTTAGAAGACGGTAACTTGGTGTTTCTTCTCTCTTTGAGAGCATCTTTTTTAATTCAAGGCTTGCAGTGGTGTATCAACTTACATGTCTTTAATAGCAATTGTATTGTCATTCTCAGCAAGATTTGGAGGGTGAAAGAGAAACAAAAGTACTATATTAAATAATATTCACAGTGGAAAATCTTAGAATGAAGAAATATTTTAGAATGAGCATTTTTACTGAGGTTTCTAAACATTTCCTGTGTCAATGTGTCTTTCTTGTCATTTTGCTTGAAATAAAACTTAAGTCAGTTCTTTCTATATTTTAAATAATTGACTGTTTCATGTTTTGCTTCTGCTCTGCAGGAGAAGTTGTCATGGTAAAATTTGCATTAAGCTGTGCACATGTTTTTAATTAAAAATGTCACATATAACAAGGCAGTATTTGTAGCAGAGAAAGAAGAAAGTGTACCAGTGTATAAACATGAGACATATATGAAAAATATTGGATGTGGAAAATTAACTAGTGTAAAACCTTAGAAGATAATTTCTTTCACAAATTGTGTTTTTTCAAAATATGATGTACATTTAACTTTTTAACCTGTGCTTCAAAAAAATGACCATGTATTAACCTATAACATTGAGGGTAAAAACTTCAACTATCTGTCAGTGATTATTTGGCAACATGAATGAGCATCTCTGAAGAACTCTTTTACATTTCACTTTACCATACTCCTAGAAGGATCAGACAGGCGTAGCTAGGAAGACATTTAAAATAGTGTAGGGAAAATTATGCACCTGCTAGCCAAGCTGTTATTCTTGTATGACATAAGGGTGATAGGTGATACTAGTTATTTTACTGCTCTACTGCTCTTTATGTAAAGGTGTCAGATAACAATGTAGGCTTCTTTACAGAGTTACAGCAATGCTTAAAATGACTGCACACTCTGGATGTGTAATGTGTTTATAACTGAATCCTATCATTAGTGGCAAAGTTGGTCAAAAATTAGGAAAACCTGGTCTAAGGTTGTGCGTGTAACCTTCCTTAGCCTTCTTGACATGCATAGTATGGTTCAGTTCTTAATTTAAAAGACAATATTTTCCATTTCTTACTTCAGAACTTCATTTTATT